>JAOXXN010000471.1:61971925-61993487 GCA_026770055.1 Myrmophylax atrothorax
GCTATGTCTGGAGAATCTATGTGTACAAAAAAGGCTAGGAGAATAATTTTTTTAATCAATATTCTTAAAATAAAAACAGTGTCAAGGATGGGATTACTAAAGATGGGACATGATAGCAAGACAATGTTTCCTCTGTTGCTAATTATTCTTTGTTGTCTCAGAAAATTCTGGAGTCCACTGAAAGTTGATGCTGTAGCCAGTATAGCATTTGTAGTTGCCAGAATGTTTATTTTGATAGTACTTGAAAAACTAGTTTCAAAACTTAGAACTTCATAAGTTACATTGAACAAATCACCATGGGCTAAAAGGATTTTTGCAAATAGTTGATAAAGTAATAGTGCATACACACAATAAGACACATGGAATATAATGAATGCTTTTAGGATTCACTCTTCCAAAATTTCCAGTGTTTGGAATCCATCACTGGCCGTAAACATTTTGTTCCCCAGGTGATGGGTGCCATTAACATCAGTAGTGTGGTTGTTGACCAAAACACAGTGTAGCAACATTGTACATGAACCTTAACGTAAAAGCAAGTCTTCCCAGGGAGTCTGCCTTCAGCGTTATGAGTTACAAATTTAGGGATAAATAATGTGTTTTTTCACAATGCTTAGTCTAGGAACTCAAATTGGGAAAACTGCATGATGCCAAAAGGGAAACGCAGTTATACTTAATTATAATCAAACAATAGATCCTGTCTGAACATGGCAAAAGTGACATATATTTATAATATTATTGATTACTTTCTAATATTGCACCTATTGTTTATCTAATACTGGAGTAGTATGTAAGTCTCTGTTTATTTGGAATGTGTTTTCCAGGGCTCTGGATTTACTGTGGGATATGGGAAAGCATTAGTTTTGTGCCAGAAAAATCTCATTGTCTAGCTTTTACTTTACTAAAATAGTTAGGTTTAAATAAAATGAATACTCTTACCAGACAGCCTTAGATATCATGCAAGAGAATGCTAAACTTTGAGAATTCAAACCGTCCAGTACTTTTGGATGTCAGGCACATTGATAAACAGATTTGTTCTTAGCATTGTGGTTCTTCCTGTGTTGTCCTAGATCTCACTGGTTTGCAGTTAGCATAGCAAGGAGACAAAAGTTTGTTCTGGTGCTTAGCAGGATGGAATAATATACTTCTGTTTGTTTATCTTTTCAGATGTTTACAATGGAACCGTGACCTTTCTGCCTTTGGAGGAAAACAGTGAAGGAAAATACCTGATTAAAAAGTGCAATATTTATCAAATTCAACTTACACACATAAAAGATGAGGAGTGGTAAGTGCTTGGAGTGAAAGAGGAAGCAAACAGTGAGTTACTGCAAGAGTCACACGGTAGTTTAGTACTGGTTTGTATAATTTCCTGCTTGGTTAGTAAATTACAGTAGTGTTGTGATCTGAGTGCATAGTGTTCTGTAAAAAGAAACATCTACAAAACCCAGGGTGACACAAAGCTATTTTAACTTTAAATGTACACATTGACTGTACCTCCGTGTGGTCTGAAAAAATATGCCTATTCTGATCCCAAGGAACTAACTGTGTCTGTGAAAAAGGTCGGGTTCTTGGGGTTTTACTAGGTTTGAGGGTCAGAGTGGTGTTGCTGTGAACCCACTGAGTTTCATTCACTGAAATGAAGAGCATTGCAGTTTGGTCTGGAGCATCTGAGGATGTATCTCTAATGAGATCTGGATACAGTTAGAAAAGATGAAATAAGCAATTGTGCCAACAGATAAATTTTTCTTATAAATTTTCCTGGGTGTTTTTTTCATGAATTTCATAAATTGAACTTTGCTTCTTGATGTTTGGCTATCTTGTTAAATCTGCCTGTTCGTCATATGTGAGTCTTCATTCAGTGTGTTAAATGCAACATGGACTGTCATGTACAGTGTTTGAATTGACAGATAATGACCTAACAAAATTCAGGGGAGACTGTTCCATTTTTCAAAAACTTCATTGTTTTATTTTCCTTTTGGCTTTTTGGTTTTGTATATTCACATTTCCTTATTCTCTAGTCTGGTTTTATATCTCTGTTTCATCTGCTGATTTTCTCCACTTAATAATTTTTTCTCTCTGAGGTACCTGAAATAATGAAATACACTGTATTTATTAAAACATGTTTGTTTATTTGTTTGTTTGTTTGTTTTAAAGGTCTGTGTCTGTTGTAGCTCCCTTTCCAGAAGATTGGTTTTCTGATGGAATTGCATACCCCAAACTAGCATGGCTTGGAAATGAACTTTTGTCCAAACTGGCTAAATGGTCTGTGGAGCAAAAGCCCAGTGAGTTTAAAAGTACACTCTCACTCATTTCTGTAGCAAAATACAGCAAGGTGTATCAAGACCTCAAAGAAAAATACAAAGAAATGGTAAAGGTAAATTTAGCAATAAATACAGTAACAGTATCTTTTCACAACTTTTTTTCATTGTTTGTTTAGTGAAGCTGCTGCTTTCACTAAATTATTGTTTCTGATAAAAGAAGCAATTGAATTGAAATTATGGGGTTTTGTTTCATATTTTGGGGGTTTTTGGTGTATATGGATTAAAAATTCAGTATTTGGAAGAACTTAACTGGAAAAGCAAGATTTAGACATAAATTCACAATATATATTTGGGGAAGTTGGTCATTTTTGAGAATGTATATCCTGTTACAAAAAGTAAGCAGTAGTTCAGTGGAATAAATATTGTCATCCACATCAGAAGACACAAATAAAGCACTTCCTTCTACAAGACCTGAAAGACTCTGGAATCAGCATTGGTTAGCAAGAAGGTTAAGTTTCCTATTGCTCTTATGAAATTTGGGTTCTACCTTAATATGTGTTTGAGTCAGAGGAGCAGTGTTGTAATTTTTTTTTTTATGCAGGGGATCTTGGAGGGTGACAGAGATAACCTTAAGTGCTGTATGAAGTCAGAGCTGTGGTGTTATAAACCAAATTCTACCTGCAAGCAAAAATATTAGTAAATACTTTTGTCAAACATATTGTGAAAATGTTGGAAGGTTTTGCTGTTGATATTTCTGTACTAACAGAAGGATATACATGAGAGGAGAATTGGTCTTCTGGATTAGGCAGTGCTTCAGTCTTTAAGCAGAACTAGTGTAGAGTTGAACATTTTAGTCTTTCTTTAAGTTCCTCATTTAGAAAATAATACTTAGGGATAATGCTTGCACTTTCTGACTTCTTATTAAAGATTCTGATTCTTCATGTTCTGTTGTGCCAGGATAATTCTGTTACCTTGTGAAAAGAAATCTACAAATGTTCATGTTTTCAGTGTTGCACAGGAATAATATAAGCATTTTTCTTCTGAGAGACTTAAGCAAAAGATAAACTGTCTCTTACTGAAGTGATGCAGCAGTTTATTCGTGACCTGCAGTATGGAGCCCTGATGTTCTTGGAAACTTTATTGTTTGGATCAGAGCAGACATTCTTTGCACCATCATTGTTTTGTGTGACTCGCAAAATTAAACAGTCTTTATTTATATTTTTTGTATATTTTTAATGGGGTTAAAATGCAAAATTTGTGAGGTGCAGAAACCTATTGAAGTGGATGAGTATCCAGATTGCTGTAGCTGAGCACTTTCTGAAGTTATTTCAAATGATGCAGAAAATAAATTTTTCTTTATTTTTTTCTCTATTTTTTTCCCTCAAGGTGTGGCCTGAAGTGACAGATCCCGAGAAGTTTGTTTATGAGGATGTTGCCATTGCCACTTACTTACTGGTAGGGAACTGCTTTGCCTAATAATATTCCATAAGCTTCTGTTTCCTGATAATAGAACTTCTCTAAAGAAAATCAGTTTAGAAGGAAACAAGAACTTCTTTGTAAAGATATGATGGAGATTTGCAGTCTTCTGTCACAGGAAATTGATGATCTACACAGACAAGATGTATTTGTTTCTAAGTGATAAAGGGAAAAGCACTGATGTAGAAGTGGTTAGATGGAGCAATTGGAGATCAGGAGTGATTGTTTTGTATGTTTTTCTATCACTTGTTAATTTTATGCTAAAGGTTTATCACTGCTATGCCTTTCCCTGATAAAATTTCAGCTCAAATCCCATCTTTAAATGTAATAAGGCCAGCTGTAGATGCTAGCAATGCTTAGTGCAGTTTTCTAAGACACCTACATACTTAGATTCTATGAAAATTCTTATACCGGCAGACACAAGAAACTTCAGGGTTTTAAAAAATATCAATATGTGCCACTATGTAGGCACATAAATATTTTTGACTGCCATCCAGAGTGTGGTAAGAGTTTACCTATTTTGAATTATACCTCTGGTGTCTTATCTCAATCCGTATTTTCAAGTAAGTTATCTCATTTACTGAACTTGCTGAAGACTAATTTATTTTGATAATTGACTGTTTAATCCCTTAGAACCTTAGATACTGGCTCCTGGAAAGAGCTGTGTAATAGACTCATCTTTACCATTTTTACCACTGTGTTCATATTAGATGTTGACAATTAGGAATTTAGTTGTAGCCACAAGAAAATTCTGTAGCAATGGCATTTTTATGCACGTGAATGTTGATTTACAGTAATAATATGTCTTAGCTGATGTAGCAGTAGCTTTCAAAAAGTTATTAAAGTCATCCAATATACAGGTTCTGTAAGTGAAAACTTAAGCTATGAAGATGTCAATAACCTAAACTCCTTGCAAAAGGTTCAGGTATCTATATGATGTTACAGAATAACTTAGAAGTACATTAAACAGCCAGTTAAGAGAGAGAAGGTCCAGTGTTAAGTTGGTATGGATTTATGGCATCTACTTGTGACCTCATTTTACTCTGCAATCATTTTAAGGTCACTTGCTGTGTAGGGGCATGACCAAAGCAGTAGCTGTTTGGTTTGTATTGTGAAAAACTGCAAGAATTGGAGGATAGGTATGATTTGTGTAGGAGATGATTACGGGTTTCTGGGATACTGCCTGAAGTGCCAAAGTCAATGATTGGTAAATTTAAAAACATAAACATAGCCTGATAATCTCATGGATTGTCTTCAGCTTCTTTCCCTCTAGCAAAACTGATAATGTGACAATGTTACAAATAATAATTTTCACAGTTAAATATTCTTGAAGATTTTTGTTAGTCACAGTGAATAACAAGAGTGCAGAATTGATCAATGTGTGCTCTATAACTCCTCATTGAAGGAAAAAGTTTGACAGTGATAGAGATTAATCCACGTTCTACAGAGAAACATCCAATTATTTATTATGAATTACATACCTATGTAAAGGTAACTACCTATGTATGGAGCAGGGACTAGAATTTGGCTGAGAGCTTTGGTGTTCTCTTAGCTGATGTAGAATTTGGGGCAGCTGACTTCTTGGGTAACACTTGCTTTTTTCAGTAGAAAAGGATGTTACATGGGCCAGTACATCAACAACTGATTACAAAGAACATTTTGGGGTTTATTTTCAGCTCTGCCATCAATTCTTTCTTTAATAGAGTGGCTATAAATGCCTTTGTGGTGTTACTTGCAGAGACACTGTTGAAGTTTACTTAATACTTGTTTTGTTTTCCACTGTTCTTCACTTGCACTCATTGTTTTAGCAACTTATTTTACATTTACGCTCATTCTAGCCCAGAGTTGTATAGACCTGATTAAATTTCAACTGCCAGTGACTCAGAATGGAGTGAATGCTGTGCCCAGTGGTTAGAAACTAATTGATATTTTGCAACATAATTCTTTCCTCTCTCCATAACAGTTTTAGTGTTTTTTTGGTTTTGATTCTTTTTTCCCCTAAAGTTATTTTATCAGTGAATACAGTGAATATTTTCTGTCACCTCTGCATTGCCAGCATTCTCCTTTCATTTCCAGTAATCTTTGCTACTTTCTTACAGGGAAACTTGACAGCAGAAGTCTAAAATGTTTTCTTGTCTTAGATTCTTTGGGAAGAGGAGAGAAAGGAAAAAGGACTGACAAAGAAACAGTCATTTGTAGATCTTGGATGTGGAAATGGTCTACTCGTTCATATTCTAAACAATGAAGGGGTAAATAGAATGCTTTTTAAAATAATGATTAAAAGCTCAAGATACTAAATATTCTTGTTATGCTTTCCTTTTATCTGGCATGCAAACAGCCAAAATACAATTAACTCATGTCACTAAAATAGGATTTTGCCACTAGTTACCAAGAGCAAATCCTAGCAGAGCTTTAGAAACCTTTAATTTATTTATCTGTCTTCATTTATTTATCATTTCGTTTCAACTCAAGGCTATTTTTTCTGAGGTAAGTAACTAAGGGGGGAAATTAAAAATAATGGTGTAATTTAGTTCTGCTGTAGAAAAAGCAAAAAGGAATGTGGAATCTTGACACAGAGATTCTCTCTCACAAGATGGTGTTCATGAACTTATTTTTATCCAAATTGAATTCTACTTGTGGTGTTCTGAAAATGTTTTTTATGTCTTTAAAAACAATCCTGAGATTTGTTAATTGAAAATGCCTAAGAACATACTGTGCTTGTGGCAGCGAAAATGTGGCAACAGCATAATTCAGTTTCTTGAAGCATAGTTTCTGAAACAATAACAAAAAACTAAACACTAAATCAAACCCAGTTAAGTTGTGTCTCTCTGTTTCAGGAAATTGCATTTTCCACTTTTGGAAGATGAGGTAAAATTTGTAGAGGAAAATAGCATCTTCTATTAGATCAATAGATATCATTTGGAGGGAAAAGAAGTGTTCCAAGTTCTCTTAACACAAGCTTTCTGTTCTTGTGTGGCCAGAAAAATTTTGTCAAATACAAGATGCTGTCTTGCCTGTAGCCATTTTTTTCATTCATCATTAGGTCATCACTGCTGGAGTGCTGACAAACACTGACTGTCAAAAAAATAATGTATGAGAGTTTTATGAGACTTTTTTTAGTATTTGATTTTGTTTAGTTCTGCACAAGATTCTTGAAGTTCAAATACTTACACATTCTTCATTTCTTGCTTTAGTTTCCAGTCTATTTCCTCCCCTTCAATTCACACAGGGACAAATATGTTTGGACTTTGATAACTGAAAGGTGGTTCTCCACTAAGGACTGCTTAGAGTAGCACTCGTCTCTGAGCCCTGTGGGAGCTACTCACCTTATGAAAGGTTTTGATATTTTAAAAACAAACAAAGACAATACCTCTGCTTTTACGTTTGTAGAGATCCAGATTTTCAAGAGCAGTCTCAGTAGATGTGCTCAGGTAAAATTTTTAACCAGATGTATTTTTAAGGTTTCCAATGGATTAAAAGTGTTCAGCTTCTGCCTGAAATAATGAAGCTGTGTTGCATTGTGTCTTAAATTTCATCATGAGTGAAATAATAAATGTTAAAAGGTATCTTTAGCAAACCTGTTCGACAGTTTCTGCTAAAAGTAGTACTTAAAATGACGCTTTTTCTTGTTCAAATATTTCAGCATTCAGGCAGAGGAATTGATGTGAGGAGAAGAAAAATATGGGACATGTATGGACCAGAAACTCATTTAGAGGTATTATGCAAATGTATGTCAGTCTTACAGTTCTGTAAATTTACTCTTTTGTTCATTGCTTCAGGTTGTATTTCAAATGTAATTAAGCATATTGGGTTGCAGACAGTTGTCTGAAGTGACCCAATGGATTGGTATGATGCCATCCATATACGGTGGGTCTGTAAAGTAGGTTGTAAAGGGAATTATGAAAGCAATGCTGTGTTGTACACTTGCATATTTGCAACTTGCTTATTTTTCAGCCAAGAAGACTAACATGATTTCTTTCTGCATGCACACTATGAAACAAGCTTTGATTTTACTGGAAGGTCAATATTGAGCAGCTTTGTTTGCACCACTGTAGCTCATAAAAGATAATAATATCCAAAATTATGAGTGGCTTTTTCTTAAAAGTGATTCTGACCTTCCAGTGCTATGTGCTGTTTTGGCGACAAAATTGTTGTTGAATCTCAAAGGAGCCAATCTAAATAATAGCCTTCAAAAATGACCAGGAAAATGAGTGTGAAAGAGGGATTATATTTCAAGTTCTATATTAGCATTTTTATGAGAACAGGAACAATTTGGGTACAGGGACATTCATATTGATTCCAGGCATTCTTCATCTGATGCTCATTAAAGTATGGTGCCAATGAACAGTTTCGCTTTGGAGGTGAGGTGTTCCTGATTTCTTGTTCTCTAGACTCTAAAATTTGTCACTGTGTTCTCTCAAAAATTGTCAGCTTCCAATATAGTAAAATAATTTCCCACCTGTAGTTATTTTTTAATAGTTTTGTTTAATTTGACATAACTTTGGATGCTGACAACTTGCACTAAATCAGCAAAAGAGCAGCAGTTGTCACAGATGGGAGGTGAAGCTTTGACAGTGTTGTGTGGCCTCCTCTTCGCTACCCTGCCATTTTGGGTACAGATTGCCAAAACTGCCATATTCTTTTGCTACAGTCTGCAAACAGGTCTTACTGAGAAACTTAAGGAAACAATCCAAAACAGCAAGCTGTGGTGTTCCTTCATTCCTGTTGTACTATATTGTCACAACTGATCATGCCAAACAGCATTTTCTCTTTTCTTTTGTGTTCCATGTTCCTTTTTCTGCCCAGGCAGAAACAATAAAAATATCAAAAATATGCACATGGAGAAAGTGCTGATTTATGCTGGAAGGATTTATACAATGAAGAGGAAAGGTGAAATGATTTTGCAAGGCCCCTGTAGCTGTAGGAGCCACAGAAGGAGAAAGCAGCTGCTCACAGGCTGTTGTTACCCTTGAAACTAATCTTGTTTGGATCTTTACTTAAAGCATGAGTTGCAGGATGGATATTGCCATCTGTGACATTTAGTACAAAACTAGCATTATAAATGAATGTAACAGGTGTCACTTTGTATTGCCAAGCTGCTGTCAGACATGGTGAATACAAATTTGATCACTGGGTGACTGTCAAAATGCGGAGTATGTTACTGATAATTCCTGCTATGCCTAAATTGAGTGATCAAAACCGAAATGTAAACTAGGAGTAACTAGCTCAATCAACCTTAAGAAAACATTTACTAAAGACTTGGTTTAACATCTATTAACCTGCCAAAGAGAAATTTGTTACATTCATTATGTAGAAATCATAACTAAAAATGGCCAGAGATGGAGTATTTAAAGTGAAAAATAATCATCATATTTATCCTTAAGGGGGAATTAAAACGTAACTGAGATAGTCTGAAATTTCTGAAATTCTCTTTAATAAGAGGTTTGAATCTTGTTTTGTTTTTAATTCGTGTACAGGTACTGCTTTGCATATACATAGGAGTTTTGAGCTTATAAAACATACATTTTCAATGTAAAAAGAGTATGGGCATCCTTCTCAGCACTTTTTCTGAAGTCTGTGGAAATTCAAATCTGCCCAATAATTCTTTTAAGATTGATACACGTTTTCAGGGATGAGCATGTACTTCCATTATATTATAACTTTAAGTACTTTCTTTGCTGAACTTAGTTCAAGGTGAGAAGACATGTTTATGATATGCACAAACATTAAAGGCACTTTTGAAATTTAACCTGTATAAAATATTCCTCACAATTTTTTTATTTGGAGGTGGTTTTGTTTGTGGGGTTTTTTTTCTTATGTGTTTGGCATTTGTTTAAGAATGCCAGGATAGGATATTCTTGAGTCTATTCTGTGGGTCAGTATTGTGGTGGGAAGACTTCTTTGCTGTTCTCTTCTCAATTCACATATATCAAATTTCCATGAGGCAAAATACTATTCCAAAGGTTGTCAAAGAAGCCTTTCTGTAACCTGGTGGTTCCTGGTTTTGCTCCTGGTTTAGCGGGTATCAGTAGGTGGCCTTGACACAACTTGGAAGGGGTTGAAATGGCAATGTAGGCAAGAGGGGGAATTGGTAGGCTGAATTAGGTTTATTGTGAGTGAAAACATGTGCAAAGTGGTGTTCTGTATTTTAGGATTTGATTTGAGAAGCATCTGTGAAAGAGGAGAAGATAATAGTGAAGATGTGTTCTGATTAATGGCTGTGTGAGACCATTTGTTTATAGATATTTAAGGTGCCAGATATCTTAATCATGGTTGTTATTTCTCTCCTTGTCTGACCAATGTTTTGTGGATATTTGTTGCTAAATTACTTCTCTGACAAAAACTGATATTGAGGAAAAAGTTGTTGGTTTCTGTGGTTTTCACTCACCTCGTGTTTTATTCTGTTGCATAGTGCTGTACTAAAAAATAAAGTGCCTTGAAGAAACCTGTAACAGAATTCACTTAAGGTACTGTTTTATTTTTTAGGAATCTACAATTATGCCAGGTGACAGTCATCTCTTTCCAGATACTGACTGGCTCATAGGAAACCATTCAGATGAATTAACACCATGGATACCTGTAATTGCAGCTAGGTGTGTGTGGAGGGAGGGGCATGAGAGGGAAGGAATTAAAAAACCCCAAACAACCAAAAGAAAACATACAAATCCCCCATAATTACCTATGTGGGCTTGGTAAAAACTGTCACTTTGGCTGCTACACCTGTTGTCCGTGCAAGACTTCTTTATTTTAATGCCAATTGATTATTTTAACAAATTGTTTCTCTTCCTGTGGAGAAGCACAGATGTAATATTTACTTTGTCATAGAATTAATTTTGCTTTTGAAGTTCAAAAACATCAAATATGTGAATCTTTTAATTTTGTTGTGTTTTTTTTCTTTTGTAAATAAAAGCTTATGGTTTTATCTTCCCTTGAACTGTTGTCCTATTTACAACCAGCAGCAGTAGTTTACTATCTAGAGATTTAGTTTTGCAAACCAAGTTAGCACAGTAATTTGCTACAGCAAATACTTGGTGAAATAGTATTTTTGATTAAACTAATAGATCTACTGAAAAAGAAAGTTATAAGTATTACTGCATGAAGCTGAAGGGAAAAATTGCATATTGCATGAATGGGAAAAAAATTTCCATTATTGCTTTTATCTGATAGGTTATTTATTAAAGTTCTGTGTTTTCTGAAATAACTTATCAGCAGTTTTTTATCCTCTTTGAAGGTCTTCCTATTCGTGTCGCTACTTTGTGCTGCCATGTTGCTTCTTTGATTTCCATGGAAAATACTGCCGAAGACAAAGCAAGAAAACTCAGTACAGAGAATATCTAGATTTTGTTGCCCAAGTGGGATTTGTATGTGGCTTTCATGTAGAAGAAGATTGCCTTAGAATTCCATCAACAAAAAGGGTAATTTTGGACTCTAGAGCTAATTAATTTTTTTTTTTATAATATGCTGGATGTTTGGAGCGTATGGTTGTCTGTTCGTTGTTATTGTAAATCAGACTATAGTCAGCTGCATTACTTGATATAATGTGCTCTGAAGAGAGATTAAAAATACTGTTTTCTTGAGTATTCTGTTCTTAAAGTCATATGTACAATCCTAAAAAGAAGAAAGAATGAAAGATTTCATGATTTTTTCTTAGGCCACTATATAGGATGAAAAACTTAAAAAACCTTATTTTTTTGCCTTAATTTTTCTAGTTGTCTGTCTTGCTTATTTGTACTTCATTTTTCTGTTTTTCATGTCCAGTGAAATTCAAAGTGAAATGTTCTCAGAGTAGGAGGAGGTGTCCAGCTTTAGCTTTGTAAATAATCTGAGGGTCAGGAACATTACTTTTGCGTTGTGATTGTATAGCATGATGGATTTTGGTTTGTTTACTGTATTTCTTCCATGGGACCAATATTCTAAAGCTAGAATTCAAAAACCCCTTGGATGTTAATGAGCATTGAGTTTTTATTGGTATCTCCTGCATAAACATGAGGCACTTGGAGGGCTGTGTGTAAGTATGGGACTCTGTGTAAATAGTGATTTACTTTTTTTCTACTGAAATAGGTAAGCCTTATTGGAAAAAGTAGGACCCACACCCCTACAGAATCTGCTCTGATTGACGAGCAGATAACACAGTTCATTAATAACCGTCGGACCTGTGCTGTGGCCATGTGTGACAGAAGAGTTGGATTTAGTCATAAGGATCACTGTGATGATGTCTGTGAAGAAGCAGGCTCAGAACTTCCTGAAAATGAGACTGAGACAGCTGGTACCACTTGGATGCCTGGATTTCAACCCAGAGAAAAAGTAGAACAAATCAGAAATTGTGCTTCCCTCCCTCGGGAGTTTGTAGATGATGTGGTTCTCAATGTGGCAAACTTGCTGTTAAATTCAACCCCCCAAAAATCATGTTCTAATATGCAGGATGGGAATACAAATACCTGGAATCAAGGAGGTGAGGTTGTCTTTTCTTTACACTATCTTTTGCTGGTAGAACATGTTTTTTCCCATATATTCACATGTCTCTAAATTCAGTAAGTGAAATAGATTTTAGGAAATATTAAGAACAGTACAGTGGCTATCAAAGGTGCTTTTTTCTGTTTTTTATTGTACATAGAAGAATATTTTGAAATTGGTGTGAGGCTTTTTTTCTGGTTGACACTTAAATAGTATTATAGAATCAATTTTTATTGAAACACACCAAACTAAACCTCATAACTCTTCTCCATTTACCAAAACAAGACACTGCATCTGTTTGGGAAGAATGTTCAGTTTTTGAATATTCATGTAATAATTAGCTGTAATGCTGTAAGAATTGTGTAAGAAGTGCTTTGAAGTGCCATTTGGTTACAATATGATTAGGAATTTTTAGTTTAGTCTTATGAATAAAACAATGGAAGTTGCTGCTAATTTTATGAGCATTCAGTTAGTTCACACTGTTACCACCTTCCATTTTCCTCTGGTTTTATTATTTACTTGCTGTAGGTTGTCATACATTAATGTTGCAGGAGATAACCTTTGAGTCATTCTCTCCTCTAACTACATGCCTATAAGCAGTGCTTATTGAAGTAAGGGCTACATGCCACTGTAAAAAAAACAGTGCAAATAAAAAGTGTGTCTTACTGTGGAAATTCTGTCTTGGGTCCCATAGAACAAAAGCTGCTGTTTTACATACACTGTACATGTAAAATATATATCATACATGATGTTACCAGAACAAAGTTGCTGCAATACTGGTAGATAATTCTTACATTCTGCTCATAATCATTACCTTATATGTAAGTTAAATTGTCTTAAGATTTTGTAATTTTTTTTATGTCTACACCATTTTTTATTGCAGAAAGCCTGTCCTTGAAGGAAGTGGCAGAACACTTAAATAAAGAAACATTAAAAAGGCTGAAGAGTGAATATGGAGGCCTGCAGACACTACTCAAGAACAATCATCAAGTATTTGAAGGTACAGGAGTTTTGGTTTTTGTTTTGTTTAATCATTTAATTATCTCCTCTTTTTGCAGCTAAACTTAACTGAAAAATTATTATGGTGGTGGCTTTTTAACTGCTTACTGTACCTCTTTGAAAAACTGAATATTCTTTATGTGCCCATTGCTCTAAGATACTGTTAGTAAAACTGTTTTGAGGGAGATCTGGTAAGACAACTATCAGCAAAATGTTCTTCTAGAATGACTGTATCTGAAAAGACAGCCTTTTTGTTAAGGTGGGCAATTTGATGTTATTCTTTGACTTGGAGCATTTTTATTTTTCCTATGAAATATTGATGATTTTGGGGCTGTCAAATGCAGAGCATGTTCACTGAAGCATTTAACTGAGACAGCCTGGCCTTACCCAGGCCCACAGTGTAAATGCTGACATGAAATAAAACCAGTCTCCATGCAAACCTGTAACTGTGAGGCTTGATGTGTTTGTACAGCCTGTGGTAGGGTGGCAGAAAGAACCCAGCTGCAAGTCTCTGGTTGGCTGGATTTGTTGATAGCAGGTTGTTGTGTTGGTTTTTCTTTTTTTTCCCTGCTGTAATGTGATGGTGGTGTGTTGGTGCAGTTGTTTTGCTGTTTGTTTTTTTGACAGTGTGAGGTTTTGCAGAAATAAAGGCGTAGCTTTGCTTTCAAGGTTTTATCAGTATTACAGCTGCTTAAAATTTCAAAGTGCATTATGTCCCAACAGTTCTACATGGAACAAGCATTTAAATTTGCATGGATGCTTTTTGCACATTAGCGCTGAAGAAAGACTAGGATTAAGGCCAGATCTTTCTCAGTAATTTACATCACATGGATACTCCCTAGGGCTTCAGTAGAGACCATGTGATACTTTCCCTCAGTAGCGTGTCACCATAACAAGAGACTGTTACCAGCAGGTGGTCTGGAAGGATATTGCTCATGCCCAAGAGGACAAAGAACAGGGCAACGGCTCTTTTGTCATCTTTACTGAACTGTTTTTCTTTTAAAACATGGAAGACAGATGCACACACAGACAGGCCCACAGACAGACACAGACACACACACAGAGAGAAGGAACGTAGAGTAACTGATCTGTGACAGTTTCTTTTGATCAGGCATCTTGTCCAATATAGGATTGATTTTCTAGGGAAAAATTATGCTTGATCATAAATAGCAATATATCTGCTCATTTTTCTTACTCTGTTGAGAGAGGTTTTAAAGCTTGTCTGCTTCTCTCTTGGCTTTCTATGAGTTCACGTCTGTCTGTGTATCACAAAGAGACCTGGAGGGATGAATTCATCCAGGCCTGAATGTGTGATATTCAGCTTTCACTTTTTACCTTTTGAATGGCAATTGTCAGAATGATACTGGTTAACTATTCCAAGCTAGAAGTGTGTGATGGAGAAGGTGTGATTGAGGCAGAGTATGAAAATAGAGCATGGCAATTTAGAAGTGGCAGATTCTCCCCTCCTCATTTTCACTGTTGTTTTTCATCTGTTTTTTCCTTCCTCCCTTCCTAACTTTCTTTTATTATGTTTTGTTTACACATATAAGGAGTTAGCAGAGGTTCAAAACTGTGTCCGTGTGTATGTGCACAGTTTGTGATCCTAACACAGCAAATTATTTAAAAAAAAACCCCAAAGTGCTGGATCTTTATTATCCAATGATAACTTGCTATTGATTCATATGGGGGATTAGACTTACCTCTTCTTTGGTTCAGTGTTTTTGGGTCAGTGAATGGCATAGTAAAATTAGTAGAAGACTTTTAAATGTAGAGTTGTAAAGTTTTAAACACAGAAGAATTACAGTTCTTGAGGTTAAAACTTCTTTTGTCAGGGCTTGTAATCTAAATTCAGAGGATTTTAGTGTAAATGATTCTGCTATATTTAAAATGAGCAAATAAACTTCTACAAAGACAATACAAAGGTGCCTCACACTATTCAACATCACAGTAAAACATCTCTCAGAGAAATCAATCAATTCTTCTTTGTACTGTGTCTGTATTGTCTTGGTTTGTTGTGCACTTTCTATTTCTGTACAGGTGGCTCCTCTGGTTTTGCCTAAGTGTAGGCAAATTTTGTAGAATACTTATTTCATTCACAGAATGTCACTGTGCAGTTTTCTCCATTATAATTCCTGTGGTTGTCTATTAACAGCTTCATTTTTGTTTGTTTTTAAATTTTAGTTCTAAATGGGAGAGTTCACATTCGTGACTGGAGAAAGGAGAAACGATCAAGTAAAACTAAACCTGAAGTGAAACGCCGCCTTTCAGCTGAAGCGTTTAAAACACGTCTGTGTTGGTTCTTCATTCATCATCCTGATGGTTGTTCTTTGCCTTCTGAATCTTGCCCATATGCTCATGGAACTGAGGAGCTAAGGCAGTCTCAGATAATTAAAAAGAAGAAACATATACAGTAATAAAATGTTGCCACTTGTATTCCAGCTTGTGTAGCACATCACTGAATCTAGGATTGACTTTAGGACTTGTAGTGCATAAAGATCTGTACAATATGGAGAGATTTTCCACATTCCTGTGCATCTTATTTTGCAGTTGATTTACAAGTTCTCCTGTATTTCTAAGTCTTTATTTTTTTATGGAAAAGGTAAAGTATGTCTCTACATTTGGATTTGTCATGGCTTGTCAAGCATGCGTTTATATAAGTGGAAAATTTAAAAACTTAATTTCCTAGGAAACTCTTCATGATCCTCATTCAAATCAAGAGTACATGATGCAGCATTTTCAGACCCTGAGTATTGGCTTGTTTGTTCCATATTTTCAAGGCTCTGACTGTCCAGGAGCCATTCTGGCAGTCACACCCACACCACCTGAGCTGGGCCCAAGGCCCAAAGCCTGGGGTGGTGGCTCCAGTGAGCCCATGGCTGCCCCCTTCACTCCCTGCACACCCCACACTCACACAGTCAGAACAGGTTTCCTCACTGTCTCGCCCTCAGGTTTGCCAGAGCAGAGTCTCAGATGTCACAATCCTTAAAACAGTTTAATCTTGGTGCAATAACAAAATAACTGCTTGAGCTGGTGCCTCCAAGGAGGGGTTCCAAACAAGGGAAACCCAGGACTTTTATACCATCACAGTCTAAGCTAAGGAAGTCTGGGGGTGCTCGTCTCCTGCCATGTCTCAGAGTATCCAGGCCCTTTGCTGGGACCACAGCTCCTTATGCCCTTTGTTATGCCAAGGATTGGCAGTTCATGGCCTTTTGCCTCAAGCTCCTGCCACCTTGAGCTCAACTTGCAGCTTGTACCACAGCTGCACATCATGCTACTTGTGCTGAATGTATTCCTCAACAGGAGGATTTAGGGTTTCTTAGGACTCATAATGGCTCTTGGGAGTTATCAGAGACATTTCACTCTTTCCAGATTTGCCAGGTTCCTTTCCATGTTATTATGCAGTAATACAGTATAATGTATTTACTTCCTCGCTTGGTCAGATACTAGTCCTTTCCTTGCTTTTTGTATTGACCCAAAGTGCTTGTTGGTTTGAAGAACAACTTTCTAGGAAATCATTCTGGAAGACTTCAGGTATAGGTATAGGATTTTAGGGCTTTGTAGGCCACACTGTCATAGATTCATGGAATGGTTTGTGTTGGAAGGAACCTTAAAGACCATCCAGTTCCAGCCCGTCTGCTATGGGCAGGAACACCTTCCACTAGATGAGACTGCTCAAAGCCTCATCCAACCTGGCCTTTTGCTCTTTTTTAAAGCAAAGAGTAACAGTGGAAAATGTATTAAATAATATTGTAATATGGGGTTTCTGTTTACCAGGTAACAGGAATGCCTTAGCACCTTGAGCAGATTATAATTTTCTAATGAAGCTTATGAAGGGTCTAGAGAACAAGTCTTGTGAGGAGCAGATGAGGGAACGGGGTTCTTTTAGAACGAAGAAAAGGAGACTCAGAGGGATGTTATTACTCTCTACAACTACCTGAAAGGAAAATGTAGGGAGGTGAGGATCCATCTCCTCTCCCAAGTAAAAAGTGATGGGATAAATGGCCTCAAGTTGCACCAGGGCAGGTTTAGACTGGATATTATGAAAAATTTCTTCAGCAAAAGGCTTGTTAAACATTAGAACAGGCTGCACAGGGAAAAGATGGAGTCATTCCACTATCCCTGGAGGTATTGACAAGATGTGTCGATGTGGCACCAAGGGACATGGTTTGGTGATGAACTTGGACAGTTCTGGGTTAACGGACTTAATTATCTTAAAGGTCTTTTCCAACATAAACAATTCTATGTTTCTATGAACTTATCATTGATCCTAATTACTACTCAGTGAAAGTCATTGAACTGTTGTTGTTCATATCTGTCAAGTGCTAAGTACTTGTAAAGTTCCGTATCTGCTGTACAAGCTCTGAAACAAGGAATCATGTTGGCTTTGGCCCAGTTTGTATACTGATAGTGTGGAAACTCTGCCCTGATCTACTGAGACATGACTTTGATTTCAAAGCCTACTGAAGAAAGGGTAAGATAAAAACAATTAAAGAAATTATTCAAGAAGAAATGTAGAGGTGAGAGCAATGAAACAGAAAGTGATTTCAGAACAGAGTGGTGTAAGGGTAAGAGTGAATAAGCCATGTGAGAACTCTATGAGAGCTCAGGGAACTTGAAGAAGAAAGGAAGGAAATAATTGAAGCCAAAGCAGAAGGAAAATGAAACATGGCACTGGAAACATTTTCCAAAATAGTTCCAAAGCCACTTTTCTCACACCCTAACTTCAAGCCAGCAGGTTGCAATCCATTGTCATTGTCTAAACCTATTGATAGGGTGGGAGCAAAGAACTGCTGAAATGTTGTATGTTCCCCCTTCTCCCTTTGCATTTCTCTTCTGATCCCGGAAGAAGCAGCTCTTGCTGGATCACATTGACCCTGATAACTGCAGCAGCCTCTTGTTCATGGATCATGTACCACATTATCCAGTATGCCATGTAGTGCGGCTATCTGGCCTCCCTCTAACAGGAGCTGTGGTGTGCTCTGAGCCTTCCCCCATGGCTCTGGTCTGCAGGGTTGTGTATCACATCCTGAGTTTAACCCTAATCAGCGCTGTGTTACAGGCAGTACAGAATTTGAACATTTCAAAAGAAATAAAATTACTTGTGCCCTGAGGTGAATTACGTTCTAAGGGGCAAGTTAAATGTAGTTCAGTGAATGTTACTGGACTAAGGGAAAGAATAGTGTAAGCCAGGTAAACAGCAGCTCCTGCAAAGGGCAGCACAGTAAAGGAACACAGTTGATAGTGTAGTTACTGTTGTAAGAATCAGAAAAACAATTTGCTTATTGAGAGGACAAAAGTTGAGGAAAGCCATGAAATTGTTTAAACTTGCATGTAATCAAGTGATGATGTTGCCTGAGTTAGTCTTTGTTTGGCTACATGCAGAGTAAGAGTAATTCCTCAAGATGCTCATTTATTATGGAGAAGGCCCCTGTAAAACGCAGTTCATGCTATCTCCAGATGGAAATTGTTTCCAGATGGTGCAAAGTGGAAAAACAGACTTTCAGTTCTCTTTCAGTCATCGGTGTCTTCCCTGATAATTCACCTTGGGATAGGATGTGTCTAATTTGAAATGGGTGATTTCCTGAGTTCACCTGTGGGACCTCTCAGGTGGGCTTGGAGGAAGTCAGGGTTAAGAAGCTGGAAGAAGGTTGGCTTTAGGCTTGTTTACCCTCCTTCTTTCCAATAAAGGGAAATGAAATATGCGCTTGACTCCTTGAAGTTGCAAATACACACTTGATAAGACTAGTGAATTAGTTTTAAAACTACCTTTTTTATTATTTGTGCAATGCTATAGGCAGCATAGCTATTGTTACTGTAGCACAGTGTCCTCTATATAGGCTTTGTTTCTGAACTCACCAGCATGCATCTCTGTCACAGATGCATGCTGGCTTTTTGCCTTCATGGCTGGCATCACTGCAGGTGGCAAACCAGCCAGAAAATATCCTGTAATTACAGAAACCTCCCCGTTGTCTGGAGATGTGCTAAGAGAACATTTTTGCATCCAAATGCCAACCTTATATAATTCTGCATTTAAATGTGAAGGTAACTACTGAAGGTGTAAAATAGCTCTATTTTATCTAAATTCTGTATCTTGTTGCTTTCTTTGTGATCCACAGAAACTGAATGCCCTAAAACAGTATTAATAAAATATTCAGTTTTGGCAATGGGTGAAATATATGGAGTAAGAATAAGTTTAGCTCTCAATGAAAAAGCTCTTGATCCACAAGAAATTCTGGCATAAGGTCTCAGTTGTTCAGATGATGCTATTGTTTTACTTCTTAGTTTTTTATCATCACTACCCATGAGTTAATTCAGTTGTATTTGAAGCCTATTATATAGAGGGTAAATACTTACTGTGCAGATGTCTCGCAAGAATGAGAGAAGTCAGATTGCAATCAGAAATTCTGGGACTAAAGATTTTGTATTTCCATTTGTAGATGAGCTACAGTTTAACTAAGGCTATAGAAATACTCTGAATTAAATAGCAAAGAAATCTGTGTTTACCTTCCCCCTTAAACCTCAGCAAAGAACTGAATTTATTTGCTCATAAGATCCCTAAAGCTGAAAACAAAGACTATATTGTTACTTATGGAATATCTATATATAGCCTTAGAACAGTTGATTTTTTTATGCATTTCTTACCAGAAAGTTTTCTCAACGTGTATCATTTGGATTGTCTGTTTACCATACTACTGTCAGTATTTCAATTACTAGCCCACATTTAGAGCAATTTCTAGAGGAAGTCTTACAGCTTGCTGACAGTAAATACAAGTTTCTAGGTATGCTTTGTAATAAAATTAGGGGGTTTTGGGGGGTTTTGGGTTTGTTTGCTCAGATTTAAAGTTTTAAATGATAATTAAAGAATAGTTTGTGCTTGTTGAACTTCTTGAGGTTTGCACGGGCCTACCTTGCAAGCCTGATAAGGTTCATCCCTCTTTTATCTTTGGAGAGCTTGCCATGTTTTTATGAGCTGGAATCTAGTTTTGTTTATATAAATTAGGCAAGAGTGAGCAATGAATAGTTTGCTTAGGACATCATAATGGCAAATATTTCACAATCAACAGTGATGAAATATAAAATCTGTATTAGTCCTACCAAATCACAGAAAAAAACAAATACTGAGACAGGTGTACACCGAAGTGTCTAAACATTTGGCAGCAACTGAAGTTTTTTTATTGCTGGTAACTTCTGTTTTTATCATTGAAAGTGTTATTTTCATACAAAAATAGCAATTAATTGGGAATTCACACAGAATGTAATACCAACATGGTACCACAAGGAATACCTTTCACAGTCAACATTTTCAGCTGTTGTATCGTGCTAGGCCTGTGAGTAGCATCTTATGATTTTTCTCCCAGGTGTTGGCAACATTCCTCTTGTGGAATCCCAGTACAGCAGCACTGTATATACATGGCAGTGGTTTCATGACTAGGCTTTGTGTGCTGTGAGCAGATTTTAGTGACCACTGTTATTTGGACCTTCTGAGTGTATGTGTTGGTGCTCATTTACCACCTCATAAACACTACTTTAAGCCACTTCTAGCTGGGTGCTACTACAAATACTTGTAGATGAAAGCTATTCAACAATTGCAACCCAGCTCTTTTCTTCCCTCTGCAGTTTTATTGTAACAGCTTATAACAGCTCTAAATAGATGAGTGTAGCTTCGGATTTCTTTATGGCAGGAGTATCATGGCAAATTTTGTTCAGAGATCAGTGGATCCATCTGCATTAGTTTCTCAGTGAACCACCTTGTGCTCGCTCCCGGCTGTGTATCCAGGTATGGGGTGGGGTGGATGGATGCTCAGGGGGCAGGAATTGACTGCCAAAGCTGAGTGCACCTGCCACACTGTGAGAACACATTCGTTCAAGCTGCCAGTCAGTCTTGTTGCCTGACAGCAAGCCAAACACTGCACACAAAATGCAAACAGTCTTCTCTTGGAAAGCCTGCCCTGAATTTTGAATACTTTGGTATTTGGTTCTCTGGGGTAGCAATAAGGAAACTACCCACACTGCTTATTGATTCTATGAGTGGGATGTACCCAGAGATACAACTGCTGTGAAATTAGAGCCTTTTTGGTTTGCTTTGCTCTTTGTTTCATGTTAGTAATTTTTAATCCAGTGAAAAAACATGGAACTGGGAGAGGAAGGGGAAACTGCTTGCCCTCTTCTCTGGTACAAAATATGAAGAGAGTGGAGATTTTTCAAGTTGCCTGTCTTTTTCCAGTACATCACGCTCTTTTCATTTCCTTTGAATGTGTAGCCTTCCTAGTGGCATTGCTTTTACTCTGCAGCACCATGGGGTATCTTCACTGGCCTTTGGTGCATTGTGAGGAAATCCCTCCAGTACAGGCATTGCTATCCTTATCTCTGTATAT
>JAOXXN010000471.1:62012494-62043982 GCA_026770055.1 Myrmophylax atrothorax
GGTTTTGCAATCTGGTTAAGGTGTCTGCTATGAGAAGAAAGGAAATGTATGCCAGAAGTGCCTGATTTTCTCCATTTACCTGGAGGTACACTAAAGGAACGTGAAGAAGATAAAAATCTCTTAGGATGAAGGAGTTATGTTCTCATGCAATGAAAATGCTTGCAAAATTCTTTACAAGCTCACTAATCTAGTCAGGTTAAATTGTGTAAACAAAAAAACTGAATTTAATAATAAAATTAGTCATAGTGCTGTTTTGCTTCTTGATATGAATGCTGTAAAAGTTGCAGTAGTTTTAGAATCCAAACACAGTTTTTATTAAAATACAGTTTGAAACCCACTGGTACATAATTTATTCCTGCATAAAGTAAACATTTCATCATTATTTATTCTTAACTTCCCTGTAGCTACTGGCTGACTTTCAAACAATCACAGGACAATCCATCATAACAATTCTTGATTTATATTCTGATTATAGGACCATCTATGCCATTTGAATACATTTGCTGTATGCATTATGTATACAGATGTATGTATATTATGAAATACATTTATCTATTTTCTCTACTTGTGATATTTTTACATATTAGTCCAGGTTTCTGTAAGCAGCTGTTCAAGGGAAAGTTTTGAGCACCCAGATGAAACGGATTTCAGCTTCTCATTTGTGCTAAGCAGAGTACGAGGTATTTGCTGTATTGCTCGTCCAATGTCTTTTTAGCAGACTAAAGATGAACCAGTATTAAATTAGTATAGCTGTCCAGGAGGAAACTCAAGTTATTAGCTGCCACCCATTGTTTGCTGCACCAGAAGTAAAGCTGTTTGGGAAGGTACAGAATTTCTGCAGTTGGGCCACTCTGCCACAGGAAGTGAGAAGGTTGTGTGTGAGCTGCTCACACAGAACAGGGAGCCCCTCGTCCTCTCGGGGTTTTGCTAAGACATGACGAAACCAGTATGGATATTGAAATGAAATAGAAGTCCTCTCTTCCCTTCCTCCACCCTGGCAAGAAAACATGAAACACAAAGAGTTTGAGCATATTGTGCTCTGCATCTCTTACTCAGTTCACACAAGCACGAAGTTTCTGTAGAATTCTGCCTTCTGCAGCGGAAGGGCTTGGCATGTGTTAGCTGTTTCACTGGCCTCTGATGTCAGGCCAGGAATGATCAGACTCCAAAATGTAGGAGAGCAGCATGAACTACCTCCTGCCTCACATAATAGAGAGAGAGCCGTCTGCACAGGCAGAAACTAGGAACACTGTGTCCGTGCTGTGGAAGCAGTCTGAACAGGAGAAAACCAGTTGTAAATACAATCTTTTATCAGCTGCAGGCTGTTGTCATGAGTGACAAAAGCAAATATGCCTGGCTCCTGTGTCTGGCTGGGAGCAAACAACACTTTAGCCTGACAAAAACATTAAGAATTGCTGTTTCCCTCAGCATGGGAAGGATGTGGCTGGTATTGATGTGAACTGGTACTTACAGCCTGAACTGAAGAGCTTGGGGAGTTCCTGCGAGTTACATGCAGTGCTGGTGGGACCTCAGAGCAGGGACGTGTTACAGCTACAGAGAAAATGAAAGTTGTGCACATATAGGGAGAAAATCTGTTAATCTACCTTCAAAAATGTGCTGTAGAGGTGAGATTGAACCAGTTATCTACAGTCACTGATGGAGGGAGCCTTGGCTTGCCACTTAATTTTCATCTTTTCAGTCCTATAGCACTGAGAAATGTAAGTTGACAGCACAATACAGAGAGTTCTTGGAGGCTTAATGTGTTAGTGTCAAATGAAACAAAACCTGAGATTAGCTTTTTAAAGGATTTTGTGTGCTACAGATAGGAACTGAAAGGCTTTGATAGATCAGCTCTGTTGTTCTGGGGAAGAAAAGAGGGAGATGAGCATTAAGAAGGAATAGTGATGAAGCAATCAAATGAATTAATGGATAGTAACAATAAAATGATGCATTTGCCTAACTAATTAGTACCCGCTTGGATTACAGAAACTCAGGGTAATTGACTGAGACTGCAGATCATGCCATAAGCTGAGAAGGATAAAAAAATGCATTTTTAAGACCTAGAAAAACTTGAAATTGTGAAAATAATTACTAAATTCTAGGTTTGCAGGTCCTTTTTTCCACCTCTTGAGCTGGGTCTCTTAATGCTATGTAACTCAATAGTCATTTAGCCAGAAAAGTATATTGTCATACAGAAGAAGTTTTTCAATTGGTGTGAAGGAGAGGGTGGATGACTTTGCCTATTAATTAAAACAGTTTCTGTAAAAAGACCTAGGAAAAAGCTCATGCAGAGGAGCTGGGTGGCTGGGCTTGCATCCTTGACCACAGGAGGTGGCAGCTCTGCCTCAGTCTGGGTTGGAGGTGTTGGCTGTTGCCAGTAACCTTCAGCTGTGTGTTGCTGGTGCCTCAAATCTCTTGCCCAAGATATTTGTGGAGCTGCTGCCTTTTAAATTTTAATGAAAGAGAAGAAAATTATTTGAATAGCAGTTAGTTTTGAGTGACCCCATCACACAAGTGGCTCAGTTGGCAGACATGAGCAGGCTGCTTCCTGGAGTGGTAGGGCAGACCTAGGAGAAAACTGATTTCTACCACCTGTTGGCAAGGACTGTGATGCAAATCAAGACAGAAATTCAGAAAAGCAGGGAAAAAGTTTGTCTGTTCAGTGTTGAGATTGGTCTCCATGTCACAGGACTGTTGATGAGCCATTCTAGAGCAATGGTAATCCATCTTGGTAAAACGGCATTCCTGTTTAACTGACATTTATGTTTCAGTGTGTAGCTTGGCTTTCGACAAGCAGACTTCTTCCAAGCCAAAACTGTTTTGCTAGAAAATCCCCAGGCACTGATAGTAGTGACAGAACACACTGAATTGCTTACTATGGATATCTGCTGTGCCATGCCATAGCAATCTTCTCATGAGCAGCTGGTGGTTTCACCAAGGCGGATGTGCCCTGGCACGGGCTTCACAAGTTACCCTGTGGGGAAACTGAGATTTCATAAACGCTTCTACATCTTGGTGCCTGATTATACACGGTGCAAGCCTGTGCTGAGCAGATGGCTTTCCAGACATCTTTGATTTGAAGATCTAAGTCTGTCTTTCTGGAGGATGGACTCTTTGGTAGTATTTATATGGTTTGAGAAAGCACCAGGGAAACTGTCTTTAATTATACTATTGCTTGTAGAGTAGCTATATGCTTCCAGAAATGCCAGCTGTGCTGGTAACCTCCACCTAAGTCCATTTATCTGGCTGTGTGCACAGAAGTAGGGGATGCATTTACTCCCATGTGGGAGAACAATTCCATTTCATTTCAGTATCATTTAATTTTTCATAGTTCTTCTAGTGAAATTAGAATGCTTTCTAGAGGTTGCTATCTGGCTTAAATAGTTAACAGATGACGCCATTTACAAAATCCATAAAAGCCTAACCTGAGAAAATACCACAGTAAATTAAAAACCCCCTTTATTGCATTTAATTTTCATTTGATATTTAATTTTCTTTCTTTAACCTTTATTTATCCTGAAGTCCAGAGCTTCACTGCTACTTTACACTTAATTAAATACTTAAGCAGAAATCGGTATGAGGTTGTCTCACAAATCTGGTTCTTACATAATTTTGTTAACTGTCAAACAAGGTGATATATTTTAATAGGATGCCATAATTTAGCGGATAACATGAGGGAACCAAGCTAGCACATGCAGCTTGCTTGTTCTGATTACTTGCATGTGGTGATTTCTGAGGGCTTGTCTGCAGCAGACCCCCAGCCTACACTGGCACTTAATACTGATTTAATTAAAAAGCATTTAGTCCTTCTGTGAACACTTCAATTCAGAATTAAAGTGGCCTTTGGTCAGCTTATCATGAATGTTAATTATGCCAGATTGAAATAACATTTTAATCCCAATTAGAATACAGAGTTCCTGCCACAGGAGTTTAATGTGTGATGGCTTTGCTGCTGTAGCTGTATGCTGTATCCAGCCCATGGATGGGTGCATGAGTTACTGCTGAGAGTTTAACAGAATTTGAAAAGCAGTACTAACCAGAAGCAACTGCCTGTGTGCACACACTGAGAGATCAACAGTGGGTAAGAGGGGTAAATTATCTCCTACTTTCTGGGTGGCAGAAAGATGCACGAACACAGATAAATGAGTTGTTAAAGTTCAGCTCTACCTTCACAGCATGTCACCCCATGTACCTCACCTGTGTGTTGAGAGCCTTCACTGATTTAGACTGACTTTCTTTACTGCTCACAAATAGATGAGCTTTCAATCTTATCACTCTCGTTGTCTGTTAATTTGTTTGTTTTCTTTGTAAGAAAATGTTATTTCAAATACCTCCTTCTGGTTATTTCCCCTAACAAGCAATTGTCAGTCAGATACTACTTGAAATGGACAGGCTGTCCCAGGAGAACACACAGCTTGCCTTGAATTTCTGCATTCAGGCTTCTGTCTGTGCTGTCACTGAGGGAGCCTGGAATTGTTTGGGAGCTGAATTTGAAGAGAAGCAGTCCCAAAACAGAGCAGTGGAGCTGGCACTCAGCTCTACTGATAACACTTGAACTACCAGCTCCATTTTTAGCATAGCAGAAGCCCCATCTGTTTCCGAAATTGAAGTATACTCAGATAAAATGCTGCTCTAGCAAATTTGATGTAAGGGTGCTATAACCAGGAAAATTCAGTTTGCAAATATGCATTTCTTTAGCAAGACTGACAAAAATTGTCTTTTGAAATGTAAGCACTCCAAAAGTCATTATTTTAGTTCTAGAACTTCATGTTGCTCTATGTCATGGTTACTTTTTATTACAGTCCCCATATATGTCATGTTAGCTGTGAAATAAGCAGGCATTTGATTCTTTCAAGGCTGTTCAGTTGGAGCAGGAAAACCTTTCATGCCTCTTTAGTAAACATATTTTTGAAAGAGCATCTGTGTAAGTTCTCTTTTATTACCAAAGTATTTTAACTCCATGACGGCGTACAAGGGGCAGCCACAGCTGGTTTCTGATGTCACCACAAAACAAGATCAAGTCTTCTGCTAAAACTAGATACCCCAGATATGAAGTCACCTGTGCTTTGGATCAACTCTAGAAATCGATTTCAGGAAGGAAATAATTTTTCTACTGCATGATGCTAAATTTCAGGCTTTAACTCAAGTAATAAATGTTTTCTTTTCTGTCTTCCATCCCCCCTCTTTTTTCTTTTCTTGACAGTCTCATGAGAGATTTCTGTCTTCTGTATCTCAGTCTCACAATGCAAGAAACACCAAGGACTTTCTGGGGTGTTAGAGCATAATGAAAAGGATTATTATGGGCTGCTGCTGTTGTTTCTCTGTTAATATAGAATTAGCTATTTGAAGCAAAGGACATTGTCTGGAGTTTCACAATGCAACAAAGTTATCAAGGAGAAATAATGTAGCAGACAATGATTATTTCATAACTCATACAGAAGGCTATGATTAAATCTCATGATATGATTTATTGAATTCTGAAAAGAAAAAAAAAGTAAGGCAAGGTACTAGAATAAGAAGTACTGAACTGGGCATGATTTTCAGACAATAAGAAACTGCTTCTGTGCTTCTGCCTCAGGTGTCAGACTTGGTCATCTCACAGATATATACTCTTCAGTGTCATTAAAGAGAAAATTAAAAGTCATTTCCAGTTTTTTCAGTATGGTAGCACTGCATTTAAAGAAGCTTATGACTCAGACTCTGTTTACTTCATCAGGGAGCCTGACATTTAGGAGGATGTATTTAGTAAGAGTGGTTGTATAGAGGAAGAAAATTCATTTCTCTTAACTACACTTATCTTATATGTTAAGCACCAGCAATATGTTTAGATCCACATTAGAGATGAGGCATAATTTTCTTCTCAGTCATGCCTCTGTTAATTAGCAGTAATTGTAGTGCAGCAGCAAAGTGACTTGGTGAAGTGACAGGGAGTATGAGCTTTCCCTTCATATGTTGTTGCTTCTATTTGCAACAGCCAAATTTTGATACATTTATTTACATTAAACAGAACCTTAATGTGTTAGACATACCAATGAAATGTTTCATTTAGCATTGGAGAACTAGCTTTTGCCTTATTTTTTCATTAAACATCTGTGGAGATAGCAATTAGAAAACACAATTTCAGTCATTTTTTTGTGGCTTGGCAATAAGCATTGTTAGCCTTGACTGTTTCAGTCGCACATCAAGCTGATATTCTCCTACAACTAAGGAGACATTTCCTTCTCCTTTTCAAGTTTAGCTTGTACTTTTCTCAGGAACTCTTATATTATTGCAACAAGCAGCAGGGGCTGCGGGACCATTTGGTTTCAGAAGCTTAAAAATCCCTGTTTATGCAGCAGAGACACCTTTTCAGTAGCAGAGAAGGGACACAAATGCCAAAGTGAAGATGGACAAAGCCTACTTTTCTGAGAATATCATGTTTTCCCATTTGTCACATCTTGCAAAAGGAAGAAAACATTTTTCCATTGGCTTAGCTGTATGATTTATCACCCTTTCAGCTCTCATAGCAGTTTTCTAGCTGCTCTTTTTAGTGATCCTGAAATGGTCTTTACTGATTCAGGGGAAAGAAATCTCTGGAATGCCTTCTGCTGCCTGAAAGTAAGACTAAACTGTTAATAAAAAGGGTTGGATCTGTGGGATCTCTAAAAGCAAGTGCAGGTTTTGATGCTGCAGGGAGACGCAGGGCTAAGCAGTCTTCATAACAGAGCCACATGTAAAGTTTGTTTTAAATGTTTTCCTTTTATATTTTTCTAAAATTTTCTACTTTCAGAAGAAAATGTGTTTTTTCTTCCCTCTTTAATGGAAAAGAAACCATATACTTTAACCAGTTTGGTTTTGATCTATTGGTAAATCAAAGTATATCCAGCACAATAGGGAGAAGCACGGGCACTGTTGGAAAGGTGATGCAAAATAATAGCCAGGCCAAAAGAACCAGTATAACCTTTCATTGCATGCAGCCACATTTTCTAGAAACCCAGCACTGAGAGGACTTCTTGGTGGTACCTACCCACACAACCTTTGAAAACCTGCCTGCCTCTTTCAAGCTCACATGTCTTCAAGCCTCAGAAACTGTCTTCAGCAAAACTACACAGTCCTGCCCAAACTGTTGTCTCCTAATGGATTCATTGGCTCAGAAGAAAGGAGACATCCTCCAAATTATTCTCAAGAACTGTTTTGAGTGACCTAGTTAAAGAAAAAGAAAAAATGCTCTCAGCTGCTGCTCCTTTTCTGGAACCCTTGATGACCATCTCACTTTACCCTACACTTTAACTCTGTTTTGTGCAGTCATTAAATTATGGAAGAACCAGTCTGCAGTCTTTATAAAAGAGTCACTTTGATTTTGGACTCCCTAGTGATGTTCCTTTACATTACAAGATCATAGTTTCTGCAGGTTCTGTTATGTGTGTGTTTGCAATTTCTTAGCATGCATAGAAGTAGTGAGGTCCCTTCTCATTTGGATAAAGTAAAAAAAAAAGGAAAAAAAGGATGTCTCATACCATCTCTGCTGTACTAAGATTGTTGCTCTAGGAGTGACATGAAGCTGGGGACAGTCTTCAGTGCAGTCCCATGTAGCCGCGTTCTTTGTAAGCCTGAACCAGGTTGCTTTTTAGGTTCTGTATCGATTAATATTTAGGCAAGAAAACACCTTTGTCACCTGAGGTATAACAAAGAAACTGAAAAGAAATAATCAAAGTCTGGAAAACTTCATGGAGTGGAGTTGGGGCCTTAATAAAGCTGGGAGAGCTATGAGTGAGAGTGGGTGAATTAGTTTGGTGCTAAACATTTAACACTGGAATTAAGACTGGAGAAGGATGTAGTTTTAAACTAGCTGGAAACTGCCTCAGTTCATCAAGATATATTTTAGAAATTGAGAGCAGACTGAGGTTTGTGTGCTTGTGACAGCTTGTGAATCTGACTGCACGCCTGCTTTTCCTACACGGTGTAGATGAAGCCGTGGGGTTGTTCCAGGATAACTATTCAGAGAATCAGATCCTCTAGTGAAATGTCTCCATATATTTATTCTTTGCAGATCAAACTTTGGAAATATTTCTTGCTTAAACTATATTTTTTAGGATTTTTTATTTTAGTGGAATGTATTCTGCTTACTCGGTACTGGTAGCGTTGTGTGCTTTTTAACTCTGCCATGTTGTGGTTTCAGAAGAAGAAAAAACACTACAAAAGTTAGGAATAACAAAATAGCTCAGTACTAGAATGGCAAGTATGAGAACTATTCCTTTTTGGCTGTCAACCACAGAACATGGATCACACAGTTAAGCATTTGCTTTCTTTTATACCTGTTTTACTTTGTAGAGCAGAGAATCACATGTTTGCCTGGTTAAATTAATGCTTTAATTAGAAAAGCATGTCCCTTTGGTATTTTGGTTTAAATTGCAAGTAAACCTACAAGAAAGATTTAAGGCTGATTCCTCTTTTCTGGGCCAAGCAACTAAATAAATACAGCCTGAAAATACTGAGGAGTGAAAGTTAATCTGTAAGATACAGAGAAAATAACCCAGGCTGAAAAAGATTTGCTGGGTAATAGCAGAAGGATAGCTGTTGGACACTGCCTTTGGTTTTGCTAGTTTTTTTTAATGGGAATGCAACATCAGATCAGTCTACAAAAAACATAAAATGCAAATGAAAAAATACATTTTACTAAATAAAATATAACTAATGACAAGGACCGCAAAAACAGGGAAAAGTACGAAGTCATAACTCTTCCTAAATAGCTTTCACTTTCAGAGATTTAGGGATATCTTATTTGTCCTTGAATTTCAGGGAGATAATTCATTTCTTTCCTCTAATCCCTTTCTTCTGGGATTGCACAATAACTATAGTTCCTTCTTTCTTTGCCACCTTAACATGCCGGTTACCTTTATAGGCAGAAATAGATGTTAAAGTTTTGACCTGGTTGTCTTACAAATAGTCACTGCATCTTCAGCAGTAGGCTTAAAATCCTTTTCTATGGGTGAAGTGAAAAAAAACACCTTATATTGAAAGAATGTATTCCTAGTGTCTATTGCTAGACTAATCAAAGAGTTATATCCTAGACTAGATCTAATTAACAGAGAACCATAGGGTGGATCAGGTTGGAAGGGGCCTTAAAGATCCTCTAGTTCCAACCTCCTCATCATAAATTGTTATAAGTTGGGTGAGAAAATAAGGAGATTAATATTACTACAGGTAAAATCTAATTAATAACACAGGTTGAATTGTTATAGTGCTAGTCTCCACCCCTTCTCTGCTGTGTCACTTGCACCCATGCTCCCTCTGGACCAGAGGTTGGTGACTTCAGTGCCAGGAGATGGTGGTGCTGTGCTCAGTTATCGTGGATCAGGTCATTTCTGGTGGCAGTGAGCCACTGGTTGTGGGGATTTCTTCCTCAGCTTTTCCAATTGGAGCATGATGTTGCCAGGTGGTTCTGCCTCCCTCCAAAGCCTGCATGGTATATCTATAAAGAACAGGTTTATGAATCTTCTACCATGCTTAGTCCCTTTTTGGTGCCTTCACTGGCTGCAATTTCATGTTGTAGTCAGTATCCGTTATTTTTAGTACTGTGTAGTGCTGGATACTTGCTCTTTGTTTGCTTAGTTATAGCTGAAACACATTTTTGCACAGTTCCCAATCCTTCCTGCCTTCAACAGACTACCACAGGCACCTCATATCCTGCAATGTCCAGGACTGGCCTGTGCTCACTCCATTGTCATGTCCCACCTGTACTGCTCTGCACCCAATCTGGATCCCACTTGGATCACATTGTGCTGCATTCCTCTACACAGTATCATCCTGGGTGGCCTTATTACAGGTCTCCAGTACCTAAAGGGGGCTACTAGAGAGCTGGAGAGGGACTTTTGACAAAGGCACAGAATGATACGACAGGAGGGAATGGCTTTAAGCTGAAGAAGGGGGGGTTTAAACTATATATTAGGAAGAAATGCATCACTATAAGAGTGGTGAGGCACTGGAACAGGTTGCCAAGAGAAGCTGTGGATACCCCATCCCTGTATGTGTTCAGGGCCAGGCTGGATGGGGCTCTGAACAACATGTTCTAGTGGAAGGTGTCCCTGCCCTTTCTATGATTCTATTATCGTGTTGGGGGTCATGAATATTTCACTCTACACCAGATAGCTAGTTCTTGCTCCTAGCCATATAAAAATTACAGTTATATTCAATGAATATACAGGCAGATTATTCAAATAAGTTAACATTTAGCCACATGATCACTAGAAACAAATGCTCTTACATTTAAACATGTTAAAGTTCTAGACAGGCCAAGCCAAGCTCAGGCGAAGCCTTGACAAGCCTCAATCCTCTGACCTTGCAAAGTTAATGTGATGTCTGTGGCCTGTTAATAGCAATGGCAATAGAGTATTTATTGAGCTACAAGCTTAGTTTAGGTCTGTCAGACAGCATTATTAGTTCTTACAGTTTTCTCTCTTTTTCCCAGCAAAATGTCATATTGAAAGGTTCATCCAAGAGCCCTTAAATAATTAAAGTATAAAGGTGACTGCTCTGTTAAAAATATACATATCCAAATTCATTTTAAAGGCAGCTGCTTGCTCTGACAGCTGAGTTCTGTGATTATTAAAATCTAATTACCATTGTGTTGGAGAAGGGCTGTTCCACAAGAGGAGGGTAATGTTGCTTCTGTGGAGGCAACTTTAAAAGCTTTCAAATTTCTCCTTGAGGATGCTGTGTTCAGACAATTCAGGATGTGGAATTACCCTAAACACCAACCTACAGAAAGGCTCGCTGAGAGCAATCTGGGTTAGAAGAGGAACTGCAACTCTGCTGAAGCAGTGGCAGGTTTGGGTGAAGGGCTCCAGCTGTCATCCATCTTTGCCCACAAGGGTGCTTGTTCCAACCTGGAAGGCTCAGTCAGCCTTCTCCTTTAATTTCTATTTTGGGCCAGTTTCTTTCTTTCACTGTACTGCATTAAAAACCCTCTGCAATTATTGGTGTTAAAGAACAAATCCCAGCAGCTGAAATGGGAGCTCTGAGGAGGTGTCAACCTCCAGTAGGAAGGTGAGGTGAGAGCAATGAAAGGGGCTGGGACTGGCAACTCCCTGGCCTCGGTGGGCACTTTTGCTTTTGATTTAACTGAGCCTGATGGGTTTGACTGAATCAGGTTAGGGAGCTGTCAGCTGAGCAGTTCGAAGAAAGAGATTTGAAAGGGTGCCAGTTTTTCCCAGGGAGGTGGTGACAAGAAGCTACTACTGAACTGGGGGATGTAACCTTTTCACTCAGCTGAGCTCCAAGGAGGGTAGGGTGTAACCAGATCCTTCAGCTGAAATAAAAATTCATACATATCTATCATGGACAGATAGCTGAGAAGAAAAGAGGGTGAGAAAACACAGATTTAGTATGAAATGCTAAAATTTCAGCGTAGTGGGAATTTTACAGGACAAAGTTTTGTACCACAATGTCTCTGGAAATGATTGAAAACATTTTTTTTTTCCCCTAGCATCTCTAAACAAGTGCTGGGCAGGCTTCCAGCTAGAATCCTTTTCTCTCTGCATTTTATTTTATTTAACTCCTGGGTGCTCCTGCCCCTCTTGGCGCTGCTTGTCAGCCACCGGAGCTGGAGGCTCTGCAGTAGAGCATCATTGCTCTTTGTCAGTGGTTGTTCTGCTCCTTCACTGTGAAGGGGCCATAGCACAGCAAGGGTTAAACTGCAGTCTCTGTCATCCATTCAGGTGGACTGAGAGCAATGCATAACAAAATTCAGTCAGAAAGGAATCTGAAGAGCAAGAGGTGTGTTCATATAGTCTCTTCTTTTAAGATGTTCACCCATTTTTCTAGGGCTGATTTATTGTTTTTTAACCCATTGAACCATGCTGAAACCTAAATTCAGCATGAATTTATGAGGATGGGAATACACTTTCTTCAGTTCACAGGTTTTTAAATGTCAATACCTCAGTATTTTAAAATATAAAAGCACTATTTAGTATAGTATTGTATCTATGTATAATGCAACTATGTAACATAGTTTAAATGTATTCTACTTTTTAATTTAATGCTTTAAAATTATTTTTTAATTTTATATGTGAAAATTAGTTCCATACATGTATTAACTGAGATAATTGCTTCAAATTATTTTTAGCCTTCAAGAGGGGAACTTTTATTTATGCTTTCATCATAATTACATTAAAGTGTGAACACGAACTACTTTGAATTAAAAATTTTAGATCATTATTTAAGTAATATTTTTCCTCATTTTTAGAGAAAGCTATCCCAATAAGTGGTGATATATATTACCTTAGCATGGAGTAGGAAGTGAGAAATAAATTTCAGTTCTATTTATTAGATTACCACCCCCCCACCACCCATATCAAAAATTGCACTAAAAAGAAGATGCTGTCTCATTAATGTTTGTAACATATGTCATGGTACTCACAAACAACTTTTATAGTTTCATTGACAATGTCAAATACACATTTAAATGCACTTCCATTAAACATGGGTAGAGCCATCATTTGAGTAATCTGTAATTTACCACTTCTAATTCATAAAGCCAGCAAACTTTCTCTGCTTCTTAACCAACCTTTGCTATAGTGAGGTTCTCATGTTGTCTTTACAGCAGAGGTAAATAGGCTGTGACTGCCAGGATAGTGTACAACTAAACCATATTTTTCAAATCCTGATAAAGTGCATGTTTGATGAGTACCTGAGAAGTCAGGCAAACCAGCTCTGTCTGGCAGTGCAAGCAGCACGTGTTAGCTTTACCAGCCTGGCTGATTATCTGCATTTAGGGCACACCTGCCCTACTTCTGCCACATGAGCCAGTGCCTGTCTGGTGCTGTCATGGGCAGGAGCAGCCTCTGCCGCTAGCACAGTGCAGGGCTGTTGGTTCACACTGAATGTGTCACAGCAGAGCCGAGCCGGGGCTAAATTGCTATTCCTGCTCTGACAAATTGTTAGAAGGATGTAATTTACACACGTATAGTCACATGCATGCTTTAGAGAACTGCACTGACAGTTTGGGATTTAGTAGCTGATGAATTAAGGGATGAAATAATCAGAGTCCCTGTTCACAGCCTCCGGGACACACTGCTAGCATGCTTTTTTTTTACCAGTATAACTCTCTGGTTGGCTTTGTGGTAGTTATTTTTAATTGTAAGGCATCTAAAGTGTGAAATACTTTCAAAACACAAAATAATACCAGCTGAACTTGTGATACATTATCTTGCTTTTATTTTCCCCAAACCCAGTTCTGCAGTGTTATCTCAGCAGTCCTGAGTCAGGCTCCTCTTTTTTTTTTGCATTTTTTGTTCTTTTTCTCTTTAAGTGGTGCTTTTCTGATATTGTGAGAATTACTCTGTGGAAAATGTGGAACTGATAAAAGAAAAAGAAATTGTTTACAGATAAGCCCGCTTCATCGTTGCCATTTTACCAGAACAAACAAAATTGCTTTGTGAGTTTGAGCAAGAATGTATGGATTTTTTTATTCCTGAAAAGTAGACATAAAACAGAGTAGGAATCACTGCAATAAGCACACATTACTAAAAGAGAAATGGGACCTGTACTATGCTATTATTAAGCTCTTCATTAGCAGCAACTGTTAATTAATCCCTCAGAGCCAAGGAGTCTGATGAAGACCTTTGGATTTGGCATGTTGCTAATAAGGATGGTAAAACACATGTCTGTATTCCATGGTTTGGTTCCAGATTTTCTGTCCTGGTCTGTTGCTTGGATAGCTTCCCAAATCTTCCTTTTCCAGCCAAATTTAGGAAAAAAATACTTAACAAGAAGCATTCACATCACCTACATTTTCAAATTTCAAACATTTCAGATGTTTCCAATCCATCTGCTAATACAAGTTCTTTTACAGAAGTAGCATGAAGACTTTTAAGGAAAACTGTCCCTGGCTGCTACATTCTGGAGGTAACTGTCTCAAGGCTGAGCCACATGGAGAAGTCATGTAATTTTTCCTCACGTACTTCTGAGCAAAGACAGCCCAGCTAAAATAGCCCTGAAATGGTTTGGATTAGCTCAACTCCCTGTGCACTACAGGAGATGAACAGCAATTAAAGGATCCACTAATAGATTTTGATTGCAATGAGAAGCACACTTGACTATGACTATGTGGCTGTGTCTTAAAAACTAACTAGCACAGCTTAGCCTCAATAGCTGAGCCCAAAGATGCTTTGGTGGTGAAGTGGCTTTCTGGACTGGTAGAGTCATTAGTGTTGCTGCTGAACACTGAAAAAAGTGTCATTTCTTGTCATGTCCCATCCATCCACTGTTGGTGTCTGGGTTCTCCCCTTTCCAAGGACATCTTGGACAAAAATTCTAGCTTATGGTACTCTCTTCCTATGACAGTGGGAGTTGCAATCTATTTCTTAAAACTTTGGGCAGGGTTATACAGAGTTGGAAGACTCACTGCCTCTAACAATACAGTGATGCTCATGTGTCATTTGAGACAGCATTTCTTCCAGCTTCGTGTCATAACCCATGACTTCTCACCACAAACACGTATCATCCTTTGTTTACAAGGCAAGCAGATCCCAGGATTTCAAAAACCATTGACTTGTTTTCATTTATCTGCTGTTTTGTACTTCTGAAACTCCCCAAGGACTGATATGAGTTGTCACAGCAAAGGCCACCCTATTTTTGATTTTCTGTTGCATGAAATGTCAGTATGGAGTACCTGTGCTTCACTGGGTCTGCTGGGCAATTTAGCAGGGGTCTGCAGCAAGGAGCCTGCTGTGAGGTGGAGCACTGGCCCAAGGCAGGACCTGGCAAAGGAACGTTGCCAGACATGGTTACTTTTAGGCTGACACATACTGTTTCACCCAAGAAACCACATGAAGATTATTTCTACCTGTTTTAATTTCCTTTAGCTGATTTATCCTAGAGATTTGATCCATTCAAAAGAAAAAAATAGACAAAAAGAATTCCTTTGAAGCTAACCAATGGTATTCTAGTTTTAACAAAAAAGGAGTGCTTGGTGAACTGTTGACAGCAAATAATTTATTCATTGAATTTAGTGTTTTCGTGTTTCCTAGTTGCCAGTAAACAGATGATGACAATAAAATACAGAAATGTGTATGTAGCTCATATGCAAATCAGTAAAAAAGTATTTTATGTGGATAAACAACAACTTGGAGATTAATCTGACCATGAACTTTTTAGTGCAGGACTGTTTATATCCTTGATTATTATGATTTCTACTACAGAGACAGGTGCTCCACATTCTTTTCATGAAGGAATAAGCTTTGATTTTATGAACAGGACCAATCTAACTTAGTTGCTAGGAAAATATTCTGAACTACCAGCAATTGCTAAGGGAAGTATTAAGTAGTAAGTTATTTGCAGTATTAAATGCTTAGCTTCTATCAAAATTACTTCAGCACCTAGTATACTTGCAGTGTTTAACACTGCTTTTAATAATGAGAGAGATGTGTTGTTATTGATGTTATGACAGATGGGACTTTTATTAACTGAGATTTTTTTAAGAACTGGTGAGATTAAAGCTTGCAGGGAATGATTTAGGGATGGATGATCCTGCCTTAGCACAGAGGGATGGACTAAGAACGTCCCTGTTTTCTGGGAGTCCCCCTGCAGTAGATTTGTCAACATGTCAACGGATGGGCGGCCTGGAAATGATGGTCCAAGCAAACCACATGAAAATTATTAGTAGTAAAAACAGTTTGGAGTGTCCAGTTTGGCTTAGGATGTGCAGGATGACTGCAGACTGTTCAGCCAGAACAAAAGCTGGGCCCCACTCCAGTGAATTCAGTCCTATTTTCAAGTCCTTTGCAAAGCTCTTTATGAACGTTTCACCCCTTCTTAAAAAAATAGAAACCAACTTGACCAGTAACAGAGGAATAGGATAAGTTTTGCATATAAAGTTATAACTAATTGTAAATAATTCTTTGAAGGCAAATTGTTACCAAATAAATGAGTACTGATCTTTTAATACTACGTTTCTCATTCTGCTGTTATATGCATTTAATACTGATATATTATGCAATAAAATACGCATATGGAACTAAATATATTGTCCAGGATTTCTCAAAAGAGCAATTTTCTGCAGAGTACTTCAAGAATTCAGCCTGAAATCATTTTGCTGCTCCTAGCTTGGAAGAAGGGACAGACTTTTTATTTCATAGAAGATTAATGTGTAGTCAGAAGGAAGAGAGTGCTTATATTTGGATCATTCTTCACAAGCAAAAGGCTGATTTTGTTCCGCAGTGATTGCCTTTGTTTGATAAATAGTTCGTGGTTGAAATGGAATACGTAAACATTTAGAGACATAAAAAACTCAGTCATGGTAATGACTTGTAGACAGTGATATATCAATGCCATTATGGAAATTTGTGTTCAGCATCATAAACAAAAGCTAAACCTTATAAAATGGGAGGGTGTTTCTGCATAAGGGTTCCAGGAAACAAAAGTTTGTTTGTGTATGTTGCAGATTAGCCCAGATTTCCAAAAGTGAGGTATCATGAAAGATACTGGTTCTGCAAATATGTGTACAAAAATACCTGTACTCTGTCCAGACCTGGCCTGAGGCTGCTCTGTGCATGGCTGCAGGAGGACAGAATAAGGATAAGTCTTATTATAAGTAATATCAGACTGGCAAAGATCTGCCCCACAGAAAAGTGGCAATAGGTGGTATTGATAAGAGGAAAGAAGCATCTAGAGCATCTGGTTCTTGAAGCTGACCTGGGCTGGCTTTGTGCAGGTGAAGCAAAACTATGGGCAAAACTAGCACAGAGGTAGACTTGGATATCTGCCAAAGAATGATGGGGGGCTATCAGGCTAGGGCAGGTGGGAAGAGGCTGTAACTCCTTTGAGGAGAGTGCACTGCCATGGGGCTGGTGATGAGACTGTACTGTGACCCTGTCTTTTCACATTTCTTAATTTGTGGCCCTTGATTATGTAAAAAAAAAAATTAGTGCACATTCTGTTTATTTGTTTATGGTTTGGGTGGAAATATATGTAATGTCATTAAACATGTGTTACCATCTGGAAGCAAGGATGAGAGCCAAAAAACCACAGCCAGCTCCCCTGAAATGTCTACCTAGAGCTTTTCAAATCACATCAAAACTTACTGATTTATAGGATTTACAATTGCTGAATGTTCTGAAGCACATGGAGCCTGAGGAAGGATGAACTTTATATGAGATTTTATAGCTTCTCCAGAGATACTGAAAATAAAGTAGTCCCCCTACCCTATTCAGCAAACAGCATGCACTGGATTCAGACAAGTATTGCTCACTGAGTGTGACTTCTGAAGATTATTGGTTATGCTTGGGAGGTGCTTTCACATTTCCAAAAGCCACTGAGGGCTCTTTTTCTTGTCAACAGAACTTCACTTCTGATTCAAAAGTTAACAGGAAACCCTACTGATGTGTACATCTTCCTGAAGAAAGGAGATTTTCCCCCCCTTCTTGTTATGAAAATGCTATTGTCAGTGCCCTTAAAAAATCACAGCTGTTTTACTAAGCAGAAAAGCTAAAATAGAGTAGGAAGAAAGCAACAGTTATTTCAGCTCCTCTTAAAAATTATATCTGCACTGTTTGCCAGAAGCTGTATAAATTTTGTGGAAAACCCAATAGACAAAATATAAAGAATATATTTTACAATAGTGCATTTCTAGGATTACACTTCCTGAAATGGGTCACTGTGCTGGCTTTTCACATACCAGAACTCAAGCAATTTATATAGAAGACTAGATCTCATCAGGTTCATAGGTCTATTTTATGTAAAACAAATGGATATGTCTTTAAAATCAATTCTTAACTTTAGTTGATTGCTAATTTATTCATATGGCATGTTGTCTTTCCTCTCCAGTGAAAGCAATGTGTGTTTACCTTCCAAAAATGACCACGTACTGGAGGAGACTTTGGAGGATAAACATATACAGCATTCTTCAGTAATTTCTGTGCTTTTCTTCCTGTGCCTTTATTTTTTTTCTCCTCCAAAGTGAACAAGCAGCTTTGAGTTCAAACAACCGATTTTATTTGCTGTCCCTGCCTACACTGTTTGCACAAAACTTTTCTTTTTTCCCTCCACACTTGTGATAATCTTAACCCTGCATGAGCATAGGGAACTGTGACAAAGCTGCTTCAAAGAAAAAGGAATTAAAACCCCAGCTAAAAAGTCTGAATAATATTTATTTATTGCAAACTTCCTCCCTGTAAGGCAGCAGAATGATGATGTCAGACAGAGAAAGCACATCATGGGGATGGGGACTGGAATGTGAGATGTCTTGCTGGAAATATATTTTACCCAAAAATTTCCCATCCTTTTCTTTCCTGTCCAACAGCAGCCTCTGTTTTCCTCTAGGATTCATGCAAAACCAGAGTTGTACCATACATGAATATGAGTGTGAACTGTCATGCCAGAGATGGGAGGACAAAAGCACAGCACTCCTACCATGGCTGGGGCTCCACACCTCAGGATTTAGGGACAACTCATTTTCGGCCAACTAAAATATTAAATATAAAGCTCTGAATTTTCAATGTCTGAAGCTCAGTCTGGCTTGACAGCATTTAAATGCATTTTTACCCATATTAATAAATGTAGTCTTTGATTAGCCAAATTTTTATTACCATAGTAATTGAGTGTATAAAAACCTTTCAATGTGGCAATCCATACAAGACTCCCAGAACAGAAGAGGGCAATTTATTTTTATTATATAGATGGACAGTTGAAATCAAGGGGCTGCTTGTCCCAGGTGACAGAGGATGCTGGTGTGATCTTTCACAGCCATGGAGGAGTCAGCTTGCTGAACCATCTGGATGCAAGGCAGCTCAGATTAGAAACACTGTAGCTATCCAAGAGGATTTAGCCTTTCAGCAAGGGGGAACTTTTTCAACACAACACCAGGCTGGTATCTTTAGCTGAGTTAGAGCATGAGCTGTGTTTGTGTGCAAGACCCCTCTGTTGTCATGGTTGAACTTCTCTGTGCCTAAACTCTGAAAATCTGTGTAAGCCCACGCTCCCCCTGATCCCAGTTGTGCAGTTAACCTTAATCACATTGAGAAGCTGTGCCTGCATTTTCATAACCCACTGTCTGCGTCTCCTGTGGTCTAAAATGTGGGTAGTGCCAGGCTGGGACAGTCTTGTTCTGTGCACTGCAAACACAAAAGAACATAGTCCCACCAAGAGAGTCTCAGAGCTGTTGTGCTGTATAGACAAGGCACTGATGCTGGACCTCTTGGCACAACATGCAATTCTGAGATGGAGGCAAAAATCTATTTAATTTTTTAGGAGTAAAGAATGACCCAGCCTGAGCAAGGAAAGCCACCATTTTTTTTAAGCAAACTCCCTTTTGGTTTCAAAAGAGAGTGAGGCTTAGCACTCAATGATACAGCAATGCCTTAAGAAGGAAAGGAAGAACTGAAGAAGATAAAAAATGGTGAGGAGAAAACAAAGCCAACCAGGCCTCAGCTAAAATATTTAAATACAAGCTCTGACATGTTATCAGTAGATGAAATGCAGCAGATCACTGCACAGAGCTCCACAAAGTGAAAGGATATAGTGCAGCAGTAGAAAGCAGATATGTGGGATGACAGCTGAGTAGAAGCAAAAATGATTTTCCCCTGTGTTTGCTGCCCATGATGGAGATTATTGCTGCATGGAACCACATGTGGGCAACCAAGCAAAAAGGGCCACCATTTCTGTGGAAGTAACTACAGACTGGAAGGGACATGAAGTAGAGTAATTTTGAAAGCCATCTTTCTTGTTCAGCAGTGGTGCCTGCCAAAGGGGCATCCTTCTTCAGGATGAAGAACAGACTTCACTTAGTTGTGCAGGGAAGTGGCAAAGAGCCCAGCAGGGAGTTAATGTCACCATCTCCCATTTATGGAGCAACCCCATCTATCAGCTCCAAGCTTGCTCTTACTCAAAAACCTCCATACCCATTCACGGGAAGGTCCAATATAAATATTCTGCATGGCTGTTCCCCTGCTTTTACTTTTGTCCTCCTAAGTATAGGGGCTTATTTCTGGGGTCAATGACAATTGATGGTAAGATTTCAACACATTGAAAGGCTGAAGCTAGTGCTAATTTAGGTGGGGAGGGTATTGACAGCTGTGCAACCACAGCAGCATGGCTGTCAGCATGGGCTCTTCTAAACCCAATGTAGGAGGTGATTTTGAAGAAACCTATTATGTTCAGGTTTATTTTCAGGTGGCATCTGTCTAGCCTTTGTATATCCAGAGATGCCATGTTGCTACACAGTCTTTCTGTATATTTCCCTTTGCTGCTTTGCATTTTTCAATCCTAAAAAACCAAACATTTTTTTAGTGGGTCTCAGGCTGGAAGTAATCTGAGCACCAGGAGCACAGACACGAGTTGAGCAGGGAAGGGAGGATAAAGTAGAGTACTGAAAAGTGTCTGAAATTTCCCAGGATAATCATGGGTTTAAATCATCCCTTGTTCTCCAGAATGACAACCTCTGGATAAAAATGCATTTTCATTCATGTCTTTCTTTTTCTAAAAATGTAATGAAATTGAATTACATCTCATTTGTTCTAATTATTTATATGTTGAGAACAACCTTTCTGTCTCACCTAGCAGGACAAGGTGCTTAATATCACTTTCATTAGTCAACAAGGAGTTTTTCGTTTGTCTGCTTGTTGTTTGGTTGTTTTTTTTTTTGCATTGCCCTTGTTGCAGATATCTGACCATATTCATGATGGATTTAAATCGGCAGGTGTGTGTTTTGGTTGCTCAATTCGCATTCTGGTATTTTTAGTTTCTGTTAGATTAATAATGAATCTTTGACAAAGCCCATCTGTTAAGCTACACAGCCACAACTTTGACAACTTTTATTTCTCTTGAATTGCAGTATTCTCAGCTGCACAACGAAAGGCATCTTTTGATCAGTCCACATCATTATAACTTCTCTGCCAAGTTTATTGTACTTACAAATATTCTAATTCATATGCTCGTGGTGCTTATGATCTGTGTAACAGAATAACCAATGTGGAAGCATCACAGATTTGCATTCAAGTTACAAACAGGTGAAGGAGGATGGGTGAAAGTTCCCCCTGGTGCTTAGGCTCTTGCCTCAGCAAGCTGACAGGAATGGCACTTGATAAATTTTTGCTAAATCTGAGGGAAATGTGGCATGAAAAGTTTCATGAGGACGTGAAAACATGTCAAGATAAAAAAATTACAGAATGGCGAGGCTGGAAGCATTGCTGGCTCAGGGTCAACTTAGTGTCCACCCAGCCTTCCTTCTAAGGTCCTTTTCTGCAGAGCTTTTCCAGCTGGCTCACCTCAAGTCTGCATTGGTACATGGGTTTATTCCTCTCCATGTAGAGGATTTTTGATTTTTTTTTAATTAAATTTCTTGAGATTCTTTTTGGCACGTTTCTTCAGCCCACTGAGGTCCCTTTGAATGGCAGCACAAACCAAATCACTTGGACCCACCTTCCCTCCAGCTCTGTAGACCATGGGATTCTGCCAGGGAGGTCCCTGAATGGTCCAAAGTGAGGGCCAGAAGCTAGATTTTCTTTTACATAGAGTTTTTGTCACGTAAAAGGTTTAGATTGAGCACTAGTTAGAACTTCCCAAAATGTGACTGACATAGCAGCTCCAGGGAATATCAATCACAACTCTCCTGGCAGAGGGCTCAAGAAAGGAATTTTGTTCCTGTTGCCATTGGGGCAACTGCTTCCACAGTTCTGACTGGGGTTTACTGTATCTTTTCAAGGAACTGCCAAAAAATTCAGTGCATGGAGAACCTCTGACTCACAAGGTGAAGTCTGACATTGGGTCAGGATGAGAAACTGGGGAAAGTCTTATGTGGAAGTCCATGCTTCCTTTCCTGGAGGAAAATTTGGGTTATTTGCACTGTGTTGTAAAAGTGGAATCATAAAACAGGGCAAAGGGCCTAGTTAAAATTCACATTGCTCTGACTAGGCAGAGGTAGGGTGAAGTAAAAAATTAAATTGAATACTTAGAGTAAGTCCATACCTTTCCAAATGACATTTGTTTTTACATTTTCGTAAATAAATTAAAAGGAGAATAAGCGTCATGTAAATGAGATGCAATAATTGTGGTTTAGTCTCTATTAGATGTTTTAGTTGACAGGCAAAGTATCTATGGTTGTTTTGCTCAAAAAATTTGTTTATTTTAAAGGTTTTTATGTTTGTTTTTGTTTAGGTAACAATCCCAGAAATCAATTATTTCTAAGATTCTTACTTTTATTCAAAATCTGGGGATGGCTGAAGAAGAGAATCATGTATTTATGAAAATATCCAAATATTTATTTTGAAATATTAAAAAGTTTATGTGATATATACCTAATTCACTTTAGGAGAGCTTAAACTTAATTGTGATGAGCACTATGGAAATACAAGACTTGTAAGGATAAAAGAAAATATGGATTTTCATAGATTAAAAAAAAGTCATGTTTCTGGTACAACTGAAGAGGACACGTAAGAAGTGTGTTAGCTGCTGAATGTGATCAGTGTGCTAAAGAAAACTGACAAGTGAAGCATAAGAATGACAGCATCAGAGCTGGAAAAGAGATTGCTTCTCTGCTTTGCTCCTTGCCAATGCTGAAATGCTCTGTTTAACTTTCAGACCATTTATTGTATTTTACAGTCTAATTTTTACTGAATATTCTTTTGCTTCCTTTGGGAGACTGACAGACTGACTAATCCCCATGTCGCCATGACTTTTTTCTCAGAAGTAATCTCTGTCTTTCCTTTCTTCTGTTACTTATTGTTGTATCATCCATGTTTCATCTCCTTTGTTTAAATAGTTTAAGTCTAGCCAGCTTTGTAGACCCATTTATTTAGGGAGTTCTGCTTTATCAAATAAAGTATGTGTCATCAGGTGATCCTTTTCAATAATGTGAATTAGGGAAATCCCTCAAATCCCTCAGATTTCATCTTTGCCAAGTTAAATGCTAACATTTTTCTTTCTTAATGTTTCAAAATTCCTTTTAAAACAGCTCATTTGAAAAATAATTTGAAATGTAGGATTTCTCTATGTGCATATGAAAGGTATAATCTGTCCAGACAATATCCACATGAAAAGTTACACAAGGCACTTTTTCTGTAATTGTATTTTTTCTAAGAGCTTATTCAAGATACTCCAGAAACACAAAGTAACTTTGCATATCTTTTATTGAATTTTTTATTCCTTATAAAACTTCCCAAATGATACTTCTACAAGTCTTTCCCCAATAGGTGTGTTATCCAAGAGAGGTATGTTCTGCAATTTTCAACTCTACGTCAATACATGTGTTTTATCTTTCTAACCCTTTCAGACACTGCCTTTTTTCTCCCTTATGCTCTCATTCACTGTTTGATATATGAACTGACTTTTACAGACATTTGGATGCACACACTCCTCACAACCTACCATCCCAGCACCTTTTCTTGTTGCTGACACTAGAAATCTTATTGCTATGTTGTGATTTTCTCTTTTCCTTATTTTCCATCCTGTTACAGTAATTTTCCTTTATCTATTAAGTATGAGGTATATCTATTTGTCTTATCTTTTTTAACTTCTATTACCTGTTGTATTCTGTATCCTGGTGGGAGGGTAGGGATTGGATATTTGATCACTGAGGTTCCCTGACTTTTGTTCTAAGAAAGTGGAGAGACAGAGACCCCAATACAGAACAAGCAACCAAAGCCCTAAATGAGATCTTTAGATAGATGGGTTCAAATTCTTGTTAAAGCAGACCTAATTCAACTCACCAGGTACTTAGTTACCACTCAAGCTGAAAAATGAAGGTTTTGGGAGTCAGGACCTCACATTGCAGAGTTGGTGAAGAATTATGGAAAACATGAGGCTTTTGGAACACTGCCCATTACACTTATGGGATGTATGAGCTCTGAGGCTGAAGGCCCAAATGCTGCAGGAAGGTGAGAGATCAACAGAAGTATATATACACTCTCCTGTCTCTGGTCTGGAAAAGTCCTGCAAGGTAATCAAAGAGTCTTTGTCCTGTTATTTATTGCTCTCAGAGATGGAACAATTCTCTAGAAAGATTTAAATATCCTTAGGATATATTTTATCTGGTTCCTTTGCTCAGTTTTGATATAAACAAAAGAAGAGTGTTGTAAAATGCTTGTTGAGAATAAGCTGTCTCCAAGTGTCACAACAGAAACCCAGGGATGTGCTTTAGTAGAGCTTGTACACAAGTCTCACTTCAAAGAGAGGCTGGAAGGACAACCCTATAGCTTTCTCAGGATCATGGAAAATACAAGATAAAGAATAGATGGGATGACTTCCAGAAAGGGACAGCTTCTCCGGGCTAGTTCTCACTTTCAGGGAATTGGATTCTTTGTGAAATGGGCTGCCATCAGCAATACATGTCATATGTGTTCAGGCTGGTGCTGTGATCCACACAGCCAGTGAGAGCAGAACTAGCTCTTTGGCATGGGCCATCAGCTGATGAGAGACCCACTCCTATCTCTGGTCTCAATTGCCACAGGTGTTTAAGAGAACAGAGACATCAAAGCTTCAAATTGACTACATGGAGTTCTCATAAAACTAAGTGACAGATGCAAAAATTGTACATTTTGCCATCCCTTCTCTGCTGTTGTAATTTAAGGGTTTCTTTTGGAGGGCTGTTCTTGTATGAATATTGAATATTTCTATATGTATAGTGTTGCTATCATCTATTCAGACTTTTTTTTTTTCTCAAAAGAAAGCATCTCAGGTCTGAAGACTGAATGGATGGATGGATTGAAATGATTTAATTAAATTTCTTTCAGAAGTTGATGTTTGCAACTCTGCAGCATTCTGCAAGTAAACCACTAATGTTATAATGTTTATAATTGATTGAGCATCAACAGTGTCTTTGGCAACATAGGGGAGGAAAAATGAAATGGTTTGTGTACCTGAAAGTTTATAATTGGATCCAGCCAGACACAGAGAACACCTGTGGACTATTAAAAAACAAACCAAAGAGCAACAGCCAGGTCTTTGGCTGGCATAAGTCAGTGCAATTTCATAAAATCATCAATTACACTCTTTCCCTGAGAACCTGACTCACTGTTACCTTCAGCCAATGTCAAGGAACAAAGATGATAGCAAACCAAAAAGACCTTTCTGTCTTGAAAACTTTTCATTCTAATTGACTGGCATTTTCATACTGTCAGGGAAATTTTTTTTGCAAAATATTAGTCCACATTTAAGCAAATATGAAACTCATTTAAGCTCCACCACCTTCATTAGGAAGAAGCAAAGCTCAAAAGGATAGTGATGAAGGATTGAGTCTAGGCAACCAGTGTGAAATCGTTAATTTGGAAAGTGGGCAATCTTGGGAAATGTACTGTGCTTTTTTGCTCTTGTATACATTTAATCAATAAGGTGAAAACATTAGTTATGAATTTTTTTGCCAGCTTACTTTAATTCTGTTTTATTTGCATTTAAGGAACTACTCTTTCCAGAATGGTTTTCCTCTATTTTATAAGATTTGTTTTAAACCTTGTGCTGGGACACACCTGTTTGCAGTCTGGAACTTAATGTCAGTATCTCGTGAAAACAGCTGTAATATGGGCCTTTGCAAACACACTGAATCTCTGTTTTCAGAAGGGTTAGTTGAGAACCTTCAATTAACATAACAGCATACAGATGGCCTTCAATAAAGAGCAATAAAAGGGTCTGTGGTTCAAAAGTAATTTATGTCTGAAACTGTTGTCCTTGGCAACACACCTACACACTTTAGGGAATGTGCTACTATTTTGTCCGCCGAAAGGGAAAAAAGAATATTTAATAAAAATAGAAGACAAAATATACTATTATAAGGGCAGAAGGGAAAGAATCTAGATTAACACAGTGTTTCACTATTTTTTGTTAATCCTGCTCAAGAGTTATTGTAGAAGTATCTGGTATGTTTTAACTCTGTATAGGAGATGTTCTATCTCGAGACAAGAGGATTAAAAAATGGGTCTTTAAATAACATCCACATGGGAACATGCCTTGAAATATTTCTAGATTATCCTTTATAGAAATTGGAAATTTAGAGCTGCTTTCCCCATTTTATAATTGTATCGCTGTCAATTTTCCTTTACAAACCATAGGAAAAATATTGACAGTCATATAAAAATTCATGAAAGAAAAAAATCATGAGCACAATGGTGGCTAGAAAAGGTTATTACTGGAATAGTTTGATAAGAATATGCTCATTTCATTTTTTTACCTGGAAATGCCACTGCTTCTACACTGGCATGTCCATGAATATTTACCATGTGCTCCAAGCAGCTGTGCAATAGTTCTGTTGTGAAGCTTGATCCCATCACCCACACTGTGCATGAACTACAGCTGCTTCTAGCATTTTAGATCACCAAAAAACTTTTCAGCAGCCCCAAAATAGAAACATAAATAGAAGTTTTCTTTGTATTCTGTTTTGTTCTTACCCTATCACCTCCCCACCACACCACCTGTTCTCTCTCCTCCCACCTGAGCAATTTCAGAGCTTTCAGGTGCACATTTCTGACTTCTATCTGGGCATGCAACATGCAGCAAACACATGAATTCCAGGACCTAGGCCATTCCTTAAGCACGCACTATCCCGCAGCAGCAGCCTCATCAGTGCTGAGTACAGGGGAAGAATCACCTTCCTCGTCCTGCTGGCCACACTATTCCAAATGCAGGCCAGGATCCCATTGGCTTTCTTGGCCACCTGGGCACACACTGGCACATGTTCAGCCTCCAGTCAATGAGAACCTTCAGGTCTCTTTCCACCTGACTGCTCTCCAGCCACTCTGTGCCCAGCCTGTAGCGCTGCAGGGGGTTGTTGTGGCCAAAGGGCAGGACCCGGCACTTGGCCTTATTGAACCTCATGCCAGTGGTTTTGACCCATCTATCCAGCCTGTTCAGGAGCCTCTGCAGAGCTCTGCTGCCCTCTGGAAGATCAACACTGCCCTCCAAGTTGGTGTTACCTGCAAATTTGCTCAATCCCCTCATCCAGATCATCAATAAAGATACTGAACAGGACTGGGCCCAACACTGATCCCTGGGGGACACCACTGGTGGCCGGCCACTGACAGGGTGCAGCCCCATTCACCAGCACTCTCTGGGCCCTTCCATCAGCCAGTTTTTAAACCATCAAAGAGTGCATCTGTCCAAGCTGTGGGCTGCAGCTTTTCCAGGGGGATGCCATAGAAGATGGTGTCAAAGGCTTTGCCAAAGTGCAGGTTGTGGTAGTTTTGGCTTTAGTTTTACCTAGGCCTAGATTAGTCCTTATTTTTAGTAGGCCTCAGTTCTAGTAGGCCCAGATAGTGTGACGTAGATTAGAAGGGACAAGTGTTCATATCATCTGATGTCAAAACAAGTATAAAAGCAAGTGAGGGAGGTGCCTCTACCTCTTCATGGTTTCAGTACTAAGAGGACATGCTGCTGCTAAGATTAGGCTCCATTGCCACCCCACTGCTATGTTATCTAGGGAAGTGAACATTTTATTGTTAGTTTTTCTTCTCTCTTGCCAGGTGTCTCTAGGGAAGTGTCTTTTGGGGTGTTTTTGTAGGCTGAGGTGGTGGAATCTGTGTTATTGGGTGGGCACCTTGGTGTGGAGTTATTGTTTCTTTTTACCTTTGTATATATGTGATATATTGTAGTTTTATTTTTTTCTGTTCTGTGTAAGTATATAAACCTGTTTTAAGTTTTAGGGTTTTTTTATTTCTTTCCCTTTTCCCATGTGGGGAGGGAAGCTCTGACTCTGTGTTTGGGTACTTGGCATCTTACCACCTCAACCGAACACACAGGTAGACACATCCACAGCATTTCCCTCACCCACTGGCAGGTCACCTAGTCATAAAAGGAGATCATGTTGGTCATAGAGGACCTGCCCCTCCTAAATCCTTGCTGTTTGGGTCTGATTCCCTGTCCATCCTGATGGCACTCAAGATGATCTGTTCCATAACCTTGCTGGGAACAAGGGTCAGGCTGACAGACCTGTAGTTTGCCAAGTCCTCCTTCCAGCCTTTCTTATGGAAGGCATCACATTGGCCAACCTCCAGTCATCTGGAAGTTCCCTGATTAGCCAGGACTGACAATAAATTAAGAGCGGCTTGGCGAGCTCTTCTGCTAGTTCCCTTATCATCTTGAAGAAGTCCTCCTTGTTTCCTAAGCAGCATACCTATGGGATAATAGTCTCTAGGAAAAGTTTCTCAGAAGATGCGCCATCATATTTCTTCCAGATGTGGAATCAAATGCAAATGTGTGAAAGTCTGGTCTGGATTGGCTGCATCACCATGAGTGCAGGGTGCAAGGTAAAGGGATTGACAAGTAGGGTCAGAGCCAGAACTCAATACCTTTGGGCAGAAGTGGGTGTCTCTGTGGTCCTGGGTGCAGCAAAAAAAAAAATTCCTATACAGTGGGAGTCCCAGGAGCCTGAACAGGCTTTCCTGGCAGAAGTTAACTTTAAGAGTGTCTTCAGTGACTCTCAGATCCATCCTTTGGAGACAATGTCACTCTTGGAGGTTTGCTGAGCACTGAGGCTGCAGTGGCATAACCAGGAGAGGACTTGGGGGAGCTGGAAGAAGGATGGGGTCTCCCAGGAATGGTCTCTAAATCAGCCTTGCTCATGACATCACCTTCTTCTCTCTCTCTTTGACAAAAGACTGAAGCTGTCTGTGCTTTAAGCCTGGGATGGCTGAAATAAAAATATTGATTGAAAATTCTCTTTTGCTGGTTTTATTGCCACAGCTGCTTTAACTTTTTTGTGGGCCTTGCATCTACTCATTATTTGGGTGGGAAGGGAGACTATTTTTGATCTGAATTTCTCCTAGTGCACATATCCTTAAGGCTGACAATGCTGGTCTTGTTTTAAGAACATCTGCATTTTTTGCTTCCTCTGTGTCATTCTCCATCTCCTTTTATTCTTCTTGAACATTTCCTCTGATAATTCCTTCTTATAACTTTAGGTGTACTCTGTATCATTCATCATGGCAGAAATCCTTACTGCTGTATGATTTGGCAGTGGTAGCTATAGCAGTACAATAACATTTCCAGAGCATCATTTCAGTGGTCAGACACTTTAGAGATTCAGCTCTAAATAAAAACCCAGCTGTTGGTTTTCCTGAACATTGGCTGGAATCTTGCTAATGCTCTGTCCCTCAAACCTCCTGAGTCTGTGAGACATTTAGAAGTCAAGTCTCTATATAAAGCACTTTCAGAATGCTTTAAATGTACTTATTTTACCTGGGTGGCAGTTTCTCCTCATGCTTTCCAAATGCAAGGAAAGGATGAGCTGTATCAGTTTCAGATTCAGTAACATGCTTATCAAATGTCACTCATTTCTTTGTATTACTTTTAGCTATTACACTTCAGCTGATATTAGAAATGCATTAATGTAAAATCTCCCCCTACTATTTCATGCAAGTCATAGGATTTTTTAAATTATCTGTATAAATGCATTTAATAGCACTTTTAACCTTTAAATAAAACTCCCATTACTTCCATCAGTCACCTGTTGGGCTTTCCTAACCTGCCTAAGCTGTTCCTCCATCTTTCATATCATCCTCCTTCAGTGGTGGAGAACTGAAAACTCAGCACTGCACCCAGGGCACAGCCAGCAGAGGTTGCCTGGGCAACAAAGATACAGGGATTGGACATGTGGATAGTGAGAGAAGAAAAAAAAGTCTCTAAAAGGGAGAAAAAAAAAAATCCAAGATACCCTTTATAAATACTTTCTCATTTGTAAACCTGTTGTTAATATTCCAGGGTAGCTCTGTACCAGTGTTTGAGGAGTTATCTACCTTATGTGAGAGGCTACAAGAGCTCAGGCAACAGTTTAGCAAATGGAAGGTTAATATGATCACAGGCTTGAATTATCCAAAGAGAAAGAAATATTCCTGATACAATAAGACTTTCTGTTTTAGAAGAGAGTTTACAACACTATCTGACAGCCAGATCTAGCTGAAGCTAAATACATTCAGACTAGAAATAATGTATGCATCTTTAATCAGAGTAACAGTTAAACTTTGAAGAAAATCACCTAAGGATCTGTCTCTCCCTATAACTTAATAATTGTCTCTTTTTAAAGTATGTTCTCCACCTTCTAGATAAACTATGGATTTCACAAAGGTATCTCTCAGCATTAGTCATCAGATTGCTGTCTTCTCCAGTTTAAATAGCTCCTAATAGAATAAAGTGTATAGGAAGAAAGCAGAGAAATATAAAGAGTAATTAAAAAAGGTACAACTTACTCCTTATGATGAGTAAATATTAACATGTTGGACCAGACTAGTACTTCAGCCAGTCTAATGGTTTTTATTTTCTACATCCTGAGGGAGATTTTGCAGAGTGATATTTCAGATTTTTCTGGTGATGGTCCAAGCCACAGTGGGGTTGATGACATGGTTATCTGGGGTGAGTGTCTTCTGGTTGTGAGGGAGATGAGACATGGAAGCCTTAGGGTGAGCCTGGGGCTCACCTCCCATGCAGGGCGGCAGAGGCTGCTCATGGATGATAAGGAGGGCTACCTTTTTTGTTAATTCTCCTGTTAGATCCACATACTGGGAGGGATGTTGCCAAACCATGGCACATAGCTGTCCCCTCTCTGCTCGACCACTCAAATGGGCAGCTGTCAATGCACTGTAGGGCAGATAAGACAGATCTAGCCTATACTGTCATTGGTCTCACTGGTAGAAGGATGGTCCTTTGAGAACAATGGAAAAAGGGAGCTCCACACATTCTTTCCCTGGATGCCACACAAGTTCCTGTCAACAACCCTGGCAATGAACAATTTATGTCACAGTGGGCAGAGCACTGGTGGTGTTCCAAACCTCAGCTGGGTTGTTGACAGGGTTGACCCAGGACACTGGCTATCAGGAGGGTGAGGGATGGACAGCCTTGGTGTGACTCTGAGGGAGCCCTGCACAGGCAGACAGAGAGGCTGCTTTGGTTATTCTCTGTTTATTTCCACCTCTGTTATTGACCAGAATAAAAGGAGTTCCCAACGCAGTCCTGTTCCCTGCCACTAAGACAGTGTCATGATTTCCTTCATGGACCTTTACCTAAGGACTGCAGAAAGACACATAGCCTTGGCCAAAATGAGCTCTGCAGCATCTGCCTGCTCTGTACTGTGTCATGATTCTACAGGCAGCTGGAGGGTCCCTGCAGCCTCGTACAAAGTGCACTCCACATAACTTACTTCTCTGTGCAAAATTTTTCTTAAAATAATTTTTTCTGATTTGTGATCCCATTAGCTGCTTCATGCTGTCTTTTTCAGAAAGTCTTTTGGGACTTTTACATCAGGATTGCATAAGCTTCAATTTCTTAGGAACTGGTGCCAAAAAGTTTCACTGCATATTAAGTGTCATGTCTAAGATTATAGTCTTCAGGCATGTGTATGTAAACCACTCTCTGCCTTATTTGAGCAATGTAGCAAATTTATATGATAAAGGAAAGAGCAGGTCCTTCAGCTGAACCATGCTGGCATGTGCAAGTTTGTGTGAATCCCTTTCATATACAGACATCAAACCTATGATGATGGGCTCTTGAGGATGTAGGAATGAACAAATCTTAGGCTTAACAACAGAAAAGACAGTCTCT
>JAOXXN010000471.1:62051882-62072459 GCA_026770055.1 Myrmophylax atrothorax
CGAGCGAGCTTGGACAGTGACAGTGAAGTCCTCGGGACTGTCACAGCACCCGGTACTAACCGGGGCTGACCCTGCTTGGCATCTGAGATCTGACAGGATTGGATGGCAGGGAGGCATTGAACTGCCAGGGAACGGTCCCTACTGAGACTCAAACTCAGGTCCTTGGGATTCAGAGTCCAGTGCTCTCCTTTACACTACAGGACAGCCCCGAATCTAAATGTAGTAGACTTTGTAATGGCTACAGAATTTTGAATCATGAATCATATCTTTATATAATTGTGAGCAATAAATAATATAACATGGTTCTTCAATTTGACTGTAAGTGCAGCTAATGTTCTAGCTATACTTGGAGCTAATATTCACAGCAGATCTTGTTTGTTAACAGTTTAACAAGTAACAAAAATACTGGCTCTATTAATCTAAACTATTTACAAAGCTGCTCTATTTCTGGGTAGGAAAAGTGTAATCATGAAGTAAAAGTCCTAAGTCATTTGGAGAAACAAACCCTGAGTCCTCTGGTGAAGTTCAAACAGTACTTTGGGAGGTGATTGATGCTATCGATTGTTTAGAAAATAATTAATTGCACTATAATTCTCACATGTCTGTAAAGCATTCTTTTTTCAGGCTATTATGGGTAGGAACAAGAAAGCAAACTTGTCTCCTAGTTAACTGTTCTCTTTTTCCTTCTTTAGGGAAAAACTTATGTTAAAACAGATCTTGAGTTTTCCTGAGGTGTTGAATAACATTTTCTACCACCCTGGTAAATGTACTAAGACTTCAGAAGGCACTAAAAAGTATATGTTTTTGTGATTGTCAGCCATTGAGGGGTGGACTTGGCAGCTGGAATGACACTGGTTTCTCTAGTGATATATTCACTACTTCCACAAACACACCAGGGGTTTCTTGAAGCTAGAATTACTCCATTAGGCTGTGAGTCATTCTTCAACCCCACTGCCTTGCAAGACAGCATAATATGAGAGGTAGTTGAAGGGTGTGTGGGAACAGGCCAGGACCTGGATGTGCCTGGGGTGGGCTTAAGAACAGCTGGATGCAAAAGCAAATCTTCTCTTCAGAAGGCCATAATTTGCACCTGTAGAGGAACATGTCATTAAAGCACAGGACTGGTGGGCACGACATGCTTCTTAAATTCTCTATGAGGAGATTGAGAAGCCATAGTGCAAATACAGGAGCAAAGTAATGAAACCCCAACCATTTGCTGTCTCTCTACACAACTACTGACACCAAGCTGTGTGACATATAAAACTGCAAAGCTCTTTGGCAAACAGGACAGAATGATGTGTGGGTGTTCCTAGCTTTGCCTATGCAAGGCTACTTAGGTGTCTGCCTTTTCTAAACTACTGGTTAAAGTATATCTATACTGAATATACTGTAAATCTTCACTTTTGAGGTGTTAATAAAGTGTTTAGACTGCATGAAGTGATAACCAAATTAGAGAAGATCCAGAACTGTGTATAGAGTGTAAAGTGGATAAATTAAAATAGCAGAGACAAGAATGCATTGCTCTGAGAAAAATTCAGAGATGTTCATCAGGATGAGAGAGCACAAAAAAAGGTCTCTGTGATGCAGCCTAAAACCCAGCTGTGCTAGCGTGAGACCAGCCTCTTTGCCAATAGATGGTATGGGTTTTGTGGTTGTGACAATGTAATTTTAAAATGCGTTTCCCTACAAGACACCCTGTAGATTTTTCCCACAGGGTAGAAGGTAGAGATGAAATTTAAGTGGTCTGATGATAGATTATTTGTCTCGCCTGAGTGCCCGACTGTGCCAGTGAGTTATGTGCTTCTGCCACTTGCCATGGGAACAGCACGAAACTCAAGTATCAGCAAAAGATGTTTCATACAGACACATTGGAATGATCATTTTGATCACTGCAGGCCTTCTTAAAAGGGAATTCTCGATGGTAGGCTAATAAATGCTTCCTACACCACTATTTTAGGGGAAATCTGCTTTTGCTTTGCTGGACTTCTGATGTGTCAAGCACTTCTCTCTGCACTGGAGCAGTAAGCAACTTCCACTGTCGAGTCCCACAACCCTCAGCTTTTGGTGACTTCTCCAGGGCATGGAGGTCGTGAATACAATCCCCTGCAGGACTGCACTCTCTCCCATTATGAAGATTCAGTTATTAATTAATGGTTTAAGAGTAAAAAAAATTAGAAAGTTGAAGTCTACCAGTTGTTAAGAGGTTTGCATACAAATCTTCTTCTTCTTCCCTCTGTAACAATTAAATGAAATTAGTTATATTTGCATATAAAATAGTTTATTTTATCCCTCATTTGAAAATAAGTATTATGAGACTCTTTTTCCTCACAAGAATTCACATGAGGATTATTTAATTGGAACTATTAAATCTATTTTTCTAAAACCAAGTAGAAAATGAGGTTTTAGATACATTTTTAAATAATATTCACATATAGGAACTTTAATATATTGATAATCTGTAAAGTTGTATTTAGTGGTTTAATGAATTTATAATACTTTGGGAAGTTCTTTTTTGCTCATTAATTTAAAAATTCGTTTCAGTATTTTGAAGGAATTTTATTAACTAGTCTAGACAAATGATAAAGAAATCCTACTGCAGAAGCTGCATGACCAGCTTTCTGAACTGTCAGACTCATGAGAATTTTTCATGACTTCTATACACTTTTTGTTGAATGTGTGTTTCCAGATTACTTTTATAAGTTAAAATTCAGGTTTGAGATGATCCATAAAATGACAATAAATAAATCTCCTTAATTTACCTGATAGTTACATTCAGGTAATTTCATGCCTGTTTCTGTGTCCCCTGAAAACCCATAAGAGCAGCTCTGTTTCACCCCACTTATATTGCATTGCTCTTATATTTGGGGTAGAATTTGAAATCACTTTTTTATGGTGAGATCCAGGGCTGACTGCAGAGCTCCTGAGTCATTATGCATTATGTGATTTAAATCAATGGGGGTTTTATGCTTTGGTTAGTGGATCGGTGACTGAGGAGCCATTGGCCAAATGAGTAGTAGATCAGGAACTTTAAGAATTAAAATGTGGCCTGCTACTGAAAGTTAAACTCTACATCAGGAAATTCATGTCATTTGTTATCCATGTGCCATGAGGTTACTTTAAAGCATGTTCATCATAACATGGGGTTTGCCTATGACTAGGAGGACTGTTGGTAACTCAGTAGGGCAAGTGAGGTGGGCCAGGAAAGCCTTGAAACCCAGGGTTTTATCTGCCTGATTCTGCCTCTAGCCTCAGGGTCCTGATGGCCTCATGCCAACCTATTTCTCTGCAGGGTCCCCTCCTGGCATTATGAATTGCACCTGGCATTTTTGCAGCTTTCAACTTATAAATTGTGGTCCTGGCACTTCTCAAAGCCCCCCTCCTTACAGTGCATCTCATGGGCATCAAAACTGGAACAAAATAGATGTCCCAAGTGTACTTTCTCAGAGTGCTTGTCTGGAACAGTCCTTTTATACCTTTACTAATAAAACCAAAGTTGCTTTGCCTAAAGTATACTTTTTAGCATCACTATTTGAATTGTAAAGTTAGACACCATATGTCAGCTGTGAAAGAACTTTTGAATGTGGCCAACTGCTTTTTCTTTCCATGTGTGAGGTTATAGTACAGCTCTGCTTTCAGGCTTGGTAGGAGTTTTTTACTGTTTTTCATTGTAAAAACAGAGGAGGACTTGGAATTAAGAGAGGCTGCACATATATTTTGCCCACGTCTTTACTTGCATTGAATCTGACTTGCTATGAAAGCAATGGCTGCCTCTGCTCAAGAAATACTTCAATATGATTAATTCACTGTCAACAAGATTTTTGATGCCTCTTTGTCATATGGGAATGACCAGTTGAAACGTTTTTCAAATGCAAGCAGGAATCCACCATTTGAACTGCAGTTTGGGCAGAACTCAGCAGCATTAAGACCCATAAGGCCTTTACCAGAAATGACTATTGCAGAGGGAGCATGAGGTTGAGGAACAGAGCAGCAGCACTAGCAGATCAATGCCTAACTTCTGCTCAGAAATGTTATACAGACAGACATCGCACTTGTTCTAGCTTCCAAGACCCTGGCATTTCATTAAGGTTGTGCATAAAGTGCTGATTTCCTCCCTTCTTCTCTTGACTTTTAGAAAGAAAGAAAAGATACCCACATGCCATCTCAGAAACTTCTTGTTCTTTCAGCAATAATACTCTTAACTCATTGATTAGCTCCAATTAAATCTGATAGAAAGGTGGGAATTCAAAGATTTCTTTATTGCAGGTCTGCCTGATAACTCCTCCCTGCGCAGACCTGAAGACTGTTGGCTTCAAGCTCAGTTGTGTCAGCAGTGGCCAGCTGGCTGAGCAGCACACCTCCAGCTCCAGCAGACCTTGCCTTCCTGCAGAGGCAGCTGAGGACGTGGAGGGGAGCTGAGGTTACTGTAGGGGAGGAGGGAGCAATGGGTACGGAGCTGGGGAATTGTGCTGTAGTGTCAGGAAATCAGTCTTCATTAGTCCTGCTGCAAAGACTTTGAGCAATTCTTCTCTGTCTCTCAGGAGACAATCTTAATCATCTGGGACAGAGGAGTTCAGTGTCTTCCTCCTGATTGCCCCTCCAGAGGCTGCTCCTTTTGACAGGGTAATCCACTAATCAGTATAGAAACACCAGGAACTTGCTAGAGAATATTAGACTGCACCAGGGGTAGCTGCTGTGATCTTTGGCCCACTGAATATTGAAATATTTTATACCTAGTTGAAAAAGCAAAAAGGCACTTAAGTTGTATGGCACTTCAGAACAGATGTTGAATAACTCATCATAGAATCACAGAATGGTTTGGGTTGAATGGGACCTGGATGATAATCTGGTTCCAATACCCCTGCCATGGGCAGAGACCCCTTCCACTAGATGAGGTAGCTCAGAGCCCCATCCAACCTGGCCCTGAGCTCTTCCAGGGGTGAAGCATCCACAGGTTCTCTGGGCAACCTGTTCCAGTGTCTCACCACCCTCCTAGTAAAGAATTTTTTCCTAATATCCAATCTAAGCCTACTTTCTTGCAGCACTTTAGTCATTGTTCAATTACTACATGCCCTTAATAAAAAGTCCTTCTTCTTGAAAAATCACTCTTCATGAAACTGTTGCTGTCTCTGCTTACATGTCGAAAGTCACATGCTTTTAAAATATAAGGAAGGAAAAAAAATCCTCAAAGTTTTAGGCTAACAGAAGATACAGAAAGGTAACAGTTAAGAAAAATAATGATAAAAAAAGTAGAAAAAATACCTTTTTCCCTTTCACCCATAAATACAACCCTAAAACAATGCCAGTGGGATATTTTGGATCAGTGCTGAAGGACAGCTATCTTAGGCCCACTGCTTTGGCAAACATGTGGGTACCCTGAGAAACACCCCAAGCATTGCTAATTTCTCTAGCACTGCAAATTTCAGAAAAATTGCTCTGTAAGTCATCCCTGCTGAAAACTACACAACTTTCTGTTGATTTTTCTGCTTTGGTTTTGTCAAAACTGGGCTTACTTTCAGGGATAATTTGATCCTTCAAAAATCAAGCAATCCCACTGAAACAATGTGTTTATAATATAGCATCTTATCAGTCACTTTCAAATTTCATCAGCTTTCTGCAAAAAGCTCTTGTCAAGCCTGACAGACTTTCATTCTTATTTGAAATTAGTTAGAGCCTCTGCCTTACTTTGATTTTATAAAAGGCTGTGGCTGGGTAAATTCAGTTTCTTTTACAGCCCTAGTTCTGTGAAAACATCTCTGTGTAACACAGTAAATGCAAAATATGTATTTTGCATAATGCTTACATACAATATAGTGAGACATTTGTCAATTTTAGGATACAGACAACCACTTCAGTGTTTCTTTGTATGCAGATAAACTCATATTAATTCCAAGACAGTAGAACAGAATTAATATTCTAGTAATTATCTATTTCCTATTAAAATATCATTGTGCAGTGAATAATAATAAAAAAGAACCAAGACTTTCAAATGTTTGAGTACCTTGAATTAATATTTATGAACCAAAAATAAGTGTTCTGACTTCATAAGAGTTCTGTGCACTCAGCAGTATCTTCTGCAATCAACAAAAACATGGATGCAGCTCTGAGTAGCCTGTCTCTCCTCTGCAGTTTGATTAAGGATAGAACTTGCTGCCTTGTTCAGTGCACAAGGATGAAGCTCTTGGGGCAGCTGTAAGTCAAAGTTTCCCTGGTTATTGATGACAGTTTAGAGTAATAACCAGTTTTAAGAACCACGTGTGCTTGGCAGTTTGAAAAGCACTCAGCAGCTTCTCCTGAAATCCTGGCTTCTGAAATACAGACATCTTATTTAGTTTAGCTTTGGTTTTTGTTGTTGTTTTTGTTTGCTTGCTTGTTTTTCTTTTTACCTGCCAATCTCTGAGCTTGACTTGTCGGGGTGTTAAGGATTTGTTTTGGACTCTGTGATGGTTTTGCCTGTCTAAAACCTAAATCTAAAGATTGGGAGACTACAAAAAAATTACTGCCAGCCATTTCCCTCAAAATAATCTTACTTAAGCTTTGCTGAGGGCCATGGAATGCCTTTTAGCACTTTAAATCAGTTGTTCTGTAAAGAGTTTCAAGTTCTTCCATCTGTATTTGCTGTCCAAACCCCTTTCTTAGAGCTTGTTTAACCACTTCATCTTCTGAAGTGCAAGAGAAGAACTCAGTAGTGTTGTTATGTGCTGAATCCAGATTTGTAGCACTGCTGCACTCATAAATGGTGTCTAGGTGGTGCAGAATGCAACAGAGCAAATTGCAAGGAGTTTGATCCTGCTTCTTGAAGTTCCTGACTTTCCACAGAACACAGAGCTCTGATGCTTGATAAGATGCTTGCACCAGCTGATAGATACTGAGGGCTGACTCTTCAGCTTGTCTGCTTAGTGCTGTCATCTGTAGCCCTTTTCTACCTGCAAATATGTTTCTCAATGGCATTCTCAACTTCAGAAGAGCTTTTGAAAAACTGCCCAGTTTTGGTCATTTTCCTGTTGCATCTGTAGGTGCTCCTTTTATAAACAATGAGGTTAAAAGTTTCTGTATCATATCTATTAATGACTGATTGAAGTGTATTTCGACACTGGCTAATCAAAACCCCCCAGACTAGGCAGTTAGAGAAAGTTCCAGACAAGAATCAGGGCCCCACCAACCCCCTGTAACGTGTATCTCTCAGTTCTAACTCCTCCCTGGGACTCGAGAGCTCTGTCCACTGTAATTCCACAATGATGAGATAAAGACATTTTGTAATATCCAGAGAGGTATAGTTTGCAATTTTCACTCCTACTCTTAACTGTGGATGTCTGCAAAGTACTAAAATAAATCTTTATATGAAAAGTTGAATCGATATCAGCTGCAGTTAAATCTGGAGGGAGGGTTTACTAGTATAAGTGGTCAATACATAGCAACATTTAATGACTTTTAGTCCTTGTTCCCTGACTTATTCCATGTTAGATTTCTTAAATAACATTCTACTTTGCACAGGAATTGCAGAGCAGATTGGAATCAATGGACATGTAATGTAACAGTCAGATGGAGGCAGTATTAGCTGTTTCAGTGGAAGGTGTAAAAATCAGCCATTTGTAGACTACAGGTAAAAAAATATGATTTCAGATCCTTGTAGCTAATAGAGATTGGGTTACAGGCTTGCATATGAAATTTCAGTTCACTTGGGATTATTTTGAGAAGTGTTATTATGAATACACATATCCAATTTTCTCTGGTAAAAATAAATCTTTACCTGCCTATAGTTTGACTCTTCACTGCAAGGAGCATTTTGTCCCAGACAGATGAGCAGTGACCTTTCTTTAAAGGTAATTCTCTCTTTTCTCTTGGATCTAAACTCTTTACTTCCTCTCTCTTTATATTAATTTCTCAGTTATAGCTGAAATAGTAATTTAAAAAAATATGGGGAGCAATCTCTTCCAGCCACCCAGTTGTTAGGAGTCATCAGAAATCATTCCCTGGCATCCATGGTCTGGGAGAGTTTTGGGGAAGCTGAAAAAGTTCAGCAATCTAACCTGGTGAAAATTACTCTGTATTTCAACATCTCTGTGCTTCTTAGTTGGTGCCAATTTGCAGGAATACACATTTCTCTGCTGATTGCAAGAGCAGGTTTTTGTTTGACCAAAGAGGAAAATTCTTTAAAAGTCTCCCAAAATATTGCCAGGTTTAACATCTGATGAAAAACTTGACCTAGTCCATTAATTGCTTTCCAGAACTCCACTTCCTTTCAGAAATGCTCTCCTTCTTCAGGTCTCTGTCCCTATCCTTTCTCAGCCCATCATGTGTGCTGGTGACACCAAACTGCACAATGCAGTTGACATGCTGGAGGGAAGGGGTGCCATCCAGAGGGACACACAGGCTAGAGAGGTGGGCCTTTATGAACAAGGCCCAGTGCAAGGTTGTGCACTTGGGTCAGGGCAATCCCAAGCACAGACACAGGCTGGGTGGAGAATGGATTGAGAGTAGCCCTGAGGAGAAAGACTTGGTGTTGTTTCTGGACAAGAAGCTCAAATGAGCCTCAATGTGCACTTGCAGCCCAGAAAGCCAATTGCATCAACATGGCCAGCAGGTTGAGGGAGGCGTTTCTGCCCCTCTACTCTGCTCTTGTGAGAAGCCAGCTGGAGTACCGCACAAAGCTCTGGGGTCCCCAGCGCAGGGAGGACAGCAACCTGCTAGAGAGAGTCCAGAGGGCTGCAAAGATATTCTGAGGGCATTGAAATGGAAGGGGAAAGTTCCTTCTTCAAAGAAAATTTTTAACTCACAGGTAATACAAAGTAATTGCCTTATGCCTGAAAAAGACTGCAAATTGGTCACAGGTTTTCTGAATCAGTCTTAGTGCCATGTCAGCATTTTATTTGGGAAGAAAATTTCCTAGTTTACTGAATTACATAATCTGTTGGGATGTGAATCTCTGGATGGACAAAGGCCAGAGTCAGCCCTGGACTATATGCATATTTCTCTTCTCTTTGAAATGTCTTGTGTTTGAAAAGTATTTGATTACTGATGGGTTTTAAAAATTTTATGGCTTCTGCTCCATGGTCTAAGGTATTCTTGTTTCTCTTTCCAACTTGTCATATTAAGATATTCCTAAAGGGATCAAAGGCAATCCTTTAATTTATTTCCTTATTTCCTATTAAATTTTCAATACATGGCCTTCATTACTGTCTTTCATTTAGCAGCCTTCTGTGCAGCTAGATCTTAGAATCATAGAACCATTTAGGCTGGAAGGACCTTTAAGATCATTGAGTACATTGAGTAACATTGAGTTGTTAACCAAGCACTGCCTACTCCACCACTAAAGCACATCCCCAGGTGCCACATCTACATATCTAAAATGTTCCAGGGATAGTGAGTCAACCAGTTCCCTGGGTAGTCTTTTCCAATTCTTGAAAACATTTTCCATGGAGAAACTTTTCCTAATATCCAATCTAAGCCTCCCCTGACACAGCCTGAGGCCATTTTCTTTTATCCTGTTGCTAGTTACCAGGGAGAAGAGCCCAAAACTGAACACAATACTTGAGGTGTGCCTCACCAGTGATGAGTGCAGGTGGACAATCACTGCTCTGGTCATGCTGGCCACACTATTTCTGATACAGGCCAGGATGCTATTGGCCTTCTTGGCCACCTGGGCACACTCTGGCTCATGCTCAGCTGCTGTCGACCAGCATCTCCAGGTCCTTCTGAGCTGAGTGGCTTTCCAGCCACTCTCCCCAAAGCCTGTAGCACTGCCAGGAGTTGTTGTTACCCAAGACAGGAGCTGGTTGCTTCACCTTGTTGAACCTTATAACCTCATGGCATTCTTGTTGCCCCTGCTTCCAAAAGTGATAAACCCCTTTTTTTTTTTTTTTTTTGATGAGTTCCAGCAGAAGCTCTCTGTTCAGTCAGGCTGGTCATCGTTCCCTCTGGTTTGTCTTTTAGGACATGGGAACAACCTGCTCCTGAGCCTTTAGGATTTCCTTCTTTTCTTGAAGAATGTTCAGCCTTCTTCTTTGGTTTAATGGGAAGACCTTACCTCAAGAACTGCAGTTTAGCTCCTGTAGTTTGATACCATGTGACTTCTCTCCATGTCTGTCTTAAAGAGCTCCAAGTCTCACTCTCATTTTAGTGACATTGGCCTTTGAAGCCCTTCAAAAAGAGGCAAAGGAGGCAAAGGAGGAGAGCGATCTGCAATCTGAGTCAGATCACTGCCATGAGCTGCAGAAGGCAATGGCCACTGTTCCCTTAAAGTCTGTGGTTTGGCATTTAGTGCTACAGTTGAACTTGTGGGTACAAAACAAAAACATGGAGGAAAACTTCTATAAAGTGGTAAGAACAGTCTGCAAATTTCCCTGCTCAGGCTTCACTGCCTGCTAGGTTATGCCACGTGTAAATGTACCACAAACTGTGATACTGCAGTATATTAACGTTCACCTAGTCCAGCTTGATAGAATGATTTGATTTTTTTCCCTGTGCCTGCACTACAGTAGTTAAATTAGAAGTGGGTTTCATCACCAGCATGTTAGTGGAGGTACTTAATCGAATGTTCACATTCAGCTTAATCATACAATCAACAAGATCACACAAAATTTTGACAGGGAGCTAAAAAGTGTCATTTGTGTCAAGCTAGTACTGAATAATTTATTGTTCCGTTTCTATTCAGTTCTTTGTAAGTAAATACATGATTCTCTAAGTAGCTGAGACCTTACCCTGTAACCACAATGTGCTGTTGATATTCCTGTGTGGAGACCCATCCCTACGGAGCTGCACTGCAGCGGATTGGTGTTCTGCTGCTGGTTTCTTTGTTCAGCAAACTGACACCATGAAGCCTGATGTGTCTATAACCTGATGTCTATGTACCTATGGAAAACATAGACCATGAGCTAGAGACTGTTTAAAATTGTCCTACTTTTTATTTGTCAGTTGAAAATTTATCTTTTGCCAAAAAAAAAAAACCAAAACAACAAACCAACATGTATTAATAATATGGAAGAATTGAAGAAATTTTCATTGGATAAAGGCATAATGGGAATGCCTAGGCACTGATAGAAAATTTCATGTTATATTCACAGAGAGAGGGGATGAACTGGAGGCTCTACAAGCACTGGTAATACTGCTTTGGTGCTGAGAATTTAGGCTTCCTGAAAACGTAGTTTTGCTTGGGGTATTTCTTTAAATGAAAAATCTTCACAAAGCAAATCTTTGTCTCTTAAAAAAACCCTAAAGCCATAAGGCTTGTTTTCTCTTACATAAAAGAAATGAAATATTAGGGATGACTGAATATTTTCCACTGAAGCTAGTTTATCTATCTTAGATTTGCTCCAGGATATAAAAAAGAATATTTTGCTCTCCATGATCTCTCCTTTCACCCCATCACTAGGCTTTAGTCAGAGAGATACCATCTTTCCCCTGCAATGGTTTCTAGCCTGTCAGGATAACTACAGTGGTTAGTGAAAATCACCACTGAGTGCTAATGTCACTTCCAGTTTAGGTGTTTCCTGCTAAAAACCTTTTTATGTTTCAATGTGGTTGAGTGTACATTGATATTTTTCTAAGCACAGACTATTCTGATATATCTGGTTGAGTTGAAAAAGACACGGAGAAACTGTGTTGGAGCCATAGATTTTCCATGTTGGCGTAATCAGGATAAGTGATTAAAGTGATCTGGCTGATGGTGCAATTTTTCTGGTTGTGTCAATCACAAACAAGGAGGGATACTACAGTATGAATGCCATGGGAAAGCCCCAGCAGGAGTTATTCACGTCAACTTTGTTTCCAAAACAGATGTCCTGTGAAACTGCCTTCGGATAAACATGACATAGTGCCATTGGGCATGAACATAACAAATCTTTAGGTCTAAATTACAGCACACATACGATGACAGTGCAAAATACTACTGGGTTTGAATAATGGTGGTTTATGCCTTTTTTTTTGTGTGAAGGTTGATGACCAACAGAAGTGGTGGAGGACCATGCTGAAGCTGTATTCCACATTGACTGAAACTTCTTAGTGTTGCTGTATTTTCAGCGGTTGAACAGGAACCACTTTCATTACATACTCACTTAAAAATCCATCTTGTCATTAGAATGATTAAGGTTGGAAATGACTTCTAAGATCATTGAGACCATAAAAAGATGGGAAACAAGCACTGCCAAGACTGCAGCATATTTGTTGCTTGTCTCACTCCTCCTACGTGGAGCAGCTCAAGTGACAAAATCTCACTGCTTTCTGTAGCTGAAGTTAGCTATTTTCAGCCCTTGCTTTGCGAGATTGGATGTCACACTTGCCTCAGGTTAGACAGGAGGGTGCTCCAACTGTTGGTAGTAAGGGCTTCAGGCAGCTTGCTTTGTGAGTCACTACTAAAGGCTATAAATAGGAAATAATATAAAGTATATGTATGAATCTTACAAACCACCTAGAGTGGGGATAGTATGACTCAGTCCAGTTGCCCCATTCCCAATTTTCATCCTCTGTCTTATTGCTATATTATACTTGATCTCTGAAATACTGGGGACAAGCCAGGGTCTGATGCATTGGTGAGGTGTTCTTGTTTCTTAAGACATATTATTTATAACATATAAAAGGTCAGATTGAACTGGCTGGTGGAAAAACACAATAAAAATTGAAGTAAAACTAAAATGGCAAGAGAAAAAAAACAGATGAGGCGAAGAGTGGGGAATGTTCATATTACAGATACTTCAAGATTTTAACTGAAACCAGAATTCCTGAGTAGGAAAGAAAAGAGAGTGAAATGCAGCTCATTTCCATGTTTACAGCTGTGGATCTTTATTCAGTGATATATCTCAATCAAGGAGGAAGGAAAAAGAAAAGAATAGCTGGTTTCAGGATATTTGCATCTTGATCAAGCTGGGATAGAGTGAGTGGTGGCTTGTGCGGAGGAACAGCCCTGCAGAGGAAAGCCCAGGGAGTGCGGAGTGTGCTGGGACCTGTGCTGCAACAGAACTGCATGGTATCTGTCATCAAGTGTGACTAAGTGTTAGGTGAACCTTTTATTTTTTTTAATTGTTGATGTTTTGTTTGGATTCTTTTTTGTTTGACTTGGTTTTTTTCCTGGTTAGTGTTGATGGAGAAGCCTAAATAGTGGGAATGTTGATGGAGAAGCCAGAGTAGACTCAGAATGTATTGAAACTGATTTCTTGCAATAAGGCACACACGCTGAGCCATGTTTCATTATGTTGTTTTAGAAATCAGTCTTACATGTGACTATCGATATGGTCTGCAAATAGAAGAAACTTTGGATATTGAACGAAAGTTATTCCCATAAAAAATATTTTTTGATTCTTTCCATGAAGGTGTCCTCAGCTGGATGAAAAGGTGAACAGCTTAAAGGAGGCCCTGATGTGGCCCCTGCCAACAGAGAAGGTCATGGCTCTGGAGGGAAGGAAGCTTAACCTGAGTTCATGCAAAAATCAGTGGCGAAAGCTTGACTGAATTTTTGCTAACTGGCAAATTCTGAACTTTCCCAGGAAAGGTCAAGATAATTTATCAGGAAAAAAAAAGCTGCTGCCAAATTCTAATGAGCTTCTTTCTTTTTCCTATCTGGGAATAACTCTGAACTATCTGTAGAAGTTTAATGGGATGAAGTGCCAATAAAATAAGCAGAGTTACCCTGGGACAAGTTCATCCTTGGCATGACTACTCACTGAGCTGTTTTTGCAGCAGGGATTGGTTTTATTCAGCCTTCCATTAAGTTACTTTTCTGAACTATTACAGGCTCTTATCTAAGACATCTGAATAAAACAATAATTTTAAATCAAAAATATTAATAAAGTAGATATTTCAGATACTTCACTTGCAAATAATTCATTGCACTAAATTAGTTTTCTCTAATCAATTAAGAGTCTGCCAGGTACCATCAAATGGTAATTTAACAGCAGGAACAATTTTATGTATTTTTAGGGAGTATGAGAAAGTAGCACCAATTTATTTAAAATTGCTCCTCCAACCCACAGGGCACAGGCTGAACACTTCCCTCCAATGACATAAGGGTTTTTTTTCACCAGTTTTCCTATTTGGAACATGGATTTATTGCCTTAGTGCTACTCTGAGCCTAGTTATTTGGTTTGCCGGTGGAGCGACAAGCAAAATATACCATTACATGATTCATGTGTCTCAAGGACAAACTTAAGATCTGCAGAGACATACGAGTGCCTAAAGTTTCTACATCTATCACTGACATGTGGGTTTAGCAGGATGGTACAGAGCTCTTTTACAATCAGTACAGAGACTCAGGGGACCAGAGTGACCCAGACTACCCACACGGTGATCTGAGCCCTGTTACAGGCATATGCAATCCTTGATAGGGGCTGCTTATTCTTCAATGGATGATCCTTTGGTCTAACCTAATTTTTTTGTTCTTATAAGCTCAATCCTACCTACAACTAGCTAACAGAAAGCAGTAGGTACAAATTGAACCTGAACTCTCACTTTGCTCTGCTATTAGGATACTTGACGTTATATTCTTTCACCCACATAGAATACAATATGCCTTGTTAGTCTGTGTCACTTCTGGTGGTGGAGTTCAAGCTGGTCAACTTTTGCTTGATCAATTTGGAGTCTTGAAACCTTTCCCTGAGGGGGAGGATTACAGCTCTGCCTGATCATGACACTGTAGGCTGGATTTGTGCAGTGACAATATTCACCTTCAACCTCTGATACCAAAACTGGTACCTGCCCATGGGAATGCAGCAGGGAGAAGCAGAGGAAGCCTGGCTGCAATCTGGGGAAGCAGGACAGTCAGTTCTTACTTAACTGAAGCCTCTGCAGAGCTATGCAGACAAAATTGTAAATGGAATGTCTTGTCTTGGTATGGTGTGTTGTGCCATGACCCTATCAGAAACAACTGTTAAGGATCATGTTTCAGTGTCCAAATCCTGAAACCTAAAACCTCTTGTGACTTCCTGACAAATGAAAAAAACAGTCTTCTTGCAGTCCTCTCCACACATTATTGGGTGCATGCTGGAGATAACGAGATCAGATGCTGAAAACCACAAAATGCACCTCTGATTCTTGTGGCTGCACTGCCAAGGGTTTTGTTTTTCTTTCCCTGGGTGTTCAGGACAAGGTTCTGTTCCAGCTGCATATTGGTCCAGAGTATGTCAGTCCAAGTAACATGTTTTGATAGGGCAGTAGGGAAATCAAAAGACAAATGCCTATGCTTTGGTACCCTCATAACGGAATGCCTTAGCCAACAGCAAAGCCCCACAAAGGCTGGCAAAGCCCATGCAGCCTTCAGTAGATTAATGCAACATGTCTCAAAAGAAAAAGGCTTTTGACCTCAGGCAAAGGCAAGTACATGCCCTGCCATTGTCATCACTACTTTTTGGTATGATTGCAAAAAACTGAACAGCTTGGAGATGACACATTTAGTGCCCTAATTGTTTCCATATTTCACTGGCTAAAATCTCAAATACTCCAGTTTTTTGGAGTTCAAGATTTCTCTGTATCTGCTTCCACAAACTCTGTGTTGGTTTTACTCTCTGGTGTGCAGTTTGGTGTGCACAGCTGGCTGTCTCGAGTCATTGTTAAGGGGAATGACTGAGGTGCAGCCTCTGAAGTGAGACAGGCCATGCCTGAGGCAATTCTGTTTCAGTCCATGGAAAACTTCTTCAAAACCTCTCAGCGAAAAGGGCTGCCTTTCTCTTTTGTTGTAAGTTAAAACCACAAATTTCTGAAAAAGCATTGTTCTAATACTATCTTCTCACACTTTAGAAATAGCTAATATTAGAACTATTTGGTAATATAAATCAGTATTAAATATTCAGTGCTAATATTAGTACTATTTGGTGCCAAATATACCCTAAGTACTATACAAAACTTCAAAACAAAGACAGCCTCTAACCAAAGCCATTGAATAGCAAATTTTTTGTTAACCATACACACATTTTCTCACTAATTTACCTGAAAAAAACTTACAAGCATGAAGTTGAAGCATAAGAAGGAATGTTTTGCAGGGAAAGGCTCGAAGGTTTTTTAAGGGTGTGAACCAAAGACCAGGGAAGTCAATGGGAGGCTCCAACCAACTGAGATTTTAGAGGTCAGGTTGTAAAGTCAGTAAATCAGTGGACAGATACATATCCAAAAAGATTCTGGAAACTGTGTGTGAGAACTGACATTGGTACAAGTTTGAAATCTCACTGTCTCAAGAGGCTGGAAAAAAATAGTCTGTCCCACTGCCAGATGGTCCTTATGGGGCAAAAGGGGATTCTTTTGTACAACGTGCCTCATCTCCCATTTTACCACTCTGTGAAGACACTGCTTTTATGACAGGATTTTATTTTTTTTACATTGCCATGTGCTTGTCAAACTTCCATACTTACTAATTTATTTTTATGAATATGGTACAGTTTTTCATTGGAGCTTGGTAAATTAAACTGTATAACAATATTTTAGATCTGTATTTTGAGATAATGTGAAAAGCAAAAACCGGTTCTGTTAAGTGCTGTGGAAACTTGAGTTTTTAGTAATTTCATCTATAGTTAAAATAGTGTTAAATCTACTTAATAAAGCTTCAACAGAAATGCTAAAAGAATATACCAATTTAAAACGTATATGTTTTAGGATTTATAAGGCTATAAGTCAGGATTTTAAAGGACAGTCACAGTCCACTATTTTTAAATAAGCATATTATGCAGAATTGCCAGACTTCTGACCTTTTTCCACCTCAAATTGTGGGATTCTCTACAAGCTCTTGAAAATCTCTGCAGAAGAAAATTTCCTGTTGGTGTTGTCAGTGAAATATTCTACTCTATAGCACATAATTCTCTAGTGCTTTGTCTAGCTGAGCTGTAAAATAATGCTATACAATAACTTCATATTTTAATGAAGAAAATACATCTTAGTACTCATAAATCATTTTTCTATTTTAATGAGTTGACTCTTTTACATAGCATCAAGTCTTGCCTGCCAAATGCAATGAGATGTAATATGAAGATTCAAAATGATCACTTTCAAAATGGTTTGAGAGTGTAGTTTGGTAGGATGGACCCATGGCCAGCAGAACATTGTGCTGGGCCAGGGCAGTGGCAATGCCATGATAAGCTGCTGCACAATGAATGAAAAAGTTTCTGTGAACATCATGGACATGTAGTACGTTCAGAAGATGCAGCTTTTAAATATTGGGCTCAGTGACATAGGAAACTTCTTAATATCATTGATACCAGCCTTGCCTCCTGTATAAGTTATACCGTTACCTATACACCTGTAAAAACAAGACTTGACTTTTTCTTGGAGTGACACAAAGTGCTCTGCAAAGTGCTGAAGACAAAACTGCTTGTTCCCAAGCACTCTTCTCAGAGATGCTCTCTCCAGTGTTGCACTTTCTTAATGCTGAGTTCATTTATTTCTTTGTCGTGTTACTTAAGAACTGAAAAGTGGGGTTTCTTCTCTCCTTTCCCCGCGAGATGAGAATAACCTGCCCGATAGTTTCTCATCCACCAGATGAGTCCCTCTAGTGGTGTCATACTGAAATTTTTTCTCCTACATTCCCAAATTAATGAAGAGTAAAACCAAATCAAACCTAACAAATATTTTAATGCAATGTTCCATTAGTGAAAATACTATGACGTTCTGAAATTCATATGTGTTCAGTCTAAATAGCATCACAATTCTTGAAAATCATGTACCAGGGTAATTCCTGTGCCTTCAGTTTAACAGGAGTGGAAACTGTTTTCAGTTCCTGCTGAGCAAGGTCATCAATTTTCATGGAAACATGAAACAAGCTAAAAATATAATACATTTTTCAACACGTAAATTTTTTTTCCTCAGCTCTTTTCAGAAAGATACTTTAGGCGTGTTATTTTGGGCAAATTAATATTTCTATGGTGACCTTGTGAGGGACAACTTCAGTATTATAAGTGTGCATATTGCAAATGAAGAGTTAGAGCTGGGGTGTCTTGTTCACAAATAGACCTGAGGAAACAAATTATATTTTTGCTTTCTTGTAACCATAAACTGTTGGGAAGAAAATAACAGTGGAATGTTGGAAGTGAAATGGAAACCACTGAATGTGAAATTAAAAAACTGATAAATTCAGAAAGGTCCTTGAAGCAAGCACACGTGCACATGAAATGCTCAATACAGGATTGTTTTAATTTTAATTCTTCATGGGTGTGGAATGGGATGTTTTTATTTTTTTTATTTTATTAGATGTTTTTAAGTAAATAGGAGAAACCACATTTATTTGTAGGGGCATTTTTACCTTTCGGGGTTCAGAGCAATCAGAGCAGATCTGCAAAATGTTTTAGCTGACTCCAAGAGCTTTACTCCTCCCTGAGTGTTGTTTGAAACAGCTGCAAAGGTGGCAGCAATCTGGCAGTGACCTGAATGAAGGGAGCAGTCCCTGACAAAGCACAGGATGTCCCGACTGTCTGCATGGCCAGAAGCCCCTTCAGCACTGCACACATGCTGATGGGACATGGAATATTGCTTATGGCCAGGAAAATCCAAGACTGGTTGAAAGGGGCATAGCAGGGGCACAGCACTGCTGCTGCAGCAGCCAGGGCTATCCTGAAAATGCAGTGATCAGGAATGGCAAAGGTGTAGGTAAATATGGGCAATTTGAGTTCTTTCTCTTCCCATTTCAGCCAGATTGTGTTTATCCATACTGCAATGCTCTGCCTGGATCCCCAGGCACCTGAGTGGATGTGCTTTATTTCCTGCTTCCTGCATTGCCAAGGAGCCACTGGGTAAAAGCACCTGATATTTCTCTTTGGTTAGGCACTTATTTGATCGAAATTCAGCTTTATCTGGGAATACATTAACTCAGTTAATCTTAGGAATTGAGAGATTCATGCAAAGAAATCAAATTAATTTCCTTTCTTCCACCAGGTTGTCACTCAAGGTATGGGAAGGAAAATGGTATAATTTTTCCCTTTTTTTCCTAATACCTTGAGGTTAGATGAGATTGAATATACTCTAATAGTGCACTTTCATTCAATGCTCTGCAGAGACACATGACCAAAGTCTGGTGAATGACAAGAAAGTGATTCTATGTGTAGGTCTTTTCCTGGTCCTTGAAGCAGCAGAGCTGTGTCATCCTGGAGAGGTGACTGCTGTTTTGGGATGGAAATCCAGTTTCCAACCAGAGTCCAGAGCCAGCACAGCTCTCCCTACCAGACTCTGTGCTGTGGGCTGCAAATGCACTCACACCCATGGTGAAAGAGTCCATACCTCTACCCCAGGATATCATTCTTAAGAGATGTAATGGATGAAATACTCAAGGGCACCAGCTTAAACAATAAAGTCAATAACAGGGAAACAAAGACTTCTAATTTTCCTGTAATAAGTTGGAGTATTTGCTTGATACCAATGTATTTTTCAACAGCTGCTTTATTAGAGTTGTAGATACTTTGGAAATCACAATTTAGCACTTCTCTATGGAGTGCTTGAATGTTGAAAGTGTCATCCAAAATTTTTTTCTTACATTTCCTTGAGCTTGACTTTTAATAGACTTTTTTAAGTCTTGTGTTTCTTTCAAGAGAAACAGACTCTCTTTGGGAAGCTTTAAAAGGCAATGAGCTAGAATAATAATCAAATAAGATTTAGATTCACAAATTATTCTTTTTATTTCAAAACATAAAGTGAAAAGCTGTGATTGCCTGATATTTGTGTTTATGCCTCTACATTCAGAAGTGGACCAGGGGTGGAAGGTTTGGGCTCTGGAATCAATACTGAGCACTGAAGTAGCTTTTAGATGCTCAGCTCTTGCTGTGCTTGGTCTAATTTGCAGTTTGTTGAAATCCCATTTTAAATGCTGCCGGAGGAGTCTGCTTTATCTCAGCAAGAAATCCAGGGAAGCTGGTAGTTGAAAATAATGGATCATCAGGAAATAAATGTGGGGATAATGTATGCAGGGAAAACTTCAGCCATGAAACTTGTTTTGGAGGAGGGCGAGTCCATGTTTCTGCTCATTTTTTGCTGTTAGAAACAAAATCCAGAACCAGTATGGGGAATCATTTACAACAAGGTAATGGTTCCATTTTGGTCTTCAGGCTGAAATTTCAGGAAGACTTACTTCATTAATTTGCTCAAGCCAACAGAGATAAATAAACATTTGTGCCCAAACTTTGAGAAGTGGTCATTTGAGGAAAGTCATGTTTCTCCTGAGCATTCCCCCACACACTGAACTTCACCTTTTGAAGCACTTTGACAAGGGTCTCTATAAAGTCAGCCCAGCTCAGTTGTAGATACTCTAACTGTAAAACATTCCTAGTGCATGCCAAAAAACCACAGCAGTTAGCATGTGTTCCTTTGGCAAACTGCTTCTTGCAGCAAAATACAGCAAAATACATGTGAATGCTGGGCAGAAATCCCAGAGGGTGAGAAATATCCCTCTTCCTTTACTGAGGAGAACATTTTGCTTGGTGAAATGTCCTCTCACTCTGTTCTTTGGCAGCCCTGTTTTACAGGGATCCAGCAAAGACCAGCGTAACTTGTCAGCCAGTTAAATGGAGAAATGAACGTACATAGCTCATGCAGCCTGACTCCATTCATTGCTATAGCAATGATTCCCCATAAAAATGGAGCAAAGAAAGGTTTCAGATGATAATGCACTTTTAAAATACAACA
>JAOXXN010000471.1:62075564-62087436 GCA_026770055.1 Myrmophylax atrothorax
GGTTATATATGTTGTTGAATTTGAATAAAGTTGGGATTTGCCTGAACTCACTACATTAGTGTATGCGATCTCCCTGGGTGGTCCGCAACACTTGGGATCAGTGCATACCCAGAAGAGCTCCATCACTGCGGCTCTTAGAGCATCTTCTTGAACTCCCTGAATAATGCAAACATTGGGTGGGATAAGCCCCTTCCCTTCATTACAGGACTTTCACCCTAAGGTTTAACTTAGACCTGTAAGCTAAGGGAAGGGAATCACAAGTAGCTAAAGCCATGAGATTTACACACCTTGCCTCCCAGATTGCTTTCAAGACGAGGGTCAGCATCCATTAGGGATATTTCAGCCACTACTTATGTTCATGAGCAGTCTTGGCAGTTCTTTCATGCCTTTTGGTGGTTTAGTACAACAGCAGGAGAGTCCAGATGAGCTGGGTTTTGGCTGTATGTAATGCTTCTAATCTGTGCTGGAAATGGGAATATTAAATGAGATGCTTAAAATAGATGAAGAGATGCTTTCTGTTAAGTATGTAGCCAGGCTTTACAAGTAGCGTATACACTGTCCATATTCCTAACTATCTAATTAATCGGTACAATGAATGCAATTTAGACTGGTAATGAAAAGTCTTCTCTTCAGCCTTAAACTGGCACATAATTTTACCTGTCAACAATCTGCAGTACAGAAGGTTGTTTCTGAAATTCCTGGCTCTAAAAGTAACTGAGCTACTTACAAAAACGTACTTAACCACCAGTGAGTCAGCATTCAGAGGTCTGAAACTCATTTCCAGGAATTATGTGATTTACAAGGTTCAACTTCCAACCTTGGCCACTGACACAGAAAGAGAAGGAATAAAGAAATTCTGAAATAAAAACCCCACATGCCTTTCTAATGTAAAGCACTATAAGAAAACTGTCAGTCTTTTGAGGCATATCTGCACCTGTCATATAAAATTAGAGGGTAGTGGAGAAATACTCTGTCTCAGTAATTTTCTCTTTAGAGTCATGGTTTCTTAACTGATATCAAGTCCAAAGATACCACTGAAACAGAAAAAGGAAGCGTTAATTTAATTCAGCATTACAAATGAAGGCCTTTCCACTTCTTTTGGATCCCTTAAATGTGGAATGACAATGTTTGGTATATTACCAGCATCGTAATGGTAATCAACTGATGGTACTGCTTCAGGCAGCGCTACTTGAACACAGCAAAGGTAACTGACTACTGGTGGCAAAAGTGTCATTATTTAATGTTGATATTCCAGTGGATCTCAGGAAAACTTTGACCAGACCCATTTCTGAAGATGGTCTCCAAGTATTGCTAGTGCTATTCAGACAAAAGTAAAATAAAAATTGAAGGTCCTATTTAGTAAATTAGATGGATAATTCATTTAGAGTGTCAAGACAAGGGAAGTGACCCTTCCTAGGTGACCCTCAACCACCAGGCAAGATTCACTGATAGCAATCTCAGGGAGAATAACTTTTCCCTTGGCAGTGCCTTCAGCAGCTGACTGTGTGCTGTTCTATCTCATTTTCTTAATTTCCTGGCTCTCTGTCCTACTTTTTAGACAGTTAATTTTCCTTTTCATTAGGGATGTTATGGTAAAGGTGTAATTCATACTTCTAGGAGCTAAAGCAGTCACAGAGCTATTAATCATAAAGGCAATGCAACCTTATAAGACCTCATGGCTGGAAGGCGAGTCCACTCTCCTGACTGAAAGGTGAGACAAGGCAGAGGCTTGTGGCTGCAGTTTACTGTGAGACAGGGCACTCACCCCTTGCCCCAGAACCTCGGTTAACCAAATGATATTGTTCTACTTACTGTAGTATGTTTTTAATTGGAATGATGCACATGCCATCAAAGAATTAATCAAATTTTTGCCAAGCCTTGTGTTTTATTTTGTTTTAAGAGTGGAATTTGGTACTTTTATTTGTCATCTAACTCCTATTTTGCTGCAGAAGTTACCATTCTCTTCACTGTGACTAGTAAATGCCACTGAAGAATATGGAAATATGCAGAAAATACTAGTAGCTCTTATATGTATTAAATTGTCCTTTTGCTTATGGAAAAATTGTATACTTCAAAAATTCCCAGTGTCATATAGGCTGCAGTATCTTGCGTTGCTATCAGTCCATTTTCAGACCTGGTTGTGACATAGGAACAATCTGGCTTTATCTTGTTAGAGCAGATGATGCCTTCAAATTTGTGGATACAAGTAAAACCCCTATAAGGATTATCTAAAAAGTATAGCAGATTTGATTTCATTATATACTAGTTTTGGCCAGTGTATGCGATCTGTCTGGATTTCAAAATTTATGTGAAAACAGATTGTTTTTCATGCCTTTGTTAGAAATCTCGGGCTTACATTGGGAAAGTGGTCATTCTCCCTAAGAACAGTCTATTATGTGGTCCCATTATGTTCACAAATTCCTCATATATTTCTTTTGTTTATTCAAAACAAAATCAGTTGGTTTTGGACAAATTAAAAGCCATGTCTGTGCAAAATATGAGAACATATAAAATAATTTGGGATGACTTGTTTGTGTTTTATCAGAATAGGAAAGGAGTTGTTTTACAAGCTTGATGCCAGGACATTAAATAAAGAGACATATTTCTATGCTCTGGTGGTAGAATGTCACTGGGACTTTCATTTTAAACTCCAATACCCCAAGCCAAACATTTATGTTCCATGTGGAAGCCAACAGGTGACGTCCCTAGGTTTTTCTGCATAGATGGTATAAGACTCTCTCAATGTGTTATGGAGGAAAAAGGAACAGAGGACCTTATCAAGTAGAATTTAGTCACTTCTCAAAGCAGCAAAATTACCTATTATGGTAACAAAATCCTAACTAAGGCAAAATGCATTTGGAAATGTTCATGGACACCACAGTATGGGCATAGTGTGGCACCAACCGGATGTCTGGCAATGCTCTTCATTGGCTTGTTGTTCAAAGCAAACTGGTAGTCCCTTGTCATCATTTTGTATTACATGACTTTTCAAGGCTTTTTCTGGGCTGAGTTAAGAAAGAAAGAAAAATGCATTTGAAATACATAAGTATTAAAAGTGACTTAGTCTGAACTCAATGTGTTAGGCGTGAAGGATCCCTATTTTTGCTCTAGCTTTCTGATTCTTGATTCAGACCTCTACATTATGCTGCAAAGAGCAGGCTGCTTAAAACTGATAGAATGAAATATTACATATAAAAAAATTAGTGAAAATAGCTCTCTGGAGAATATTGTACTGGAAATACACCCAAATAGGCCAAAAAATACTCGTGTGTAACTAGGTAAATGTATACACATAAGTAACATGTGATCTTTAGTACATATAAAACAACAATGTTCTTGAAATCCCAAATAATCAAACGATAGTGAAAAATCAAGGCCTGCTATATCAGGCTTCTGTGCCTTAACACATTTGGAGGAAAGTTTGATATTTCAACAGCCATTACTTATACAGTTGATAGAGCACTTGAAAAAGGCAGCTGTAAATTATTTCTTCTCATGGCCTCAACAGACCATTTATATTTCATCTGGAGAAGAGAATTTGAGTAGTTGCCATAGACATGATTCCTGAGTTAAAAGAAGAAAACGTTTTAACCAGGACACATCTGCATCTACTTTTTGTTTGGCGAGGGTTATTTGTGTTCTTATTAAACCATCTAATAGCAATCAGGTGAGGAAATACAGGAGGGCAAACAAGTTAGAAATTTAAATAGAAGCCATTAAGGAAAGTATCCATATTGTGGTTTATAGGCTGCAGGCTGAAGCATCTTTAACACTGCAGCAGGCTGGGAGAGATACCTCTACAAAACTGGAGGGTCCAGCTGACTTCACTGGACTCTGCTTGGGCAGCCACTGAGCCACACACCTTCAATTCTGGAAGGATTCACTACCAAATATGCTGAAAAAAGTTGAAAATCTGAGGTGAGAAGTGCTCTGCAAAGAAGCAGAGGTGCTGTATGGTGGTATTGCCATGGCTTTGCTCCTGGACTGGGAGAAATGAAGTTTCAGCACTTGTTCCTAGAGTGTTTTTCGTGTGTCTGAATTTTTCTAGTAAGAAATCGTCCCATCTTCTCACCTAAAGAAAGGCCCTAGTAAATGAACAGTATTTGTAAATGATGCTCTGAGAAAATAATTTGTTTTACATAATTCTTATTTTAGTATTGGATATTTTGGTGTAGCTCGGCCATTCCCCCCACCTCCCTCCGGCATTTGTATCTAGCCCATAAACAACCTACTGTGATGAAGCAGCAGCCTTGTTAACAATGAATCATATGGAATATCAGTTTAACACTGGTATAAATGATTACATATTTTAACAATTTTTCAGGACTGCTTGTCTCTAATCTTTTGCCATTACATTATGGGACTTACTGTTACAACAAATCTTCTGAATTAGTCTTGTGATGGGAATTACAGCTATCAACCAGATGCTCAATTGCACATCTGAGGGTTACTGAGGAACAGGCACAAAAACTACAACAGCTCAAAGAGCCAACTCTTATTCTTTCAGCTAGAGCGAAGTACTATGGTTGAAAGCCACTGCAATACTAAAAAAAATTAAAAGCTTTTGTGTAAAAAAATTTAAAAAACATGAAATGGTTGTGTTAAATGAGTTCCTGATCTAAAAAGTAAAAGAAATAACAACAAACAAACAAAGCAAAACCCCCTTGGAAGAGAATTTGCAAAGACTGTCCCTGTTGTTTCTCACAAATGATATTATCCCATTTCTCATTTTTAATGTTCACTGGGGTTCTCAAGAGAGCAGTGAGCAACGTGCCATTTTGGAACTGCTATCATCCAGGGCATAAGCTGCTTAGTTAATAAAACAAAGCTGTTGCATAGCATGCTCTAAATGCCACTGCTGCTGCTTAGAAACTGATGTGATTTGCATTTGCATTCCTTTTAATAAATTAGGTCTTTAATTACATTATAAATGTAACCTCTAATTGAAGCACCTCCTCCCAGTGGGAATAACTCCATGATGATTTCACACGAGCAGCCTAGAAGTAGATGCATGCTGCTGCAGGAGTGGGAATCTCACTAATAAACACTTCAACATTCTTGAGTATTTTGCATCTTAATGGACCTTCCCCCAGGATACCTCTTAGGACGGTATTTGTTTTGTTGTAGTGTGTTGCCTTTTGCTCATCCTCCACTTGTGGACGTTTGTGTGTCTGCACTTTTCTCCTTTATAGCTTTTATTTTGCATGCCCAGATACCCACTGGTACCTCCATAGTCTATAAAGGTGGATACAAGTCCCTGTTCATGGGTATTTTATGCCAAAAGTGATACTGTCTTGTTCTAAACCTATTTAACTGTTTAAATATTCCTCAGATTTTTCATATCTATAGTGTTACTGAAGCTATTACTTGGGTTCTGATATCTCAGTTTGCCCTATGGGGTAACTCATGAACCAAATATAGAACAGTTCTCTGCTGAGGATGACATGTGAAATTTCATCATGCTGAGGTCTTGTATCCTTCTGATTATTAAAGATTTAACATCTGTACACATAATTATTTACCACAACCTGTTAAAGATTTAACAGCTTTACATATACATATATTTCCCTTATCCAAGAGGCTAAGGTCTAGTCTAAGCAGTTATTTTCTTATATATAATTTGCTTTCTCATAAGTAAGAAATTTTATTTTCTGTTTTTGTCTGTAAGTTATTTCATACTATTTCTGCCCAGTTTAACTCCCAAGGTGGCTGAATCAATGCATTCAAATAAAACCTGCCCATATCTCATATCTAGAGAGTGTTGTGAAATCAATACATGAAACTGTCACTGTTTGATTGCAGGTCATCAAGGTGTTGGGCAGGATCGGATACAAATGACAATACTATGTGTGGGGTGATTGAAGGGCAGCTTTACAGTTTTCACTCATTCATGTTTCCAAGACTCCCCCTGGGCCTGCCTCCTGTTTGTGACCAGTTTTCCTGTTGGTTTCCTAGGGGAGATGAAAACCTGATGCTCAAACCTGAACAAACAAGGTATGCTCTTGGCACTCAGGAGTTTTGGGCCAATCTCTGTGACAGTGGTGCAGTTGAATTGCTGAAGCAATGACAAAGGCTCTGAGAAACAGCAAAAGATGTTAATAATTACCCAGATATTAGGCAGCTTAAAAGACTCGCTCTGTTGCTCTCAAATGGTATAAGAATTTCAGCACCACATTAAATCCTGAATTCTATCTACTACAGTACCTTACTCCTATCAATAGACAGTACCAGACACTAGACAGAGGATCCAGGAAATAAAAACAAAACAAACAAAAAAAAACAACAAAAAAATAAAAGCCATTTGTGGATTACTTACAGTTTAGTTTTTTCCCAACTCCCTTAGAAAATTTTCCTTTTACAATTATTACTCAAATTCTCCCTTCATTACTAATCTACATTTTCTGGATGATTTTGAACTGTGGTCTTCTACATAACACTGGCTAAACACACAGTATAGGGGACGCATTTCTTTGGCTTTAATTTACTGTCACCATGCTTCTTCTGGTTCTCGTAGCAGAAGAAAGATGATCAGGTATTTGCCATTTTAAAAAGCCTCATATTTAAATTCAAAGCAATGCAGTTTGCAGTATTAGGACAGGTAATGTAAATTAGAACTGGGTGACCTTAGAAAGGTCTTATCTCTCGCAGAGGACTTGAACAAGCTCCTGTTGAGGAAGGGAAATTCATAAGCGTTTCTGGTTACATTCTATATTCTGTAGATAACATGAGAACCTTCTTGGTTTCTCTGGGAGACATCCAAAGATTTATTCAGACACTTATACATATATATATATATATATATATAGAGCTGATAGACTGTAATATTCTTCCCTCCTCAAACCTCTCATTTTGAAAGATAAAGCCTGGATTTCACATCTGAGATAAGCAGCCCATTTAATGAGTTTGGGACTCTACTATCTGTGGGCGGATGAATTCTATTTGTTTCTCTGAAGTACGACAGCTCCTTTTCACATAAAGCTGAGAATTCAATGTCATTTATTTTTCTTTCCATAAATTGTGTTACTAAATACCTTGTTAAGCTTGTTAGGAGAATAAATGAAGAAGTATGGGAATACCATTTCCTGAGGAGAAATTGCACAAAACCAGTCAGGCTGCAAAATGTATGTTTGTAAACACTGCATCACATTCTCAACTGCGTAGCTTCATGGACTTTGATTAATAAGGATCTGGTCTATTGGTTTTCTCTCAGATAAATACAAATGTACTCTTCCTTTTGTCTCAAAATGGTTCTCACTGATACCAAATGCACAAAGAAGGACAGCTAAAGCAAGGCTTCCTGGCTAAGACTTCTAAAGAATAAATTGTGCAACGGAGGCTGTGAAAGAGGGGCAGTTATTCTCATATGGGGAATCTCATTTAGTCACCTTTCTTGAGACATGGTATAGGCTAGCTCTACTATGAATAAATAGATGGTTGTGAGACTTCATCCTATGTCTGGTAACATGTATTTTGTGCTTTCTGTGGCATCAGTGATGTCATTTGCAGCTACTCTGAGAAGATAATTAAAAACAGAGGAACAAGAGGAGTCACATCCTTTTTGGCCAGGTTATCTTATTGTAGCTTAGAGTTTTGCATTTGTGAGGCTGAGGATTATACAATAGCATTCTTGGGGGGACAGTAACAGACTCTGAACTTTCAGGGCTGTAAAGGTGGTTTTGCTAGAGACATAGGTGTGACCTGCTGCAAGGCTGTGGAGAAGCACAGTAAGATCTTTCTCACTCCTTTTCTGCTATGACTAACAACTTAGCCTTGTCTTGGTCAAGTAACCCCAGTGTTGTTGGATCAACAGTGAAGAACTTGATTTTTGAGTGTGCCTGCTGTAGAGTTTGATAATCCTCAAGATGTTTGTCATCTTTCTATTGGTAGTCTCTATGGACATCCAGTAAAGAACAAATTTCTCTTCCTCTGCACTGCCAGCCCATGTCAGCCTTCTAGGTGTTGCTGCTCTCTTTTCATCTGTCAGACATTGCATATCTCTGCCTATCCAAATTACATTTTCTGTTAAATCCCTGTGCTGATAGAGAATAACATTACAGAATTCAGCACAGCTGTGGGGTCATAGTGTAACATGCATTTGGAAGACAGACGTGAGCTGCAAGGTAGGAAGCTTCCAGTTAATACTGAAGGGAAAAGTAAGCACTCTGTGCAGTGTGTGCTGGGAAAGGAGGAACTATTAGCTAAAACTGGCTGTGGAAAACTCAGGGATAGCCATGATACTTCAGACTACTGCTGGCAGGATGCCTTCTTTCAGCTGATCTCTGCCTAAGGCAGGTGGCAGGAGGGCCTTGAGGTTTTTTTGTGTGTTAAAAAAATCACCCTAAATCTTCATGCTCTACTCAATTCTCAGTGGGTTTGCTCCATGTGTTTTTGCTACATGACATATGGCTTTATTATGAGACTCACCTTCAGTTTGGGAAGTGTCTTTTCACTGCCTGGGACTTGTTTCACGCCCTCCTGCCATCTGTATCTGTGGCAGTTAAAATTATGTTGGTCTGGAATATGTTCAGTGTTTGCTGGTGAAAAACCTAAGAGCTGAAGATGGCTTATTTTATTAGTAAAAGCCAAAGTGAATGTTCATATGGGGGAGATTAGTTACTGCTTTGGTGAGAGCCACAGTGCTTTACTCATGGTATTTTTTTTTCATAAATATGAGAATCTTCAAACTGAGTGACTTTTTACACCTGATTTCAGTAATGAAAAACTAATTGAATGCACTGTGCCTTTCCTAAAGCAGTTTTGATAGACTTCTCTTTGCTCTCCATTTTAATTCAAATGAAAAAAGGCATTTATTTGTGCTAATTAATTTACTTGTGTTAATGAACATTATTGACTCATCCTTCCATATTGCACTGAAATTTGAGGTGTGCTGCAAATCAGGTGTGGTTTAGCACACCAACAAAACAAAAGCATTTGGGGGCTGTGGGTTGGTTATATGCCTGCCATAAATAAAGGCACTTAGGAAACAGAAAGCACTGACTACAGGCTGCTGGTTTGAGGAAAGCCCTTGTTTTCAGCCTGAGATGTGGCTCAGCTGTGTTTGTGTCACTGGCTGTTTGCAGCCATTTAAAATAAAATACAGATTTATAAATAGTTTTCAGAAATATTGCATCAGATGAACAAAGCAATCTCTTTTTTTTCCATAAGTAGTGTTATGAGCCACCAAAGACTGGGGAAGTTGTTGCTATAATGTCAGAAAGAAGGAGTGGAAGCAAACCATCTCTGTCTGGAGCAGCCATGAGTAGATGGACATAGGGTCGTCCAGCCCGGATATGGTTTTGGTTGCCCTTGACGATCTGTTAGACCAGAGCAGCAGGACGACAACCTCTCCTTGATTCAGGAGGTCACAAGAAGAACAACAGATGTGTAGCTTGGATGTCCTGGGGAGAAGACAATTTAGTTATAGCTGTCCCCAGTGGCAGGAGCTTCCCCAAAGCCCCTGCCACTAGCAGAAGGGTTTTTGAACATGACTGAGGCTAAATACCCAAGATGGGTATGAAAAGATTGAGCTTTCCAGGAGCATCATCACCTACCTCTGTCCCACTAGGGGGACAGTTTGGGGTGCTGCAAGAGGATTTGGTGGGCTCTTCATATCTTTTCTACCTCTCTGAGGTACCGAGTCATAGACAAATGAAGTGTCCTTGGAGGTCAAGCCAATGCAAAAGTGGGTCTTGTGCAGTTGATGAGACAGGGAAAAAAGCAGTTACTTCTCTCAGTTAGCATTTGTTTTGGTAATTTTGAATCCTTTTTTGCCCACATTCCTTGATACCAGACCACAGTAAGCCACCTTAGCTCTTGGCAGGTGTCAGCAGTGATTGGATGGTGGCTGTAGCTCAGTTCTGGGATCAGCAACTTGCCTACAGGTGGCAAGTTATGGTGAGCAGCTATACTGGTCTATCCTACAAGTACCACCTTCTGATTGAAGAATGAGAAAGATTTAGGGTAGGTGAAAAATGGGAAAGTGCATGTGAAGGAAAGTTGGAGCCACAGAAGGGCCAGAGGTTGGGACCTGCTCATGGAGACAAGGTTTCTGTTGGTTATTGTCTCTCAATGCTCAGCTGTTCTGAGAGGGGAAATAAGAGTGAGAAAAGACACATGGTGATGTCTGCCAGGTTGCCTGTCTTGAGAAGAACAAAAAATTCTCAAACATGGATGGGTTAGGAGAAGACTCTTTCCCTTCCCATTTTTAGCATGCAGGATGGTGAGAGAATGAGTGGTAGCATAAGCCTGCAAAACCATGCCAGGTGTATGGTAGACTTTAAACCCAACTGTTTACAACAAAGCCAAGCAGTACAAACCAGATGATGCTTGCTAGCATCCTACACTCCAGGCAGACTTCCAAGCTGGGTGGGAACTGAGCTGGAAGATTGACAGGCAAGTACAAAGTGCAGATGTGCTGACATGAACCTTGGTGCTTAGTCAAAAGAACATAGCAGGGTCTCAAACAGGCACTCAAGAGGTGCTGTATTCACTACCTGCTACAAAAAGTTTTCTCTTTACACACACTCACAGGCATGAACCCATGGTTTATTTCTCCTGTGGCTGACCAAACCTGACTGCATTTTAAAGCTCTCCACTTTGTGGCAGGATACTGAAGCAAATTCTCCCCTCTGGCCCTTCTTTCTGAGATAACTACCCAGTACAGAGGAGCTCTTTGCCTGTTCTAACAAAGGGATTCTGCTTTGTGGTCTGGTCCTTTTAAAAAATTATTAAAATCCTTTGTGGAGGTGGGTTTTCTCAGGTGGAAAGGGCATGTCTCCATTGGGCAGTCTGGTTAAATTGAGCAGTAGCATCTGTTTGAGTCTTCCTGGATGCTCACTTGGGGATGTAATTCAGCATCTTTTGTTTCAAATTGCTTTGTATTTTCTGGAATTACTTCCATTTGTGAGGCTTTAAAATAATATCAAATTTAAGTGGTGGCATTTTGCAATTATTTTGTCCAAATGTAAATGTTTAGAATATTAGGAAACAGAGAGTCAGGCCCAGAATGAAACTTTTAGTACTTATGTGTTATTGAAGGAATCCCCTGAGGAAATACAACCATAATTCCATCTATCTCTACAATTTCCACTTTCCCTTTAATCACACTTCTTGCTTAGTTCCCCTCTGTTCCCCAAAACGTGGATGTTCTTAGCTTTTCTTGTTGTTCTCCGCTTCCCCCCCCCCCCTCCCCCCATCACCGTTACTTCAGTAGAAAAATTGACAAAATTGACAGAAACCTCTGTTTGGATGAGTCTGTTGCAGGGAAAGAAATCAGTCCATTCCTACCTCTAGAAATCAAGTCATGCAACGTTATCTCATGCATCCAGCTGGCAGAATTTCAAACTTGTTACCAGGAGTTGCAGAATTTTAACTTACCTGTTTTCTGGGAATGTCACTTTTTCCTTGCATTCTCAAAGTGGGTGAATGCATTTCTATTTATGGAAAAAATTAGAGGTTTGCTAGACTATTGATTAACTTCAGAATCTGCTTTGGGGAGATAAAATGTGCTGTTAGCTTGAGGTTCCACAGTGTAATTAATAAATGTTTACGTTTTGCCTGATTTTTTGAAATCACCCTATTTGTTTATTATGTTTTTTATTTAGTTAATTGTGAAGGTTTTATTTGTGTAAATTATTGAGAGAAAATAATTATGATGCTCCAAATTGTATTAAGAGAAGGTAACTGAATTTTTTCTGTCCTTAGAAGCAGCTCAAAGCCTTTGTCATACTTACCCTGTAGCTTGAAGGCTGGATTTCCATTTAACTTTGTCTTTATTGCCATATAGCTTTTGGATAGTGTTATGGTTTCACCTAGGTGGGCCTAAATTTGGGATTTTAAAAGTCTAGGCCTGGGGCTGTCAGCTGATTTGAAC
>JAOXXN010000471.1:62087536-62098827 GCA_026770055.1 Myrmophylax atrothorax
AAAATATATGTAGTTGTAGCTTAAACATGGTCTCTGAGAAGTTTTTTCCCTTCCCCTCTCTTCTCTTCGGTGTTGGGGGTTTGGGGGGGGAAAGCTCTGACTCTCTGTCTTGGAGGGTTGGCAGTTTGCCAGCTCAAACCAAGACAGATAGTTAGCATGAACCTGCTTTCATTTCATTGCTATATTAAAAGATACGGAAATGAAGGATGAAGCTAGCTCACTTCAACTCCTTACTTCTGATTTTTTCCAGTGTTCTTCATATAACAGAAAGTGGGTAAAATTCCAGAACACAAATTCAAAGCTTAGGAAGCGAAACCAGCAAGGGGACTGTCATATACACATTCTGTGTATGTTCAAGCCTTTTGGGAATTGAATGACTCAGTTCACAGTCAGTCTGGGATTGCTTTTTTGTGGCTTTTGGCTCAGACAAGCATGCACAAGTAAACAGGAATTGTTACTGATCTTTGAAAAGGTGAAAACTCGCATCCATATGTTGGTAACTACTTGCACTGGTGTGAATCCTAACCACTTTATCGTATGGTAAATTTAAACATTTATCATAGAACAAATTAAATTTAAAATCACCAGAAGTTTACTTATGAACTTAAGATCTATTAGGACTTACTGGCTCTCTAGATGATGACAGGATTGTTACCTAATTAAAATATAGATATAACATTTATTTGTAGGACTATAAGGGCATACTTCAACTTATGTGTCAATAGATAGTCACAGTGGAGGAGATACAGTTGTTCATTGTGGTAGTAAACACAGATATGGCTTATATATTATATAAGATGGGCAGGCTTCTTTGGAAAAAAATAAGTATTATGTGAATTTTGCCACTAGTTGAGGTGGTCTGGGTTTTTTCAGTCTGAAAATATTAGGAGCTAAATTACTGCAATAGCAGAACTTCATTTTACTTGCACAGGTGGCTGAGAAACAGTTGGATCATGGCCTGGTATGTACAAGTTATCAGCTAGAACAGGGGGGTTTATCACTCCCTTCCAAAAAGAGAGATGGGTGTCATCAGGGGTCTACTGGAGACTGCTATCAAATGTCATGTGCTAGAGAAGTCATTAGGCTTTTCAAACTCATATCCATGCTTGGTTGATACAGACTTTCTTTTAATCAGAGAGGCATAATTGTATCTTCTCCATGGGCAGAAGAAAATAACTTTCATTCTATGTGTTTGTATTTATCTCATGCACCTCCTAGGTCTTTTCAATGGAAATATGGGAATGGAGAACCAGCAGGTTGAAAAGTTTGAAAACATTTCAGCAGTTTCAAGTGCCTCTTCCTGGCTGTGTTGAATATATGGTCCCCTGGACATACAAGATAAATATAGCCAAAATTCTTTTCAGTAGTAATTAAAAAAAAGATACCTTCACCTCTATTGATGTAAATATCTCCTCTGCAAGGATGTGAGACTAAATAGAAAGCACACATACAGACCCTGGGGTTTTGTGAAGGTTTTTTTAAGCCCATGAACTGAAGTTGTTGCTAAATCTTTTCCATCAAGGAAAAATTTCAGATACCTGTAAGTCATCTTTAGGACATTAAAGTGTAAGGACAGCAACATGCAAGCAATGAATGCCTTTTAGATACCAAGTATGTTTGCACAACTTTAAAATTTGGCAAGCAGATGGAAACACATTGAATTTCAGTAGAAATCAGATCTTCAAAACCACTATTTATTACCAAGTTGCTCTTGAAGAGATGGACTATGAGGACTGTTGGAAGTCTCTGTGAGGAGCCCCTTGTTCAAGCTGGCAAGCAGTTGCTCACCTAAAAAGCTGCCATGATTTCAGTATACTGGTTTTCTTCCCAATGCAAGGCTACTGCATTACCTGGTCCTAATCATTAGTTATAAATCCATGTGCAGGTAAGCGATATTTTCTCTGAGGACTCGTAGGTTATGAGATTGAGAGTGTATCAGTAGTTGCATGCATGTCCTTAGCCCCTGGAGAGGGAAGGGTAATATGAACTGGCAATGAGCTCTGCTGAGGTTGTAATGTGTTTAAAACAGAACTAAAACATGCACATGAAAAGCTACCACAGCCCAGCTGATGCATGGTAAGTCTTTAACTTTTCTTGACATGAAAGAGTCTTTTACAATCAGACAATCCATTTTCAGAAAGTGGGGTAATTTCAGGCTGAAAAGCACAGATCCTGGTACAATAAATAGATTCAGAGTGGGAGGACATCTGAGAAGTGTGCCTAGGATGCAAAAATACATCTAGAAACATGGAGAAACCCTCTCAAGAGCTGTTGGAAAAGAACAAAAGAAAGTCCAAGTGATTTAGGGTCATCATAAACTACAGCAGTGCTATTTTCTCAGTACCTGGAACACATGGCATTCTCTGAAAAACCTTGTGTATTGTGTCTTGCTGGTGAAGGGCAGAGCACAGCTGAGTTCATCACTGTGTGCTTCATCAGCAGAGGCCATGAAAAAATTATGAAAGTTGTCTATGAACAGTCATTTGCTTTTAAAGTTCTTGCTGGTTAAATTTAGGGAAGAACTTAGAAGTGCTATTTTTATTAGTTTAGCTGAAGTTTGGTTCTTTTTTTCAGGTCAAGCTTTTTCATATATTCAGATATTTTTTAACTCATTTTATGGTGAAATACGTGAAAGTTAACAGAGAAAAAAAATCCATCCAGGTGATGGGCTTGTGCAAGGGTCCCTCACGTCCTTCTGTTCTGTGAGAGTTTGAGAGCATGGGAAATATTTAGAGCATTGGGAAATATTTAGAGCATGAAGACAAAGAAACTGCAAACCACTTGTGAATGAGATGGTTATTTAAAACCTCAGAATGCCATCTAGGCCTTGGAAATAGTTATTATGCAGTGAATTCTCAAAATTCTTTTGGAGATGTGTCAAGAGGAACATCTGTAGAAAAAAAAAATGTCAGTCTGAGATGCTGTGGAACTTTTCCCAACCCTATACTTTGCCTATATTTCTTCTAGGCTGTACTTTTCTTTGTCTCTCATTTCTTAGCAAGACCTTGGCAATTTCTCGGACTCCAAAACTCACTGCTGCTCTAGTTATAGCCTACTGCATGTGCTTCACTCTCTGGAGAGCTCTGTTACCCACTCTATACTCTGCAGACACTGACAGTAGTACAATTCTGCAAAACAGCTAAGGTACAGCTTCCACAGACAAATGCACAATAAGATGTGGGAGAGAAAGGGAAGAGCAGGTTAACAAAGTGATATGGAAGAGAAGTTTTGAAGCACTTCAAATAATACTTTTGAGATAATCTCAGACCTCCAGCAATACCTTATATACGTTCAGAGTTGTATAGCTCTTTCTCTCAACTGTTATTTTTGGAACATGACTCCTCCTTAATCTCAAGGCTTATCTGAGGATTTGACAAAGCAAAATGATGATAGTTATGATCAAGCTCCTTTACATTCTTTCTAGAAATTGATGAAATCACAGGACTTTTGTGCTAGCCTTCAGGTCAGTGAGCTCATGGTTTTATTCAGCTGAGTTTTGAATATTTGCAAGGCCCCCAACAGCTGGATATTAAGCAGTCTCTCTCACTGGTTGTTTTCACACTTAATCTTCAAGTATCTATCTGGAGTTTCCCTTTTTTTTTTTTTTTTTGCACCTTGTCATGGTTGCCTCCTGTCCTGCTGTTATGCATCTGGGAAAGAGGCTGGCTCTCTCTTCTTCTTAACCCCTTATTAGATAGTTGAACAAAAGCATTAGGACTGCTCCTGGCCAGGCTGAAGAGGGTAAGTGGTCTCAGCCTTACCTCGCATATGATACTCTAGCCCCAAGCTGCCTGCATCGAAGTCTGCTCCAGTTTGTGGAGCTTCCTCATGTACTGGGAGCCCAAAGATGGACAAGATTGCCAGGTGTGACCTGATGGATGCCAAATAGACAGCAATGACAAACTGTTCAAGATTGTTGCATGATCCAAAACATAAGTCTATAAACAAACAAAACCCCCCATCCTTTTAATTACTTTTTGAACAAAACATACACATGAATGTTTCTAAGGAAGAAAATTATATGGCTTTATTTACTGGCTTCCACAGTTTGTCCTACAATATCTTTATTTCATAACAGAAGCAAGGTATTCCATAATTAAAAACTAATTAGAAGTGGAGATTATGATCGAAATAATATTTGTACTTTGCCAATAAAATGCAACAAATTGAACACTGAAGTAGGAAAAATAGCAGTGGATGTGGAAGGAAGGTAAGTTTGTGTGCTTGGCATTGTCACTGATATGACAGCATAGTCTTATTTCCTAAATTCAGGCATATATGAAATGAAGGTAGAAATAAGTAAGGTTTTTCTTACTTCTAATCATAGAAATATTACACTTCACTGTTAATATTTTCCATCAAGGGTTAATGTAACCATAAACACTTGCAATTGTCAGCCTTTATGAGCAAACTGCTCATCAGTGTAAGGATTGGAGCCACTTTTAAGGGGTGTCCGTTGATTGCCTCACTTGATTGAAGTAGAAGTGAAGATATGACCGGGAGTTGGCACCTGTGATTGTTCCTAGATCCTCCTAATGACAGCAATCTCACCAATCTTCTGCTGCCAAACATTTCAAATTTGGAAGCCTGAAACTAGGTGCATAATTCCAAAGGTGTGAGCCTCAGAACTGTGGACAAGTCAGTGGAGTAAACATCATAGCCACAGCTGACAGTGCTGATTGATAGGATTGCCTTTGATCCAGCCGTCCCGAATAAAAGAGGCATTATTAAATAACATGGGCTGATGAATACATACTAATTTAAGCTTCCCAGAGAGTCATCGTGTGCTCTGGAGTGGGAGAAACTCAGTGTGCTACAACAGATCTGCAAATCTCTACCCACCTTCCCATCTCTTATGTCTAGCGCTGTACTGGTCTTCTGTATTGCAGGAAATGCTTAAATTTCTTTTTTGCCCTTGTATGTTTCCCAGTGTTTTCACAGCTACATTGAGCCTTATGCCATTGCATAGGCATAGAGAGGCTGACTGCTCTGCTCTGGGACTCACAGGAAAGGATTTCTGGGAAAATCATGAGCCTGGCAGAAACACTTCTGCTGCACTTGCTCCTTCTGTTCAGTGCAAAGCCTGACTTCTGCCCTGTAGGTACAATACAAAGGTGTGTGAACTTCTCTTTCAATCTTCATGTACCAGAAAAAACAAATAATGTGAGAAGAACTTCATTGTGATAGAAATGGTTTTAGTTTTCGTAGCAGAAGAAGAAAATTCACAAGGGAAGATCCAAGTTCAAATTAATTTAAATCTGATCATGAAAGATTGATGTAGGGCTTCTGGTCAGAAAGGCAGCTTGTGGCAAGCTTATGGCCAGCATGCTGTTCACAGAGGTGGTCCAAAGGAGAGGCATGGAAGAGTCCACCATGTTGTTTTCATGTTCAGTTTGGCAGACGTCACTGGAAATTACCCTCATCAGTCTGGTAAGATTCCTGTGGCTCACAAAAAATGGGAACAATTCAATATTATAAAGTATTTATACATCCCTAAGGCACATTTACAGATATCCTTGGCAACATCAATTTCCAGCCTGTTAATAGCTTTAAAAGCTAAAAGCAGAACTGTAGCCCTTTTCTAGGCACTAAAAAGCAGAAAATGCTGACAGACAAGTAGTGAGTAGGCAGATCCCTCTCTGCCCACCTCTGATAACAATCAAGGTGCTTTATTGTGCATTAGCTTCAGGGAATGGATTAGCCCTTTTGGCAGCCCACTATCAAGCACTTTGCAGTAATCTCATTTTGAAATCTCAAAGGTATGAATCATCCAGGTCAAGTTTAAATAGAGCTTTGAGGACCGGATTCTTATCTTGCTTATACCACCGTGAGTAGAGAGCTATTGCCATAAGAGCCAGTGTTGTTACACAAATGTGTATCATCAGTGTGCAGGTAATCAGAACTGGGCCCTAGGAGTGAAAAATTGGCACCCTAGTAAAAATTAGCTGCAGCAGGAAGTATGGATTTTTATATATAATAGTAAAGGATCAACTATTTCTGTGTGGAACTTTCTTAAAATAAAGTGAATAGTTCAATTTCAACTAAATATTTGAGGTCCTTCCTGGTTAGGATCCTACTTCTCTGCTGAATTCACTGGTCTCTTCCATGACCAAACTGCAAGCATTTCACAGGCATAAATCCATACCCATCTGGCTTGGGATGAGGTCTCTTCTGCCCACTTCTGGTTAGCACATGAAAGATACAGCAGACAGGAAAGGTGGCAGACAGGGAGAGGGCTGCTGGATGATTTATCCAGCCAATGTCCTGCTCCCTGCTAGCACTTGAGGGACCCCAGAAAGGGTTGAAGTGACACTGGGGAGATGTTCTCAGATGCCATATTGGCCTTGTAGACAGGCACCTTTGGCATTTTCTTCATTTGATCAACTCTTTGAATATTTTGCAGGCTGCATCTTCAGAAGGCATACATTTCTCAGCTTTGCATTATTTAAATAAGATCTATAACACTGAGCTGCTTCTTAGTTATGAATATCTAGGGCTGAAAAAACCAAATACTTGAGCTTCCTCAGACTTCTCTAGGGTAGTGGGACACATTAATACATTTTTGAGGCAGCAGGTTCTGCAGCCCTTCTCCCTTCTCATTGATATCTTTCCAGTTAAACTGCATTTTTTTCCCATTTGTGGGTTCCTGGCAAGTGAAGGATTTACTCCACTGCTAATGCAAGGGTTTCCTGAAGTGTTGCATACAGCTTTTCCCTGCAAACTTCTCACTTAACCTGTCCCTCTTTTTCTGAAAGTTTGTTTTGGAAAGCATGCTCGTAAAAGCTGCCTGGATCTCAAGAGCTTCAAATGCAGAGGCTGTAACCAGTGTCCAGAAATCTGAAATGGAACAAGAGACTGCTCTGTCCTGTGACCTGATAAAAAAGCCGTGTGGCTCAGAGGAGGTTGCAGGGGTCAGTAGTCCATGCCCTGCCTTGCAGCAAGCTCAGCTTTTCCTATAACATTACTGACAAATGTAGTCTACCCTGTTCTTAAAAAAATCTTCTGTGGGGGAGGTTCTGCTACCTCGTGAAGCAAACTGCTCTACTATGTACTTGTCCTCAGTTGCATATTGACAGGTTACAGCCCTAAAAAGTCAGACAGGTCTGAACCTAGGATCCCTTATGTGACTTTTCAGTTGCCATACAGACAGTTTTTGTCTGCAATGGAGTATCCTTTACTGAAGATATATGGGGTTGGAGAAGACCAGAGGTCTTGCTTTGCATATTAAGTATATCCTCTGACTTAGACAGAAATATGAAGAGGCTCCCCCAGTGATTCTGAGCACAAAATACTTGCCAGGCAAACTTATGGAAGGTGAATTTCTGCAGCTCCCAAGTCAATCTCAGACTTCTAGGATTGTTAGGCATCTGGCTGCACAGCAGGGAGTCTGTCAGCCCTGTGAAATGCATCTTCTAGCCTCTGCCACAGGTAGTGCAGGTAAGGTGGTGGAAGGGCAGGAACATTTACCTTGGAAGGCTGAATTAAATCAGTGTTTCTATGCTAAATATGCAAACTATTGCATTGGCATATTCATAGAATCATTAAGGTTGGAAGAGACCTCCAAGATCATCAAGCCCAACCTTCCTCTATGTTCCTGTAAGGAAAAACGTCCTAGTAAGAATTGCTAACCAGCCTTTGATAAAACTGCCCTCCCACCATGTATTTATCAAATATGCTAATCCTTTCCTGTCAGATAAATGTTTTTGCATGGATTTGCTGGGTCACAGCACAGATGCCAGACTCTTTTAGGTCACTCTACAAGAGTATTTCTGTTTGTGTTTTCTTGTAGCAGGCCTCCCTATGGACAGACTCCCACTTCAGCTTGAAAGATTGCCAGACAAGAGCCTTTCTGCAGGTGTGCTTCATAGGCAGTGATCTAAGAAATGGGAGAAAGTACTGAACTTTGTATTTGTGTACAGTTTTGTGATAGTATACCCCTTATTGCCTGCAATAGAATCAGCTTCAGTATGATTAATACTGTGCTGCCATTGAAACAAACTGCCTACACAGACCTTCAGGGGAATACCTCGTTTAGTGGGTTCACAGCTCTCAAGTTCACTCCCCAAAGACTTCAGAGAAGAAATTAGACCTTTTTAGTTTGCCTATTTTAACGCCACAACACCAATATTTACATTCTACACATTCTCTGAGGCTTCTGTTAACATCTTCTTAGTGGCTGACAGTGCTGTTGCAAAAGTTAAATGGAGAATGATAGCAAAAGCTTTTGCCTGTGGAAATAAACACTGCTGCAAACAGCACTGCTACTCAGCTGCTGTTCAAGCCCAGGGTTATGAGGACTGTTTGCAGAGAAATGCACACTGAATGCAAAAGCACTTTCTTTCCTGCTTACACTTTGTTCCCTCTCTCAATACTTGGAATTTAAAAGCTTCCGTCAGTGACTAGACTCTTTTTTGTTTTGCTGGAAAATCTTAATCTTCCTCCCAGAAGCCTACAACATCTACAAAAGCACAAGTGCTTTCTTTACAAAAGATGAGAGGCATTCTGTCTGATGCTTGGGCAAGAGAAACCACAAACAAATGCTGCTCACTTACACAAAAATAATTGAATGTGAAGGCAGGAGGCATCTTAACAGAGTGCAGACAACTCAGGATGGAGACAGGACTCTCTTTACTATGCAATTGTCACAAGATGTTCTCTCTCCACAGAAGTAGAGAGTCAGAGATGCAGCTGTTAGTCATGCTCGCCTCCATCCTTACTACCTTCACCCCAGCACCAGAAAACATACCATTAAAATACGCACATACACAAGTTCTTCAGCAAAGAAAGTCTGTTCATTTATTTAAGATGTCTTTTAAGTAATTCGGCTTCTTTCTGGAGCTTATTGAGGGTCTTTACTTCAGTATCTCACATAGCACCTGTTGGAGAGCACCAGCAAGCAGTGTCTGGATAATGGCTGTTGGCTGTTCATATGAAATCTTGTATCCATGAAAGGGGAAGAGAAGCACAAGGATAAGGAGAAAATACTGTGAAGGTAAGATCAAGAAAAAGTCAAGTAAAACAGGTATAGGTGGACCATGATTTCAAGCACTCAGGGTAGATTTCAGAACCCCAGTTAAATAAATCACAGAGAAGTCAATGTCTCTGACCAAAAAAGGTGTTTAAAAGCCTGTTAAAGTTAACGGAAGTGTGAGGGCTGTGCAGCTGGACAGACACAGGTGTTGAGGGAAAGCACTCACCCTGGAACTTCTCTACCATAAAAAGGCTGGTGTGTTTTAGTCTGAGCTATCTCACATAGTAGTTGAATGTTTTTCATGTGTCTCCTCCTTCTCCTTTTCCTCCCCTTCTCAGTTTTCATTTGATATAGTTTAATAAGTACATGGCTGAAATAGACTGGAGGCCTACAGAGACAACTACTGCTGTCAGTTGATTACACAGCCACATCACCAGCCTTTCAAAGTTTGCAGACTATGTGTCCTCTTTTAGTTACAATCTGTGAGTCATGTTGTGAGGCAAAAAGTATTTTCCATGTACAGTACTCCACTGGAAAAATTTGCTTTTCACCAGCCTGTTTGCTCCCTTCTCTGTAACTGAGCATGTGCCTTGTATTTGGCAACCAATCGTATGTGACCTTTCAATGTGACCCATAATGAGAAACGCTGCTTAGGCATTTAGGGTGTGGAGAATGGATCCACTCAGTACCTAAAATTAGGTTTATATTAGGTGAATACTTGCTTTGCTTATCAGAAACAAAGTGCTATAGAGTCCTGGAAGATGCATCCCTCACCGGGAAATGCTCTCAAAGTAATTGCAAGAACCTTTTATGTATCCCAAGATTGTTGTTTCTTCTCAGTCTTCTCTAACCTAAACAACTGCATTTCTTTCAACTGCCCCTGACAAGTTGTGTTTCCCTGGACTCTGATTATCCTTGTCACTCTCTGATTGGTATGCCAGTTGTTCCCATCTTTTCTCTTATTATCATATTCTGGATGAGATGCAGGATTACTGCTGAGGCAGTGCCAGAGCTGGAGGGAAGATGAGGATTTCTTCACATCTTGCATAAAACCCACCTGGTCCTACATGCCAGAAGGAGCCAGGTAGATGTAGGGTAGCTGTGTGACACTGCAAACTCTTCAATTTGCAGATCTGAACCTTTTCTCCAAAACTTAATTTTATCCAGTGGCTTTCCATCTTCTGTTTGTGCAGCTGATTATTCCTACCTTATCCCTTGTGCTTGTTGAATTGCATCCTATTTATTTCAGACTGCTCCTCCAGCTGATGAAGACATTTCTTTGCTTTTAATTCTACACTCAGAGAGCTTGCAACTCACATTAAACTTCAGATTGTGTACAAATTTCGTGAGGAGCACTCCCTGCTCTTGTATGAGTCATTAATGGAAATACTGAGAAATGCCAGAAACAAGATGGATTTTTGCAGGAAGCCACAGGACATCCTTCTAGGTTGACAGTGAACACTGATAGCTTTTGGCATTAGCTTTTCAGGCAATTGTATATAGCTTATAACAATTTCAGTTAGGGCAGTCATTTAGAAAACACCTCTAGGAAAGAATTCAAGCCACTTTAAAACCCTTACTGTTAGCTTACAAAATGCTTCCTATTTACCCAAATGCTGCTCAGGAAAGCAGTCAGGGACTTTCTGCTATTACTGGTACTAGTAACTTAGGAAACTTAACCTGGGGTCCCCTCATCTACAGGATATTCCTCTAGCTGGTATAAAAAAAAGTCAGATTAGTAGGCTTTTCATGGTGTTTTAAGTAAAAATACAGCATATAATATCTATTTCCTTTGAGTGTTTCAGATCCATTGTAGCATAAAATGTCTTACTTGACATCAATTGGCCTTCAGAAATTCACATTTCTGTTTATGGCTTTTTAGGGGCTTGCAAAATAGTATTTTTGTTGTAGTATTTTGAGTGTTACAGTTAGGTGACTAGGCTAATGTTCTGACATTCTGCTTTCCTACTCCACTCATTTTTTAAAAAATTTGATAAGCCACATCCTCTCTCCAAGGTTTCTGTTTTCACCTGACCCCCGTAATTCTCAAAAGTAATACTTGTGAACTGCCTGAGATTGCACCACTCAATTCTCTGTACATGTCAGAGTGAGTTCCACTGGGTCAGCCTGAGGCATGAAATTTCATTTAGAGAAATGTAGTATAATTTAGTTTAGATATAAATTCTGGAGGTCATCTATTGCAATCCCAGCTTTCAGGGCCAACTTGAACTTATCGAAGTATTTTCTGGTTGGGTTTTTGGTTTGGTTTGGTTTGGTTTTTTCTCTCTTATTCAAGGTTAAGCTTCCTCCTTTTTGGTGC
>JAOXXN010000471.1:62099115-62112190 GCA_026770055.1 Myrmophylax atrothorax
GTTAAGCTTCCTCCTTTTTGGTGCTAAGGTTAATTATCGTGGTCATTTGATTGCAGGGAGGCAAAACAGGCTAGAAGAAAACTGTGCATTAGCTTTCTACTGTCACAGAGTGATGAACCAGGTCCTTTAGTCTTCCTTTGAAGAAGACTATGTTCATTGAATATTTCCCTGTTTCTCTCTTGATATTTGTCAAAGATGAAAATTAACTACCTTTTCGCCATTTTACCTCTACATAATCCAGTAACTATCTCACATTCCTTCTGACTGAGCTGAACTAGCAAAATAATATTTTCATGACATTCATATATTAAAAGTATTGAGAAGTGTAGCTAAACTGTTCTTCTCAGTGGTCATTCCTATTTCACTCTATATTTGTTTCTTGATGGAAAAAACTATTAAATAATTCACATTCTTTTCAATTTAAAGACAGCTGCCACTTTCTTTACATAATTCATTAGGAACCTTACTGCTTGTTATTGCTAATTTTCCCTTTTCTACATGATTACTCAATGCAATCCTTGAAAAGTTGTCAAGAATATGCCCCTTAAAAAAGGTCTGACCATAAAACTTCAGTCATTTTTCACTGAGGTATGTTTAAAACTAGAAATGCATTCCAATATTTATCTAGATTTGATTTTGCTGCACTTCTAGCTCTTAATCTGCTCAAATCTACAGTGTAGAGATAATTTTCCCAGAATTACTGAAAACAAAAAAAAAGCCTGTTCCTTTCATCAGACAACAGCTATTTCCAGGTCTATCACCTTTTGACACAGACATTATAATAGGAAATCTTATTTGTATTAACCTCTTGAATATGGTAGAAAAAGATGTTACAGTGTAGGTTTTGGAAGCTCTTTCTCAGGTTTATTCTCTTCTTCCAGAAATAAATCAATATAATTTCTAATGATTTTATTTTGAATGAAGTCTTTGGACATTAACTTTATTAATGAAACATATTATCACTCACATTGATTTTTGCCTGGGAAAGAAGGCTGGAACACAGTTTGTGCTACCCTGGGTGTCTCCTGGGACTGACACCACTCTGACCTGAAAGCCGCTGATACACACACCCAGAGGAGGTAGTTAACACTTCTACTGGCATGGAGCTGAACCAGGTGACATCAGCCACTGGCAAAAGTCTCAGAGCTGGATTTTAAAGTGCATTTACGTGTCTGTGTTTGTGCTAATGTTGATATTTATTTGGTTGTGGTTTCGAAAACCCAAAGAATATGTCCATATGAATCACTGTGATGTACAAATGAGTTTGAAGTAAACTAGCACACAAAGATAGTATTTTGAGTCCTGACAGCAATAGAGCTGTGTTAGAATTGCACTGTATTGAATTAGACAGTGCTGCTTCTTGACAAGACAGTTACCTTGGTACAAGCCTTTGCTGATGGGGCAGTGGCTGCTGAAGCTGTTTGAGTGCTGGGCTGAGCGCTCTGCTCTGCTGTACTGCCCACTGTGAATTAAATCATTTAGTCAGGGGGGTCAGCCCATGATTACAGATATTTCAGTTTCTGTGCACTACGACTCAGAACTTCGGTCTTGAACAAAATACATAGTTGCTTTCTGCTTCTGTCGATGAGGCTTAATTTGTAGCTAAAAGCATCTTTAAAATGCTGCTTTTGAGGAAGTGTTATTAAAAAAGAACATGAATTAGGACTTCATACACCTCTGAAATAATGAATGGTTGCAAATGCATAAAGTAACACCTCCCATTCAGGAGAGGTGGCATGTTAGTGTGCTTTAAATATCTCTTACTTCAGCACAGTTTATGTGTTTAGTGATATATTTTCATGTCTCACAGAAAAACACAAAAGCTTTTCCATTTAAACAAATCACTCTCTGGTACACAGGCATTCAAAGTAATTTACCTGTACATCTCTATAGCAAGTGTAATAAATACATTGTCTTGTATTTGGATTCAGCTCTACAGAATCATTTTCTTTTCAGCTCAGCAAAAATACGAAAGATGACTAAAAGTGAATGTTGTGATATTACAGTGTGCTGAATTCGTTCAATTCAATTTTCTAAGGGAAAATATTGTGACATAAATATCAAACCCCATGCCTTGGATTGCCATCTAGTCATGTATATAATGGTATCTTTTCCCTGTAAAAGATGAAAATGCAGCTACATTCAAATCCTAATAATTATTCATGAAACTATTTTTTCCTTTTTCTTTCTTCTTGTTCCTTCTTGCTTCTTTCTTCCTTCACCCTTTCCCTCCCTTATCCCATCTCTTTTGTTTGTTTGTTTGTTTGTTTTTTAACAGAAAGTGAACAGGAACCTGATAACTGCCAGTACAACATGGATGTTAACAATAGAATATGATTCCTTCGATGTATGAAATGTTTGCTATTCTGTATAGTTGTGATGTAGATTGTGTGTGTTGCTGTTCAGGGTACCTACCCATCCCTAGTCAACAAAGAATTGGCAGCTCATGCATTTTTTTCCCCTCAGGAGTACTAGGCTTTTCATTACTGCTTGGATTTGGGTATTAGTCCTAAAGCCTTTTCTTGGTCAAGAATATCCTGAGTTTCTAATCTGTTGTTGGATTGCTGAGACACTTTTTTAGTTACCTGTGGAAAAAACTCATTTGAATGGCTTGTCTACAATCAGCTCTGGTTGCTGGAACTAATGACATCCTTGATGAGTGCTGAGAATGTCACAGTCTACATAAAAGCATTTGGGAAAATTTGACAGATATAAAAGACATTGTTGAAGTTATATAGAATGGAAGCTAAAAGATTTTTTATTTTAAAAAACCCCAACCAAACAAAAAACTCCAAAATCTTTCCAAAAAGACCAAAACCAAATCAAAAGCAAACGACTACATTGGAATAGGTGCATGAATACATTTTAGTATATGTTAGATAAATAGACTGAAATGTGTAGTTATTTGTTCTTCAATATTTTAAAAAACCAAAACAAAACAAAAAAACCAAAAAAACCCCAAAACAACAACGACAAAAAAGAGCAGTTTTCTTTGAAAACATTGATACAGGTCATCATAAATGAGATGCTCAAATAAATCCCAATGAGATAAATTTACCAGGCAGGTAGTGTCTGTCTACTACGTTGTTGAGGTTCAGTGATGTGCTCTGCCATCTACCTCTTGTCGACATAAGCTGTTATTTAGGAATAGCTGTTGCCTTTTAAATTAATTAATTTTGTCTTTGTCAGAAACTATCAAATTTAACAAGTCCTTGTTAATCACTGAAGCTTTCCACTTAGCAATGTGTAACACTAACAGACAAAAACATACACCAGAACAAGATTAAATGTAGCAGTTACAAGCTGAGGTATTTCTGAATCATGGAACATTTTGTATCTGGGATGTTTTAAACCCCACCATTAGCAGGTAAGTAAGTGCCTCACTCCTGATGTAGTTCATCTCCTCAGCAGTATGGCCTGCTACGCAAATTTGATTTTTACATTTGCTTTTCATAAGAGTTTACCTCCAGTCCAAGGTCCTGCCCTTACCTTCAAGAGACTCCAGGCAGGATTCATCAGACCAGCTGTAGACTCCTACATCTGAGTGAGTCATCATAGGCTCACTGTACTGTCAGTGAAGAGAAATAGGTGCTTGATGACAGAAGTCTCATCCTGAGGTCAATGCCTAAAATAGAGTAGACGAATTTTGCCCAGCAGTGCTTATTTCTTTCTGTGGACTATATTTGGGTAAGTTGAATTCCATCTGCACACAACTGAACTCTCTGCAGCAAAGGGAAAAAGTGGGCTATGGATTCTAAACACCAGTTGGAATATTACAGAAGAGACTCCACTACAAATATTTCCCCTGCTGGGACTAAGTGAACAAACAAGTGACAAACATGTTACAGGACCTAATGAGGTCCTGCAGGAGGTGCAGGCTCTGGGGAAAGCTGGATGTGAATTTACACAGGACATAGCAACATAGCCATGATATGAGCTGAACTGCTTTTCCCAATTTGGTAATCTGCCACGCAGCTCTTACTTTATCTAAGTATAAATGTACTCCTGTTCAATGTAAAGGCTATATTTAATAAGTGTCTGACATTGGCATCCTACTTCTCTTCTGGGAACAATTAAAATATTTCATATTAAATCAGTGCATATGTTGCTCTGCTTATCTCTGAGATCACTTAGTACTGCATATGAGCTGAAAATAAATGCTTGGGACATTACAACTGCTGCTTTTTACACTGCAAAGTCTGCTGAGGAGTGAGCATTTTCAAATGAAATCACTTGCTTTTAGAATTTGATTGTCTATCAAGTCCAGCAGAGTGTTTTCTGACTACTCTGGCAATGAAAATGTGCTTAGTGATTATTTTTCTCTATACTATCACTTGTCAGAAAGAGATGGATGTTTCTAGGACTCCTTAGAGGAATATAGAAAGTCAGTACACAGGGAATTTCTTTGCTTAACTAAACAGCTTCTGGCAAGAAAATAACATATTACTATTCTTTCCACATCAGCTAAGGGCCTTTTGTAAAAGTATGCTGCTGTTTATGAAAGCATGTCTGTTAATTTAATAATTAGGCAGATATCAGCTTTCATTCAGTGCATCAGAAATAATGTAGTGATTATCTAATGCTATATTGTTTTGCAAACTGTTTAAAGCACCATAGTTGACTCCAAGCTTTCTGATTTCATTACCATTAACTTAATTTTCCTTTTTTTTAATAACAATTGATGCTTAGGAATTTATTATCATTGTTTTGCAATCTATGCCAATGCCAGGAATTCTGTGTCTTTTTACCATTATACCAGTCAACATGGTTTTGGATGAATGATAGTCACAAGTTTAATAGATTGTTCATTGATTATAATAAGATTTTCAGCGTAAAGTTGTTTAACTGATTCTCTTCTAATTCAAAATGGCAACATTTAGATGGAAAAAGGGTACTCAGCATTCATTGCAATTTGACTTGCATGCATCTCTTGGTCTCCATTTCCTCTTATAAGCAACACTTTTTGGGTGGATGACCATTTTAAATACTATTTTAGGACAGGTCATGTCTTCCACATACAACTCAGGAGTTCAGCTACCTAAGTCCACACTCAACTCTCTCTTCAGGAACTTTTCTTGTGGATGCCTGACTAGTTATAGTACTCTCAGCAAAATTTTTGGCTACTAAGATGGTCAACATTTTGTGTACAAGAAAGAAAGCTGCATCACCTTGGTGTCTTCACCCTATGATGTCATCTTTATTTGTGAAAACATGGAATGTCATAATCTACTCTGATAAAATATACAGATTTTCTTGCTGGAGAGTAAGAGAAGTTTTTAATTTTTTTCTAAATTTCAATGAACACAGTCTTCTGTCAACTGCATCACTTCTTATAGCTGAACTTCAATTAAACACATTCTGGATGTCCAACAGTTAAAGTATCAAGTTGAGCTTAATGTCTAATTGGAAAGAATTTTCTCAGCAAGTACAAAGGGACACTACCTTCAGTCATGTAAGCTTTCAGTAACATAGACAGGTAAACTAATCCTTTCTTTCCAGCCAGACTACCCTGGAAATAGGCCAGGTCCCACTGGGAACAAAAGATGCTCCTAGAGAAGTCTGTAATTAGAGAACTTCTAAACAAACAACTCAGTACAGTTCCACTATGATCAAGCCTGCGATGCGTAAGACAGACATAAACATTTCAACTGAAAGCTGTATTTTCTGTGATTCATTCCTTGAAGCAAATATTGCAGAGACTGATTAGCTCTTTAATCCAAACATACAGCCATTCTCCTTCCTTGATAGCCCAATCAAATGCCTATCATAACTGACAGAATATTTTCCAAAAATTTAGTAAGACACAATAATTTGGATGAGGCCTTGAGAAAAGCTCATGCAGGACCTGCAGAAAAAACTTTCAAAGCACTTTGTTCATTCATCTCAGAGGTGAGCACAGCCTCCAGCTGCGCCTGACTGCTGACTCAGAGTCAGTGCCGGGTAGCTTTTTGTTCAAATTTTATCTTCATACACTGATGTTAAGTCTGATACTTCAGAAAGTAAGGTCAGAGTGACGAAGCATGGGGGGAAGAAAAGCAAATATGGTAATCTGGTTCTTTTTTTTTTCCTAATTTATTCACAGAGTTCTGAATTGTCTGTCTTTTTGCAGTACAGCTGTCTTCAAGTAAAAGTCAAATTATCTCTTCTGAAAAGTAGATTACAGTGATTAAGCACTAAAATCCTAATTTTTGACAACGATTCCTGATTTTACACTTCCCATCCCACAAAGACATATCCACTGAATGGAATAATGGTTTATGCTAGGTAGAAGACCACAAGGCTGCCCTTGTTAACTTGCTCATTCTGTGTGATTAGCAGTGAGATTTTAGGAGTATATTTTTAGAAGTCAGTTTTCCCCTTTTAAGAGTGATGTTGACAAATCCTGCCAGTACCTTGTATCTGGGCTTTGTGTGTTTCAGCAGGAAAGGGAAGGAAAAAAGCAATCTCCCTCTCTGCATTTTGGCTAAATAACCAGCAATGCTTGAGAAAGTTTGTTTTTCAATAGAGAGATCCTTGGGCAATGACAAGCAGTTAGCGGGATATAGCTTGTCCATATTATATCTTTTTCCTAACTGATTCAGCACCTCTTTGGAAAGAACCTTGACCTTATTAAAATGAAATGGGGAACATGGGAGGGAGAGGTGAAATTCTGAAAATCTGAAGTTTTACTTTAAGATATCCACAGAGAAAACAAATACTTTTGATGTCAAATAAAATAATCAAAATAAATTCAGAGAGAAAAGATGAGTCTACCAAAACAAAGAGGTAGACTTGTGAGAGTTTAATTTTGCCTAAAAAGCAATTCCACATTCTAATTTTAATAGATATTTCTGCACTGTCTCTAGGATTTTTCTTGGGATTTACCAGAGAGTTTTCATGTTCAAGGCTTGTTTTGAAGCTCTCTGCACTGCAGTTTTCTGTTACAGATCCTGGGGACTGACAGATGCTCTGATTCTTCTTGGTGCAGTGCCAGCAGCGGCAGCAGGTAGTGAACTGCCCTGTATGCTGCCAGCCCAGATGGCATGTCCACACATTAATTGGTTCTCAAGAGTCAGTCCTCTTGAGTCCACCCATTTGTTGCTCTCATTGACTACTGCCTCATCTCATTAATCAATGTTTGCTTCTGCAAACTTTTGTAAAACAGGTCTGCAGATCTGTAGCAAGTAAAACTAGAAATATGGCTTCTTGTAGCATTGAAATTGAAAACTTAAAAGTGTGAAAATTAAGGGTGACTTCCTAAGTTTTACAGTTAGCACGCTGGAGTCTGAACTGTTGTCTCTAAAAACATCATAGTGCATTGATACTGAAACCTGAATAACTGACTTACAGACCTGGGCCTCTTCTCCCAGACATGTTCTCTCTCTCCTCACTCTACAGATTGAGTTCCTGCCACAATATGTTGAAGTTTGGAAGAACGTCCCTCTTCTCTAGAAATACTCTGGGTGGAGAGGAGCAGGAACTGGTCATTTCACTCTTTCCAGACAAAAGTAGGAAGAGTTGTGAAAAAAGGACACGTCTGCAGCTCAGAGCCCTCTGGAGCCTGAGACTTTGCTTCTGCTCATGCCCAGCTCAATGACATTACACCTCTGATGCTGCAGCACAAACTCTGTGGAGAAGGGCATCATTCATATGATGTATAGCATGCTGCAAAACTATATCCAATGAAAGTAAAATTGTTACAAGATACAGATAAATGAGAAAGTCTTATGGTATTGGGATATAGAACAACCAATATATTTTCATAAGCAATTAAAATGAAGTAAAATCAGGAACAGAGCACACTCCAAATTTCAATACTCCTTACCATTTTTTCATAAAAGGGGAAGTTTTGCTGACACAATACAGAATTTCACATATGTTTTCTGAGGTACTAATGGTGTGTTCCCATTCTTGTTTAGTTCTGGGAAAGTGTTGGTAGATATTGTAAGAAAGCAATTAAACCCTAAAGAATTATTCACATGACCATCAAGTTAAAGGATTTTCTATGGTCACAGTTTCTCTGTCTTCTAGCAAGACCTTTTGTTAGAAATTAAGGGACATCTCCTGTAGTTCTCAAAGATGTATCACAGATTCCCTGGAGGTAGAACTTATGAAATAAAAACTACAGAGAAGATGATGAGAAAGAAAGGGCAAAAGTGGAGTGGAGGAGGGAGAAAACTTGCCAGCAAGACCATACATCTGCTCAGCTGGGTCAAGTGCATGGTTGAATGGAGTGGGTCTGAGAGAGAAAAGGAATGACTGCCACGGTAAATAACTTCTTTTGCCAAAGAAGTGGGTGTTCACAACAGACTAATGAGAGTGTAAGTGATTTTGTAGGTGGTCTGAGGAAGTGGATGAGAGCCTGGGGATGGTGCTGAGGGAAGTAGATGTGCAGAAGATTTGGAGTCTGGGTATACATGCAGAAATCTGAATGAGAATTTGAACTTCTCACACATCTTAAGGATAAGTCCCACATGGTATTGTGGTGGTAGACAACCATGATAGAAAAGTCTTTGAAGACTAATTTCTAAAGAAGGAAGTACCTGGATAATTCTGCAGTGTAAAGAGACCAGAGCTAAAAGCCCGTTAGGGGATAGAGAATTTTCAATCCCGTGTTGATTTGTTTTAATTTGTAATTAACCTCATTTCTGTTTTGAGTTTTCCAAACTTCCCAGTCAGCTGGCAGTCACTGAATTACACTGCCCTTTTAGCTGATGCCCTACAGATCTTACCATTACTACTGCCTGATCTTGGATGATTTTTTTTTGCTTTGGTTTGATCCTGGCATATTAGTCCCATGCAGTGCACATAACAAAATATTTCCTTCTTCAGTTCGTTTCTGTGTATTTTAGAGGCATTTGCATTATCTTTTTTCCCCTAAAAATGTTACTAAAACATTTTTATATTTCTCAAAGGTGGACAGAGCCTTAAAATGAAGTGGGGTGAGGTAGAGAGAAGCTGATTATTGTTTCTTAACATATTATAACACATGACAGAAGGTGCTGTGAAAACTGGGAGTAAGGTTGGCCCATTCACATTGTTTTGCTTCTACTCCCTACTTTTAAAATTTGTACCTGATATGAGAAATATAATGTAAATTTTAATAAATAAGAGTTCCCATCTTATCTCATTTTATGGTGCACGAATAAAATATAGATCATGATGTGAAAATGAAAACACCTAAAATCCTGATTTGATGTGGATAGCTTTTGTACTTCAGGATAAAGCTTGGCAAGTTGAGTGTATTTATTTGCTGAAAGCCATCTGCTGAAAAAGATTGGATGTTGAACTGTAATTTTAGGTTATTACTGCAATTCTGCTAAGGAAGGAAGTGGGAATTGACTACTTATTTTTCAGCTACTCTAGACTAAATGAAAATGACAAGCACCGGGAAAAGAAGCATAATTTCAAACACTGGGTGCTCTCTCATGGGAAAGAAGCAGAAATAATTGATGACTACTCAGTAGGATGGACATGCATATTAGAGAACTTGTGGCTGAACAACAGGATCGGCTTTAGTCAGAATTTTTTCTCTCCATGTACAAAAATATCAGCAGTGAACAAAATAGATCTACAGTGAAGGCTACACCACAGGCCATCCCCCAGGTAAGATAATTTTATACCCAGGTTTTCTTGAGAAATAGACCATGGCAAGTTGCCAGAGCTATTTCTGTGATCCGTTGGCTTGTCCTTCACTGGCACAAGACTCTTCACTGAGGTGAAGGTAGCAATACAATCCTCTTTTGTCAGGCAGCATCATGTTGTTCATTGTAAGTGTGACTGCGTCTCTGGCTATTGCTCTAAGCCTGCCTTGATTATATTTCAAGTTCTGTGTTGCCTGTCTTCAAGCCCCTGAAGGTAAATATTACTTAATGGGCATTACAGTTACTGCTCCACTGCAGAGCAAGGCATGCTATCTATTTATTTAAAGGGCAGAAATAAGTATATATGTTTACATAAATGTACAGAGCTTCTTACTTAACGCTGTGAGGCTGGAAGCCAGGGCAGACTCCAGTTGGACAGGCTGCAGTGGCCCCAGCCTGGTCCCAGACCCTGGAAGATAACCTCAGTAAGAAATAGGTGCCCTCTAAGCCCTCACAGAACCTTTCCAAATGGTGAAGGGGCAGACCATCATGATGATGGCAAGCCAGTATAACCATCTTTAAAGCAGAAGCTTTACTCCTGCTTTAGGTCAAGGACACAAGGACAAAAAAAATCCAATTTAACAGGGTCCTTGGCTGCAGTGTCAGGGGTGCAGCTCTTGGCACACACAGATTTCCTTGGCACAGCAGCATCTTGTCTTGTAAACCACAGAATTAGTGATTGGTGCTCTGAATAAAATCAGTCTCTCTCTTCCCAGCTCTCCCCATAAAGTTGGTTTTTTCAATAATTTTCCATCAAAAACCCTAAATCAATTTACTCAATTTTTTTCCAGACCTCCCTATTAACCATGTTGCCATGGATGGAAGGAGAGTCCATGGGAAAAACACTGAATCTGACATGTCTGCTCTGCATCTGGAAAGCAGCTGTGTTACCTTCTCTGTGTACACAGCCCAGTGCTGCTCTGCTGTGTTGTGGCAAGTCCCTGGGGCTACTGATATACCCTAGGTAAGGAAAATGGCTTTTCCTACTACTCCAACCATGGCATGCTCTGGCACCGACACTGCTGTGGGTGTTTAAAAGCAGAGAGAGCACCCAGCTCAGGTCAGGAACCTGAGATCAGTGGCGCCTTATCACAGCAAGCAGCACTGATGAACTATCAAACACACTTCAGTGCTGCCTGCGTAAGAAAGGAGTTAAAGCACCTCTTTCATGGGCACAAGTTAAACCACACATAACAAAGGATTTAAGCTGACCTTTTTAAGCAGAACCACGACTATAAGCATCTGAATTCAAAAATGGCATACAAAGTACTCTTTTTAGTGCCTTTTCTGCCTTCCTACTCACACACAAGAGAAAAAACATAATCATGCACCTCAGTCAGCATAGGTACAAATTGGAACTTTGTATTTTAAAAACTGCCATAAATACATTATGCAGGAGGATGAATAAGCACTCTTAGAGAACCATGATTGCTTATTATGTTTTCCACAGAATTTATTTCTGCAGAAAGGTGGCAATTCATTCACCTCACTCTCTGTTGGTCTTTAATTTCAGTAACCATTACAATCAGATTTATTTTTGATCTTTTTCTGATTTAGATGACTAAGCAGCACGTAAATAACATGGGGGTTTTTTTTTAAACTATTGTTCTGGAGCCATTTTTAAGACTTTAATTTTTAACTGAAAAGGAAGACAGAGCATATATTCTTTGTCGAAAAGACCATCAAATGAGGAAATCTCTTTGTCATTTCCCTGGACCAATACCCCAGATACAATTGCATTTTCCAAGCTATCATGAGAAAGGATGGCTGTAAAAGCTCAATTTTGCCGAATTTCTGTTTGGTAGCAAATTCTGACATTTGAAAATGTGTTCATTCTGAACCAGAATGATTCAAAATGCCTTTGGAAATCATGAAAAGGTCTGGGCCATTTTAAAGAGCATTATTCCCCAATTGTAGGAAATCTTGTATTGCATAGTTGAAAGAAAGTAATTTCAATGTCAAAGTCAAAGTGTCATTAACTTTTTGGTAATGCTTCTTCTATGCAAATTGCTACTGAAAAGAGTAAATATCACAGAGTCAGTCTGAATGTCTTCCCTTTAACTTTCTTTTCATGTGGTCCCAGAGGGGAGCTGTGGTGTGCTGGAGAAAAGGGAGCATTGCAGAAGCTGCTGTTTTTCCCTCCCACAACATTTTCTAGCACAGAGCTAGAGAAGTGTTGGCTTTTACCATGATAATGAGGTACTTTTTTATTCTCTGTCACTAGTAAAGTGATGCCTCCTTAGTGATGATGTGCCCCTGAAGTAGGTGTCACATGTGTTCAAAAATCTTGAGGAACAGGAAAAGTCACTGACAGAGGGAGGGAAAGCACAGGCTTCAGTAGCAGGTCCAAGATAGGAATGGGTACAGTGAGAAATGAAGAGAGAACCAGTGTGGCATATAGGGATGACAACTTAAAGGAAAGAAAGCAAGAAAAAAAAGAAAAAGGAGGAAAAAACTTTGTGGTTGGTGTTAGGTGAGGATATTTCTTGGAAGTAATAGATACTGTCCTTCCTTTCAGCTAACCCAAACATCTCCATTAATCTGTTACTGCTGGGGAAGAAGCTGAATTGTCTGGATTATTCTCACACCCAAAGTGACCGCTGTTGAGTTTGCTCTAGTGGTCTCCTACAGAAGCAACCTCTATGAATTACCATATAGATAATTCTTGACATTCTTGACATTCCTCTTGTCAAGAATGTGTTAAAACCAATGGCTGTAGTCTTGTCAAGAACATGTTAAAACGAATGGCTGATTTCAGCCTTATTTGGTGTCTCAAAGGGAACAGAGTTCCAGCAATTTTTGTAGAAGTGAGTAACCAGAGAGGAGGAGGGAGCTGGGACTATAGGCATTCCCAAGTTTATTGCTGTAAATTCTCATCATTATTCTCGTAACTCCTTATTCTCGTCTCATTCTTGTTCAGCAACACAACTTTGCAAAGCACATTACCTTTGCTTCCAAATGATACAAAGCATGTGAGGCAGAGTCTTTTAGTCATGAAGCTATTTATGATGGATTTTGAGAAGACAGAAATTAGAATTTTGTGGCCTTTCTTCATTTGATGTGGGCTGCATATGTAAAGAGGATGATGGCACAGGAGTGGAAGACCAGCTTCTCCCCATCACGTGAAGCAGAGCTGCTGCACAACCTATTCCTGGTACAGAGGGGAGACTGGACATGTGTGACTGTTCTCCTCCATTAAATCTACCTCTGCCCACAGTGATAGCTTCTCTTTTACTGACTTTCTGCCTTCAGTAAAAGTCCTAGTTCCAGTGCTTGAAACTGTTGAAGTCCTTTTTACTTGCTCTGGTTTGACTACCTTTTTTGCAGGTATATTGCCTTTCCACATCTACTTCAAATGACAGAGTGGGCTTTTTCTGCCTGCCTTTTTTGAGTTTGAAGATAGTTTAGCTTGTAGCATGCTTTTTTCTTCAGAGACTTAGGTCCTAGACTTT
>JAOXXN010000471.1:62113017-62126154 GCA_026770055.1 Myrmophylax atrothorax
TGCTTTCTTCTTTCCCGTATTAATCTTTAAATAAGCCTGGCTGATAATTTTGGCTGCAAGTGCATTTTTACCTTGTTTTCCAGTTCATCTGTCCACAAACAATCCAATAATTTTTGTTCAAAACTTTTTTAATCTAGAGTCAAAAGTTACTCTTTAACGTATTAGATTAAACCCAAGCATACCTCACGCTGTATCCAACTTCTCTTGGCATTTTTCTCCACACAATTATTTTTTTCTTCAGGTTTGCCTTAATCCTACAAAATTTTAAAGATTTCTTCTTCCTCTTCTTATGCAACTTTTAGTACTGTCATGCCAGGCTCCTGCCATGAAAACTGGTGATGAAAGTATTGCTTTTTTTAAAAACAATAAAATCCTCATTCATTAATCATGGTGACATCTCATATTAACTAGCTAATGATAAAGGCCTTTGGGCATTTATGAATCTGTCATTTCAGAAGAAATAAAATGAAGCAATAGTATTTCAGGCAACCAAAGAAAAAGTCACCAAGGACAAATTTAACATTATGCAACTGTTCCAAAAATATTCATTTTATACAGAGAACAATACAGTTTTTAGAAGTAAAAATCAAAACACTCTGAAGAATTTACATATGAAAGCCTGGCTGCTTTCTAGGCAGAATGTCAGTTCTGTTTTGAATCCTAATCATTCTGAGGGTGTCTTCCTTGGAATCAAAAAGCCTTTAGAACACAGAGGAAAACACACTTGTCAAATTTCTCAGGTGTATTTTTAAGGTACTATATATATTCATTTTATAGAGAGCAATATATCATGTGAATGACTCCAATATTTTTTACTTTGTGTGAAACTTTATCCAAGAAGCAGTCCCACAGATTTTTAATGGGGTTTGAGTTACTTTATTTGAGTAAATTTTGTGATCTTAGTGATTATTACTAGCCTGTAAGCACAAGAGAAAAGTTTTTGAATCTTATGTGAAGTTTGTCACTATCATTAGATGAAATTCCTTCTGATAAATTCAATACACAAATATAACAAAAAGTACTAAAATATAACAAAAAGCCATTTATACAGGGAAAAGGGTGTATTTGACATATTTAAGAGATATTATTTGAAAATATTCAAGTGAGATGGAAATGCATAATATTCAAAGGAAGAACAGAATTAGTGAAGGGAAAAAAAATAGTCAAAGAGTGGCTTTACAGGAATATACCTGAAATGTGACCTGGCAACATTTCGTGCTACAACCGCCAAGTCCTGTTGTAAAGTTACTTTTCTCACATGTATACAGTATTTTGCCTTTTTTTTTTTTTTTGAGAAAGAAAAAACCGGTTTTGAAGAAGTTTTCAGGTAACTGTGCAATAACAATGTGTAGAGTTAGTGGAAATGAACCTGTGACCTTCTAACAGGGTAACCCACATGGAAGCTTGCTGGAGTTGCTCCTTGCCTCTGCTGTACATTTCTGTGCTGCCTCTGATAGCTGTCCAGGTGCACCTTATAAAGTTCAGTATGGTGTTACAAGTCAAATTAATTATTAAGTCTGTGGGAGTCTTGAATTCATTACTTTGTATCTCCACTGAGCACAGGGATGGCTACATGAATAAATTGTTGGGCAATAAGACAGGCTGTGCACTTAAAAAGTATCAGCTGCTCCATGGAACTTGCCCAGTTGCACACTTTTACTCTTGAAAAATAGGAAGAAATTTTAGATAACTTGTTTCTCAAAGTTTATGATTGGAGTTGATGGTCTTAAAAGAGTCTTTTCAAACCTAAGTGAGCCTATGATTTTATGATTCAATGCATGTTAACTACCTGGCAGAAATGTTCCTGGGAGGGGTTATTAAGAGTCAGCTGACATGCTCTATACCTACACTGGCTTTGATGTTTTCATAGCTTTGCAATGACTCCCAAAATATGGGAATAAGAAGACCTGTATGGTCTTCTTACCCCAGTGAGTGATGTTTTACTTAATTTACAGCTGAACCATCAAAGAACTAAATATTATTTAAGAGTAAAACATTTCTGACAAATACTCAGGGTATTCACAATAGACACTTCAAACTGTAGTTAATAAAGCTGAAAATTACATAGGAAGGTCATTTAATCCATTCTCTAAATACAAGATCAACAATACATTTATCATTCTTCACAGAAGTTTACCTAACCTTTAAAATGACCTTCAGCATGGAAACTCTGTGAGATCCTTTCATGGAGTTTCACTTGCACAAACAGTAAGTTGAAACTCTTTGTAAATCAGTCATAACTAGCAAGTATTCCTACTATCTAAATATTCTTTGTCCTAAGTACAACAGATGCGAATAACAATTTGTTGTTCCCCACCCTGTCCATTTGAGTGCCCTCTTTTTAGAACCTTGCCCTTGTTGAATTTCACAGACATTAAATTTCATCCCAGGTTCGAACCTTTGCTTTGCAACTTGTCAGGTTCATTACTAAGTTTTTATCCCACCCTACAGCCTAAGCACAATCATTTCTAGCTTTGCATTATCTGCACTTTCATAGCCTTTCTGAACATTCATCATCCAGATTATAAAGTGAAATATTATGCAGACTTTTGGAGAACCCTGCTTGACAAGTCTTTCCATTTTGTCAGTGAATCCAATGAATTACTCTCTCTAAATGAGTGGCCAAATGCTTTTTTAGCATTTTCATTTAGAACACTGTGAGTCTGTCCTAAGGCAAAGTTAATAGACTTACCAAAACCTGGATATGGGATTCCTGCTTTGTCTTTTCATCCACAAAGAGTGATGATCCTGTTATATACACAGATTTTTTTTTTTGTAGAATAAAAAAGGATTATACTTAACAACTCTGTGTTATATGCTCATTGTTTCCTTGCTAAGAAACGGTTGGCTAATCAATACTTTCTTTGCAGCTATTCTTTTTGAAGATAGATATGAACTTTGACTTTATAGACTGTTTTGGTGCTATAGCTATTGCTGCTGGAGTCTAATAAGCATTAGTTGTTCTGAAATTCCAGCTAAAGCCAGTCAACAGGATGTTGTTGTGTGCCTTGGAGAACGAAATACTCAACTTCTGTGTTACACTGAGCACCTCAGTGAATAGGAAGACTGAAAATTAACCTGTTGCTCTTGATTTACATTGAGCAAGCTAGAAACAAAAAATCTGTCTCCATTTGGATGTTGCCTTCACTCCTCTGATAAGAAAGCATTTTATAAGGGATAAGAAAAGAATGATTCATTCTCAAGATAGTGCCAAGATCAAATTAAAAAAGAAAAATCTCTTCTGCCCTTCCCATGATAATTTTTTCTGTGGCAATGTGCTCTTTTCACAGCTATGATTAATTTCTTTTATTTATTAGTTACAGACTAGTTCAGCTCATTCCTTTCACACACACACAGACAAAAAGTCAACCCCTCATCAGTATATTAAGTGGAGAGTCTAGTCCACAGCTTACTCCATGAACCTTATAGAAAAGTTGGAAACATGTAGGGAAGACACTTAAAATTCCTGATTCTCAGACCCAACTGCAGTTAAAATTCGACTTCAGACCCCTTGTGGCCTTTCTGTAATTTGAGCAATTAATGTTGAGTATTTCGTGTCTCTAATCAGAGACTAGTCTTCCATGGCACTCTTGTTCAGAAACTATAAACCATAAAACCAAGAGCCGATTGTGTCATATTTGGGTCACTTCAGAGGTCAGTTCTGGCAACTGAATTCTCTGAGGGAAATCTGGATCTAAATAATGGCCTCTTTTACATTCTTTTTATTTCCAGCATTATGGAACAGAATAGTGTCTGACCTTCAACTTTTTTTCTTGTTCCTTTAACTTAGCAAGTACATTATACTTTTGCCTTGTTTATTCTTTTATATGTTTTGGACTCAAACTAAGTCAAAAGACACTACTGCATTCCCCATGTCATTAAAATTCTCACTGATTTCTTAATTTTTCATCTTCCCTCCTGCATATGCCTCAACATCTGAAATTCTCAAGTGGTTCCCTCAATACTTGTCAGTCAATGAAAAGTGGTACAGCTAACCTGCAATGTTACAAGTCCTTTGTTCTTTTGTGATATATTGCTTGATTTTCTCTGTGTTTCAGTGGTGAATGTACTTAGCATTAATCAGACCCCTGGTCTTAACTGTATCAGAATTTCTTATAAACCTGGTTCCTCTACATATATCTTAAAATGCTACAGTCCTCCCCTCAAGGGTTGTTTCAGATGGCCTTCCTTACAGATAGTCACATACTTTCACACTACAGGAGCTATTTTATTTGACAGAGCTGAACAAAAGCACTGGGAAATACCATTAAAGCCATGCTATGGCCCACAAAAGTGTTGTATTCCAGTTTAATTCATACTGGTTTGAAGATGAATGTAAAACAGAGGCCATTATAAAACAAGACGGAAGGGTTCATATGGGTGGTGGGATCATTTTAATTTTAAAGGCTTTTTCAAATGTGTCTCGTGCAGGCATTTTGCCATCTCTGTCCCTGCAGCCAGCACCAGCCTTTCAGACCTGGCTGGAGTTGTGCTTGGCTGCAGCAAAGCACAAGCCTCTTACCATAGCTGAAGGTCAAGAAAACATCTGGGGTCTGCTCCTCTCAATGTCTTTCCTTATGGGTTGTGATTGTAATGTGCTTGGATTCTGTATGAGTGATACATGTATGGTTATGTTAGTTAAGATCATTCTTCTTCTGATAGAAGTCTTCAGTTGTTATTTCATAGAATCATAGAATCTCAGAATGGTTTGAGTTGGAAGGGACTTTAATATGATCTAGTTCCAACCCCCCTGCCTTGGGAAGGGAACCTTCCACTAGACCAAATTTCTCAGAGCCCCATTCAGCCTGACCTTGAACACTTTCAGGGTTGGAGTAGTGCAAAACTATTTTATAACTCAAGGCCCTCATTTATCTGTCCTACCAATATGAGCATGTAAATATTAAAAGATGACTTTATTGTCTTTTATAAATACATTTAGGAGATACAGACAGTCCTTACAAGAAGTAAAGTGGCAGTTGTGTGAAGGAGAGACTATTTAAGCCAATGGCAATGTAGGTACTAATGGGTTGATGTGGTCAGTGACTGCATTGTTTATACAAGTGTGACTCTGGAGTGACTTGCCAGCAGAAATACTGGAGGCAGAAACCAAACTGGATTATGAATGGAACATGAGATACTTCTGAAGCTGTTTAGGAGATAATTTTCTGCAGTGGTGGAAAACTAGTTGTTCTAACCAAAAAGATTTATCCCAGGTCTGTGCTTTTCATTCCTAAATCCTTAGTGACACCAGAGACTACAATGCATTTAGGAGATGGTGGGGCAGTGCATGACACTGCTGGGAGTTTGAAGGTAGCTCAGTTTTTAGAAGCAGATGATCTGTCTTTCTGGAGAAACTTCACAGCTTTATTGTTTTCTGTGGGTCTATATTTTTCTCTTTACAAAATAAATTAAAAAGAAAGCTTTCTTAGGTGACTAGGAATTTAGGTTCTGCTTTTCCTTTGAAAATCAGGAGCTGGTTTCTGCAGTTTTTTGCATTGGTGTCCTTTGAAGAATAGTATTGCAGAAAGGGGGAAGAGTTCCCTGGGTCAGGGAGGAGAAACAATGGCAGCAGTGGTGGTATCACATGGTCGCCCACTAACCTGCACTCCCAAACATGGCCTATGCATGTTGGTGAGTCCTAATAACAAAGGTTTAACCAGTCTGACCTGGATCCCTGAAGCTGTTATGGAAGCATTGAGTGGAAAAATAATATGATCTGTTATGTGTTCATTTGACATTTTCCAACTTGGGAAAAAACCCAAAAAGTAGAAAACAATCAATTTCAGGGAAGGTGAGGTAATTATATTGGAAGTTGTGCCTGTCAAACAGCAGGGACACAGATCTGACATTGATACCATCTGTGAGAATAGTTTCTTCTCAGCCCAAGCTGGATGTGAAATAAGAATGCCTAAGTAGTGGTGAGATGCAAGTCTGTCTTTGAGTTAACAGGCAGTGAGTAAGAGACACTCAGTAACTATCTCTTAGGGTTCCTCAAGAGGCAAGTGCTTGCTGAACTGCATAAAATATGATGTGATGTCATGAGGCTACTGCGAACCTTGGATTATTTCAGCAGGGATTTATGTGACTGTTTAAGCAACCTCAGGATTGCAATGAAACAACTGTATTGTTGGGCCAGGGGAATCTCCAGCAAATTATGGTCCTGCATCTTATATAATTGATTTTAGTGGCTTAAGGAAATGAATGAGAACTTTTCTGCCTGCTTTTCTAATAAAGTTTCTTGAGGAATGTTATGCTGGTGAACTTAGCAATTGGCATTTTCTGTCTCACATATGACAATGAAATTAGTGCCTTCTACTTTCAAAGTGTATCATCAGTCAAGTGTAAATCAGAGATGAACTGCTCCAGTTTATTGTCATGGTTGTAATAAGAAATTATTTTTTGAAGCAGGAATCATCCTATTTTATTTTAGCTGCTGTTCATCTCTGTTGCTTTGGTAAAACTTTGTAAGAAATTATATTTACTTCTTGGAGAGAAATAGATTTTTTTTTTCTGTATGGCTTGGCAAGCAAACAGCATTTCATTATTTCTGCACTTTGTGTCATGACATCATGTTAATCCTCTGACAGAGGTACAAATAATCATGAATTCAACCCTGGAAAATAATGTGTGCTGAAAGACTATTCCTTTTGAAATATTATGTCAGGTTATTGTAGTGTGGAGAGAGTTCTGCACACAATGGGCCTGACTTTTCAAACAGAGCCATTTTTTTCAGATCAGCTTTCAATCCTAAAGAAAAGTAGGGTTTTAAAACTAAGATGTGTCTACATTTTCCTTCAGATACCTACAATATCAGATTCCTTCAGATATCTACAATAGATTGTCAAAGGATTTGAAGTCTTGAACTCTTTTAAAGAACCTGATCATTCATTTTATTTCATGCTCTTTTGAAAGTTGTCTCTAGACTGTACATTCTTCATGGCTTAACCAATTTTGTCTCACACCTGTGAATTTCTATTTTCATAGTGATTTATAGCTATAAAACTATTCTGATACAAGGCTTAATGCATTTGAAATTATATTATTGTGTGAACAGATGTGCCTGGATAACAGGCCTCGAAGTGGAGGACTTGGTATCTTAAGTATTCATTTTGACTGTGTCATTTTCTTTAACAAAATCCTCCAAGGAGTGACAAATTCAGAGATAAACAGCAATTAATAATTCACCATGGCCAGAGGGAAGGAACAGGCAGTTGCACTTCATTGCACAGATCTAACAACTAACACATAACTTGGACACAAAATTGAAGGAGTTGGTCACTGGCTGATTCTTCCTCAAATCAATCTCATTTGGAATAAAATGGGTCTGTAAGCATAAATGCATGTCTTCACAATGCAGTAGAAAGAACGGTATATCTGTGCCTCATGAATACAGTCTAGAGCCTATTCCTCAATGCACTTTAGTATTTTACCTCGCTAAAATGAAATTATTTTTAATCATCTCAAATTCAAGTCCCTTTCATGTCTTTCCTGTCATCCTGAGTCTCATGGTGTTTTTTTCTATATTTAGTAGGCCTGTTTTATTTCATGGAGTTTGCCATGGAGCAGAACTATTACAACCATTTAGTTTTTGCATATGCATGTACAGTGTCTATCTCTAATATTCAGGCTCTCTTCAGTCCCCACTAAGGATTAGTTTACTTTCAAAACCCACTTCTTCCTTTCCTTGTATGTGCCTTTGCTCTTGCCTGTTGAGATTGAAGGTGGAAATGTTCCTGTTCTCCAAGATGGACTAACCTCCCTTTTCTAAAGTATGGAGTTCAAATCTATCCAAATTCATTCAAAATGTTCTGCTTGGGTCATATCACCCCTAGAATTGCCTTTTCTGCCTTTCACATTAAATCTAGGTTTAGTAGTCACATTTTCTAGATTCTTCCCAAATAAACAGAAAATTATATTAGAATAAGGCACGCCTGTGGTTATATTGTAGCAGGCTGCTCTCCAGTTCCAGTAGTCTGTACTGTCTTTTTTTCTCCTTAATCAATGCTGTGTTCCTCTGTGAATTTTTAAGGTCTCCTCTTCAATAAAGACAAAATTTTAGCAGCCATGATAGCTCCTCTGTTTCAAGGAGCAACACGGCTTCCTTTGGTACTGCTTCAGATGATTTTCATCCTGCCATCTGTTCTTTTCGTTTAGGTTTACTTTGTCTTTTTTACATCTGTACTCGGTTTGCTTTTTCCTTCCCCTCTGAACTATATTTTCCCGTCGTGTTTCTTCCTTGGGTGTGTCTTTTTAATTTATAGGTTTCAGGTGCACTTTATCTAGTCCTCATTCATAAACTATTTGCTTTTCCTTATCATTTTTGCTTTCTTGAAATTAGCTCTTTCCAATTTGTTATACACAGTATAGGTAGATCCCTAGGCAAACCTTAACCATTTCCTTACTTTGATTTGGGAAACTATATATGAAAATACATCTACATCTGAAAATATTGACTAATACCCTTGAACTATTCTTTCCATATTAAACCATAAACTACCTGGGCTAGGTAACAGGTGCTAATTTTCCTTTTGAGTACACCTGCATTAGGTACTGAATACTAATAAGTAATTCAATATGCAATTAACATTTTAATGTCACATCCATTATGTAGTGCTTTCCTAGAAAACAGGTAAAGTAGTCATCATAGAGTTCCACAAAGGCAGAATCAACTTGATTTCCTGTGTATCAGCAAGAGTTTAAAATTCTTAACCATCAGCAGGGGTTTTTTTTAAGATAAAGCATCTATTTCTGGTATTAATCTGGAATTAAGATGATATTTAATGGCAAGAATTTAGCACTTTTGGCTTTTCACTGAATGTCAGAAACATGCTGGGAAAGTGCAAAAAGGTCAGCTTTGCTCAGATTCTTTGGCAGCAATTTTAGAGTGAATTTTGCACTGGTTAGGGGCAAGGATTAAATTTTCACTAAATACAACATTTCTTACTGTTGCTAACGTATATATGTATATATATATATAAAGCATTATGCCATTTACTGGCTCATTAATAGATTAGTTTGAGGATTCTGAAGTTGCACTATTCAATATCTCTATATAGGAAACAATCTTTCTCCCTCTGTTTGGGTTTTGTTTTTCCACAAACATGCTGTTTCTTCCTCCATACACTTTTCTTTTTCCCTGAAACCATGCATTATTTATTTTTATTTGTCAGAATTCATTTTATCTTACAGTGTGCTGAATTATAGATACACTGGAAGGTTAGGTGAGCTGCCTCAAACCTCTATGAGATCTTATCTATTCTCATCCTCTTTCAGGAAAAAACCGTGCTCTGTTAAGGTGGTTTTGGTTAAAGTCTAAAGTCAGCATTCAGAACATGAATATAACAGAAAAATATTGCTGATGACTAGGGCCTCATGTGTCTCTGAAACCAAGAAGAAGAAAGGGTGGAAAATACATATTCTGTTATAGGAAGGCAATTTAATGTAGTTTTGGTCTTTTTCAGAAATGAAGACAGGAGACCTTTTTAGGAGTTAGTGAATGGTGAACAAATCTGAAAATCAGACTAACTCCAGTTGTTTGAGAAAGCAGAAGGGTCTATCATTACTTTGTCGGTTTTGTTAGCTCAGGGAGCAGCTTTTTCTCAGTCTCTCTTTGAGACTCGTGCTTGATGAAAACTGTGGATCAAACCTCCATACCAAGTCTCCAGGTGCTGTATGGGTCTCGTTTTGGGTTTCTTGTGCTTTGTTTGTTTGTTTGTTTGTTTGTTTGTTTTGATGTTTTGCTTTGTTTTGTTTCATTTGTACTCTTTTTGCTCAGCATGCAGTGGCAAGTAAATTCTAAACTTTCAGGTAAAGAGACATGATGGGCATCACATGTTTTCAATGTTGAGTAATTAAATTTGAACCTATCTGAATTACCATTAATAAGCCACAACCTACTTCAGAGCTTTTGTCAGGTTGTACAACACCAGGGAGGTGATGGGATTGCTGCTGACATTTCTTACATGAATTCTACAGAGCTTAGTATGAAGGATGTCATGAAAGTGCTTTAGATTGTGATTTGTATTGTAGAAACCCATTGACTATATATAAAACCTGTAAGAATCTCTCTAGTGAAGTGACATTTTCAAAATGGAAGAACAAATAAATAAGCAGACATGATAAGGTAATTTTGACATCTTGTAAAGCTGCCCTTAGGAATTTCCAACCTTGCTATACTGTGCATAATATCTTAAAACTCATAAAATCTGTAGGCTCATTTCTTCGTAAATATGCGGTAATCTACAGCCACTATAGCAGTGTCAATTTGATATAATAATTCTTAATTATTTTTAGGATACAATACCATCACATTTCTTTAAAAAATATAATTTACATTTTTTTTCTATGCTCAGTCTCTCTGCATCATTCATGTCTTTCCTTCTGTAAGGACTTCTCTGCCATGTGGGTTACTTTTGATTCTTCTACCTGTTTCTGGACTTTGGGTACCAAGTTTCTCTCTGCTAATGTAACAGTGGTTTGTACTGGTACTTCCTACTACCTCTTAAGTGTCCACAGGGAACATTTTCTCTTTCTCTTTCATCTGAGAACATAAGAATATCGTAACAAAAATGGACCACAAAGATCATCACATCTTTCCCCTGGGCCTGCAGGAAGCTCTGCACTGGGCATGTAACTCAAAGGATGTGTTGAACATCCAGTCCCTCTGCTCTACTTTCCAGAAGATGCAAAGGGTTTTCAACATCTTACAACAATCCTCAAATAGAAATCCTTGACCTATCTGACTATTAGGCTTTGTTTCGGAAAGTCGTAACCCCTAGACTGACAGGGAACAGTAGCTGTAGATAATGAAGTTTGCTTTGTAGGGTAGGAAATCTGACACCTATCATTTCAAAATCCATGGTAGCAAGACCCCTTGGACAGACCTCTGGATGGATTACCCACTTCAGCTTATGACATTCATGAAATTTAAATTTACTGTCACACACTGGACAGCAGAAGTCTGGCCCTGAAAAGCGGCCTAATGAGTGTTTTGCCATCAAGCAACAGGAGGCTTTGCACCACTTGATGATGGTAGGAGGGAAAGCTGCTCAACATAATACAGGAAAGGATCAGGAAGGGATTTTCCTGTGATTTGCTGACTCTCACTCTCATCATGTACTGCTTTTGTCTTGCCTTTTTTCTTCTTTTGGAACTGTCTCTAGACAGCAAGGAAGATTATATTTTGCCTACAATTAATACCACTTCATCCAATTCTAAATAAATATTCTTAGCATTATTTATTGCCTTTAAATTCCTTCAATGCCAATTTTACAGGCACATTGATTAAAAGCTGGTTATAATCCATAGACCTCTTTACCATTACCTGAACTTAGAAGAAATAATAAAATAATAAAAATAGCAATATTTAAAAATATTTATTACTTTCAGCCAAACAATGTGTATCTGTCAGTAATGGTGTTTGTCAGAAGAAATGTCAGCCCATCTGCAGTTTTTGTTCTGTTTCCCAGTGGTCACTGCTACAGCATGGGAGAAAAGTGAAAAGTGTGCAACAAACTGTGCACTTTTGCAAATCTACCTCAGACTTTGAACAGTATTGATTCAGAGGCATTATCCTGCTAAGGAAAATGTACAAATCAAAATGTGAGCCATTACACCTTATTGTCTCTGGTCATCATTTTCCTATTTTTTTTTTCTGTAAGAAAGTATACTGTGGTATTGCCTTATTCAGATTTATCTTTGTCCTTACTTCACATCTTAAAAGTGGCTAGTTAATTCAGGAGGTTTCTAGGAAAAGAGAACAAAGTGTGTTAAAATGTAAAGATTTTATTTGGTAAAGATGCTGTCAATGATATGCAGGTTAGACATATCTGTATTCATTACTTTAAAAAACGTACACCCCCATCATGCTTTAATGGACTCAGCAAGCTGACATGTTCAGATTCCATTTCATTTATTGCATTTATTTTTTTGTTCTACTTATTGCTTTAATTTCATCCTTCACCAACACAGTCTAAAATTTGTTCTTCATGTCTTTAAATTATTTTTCTGCTTGTTTCCATTATCAGTGTACTTCTGCAAATCTCCATTTGCAGAATATACTGAGAAACCAACATGAGTTTGACAGAAAAAGGCATCACTGGAGGATAAGGGAATAAATTTTAACCTTTATTAGGATTGCCCCTCTTTATTGTATTGAGGGTTAGGCCTTTATAGCTGACCTCTCAATTTGTTTATAATATCATGAGCTGCAAATATGCAAAACATCATCACATCTTCCTATTACTGTTAAAATTATTTGGGTTCCTAGGGCAGAAGTTTTAGTCTGAGGTGTTGCATAATTTAGACATCCCAGTGTAGCTGCAGATGGCATTTCCTGTGCTCCTAGAATCATTGTGCTGACCTCTGAAGTCAGTGGGAATTTTACATGGCTAAAGAAAGTGGCAAGATATCATTAGTTACAAAAAAAGCATATCCCTGATTTGAGTAAGAGATAGATTACAAGGTAGCATGAGTTAAGGAATGGAACAGTGAATTAATCGTTCTGAAAAGCCTGAGCAGTGATCACTGGTTTTACTGTGAAATAATAAACATGTAGTTATTTCCAGTCCTTTTATGTTTGGTTCAATTGTGCTTATACAGAATAGAATCATTAAAGTTGGAAAAGACCTTTAAGATCTTTGAGTCCAACCAACCACTAACACAGCACGGCCAAGTTTACTAACAAACCTTCAGGAGTGATGACTCAACTACTCTCCTGGGCACCCTTTTGGTGAAAAAAAATTCCTAATGTCTGATCTAAACCTCCCCTGGTGCAGCTTGAGGCCATTTCTTCTTGTCCTGTCCTTTGTTACCTGGGAGGAGAAACTGATCCCCACCCAACTGCAGACTCCTATCAGTTGGTTGTAGAGAGCCATAAGGTCATTCCTGAGCCTCCTTTTCTCTGGGCTAAGCACCCACAGCTGCAGGGTGATGATCACTTGCCTGGTCCTGTTGGCCACTTTGTTTCTGATACAGGTCAGGATGCCATTGGCCTTCTTGGCCCACTGGGCACACTGACAGCTCATGTGCAGCTGCTGGCAACCAGCGCCCCCAGGGCCTTTTAGAATCATAGAATCATAGAATCGATTGGGTTGGAAAAGACCTCTGAGATCATCAAGTCCAACCCTTGGTCCAACT
>JAOXXN010000471.1:62138701-62167732 GCA_026770055.1 Myrmophylax atrothorax
AACATCATTGGTTAGAAGAAGTCAGCTGTCAGCTAGCCCAGCCTAGCTCAAGTCACCTGACAATTCCAGGCCTAGTCCGAACTTTAAAACCCAAATCCAGGCTCGCCTAGGTGAACCCACAACACACAGTGAATAGGTCCTTTTTTGTACTGCACATCAAGGCAAAATCCCACTAACCTGCTATGCCTGGCAGTCTGATCCGAGGTGAAACTCCTGTTACTGAAATTTTGACTGGTTTGGAAAGGACTAAAGGGCAGACACCAGACTCCCTGCCCAGTGCAATTGCATATAAAAATTGCCAGAACCAGTACAATAAATATTGTCAAGCAGTGTTTTTCCTGTGTTATGACTACTCTGTTCACTCTTTTGTTTATTTCTTCCGTTTCTCTCAAATGTGGTCATCAACACTATTTCTGTATGAAATGGTGCCTTCTTGTGCCTTGTTTACATTGCTGAAGCACACAGCTAAGCTAGTCATCCAGTGTTTCCCCTGAGATATGCTTTTATCTATAACGCTGACTTGAATGAGCAAGCTTCAGGCATTCTGCCTTAAAAAGATATGAGAAAGATGTGCTTTACTGATATATCTCAAGTCCACTGACTTCTCATGAAATTCGGTTTCATATATACTAACTCTTTCTATGACTTTGGGGTTTGTTGGTTTTAATCCCAAATTTCGGTCCATTCCTGTGAGAAGCTGAAGCCCAGCACCTGAAAGTTGCACAAAAAAATTTGTGGGCTTTTTTATCTTGAGGAATGCTGTAAAGAATGTGGTAAAAATGAGGAGATCGCTTCGGAGAGAAAACATAATGCTGAAATACAAGGATTATAAAATAGTGTTGAGAAAAAAATCCATGGAAAAATACAATGAAAGGTTACTCTACTAAACACACACAAAATCCAGCAGCAGTTAACATATCAAACAGATAGGGATCCTCCTGTAAATGGGGACCACAAACTTCTAATTATAGGTCATGAATACAGATGACCAAGGAACAAACATTTCACAAGCATAAATTGAGATTTCAAACTTTGTATCTATTCTGAGCAGTCTTGGAAGTAAATGTTATTATTTGTGGGATTTTTTTTTAAAGGGAAAGTGGAAGAGGAGAACTTCACCTGAGGTGTTGTGTTGAGTTGTCGCTCAGGTCAAAACAGTGAGTTATGAGATTAAACTTTGAATTTAATTAGGCAGAAGAAAATTTTAAATCTCTCTCTCTCCCTTCCTATCTGAGACCTCAGTCCCCTTATAGCAAGGGCACATTGTTGGTTCATGTTCAGCTTGGTGTCCATTAGGACACACAGGTATCCACCTGCGTCTTTGAGCACCATCAGCATCTCCACAATACCTTCTCTCTTAACCAAGACAGTGTAAAGCTGGGTGTTGCTTCCCATTTGTGCCAAATCACTTTCTGCTGCTCTGGGAACTTAAAGGGATAGAAAGTGATTACTTATACTTTCAGTTCAAAGCCCATCCTCCTCATACTGCAGGGGTGGTGCAAAGGGAACTTAGTGAAACTGTTAGTGAACTCCATTAATATAAATGCATGCTGATAATGAACCTCTGCATGGAGGTAGTTATAGAAATTTTAAGAGCCAGAGTGGCTTAGAAGCTGCTCTTGCTAAACTCTCTTCTTTTTGGTTGTCAGCCAAATAGTTATGCCCTGTCAGAGCTCTAACCTTATATGCACTCTGTTATCAGGGGATTATTTCACTATTTTTACCCTGTTTTAAGTTGTTCTGTTCGAAATTATGCATGAAGTAGATCTCCTACTGACACACCAGTCCCATGGGATTAATGTGAAGTTTGCTTCATCTTCTCTACAGAGACCGCTGAAGTTGTGACAATCTTCTCTGGTACTACTGGTGAGAAACAAAAGCACCTTTGATGAGATTTTTTGTCCAAAACAAGGATCCTAGTGATTATTACCTGTTTGCATTACAGATGGGAAAAAACCATCAGGAAGGGTTGCATTTCTTACTAAGAGGATATGAGGATATTTTAGGTTGAAATTATTCCAGGATCCAGTGGATAGTCTGTTTTCTTCTAGCGTAGCTGGAAAAGAGCTGAATCTAGAAAGGCTGGGAAGAATAACTCACTCTGCAGATGCAGTGTGGTTTTTTGATACAAGCATGGTTTTTTTCCAAGTCACAACAGTACATCAATGCAAACTGGGTCCTTAAATGCCTTTGTAAATCACAGTGAAACTGTAAGTGAAAGTTAATGGCTTCCATACTTCAATATGCATGTCTCTGAAAATTTCCCTCACCACCCATTCTACTATAAATTTGTGAAGGGGAAATTGAGGATGTTACATATTTAGAGTTCAGTAAAGCACTTGGCAGTGTGTTTCATGCAATCTTATTGTTAAATTAATTCAGATTGCCTTGGATAGCAGCATACTCATGCGGGCTGAAAACTGCCTGGCAGATTGTAAACATGTGGCAGAGATAAAAAATCCTCCTTCTCCAGTGTTGAAGATATGTGTCTAGTGGCCTGTACTGTAGGGACTGCAACTAACCACATCCCATTATATTATATTAGAAGTATAAACATCTTCGATACTAGCTGAAAAGAGAGACACAAATCTAGAAACACGGTAGTGTATATATATGAATATAGTTTTGCAGAGGTTTGTTAATCTTTTTGAGGTCCAGAGATCAGAAGACCCAAAAAGAGTAGAAATACAGGGCTAAGAGATTAGAAATGAGATTAATAGTGACAGGAGAAAACTAAACAAAGAAAAAAAAATAACAAGAAAAAGCCACCCAAGGAATCTAATAATAAAAAATTCAATGATAGGCAAAAGACTAGAAAGCTGTAACGATGTATTAGTAATAATCAAGAAGTGCATTCTACAAAACCTAGTAACATGATACAAGAAAAAAATTAGCCAGTGACTTCAGAATGTGTATACAAAATCATGATGTAGTGGACTAATTTGGTTGTGATGTTAGCTATCAACCATGCTGATCAGAAATATTTCACTACTATTGTTTGAAATCATCTTCTTTCTCCTATGGAATGTGAAAAATCAAAGGGCTCTTCTGTTATGTGGTAGTGGAACAGTAATTTGTATAGTGAAGTTCTGAGCCACCTCTTGGCATTGTAGGGATACAATGAGTAACAGAGATGCCTTTTCCCTATAGCTCCTCGATGGCTATATTCTTCTGAAAGACTGCAGTGCTCATATTACCTGAAACAGATCCAAGGAAATTCAGAGAAGTAAAACAAACAAACAAACTGAACTGTGCTTGACTTCTGCAGCCAAACCTTCAGACTTTTCTAAAAAATGAAGAGTGATCATGTTTTCCTCCTTATTTGGAGGGATTTTATTCAGTTAGAGGCTCACTGAAATCCACTGAAAAACATATCAGTAAAAATAAACTTTTTTTTTCTTTTTTAAGTACATGTTATTGAGAAATTCCTTATCATTCAAAATGTGAATTTTGCAAACATAATCCCTGGATTAAGGAGCATGTCAATTAAAATTGTTCTACAATCTTTTCACTGTAGTTTTACTCTGACACAACCCTGCCATATGTCAGTTGTTTCACCGGAGCCTCCCAAATGATAGATCTTCAGCTTGTGATAAATCTGGGTTCCTCTTCAGTGAAAGAGGAGTTATGTACAAAATATTGCATAAACAAATGTGATGATTGGTGACTATGTAGCATGATGACACAAGGAAAGACATTCTATATATTTGTAATCACATTAACTTTATTTCACCACATACAAAAACTTGTTGCTGCATCTATATCTTGGAAGTTCCACAGCAGCTACAAAGGATGCAGCCTTTTACCATCAAAGACTTGTGTTAAAAGCTGGCAAGTGTTTCAGTGCAAGCTTTTACTGACAGGTGTTGGGGATGTTTCTGCTTCCCATTTAAAAGAGGTGAGAAAGGTAGATGTGATCTGTGAACATGTGAAGTCTTTCTGGTAGATGACTTTACACACTCCATTTCTCCATTTCCATTGTCATGAAGGTAATGGACCAAGTGGGTTCAAAACTAAGTTAATGAGAAATGCTATAGCCAGTTGAGTATCTGATCTATTATGGCCTTATTTTTCATCTTCTGACTGTTTGTTGCCCTATCCTCCACTCAAATCTCAACCATCTAGTTGATAAAGGCATTAAGATATTTGCACACAGTTTCATAACAGACCTCCAATGTATTCAGCTTGACAAAATGATTGTGAAGCAGTTTTGGAACTGACCTTTAAACTGAAAAGAGCAAAAAAGTGTGTCTGGATTAGTCTAATAATTAATGCAACATACATTTATATAGCAACATTACTACTTCTCCTTATTTTTTTCTGATATGTGGACAATAAACACATGCATTGCCCAAATTACCAATTTGCTTTTAGACTGGACTGGCAAGGCAGGAAGGTTTTCTTTTTAATCATCATCCATTAGTGCCTAGCCAGCTGAAAAGAACTCTGAATATGACACTCCTTGCTTTACAGCACTAATGCTATAAATTGAGAATAATTAAAGGCAATCAATGATGAGAGAACTAGATGCTGGGAATGCTGCAATTTATTCTCAGTGTGGCCCGATATATGTATTCTCATAAGGGAAAAAAGGGCTTAAAATCCTGATTTTTTTGCTCTTTTTTTTTTTCTGTTACTTATATCATCCAAGGACATGGGAAAGGCAAGCAAAAAAAGAAGGTACATACCAAACTGCAGGAAGATAAATAAAATGCAAATGAGCAACTAAACCAAAACAAAACCAACACAGCCTCAAGCTGGACTACTTATGCATTATTTTTCCTAGTTAACATAGATTCTTCTTTCACATTCAACATTGTGTTTGTAAACATTTCTTTCCATTGTTCTCATGGAGTCTTTTTTTTTTGCTACTTAAACCAAAGGAACTTACTATCTGTTTAACTGGAAACAATGGTTTGTCCTTGTCTTTATAGACCCATTTGGAAAAGTAAGGTACATGCTTAGTCACTTCAGTTTAATCTTCCTGAGTGCCTTTGGGAATCAGGAAACTGAGGCTTCAGCAATGCTGCTGGACTGAGCACTGCTGGAAAGCTGCACAGACAGCTGAACCTGGAAGAAGAAGAGGGAATGGGTACAAGCCCTTCACCTGGCTGTTAGAGAGACGGAAACACCACCCTTGGATCTGCATATTGTTTTGCTATTACCTGGAATCATCAGGAATTTAAGCAGATCAAAATATGAAAAACTGGTTTGCTCCAAATTCAAGAAGGGATAGGAATAAAGCTTATGGATCAGGAAGCTTCCAAATGCCTCCATCATCCACTAAGAGTATCTTAAAAACGTTAATCTTATAAAACAGTATACACTGTTTTATGAGCTGCAGCTCTTGTTTTTGCTATAGAATTGCTCCTCACAGCCTGCAGAATCATCCTGCATGTCACTTATATTCCAAAACACAATTTGGGAAAACTGAATGTAGAAATGGCCAGATTTCAGTCATTACTTTATTACAAGTTTTGTTTGTTGGTTGGATTTTTTTCTTCAACAGAATAAGGTTGTCAATTTTTTTGAGCTAGTTATTATACAAATCAATTTACATAAAAGGCAATTTTAAGTTGTGAAACACCATCATATTATTATGTTTCCTAAATAATACCATGGGAAATTGGATTTGGCTTGCAATATTTAATACTTTGATCAGTGACCTGGGGGATAACATAAGATCACTGATATAAGCTTTGCCTCAAAAAGAAAATGGATATAAGTAACAAAGAAGAGGAGTGATCTATAGCCTAGAGTGGTCCAGATCAGTCAACTAAATAAAAATAGCTATGCAGTATATGCTTTAAAACAACCAGTGTAAAATTATACCTGTAGGGTAACATGATTTAGCTCATAAGAAGGAGCCCTCTGAACTTGAGGAAGAAAGTGCTGCAACACGGATTTCCAGTTAACTTTGAAATCAGCCACAGAGGCAGACAAATTTTGTTTAATAGTAGCCTTCAGCATATAACAGAGTATTTTGCTCCGTAATCAGTGTGGTGGATATTACTTGTAAGTGCATCTGGAAGGCTGTGCTTGATTGTGATTCCCACTCTTAAAGACACATGCTGAACTGGAGAGGGCTCACATTAAATACTGGAAACCGGTGGACTTAATCTGCCAGTTGACAGTAACAGAATTTAGGTAACTGCCTCTCTAATCAGGTGGAGAAGTGTGCAACTCATTCCTTGGGTGAAGCAAATTCTGAACACAGCCAGCTCAGATATGCACCATAACTTTGTCAACAGTGAGAGCAATTAGCCAGCAGATTCCATCCATAGGAGTTTTTTGTAATCAAGCTGAATTTTTATTTATGCTGTAGTCCAAATGAAATAATACCACAGCCATATCTGACAGAATGTTAGAATAAATTATCATAACTGTTGCCTTATGATTCAGTGGCTTAGTGATCTATAAATCTTCTTATTATGCTTTGATTATTGATTTCTGGCATTAGATAATTAAAAAAACCCCACAACTTCCTAGGCTGTGCATAAGCCTATTTACATTTACCAGACACCTTGCTTTTGAATACACTTATACAATGTAATTGGAAAGGAATAGCGCATACATAATTTCAGATAACATACAGAATTTTATAAAATTAATTTAAATAGCTGATTCTGACACATTTTTACTAGATATATGCATTCATAAGCAATGAGAAATGCTGCTTACAAGTGCCCCGATTAGTGAGGTCAACAATTAGTTTTGTCAACACATTGTCAAGGACAGTGATTATTCCTCTGTGACAGAGTCTGTACTCCATGTAGTTTACTTCCAGTCCACCACAATTTGTGATTGAGGTCCATCCCTGCCCTGCATCGAGTGCAGGACTCAAAGACTAGTCCCTGAGCTCCAGCAAGTGAGGTGCCACAGTGCTCCAAGCAGAAGTTGTGTGCCCTAACCTGGCACATTTCTTGCCTGGTATGGTACCTCCTTCCCATCACTGACCTTGAGTGATCAGATATGTGACCATGTGACAATATCTCATGCCCACAGAAGATGAACTTTTATTAATTTGTGCATATTCCATGTTAACTGAATAGCACTGAGAAGTAAAATTATTTGTTGTTTCCGTAGGGGTAATGCATAGTGGCCCCTGCAAGGGTGGCACCTCATAGGCAAAGACTAAACGTCAGAGATTTTAATCTCTCCTGCACATAGATTTGATGATGTAAATATGAGATGGGACACAGCAAATTCTGCAAGCAAGTGGGAGAAGGGGGAGAAGTGGGAGTCGGGGTGAAGATGGACAAAGAAATGCAGAGTAGCAAGGTTACAACTTTGTGAAACATTTAAAAACATTACATTTTTTTATCTTCAATGCCATAACAACATGAAAGCTTTCCAAATGCTTCACTAAACCATAGACAAGAAAAGATTCCCTTCTGTTACCCAGGAATTTAGTTACAGGCCTCTGCATGCTCATGCCCTGATTAAGTTAAAGCAAGGCAGAATTTTTACCCCCAATTACTCCAGCAGATTAAGAAATTAAACCCAAACTTCTCCCTCCTTGGAATTGCAACTGAATTAGCTCAACACCTAAGGGAGCTTTTCCAAATCCTGGAATGATTTTTTGTGGGGAATAAAGGCATTTTTCAGATTCTTTTTCTTTTTCTTTTTTTTTTTTTGAACTGCTGTCTCCAAAATATCAGAAGCTGAGTGTGTATTGGAGTGGCAGGGAGATCTCAAGGCAGCTCTACACACCAGTTGCCCAGAACAGCTCTGTGTATGAGAACATAACAGTGTATTTTTACTTGCTTAACTCATTGCATGAAGATAGATGATGGGTACAAAGCTCTGCTTAGCTGTTTCCAAGACTACTACTATGTTAAAGGAAACAATTATCCATGAAAGAGACAAAACTCCAAATGACTTTAACAGGCACAAAAATGAACATAATTTTTTTAAAAAAACCATAATTCAGAATAAATTATTAATTTGTAACACATCTTGAAAGAGATTGCAGAGGTTACAGAACTCGAGGGACCTCATCATCATAAGGAGGAAAAATTGTTCTGAGAATAACTGATCTGCACTGGGTTCACTTCTGAGGAGCTGTGCATAGTGAGGTACAACAGAGAGCTTTGGCTGTAGGCAATCTCCCAGAGCTCTTGGTGAGAGAAGGAGCACATAGCAATTTCTTCTCTCCCTCTGGAAAAGAACTACATGCCTGTCATCCTGTGGGACTGAGGTTTGAGAAAGCAGCATGAAAAAATGCTCTTTTGCAAACAAGTGAAAGTGCAGCCCAAGGATCACTCAACCTCTGCTGCCACAGACACAGGGCAAGGTTACTCCAGCACATTGGTTTGGGTAAGAGAACCCTTCCTGTGGTCTTCTTCACAGGTGGGCAAGGGTAGTTGCAGGATGTGTAGGAGCAATGGCTTTAGAGGGGCATTATTTCTGCTTGTGCTTTTGTTCCCCATTACAGTGAGTTTCTGAAGGTTTTACTGTACTAACTTTGATAGCATTTGTTTGTGGAGGGATTCCTGGAAGGACTCCTCCCATATTCTTCAAATGAAAGCTCATCCTAGGAAAGGATGAGAGTGAGACCCAAGAAGGCATATGTAATCGTTCACTTCTCTGCTTCTGGGGGGAAACAGAATCTCTCTTCCTGCATAATCAGAGGGGATGATTTGGGGCTACAAGTTATTGTTGTTCCTAAGCAACTCACTTGCTGTGGGAACCCCTGCTAGGCCCATGTGCAGAGTTTGCATTATACAGTGTCAATTTTGTCCTGGCAGTTTCTTGATTTTCTTTCTTTACCCTACCAAAAGGGAGGCTTTTTGGTGTTGGAGTTTTTTAATAGTCAGTGCAACACACAGTGAAAGGTGTGTGATAATAAAGGCTCAGAGATAGCTGTGCACTCATAATAACCAGTGTTCACATTTAAAAGCCTTAGCCTCAGAGTGTTTCTATGAAAGCAGCATAGCACAGGCCTATTTATTACTTGCCAATTTCATTTCTTAGAGTGAAGTCACCTCTGAGACAGAGTATTTTCTGCCAAAACCTGTTACTGCAGATAGATGTGGGCGTGGGTGGATGGGTGGGTAGGCAAGGTAAAGGGATGGGTGTGAAGAGAGGACCGTGTCTGGATATTATAGAATTGCTGTAGAAAAGGCAAGGTAAAGGGATGTGTGTGATGAGAGTACTGTGTCTGGATATTATAAAATTGCTGTAGAAAATATCTGGGCTATTTACTTCTCAAAACAGATGGTGCCAGTTGATTCCCTCCACTGATAGGAGCTGTACCTGTTAGTGAGGGTGTGAAGAAACTGCTCTGCAGTGAGAGCTTAGGGAAAGGCAAACTACTGCTGAAGGTATTCAAGCACGATCCTGCCTCAGAATGATTAATGCATGAAGGTTAAAGGGCTGGGGCAGGGTGAACTCTGTACAACACAGGGCTGCTGCCCAGAATTATGGGGACTGGTCAGCTGCATGTCCATGAGGAGATAAGTTATGTCAATGCCATAGGAGGGGATTTGGAGAGCTAGGAGGTGCTATGTCATAATGCCAGAGAAATTTCTTGTTTGAGTTCAAACCAAGGTGACCTGTCCATCCCACAAGCCCAGCTCTCTCTGATTCAGCATACACTTAAACTGCTCCTGAGCAAACAGCTTAGGAGAGAGCTCTCATCTGTGTGCACACACTCCTTCCTCTGCAACCATCCAAAATGCTTTGTGCATCTCTGTCCCTGAGCAGCTCAGGACTGATCTCTGTCAGATCAGCCCTTCCACTGCACATGGTGGGGTCAATTTTTTCTTGATGTGCTTTCTGAGAGTGCTCTCTATAGTAAATAACTATAATCAAAATGGCCTCATCATAGAAGCTTCATACTCTTTATACAGATTTATATTTGATTGCTCTCATTTCCACTGCATTGGTTTTCCCAGTGGCTTTAACAGACTTATCTTGGATTTGCACTGACTCAGGAAAAGCAGAATCAAACTGTCTCTGTAGGATGTGGGGGGAGATTTTGAGGCAGGAAAAGGAGAATTTCTACAGTACAACAGAGGAACACATGCTGTTTTTTTCATGTGTTGGCTCTTGGAACTTCACTGCAACAGTAAACAAATTGCCTCAGCAGTTTCTGAAAAATGCTCTTTAATGTTTGCAGGCCCCTGGAAGGGATAAATACTGTCACATTTGTTGAAAATGCCAGTAAAAGACTCCTGGGAATTTCATCCCCATGCCTTCAGCTTTGATAAGTTTTATAACAATCTGGTGCAGTACAGCACTGCTAGTAAGAACCACTGTGTTTCTGAGGCACTGAAAAATACCACAAAAATGCACTCTAATCTTTATTCTTGTCAGGTTAAAAATATATTGACATATCAAATCTTTAAAAAATGGACAAAATGGAAGGAGAATGTATGTGCTCTTCCCTTGAGATTCAATAGGATTCCACTTTCCATTTTTTTTTCTGGAGGTGCAGAAGAATTGTACCTCTGTAAAATATAAAATTCTGGTTATAGCCCAAGTCCTAAAAATTTAATTAAAACAGGAATAACTCTGTTGTAGAATCAGTCTGGGGAAAGAACTGGTATAACTTGGGTATTTTGAAGAAGTTGTCACTAAGTCATGGCAGACAGGATTCAAATTCCTGTGCTATATGCTTGAGAGAACAATATTCCACCATAATTATTTCAGCTTGAATTATAGTTGTAAAGCTGATGCATGTAAAAGCTAGTTAGCATTGTTTACCCCCTGACAGAAATTTCACTTTTTGCTGCTCAGTAAAATAGCATATTTTTGCATTCCCATTTTTGCTTTGTACTCTGCGGGGTGGGGGAATAAAAAAAAAAAAAAAAATAAAAAGAGGGAAATCCAGTCAGTTTTATTCCAAAGCCAAATTTTGCAATTCAGAATTCTGATTCTACCTGCTCATGTTGCTAAGGAGGCAGAATCAAAAACAAACTGGTGGGAGAAAGAGTAAACATTGACACATATCTATAGGTACCATACTATCTGCTTTTAAAATTGTATGTCAAGTAAAACTGGTTTGAGTTCTGTGAATAATTTTGTTTGTCATCTTCAAGTATTTGTGCTTCCATTTCCATTAAGAACATCAAAAATAGAATCACAGAATCATTTTGGTTGGAAATGTCCCTTAAAATCATCAAGTCCAACTGCTAACCTGGGACTGCCAAGTCCCCACTAAGTCAGGTCCCTAAGTGTCACACCTGCACATAAAGAATATTTAAAGGTCTTTTAAATACCTCCGTGGATGATGACTCAATCATTTCTCTGGGCAGTCCCTTTCAATTCTTGACAAGGGTTTTGGTGATGAAATTTTTCCTAATACCCAATCTAAATCTCACCTGGTGCAACTTGAGGCCATTTCCTCTTGTCCTGTTCCTTGTTCCCTGGGAGGAAACACTGACCCCCACCTATCTACAACTTCCTTTCAGATAGCTGTAGGCAGTAATAAGGTTCCCCATGAAACTCATTTTCTCCAGACTAAATAACCCCAGCTCTATCAACTCCTTGTAATACTTGTGCTCCAGACCCTTCACCACCTCTATTACCCTCCATCTTCCAAAATCAAATATTATCTTCTGGAATTATTTTGAGATCAATTTTGTAGACTGTAGGGATATGTCTAGTTTGCATAAACACAAACATAAGTCAAAAGATTTTTGCAAGTGTACACTTTTGATACAACTGCAAGATTACCTGTTGAACTATGAGACTCCCCATTACAGTAACTTTGTAATTTTGAAGGAATTTTGAAGCAATTTCAGTCTGCAGAACTGTGATGTGGTTAAGCTTCATATTTCTTTTGCACTTCTGCCTTCGCAGGTAGTTATGACAGACAACGTACTTTTTACTGCTCCAATTTTTTTCCCCACAAGGAATGTGTGGCCTTTACTCCATTTTAGGAAGAATGGACAAAGTTATTCCATAAGTGGCAAATGTGACTACTGGAATTCTGTCATGGGAACAATCTTGCAGAATTGTATTAGACTGATGATCAGGCTTCATATCTTTTCTTTAGAGACTAAAGTTGGTTGCTGCAATACTACTATCTACTTGCTATTTGTCTTAATGGTTCTAGAAAGAATAAAATCTGTAAGCCCTACTTGCTCAAAGACCCTATAGTCTAAATCCTAATAAAATAGACCTCTGAAAAGAAAGATAGAATAAAAAGAACAAAGGAATAATAATAATAAAACAAGCTGCGGATGAGACTTGAACTGAAGGACTCTGTCTTCACTAAAGCTTCATTAGCTAAAACTAATGTGACAATAATAACACACCTGTTGCCACTGTGGCAGTGAGAAGATATTTCTCTGTGCTTCTCAGGAACTATGAGCAGCAGATCTGTTTACAGAACATACTGAAAAATCTCAATGATATTAATCAATTTTGCTTACTTTTGAAAGGGGTCACTTTTTAGCAAGTGGCCTAAAAGTGAAAAGCTTTTTTCCTAACATCAGTTCCATGAGTCATTCCATTTCCCCCATATTGGTGAAGATAATTTAATTTCCTTCTCTTCACCTGTCATAAAAGAATCTGGGAAATAAGGGTCGCTTTTCTCTGTACTTGCAAATTAATTTATATAATTTTTTTGAGATCTCCTTCTTTCATGGTGCTTTCTTAAAATTAAGACCAAATTAAATATGTTCCTAGCCACTGTAGAATACACTGATTAGGGCTGAATTATGCTCAGTTGTGATCTACATTGAAATTTGCATGACACATCTCTCCTGGAGTGAAACTAAAAAGGAATTTGAATCGTCTTCTATGCCTTTCCAACAAATACAGTCCATTAACCATTAAATCAAATAAGTTGTGGTCAATATTTAGAACAGATGAATGTGTAGATTTAATGAATGATGCAGCTATTAGACTAAAAGTCTCAAGTGCTTACCTAATCTGTGTTAACTAAATAGTCTCTGTCTATTAAAGGATAATTAATGACAAGAACATCCTTTTTTATTTTTTTTCTTCTCTAATTGTATTGCAGCAGTCTCCACAGTCCCCAGTTTCAATCAAGACAGAATCCTTGATTATGACAGTACATACTGTAAAATCTTGACTGGGAAAATATGCGTGTTTAGTATGACTGCTGTGATCATTTGCAATGATTTACATATTGTCTGCTTATATGCTAAAAGATAACAGGAATATATGTATTTTCAGGGGCTGTGGTGGCAGCGCACACTTTTGCAAACCCATCATGGCAAATTCAAGTCTCCTGATCTCTCAGAGGCAACTGTTTTCAACCTCATAAGCTGTAAGTGGGCATTAGAACATCAGACCAAAAGGTGCATGGTATGAAGTGCCATGGGTTGCTGCCTGTAAATGGGAAAGGTTCAGCAGAAGGCTCACATCCCACAGGAAATCAGCTGTATGCTTGGCACACTGACAAAGCTCCACTGAAAATAAAAGGGGAAATTTAACAATGTCACCCCTACTGGGTTCTTTGAGCCCAGAATATTGTTACAGGGAACCATACAATTCACTGTACATGGCAAAAGGCAGAATCCTTTTTTTCCTGGCTTTTTTGCCACTTTTTTTTCCCTTGGCTTATTCTGATGTATTCTTTCTCCATTAGTTTTTAGAAACAAATCGTTCTTCATTTGAAAAGGCTGTATGAGAGAAATTTTGCATGTATGTGTAGAAGAGGGAAAGAGAGATACAGAAGTTGCTTTCTGTCTGGATCCAACAGGAAACAGCTTCTTGAGTAGCTGTCACAGAAAAAGAACAGCACATCCAGGTTGTCTCTGTGATGATATGAAATAGCATCTATCCCACTTGACGTCACTACACAGACAGCCTCTAATCCCAGACAGCTAACATAAAAGCTCCATAACCTTGTGATACTATTAAATAAAAGGTAGGTCTATAAGGATACAGCCAGGTTGTCCCACAGTGATCCATTTCTTCCTAACCCTTCCCAAACAATGTTGGCTCTCTGATGATAGAAATGCAACAACTGAACTGTGAGAGAACTGGCATTCTCATGTTTTATAGATTTTTTTTTTCCTGAAATGCTTACACAGATATGTATTGGATTTTTTTTCATCAAGCATAAGCACTGTCAAATGTATCTGCACTTTTTTAACTTTGGAAATTACATCTTCCTGATAAAAGAATACACTGATTAGGGCTTGGACTTGTTAATTTTCTTTCCATCATGAGGAGTAATACAGTATTGGTTCTCTTCCAGATAACACATCTCATGTCTTGTTGCTTTGCTCTTTTATTAAGACATATAATTTAACACAGCAAGATTTTCAATTAAGGCCTGATCCAAAACTTATAACTGCTATTGGGGGAAAAAAACCAAACAAAAACCAACCAACCAAACAAAAAACATCCAACAAAATCAACATTGCCTTCAGGCTCTTTCAAGCAGTTTTATGAACAGTTATCCAACAGTGGTCACACTTGCGTGACAGGGCTGCATTGTAGGGACAATATATACAATACAGCATTTCCTTAGGATATTAACAGTAATTTTTGATAGTAGGAAAGGTACATTTTCTTCTCCTTTTTCTTCATGTGGGTTCTGGCAATCAACTGTAAAATGTGACAGTGATTAGACCTGGCAGCCTTTTCCTGTACCAGTGTTTTGATGCTCCAAAACTTACTCCCTCTGGTTTGGTGTTTTGGTTTTTCTTTTGTTTTTGTTTGTTTGTTTTTGTTTTTGTTTGTTTGGGGTTTTTTGTTTGTTTCTTTGTTTGTGGTTTTTTTGGTTGGTTGGTTGGTTGGCTGGGTTTTTGGTTTGTTTTTTGTTTGGTTTTTTTTTTAATCTCTGAGAAAGATTTTTTGCATCTTTGGGAAGAAGCCATATGATCCACAATTCTGACAGCTGCAGGGGGGGAATTTCTGTCCTCTTTTATGTCTGCCTTTACAGCTTTTGCCACAATGTGATAACAGAAAGAACCTTTCTTACCATCACACTCTCATGTTAACAGTGTGCATGGAAAATGTTAGAGACCTAAGTTTTCCACAGAATGTGACAGCATCACCCAAATATGGGCACTTGTTCAGCCAGCTGATGAGTCCAAGCAGTCAAAGTGGAGTCTCTAGCCAAGAAACATCCCTCACTGCTGGCCAACGGGATGACAGCGGGCAATCTGTGAAGGGGGGAAAGGGCAAGCAATCTCTCAGATGGAGGGTGGCAAGCCTGCCACGAGGTACCGGCACCAGCTTTTCTATAGGTTCCAGGAATGCTGGATGCAGCCACTGCAGTCAGGGTGTGCCTGAGTACAGCGCAAGAATCATACTACTAGTAACTCCTCTCTAGGTCTGGTCCTCCCTGAGCTGCACATTAGCGAAAAGTTGGGCTTCCTGCCGCTCTCGCCTGCGTTCCGGGAGTGCATCAGCCCGACCCCGCGATCCGTGGATGAGCCTCTGGCTCGCACCGCTCGTCTGCGCATGAGTCGCTGCGGGAGGCTCCGTGGCTGGAGTATTTGAGGGGCTGGGCAGCGGGGGAAGATGCTCAGTGCCTGCGGAGGCCGTGCGCCTGGCGGAGCGGAGCCACGGCGGGGCATGGAGGGGGCGCGGGGGACCCCGAGGACCGCGGCCTGAACCCAGAGCGGCACGGCCGTCGGGGCATCGCCGCTTCAGCACCGCGGACAGCGCACGGCTGAGCCGGCTCCTCCCAGCCCCGGCTCCCTTGGCTCCGGCTCCCGGGCGCCCCGGACCCCCCAGCTCCTGCTCCGATTCTCGGGTACTTCCACCTTCCCTCTGTCTCCCGATTCAGTCGCTGCGTGCCCCAGCGCCCATATCCTCTCCTCCGGCCCCACTCCTCCCGGCCCCTGCTCCGCCGCTGCCTGACTCCGCTGCCAGAGAAACCCGGTCCCGCTTTCCCTGGGGTCCTCTCCCTTATTCCCGGTCCGGTCGAGCAGCCCCGCTTCCCTCGGCCTTCTCGCTGCACCTTCGACTCCGCTGCCCTCTCCCTGCTCCTCTCCCTACGCCCCGCTGCTCCCGGCGCTGCTCCCCGGCCCCTGCCCCGCCGCCGGCATCATGCGCGGGCGGCCGCGTTGGGCGGCAGGCGAGGCTGCGGTGCCGGCGTGGGTGCCCCCTTCCTCCTGCCCTCGCCCGCTCCAGGCGACCCTCTGAGAGATGGACTTGGCAGGCGTGCTGCTGGCGCTGCTCCTCGTGCTGGTGCTGATTGTCTCTCTTCTCTCCAACCTCCTGGTGCTGCTATGCTTCGTCTACAGTACGGAGATCCGCAAGCAGGTCGCCGGGGTTTTCCTGGTGAACTTATCCTTCTGCAACCTGCTCCTCACCGTCCTGAACATGCCTTTTACCCTACTGGGCATCCTGAGGAATCAGCAACCCCTCGGGGGCTGCGTCTGCAAAGCAGTGGGTTTCCTGGAAACTTTCCTGACTTCCAACACGATGCTGAGCATGGCAGCGCTCAGCATCGACAAATGGATTGCCGTGGTGTTCCCCTTAAGCTACACCAGCAAGATGCGGTATAAGGACGCTGTCATACTGATGGGCTATTCGTGGCTCCACTCCCTCACATTCCCCTTGGTATCCTTGTTTTACTCCTGGGTAGATTACAACAGCGTTTATGCCTCTTGCACCTTACACCTGAAGGAAGAGTCGGAGCGAAGAAGGTTTACAGTGTTCACCATTGTCTTTCACTCCACCAGTTTCATGCTGTCTCTGGTGATCTTGTGTTTCACCTATTTAAAGGTGTTGAAAGTTGCCCGGTTCCACTGCAAACGGATAGACATTATTACCATGCAGACTCTGGTTTTGCTGGTGGATATCCACCCCAGGTAATGCTTGCGTGTTCGGATTCACAGCCCCGGGTTGCTCGCGGTAGGTACCCCGGACGGAGAGGATGTCCTGCCTCCCCAGCATTTCCTGCCTGCTCCAGCCACATGGCGAGCGCTTCTGCCTCTAGTTTCAGATGCTACTCAGTGCCAGGAACGGCGCCTTGTGCATTTGTAGCCTTCTCTGTTTAAATACCAATCCGTCTCGCCGAGTGCTCCCACTCGGCTGAGCTCCCTTTGAGAGGGAAGCACTCCCTGGTGAGTGCGATCGTCCCGGGGCTCAGCCAGCCTGGGGCTGACCTCTCCCCCGGGGGGCTGTCGTTCCCCCAAGCCGGGGCTGCCCTTCTCTCCCCTGGGGGACTGCCCTCGTCCCCCCAGGGGCTGCCTTTCCTCCAGACCGATGCTGCACTCTTCTCCCCGGGAGGTGCCTTCCCCTTTCCTCCCCTTCCCTTCCCAGGCGCAGGGGCACTCGGGCCGGGAGAGTGTCCTTCCCTTTCCCTTAGGCTCACATCTTGCCTCCTCCCTTCTTGCCTTAACTCCTCTACTGCTCTTTTCCCTTCGCAGTGTAAAGCAGCGCTGTCTGAACGAGCAGAAACGGCGGAGGCAGCGGGCTACCAAGAAAATCAGTATTTTTATAGGGTCGTTCGTTGTCTGTTTTGGTCCTTACATTATCACCAGGTTAGTATCCTTTGTTGGGGTGGGGAACTGTGGGACTGGTATGCCCTGTGATGCGCAAGTACTGGGGGAGCCTGCAGCTAATTTTGGGGTGCCAGAGCCTAAGGGACACCCCGGGCCGTTCTGAAGGGCACAGCACACGCACACACTCGTACACACACACTGCTCTTGCTTGCACCCCCAGCCCCAGGGTGCAGCTCCGCCAGCCTCTGGCTCTCCTCTCATTGCAGCCAGGTCTGGGCGCCTCTGCCAAAAGCAAGAGGCTTTTAGGACAAGTACCAGGAATTAATTACATGCCAGTGGGAGATAAAAGCAGTTTAAAAGACTTGCCTTATTAGCAACACCTGAGCAATAGAAAGGAAAGCAGACAGACTTTCCGGATTAGCTTGGGGGGGGGGGGGCGGTGTTTTGTTTGTTTTATTTCTTTTTAAGGCATAAGGCCAAGCTTGCTGCTCTTGGAAGCTGAAGCGACATAATTAAAATTTGTCCAGGCTGATAATTTGTCAGATAAGATTTCTGTCTAGAAATAATGTCTGTAAATATATTTCTAATGGTGCAGCAGGGCCTTGTGATGAGGTATAAGAGTTATTTCTCAGGAAAACCAATAATTAGACTATTAAAATGTATAGGAAACACCATGCTCCTCAACTGGACAGAACTATAGGCATCCATCCTCGGGGTTTGCACCTTTTTAAGAGCTTAAGCTTATAGGGTTGTATAGTCTTTATACATTATATGGGGTTTTTATTATTTCAGTGAGCTGGAACCCTATGTAAATATACTGAATCACAGCACCTGAGGATTTAGTCTTTCATCTCTGAACTAAATGGGCTACATCTTTCACAAGTGATTTTTAAAAAATGTTTCCCACTTCACAATGTGTTCAGGACAGTCTTGAAGAGGGCTGACTTCTGCCAAGAAAGGTGCACTAGCCTGCAAAACCCCCTGGTTACAGCTTCCTCAAGGTTGCTACCAAGTTGCCAGTGTCTGCAGCCACACCAGCTCACAGAAATTGGCCAGCTTTATTGCTCTGACCTTACACAGTCACATACATCTAGGCCTTTTAGGGTCATTGTCACTGCTCTTTTCTTATATGAGTGAGGCATAGATTAAGGCCAGTGCACAAAACAGAGAATGTTTTTTGATCTTTAGAGTGACATTTATTTCAGTCCCAGTTCACATGTTGAAAGACATTCCTGACTAATTGCCTGGATAATCACACCTTTTTTCTGCAATTGGAAGGATTATTACAAATCTTAACATTATATCACAGAGTTTAAAGGTTAATTGATCACTGTTCAGTGCATTTTGAGTCATTTTCTATTCACTTTTGTCATAATCAGGATGTAATTATATTGAGGAAAGTGAATTCTGACACTATCTTTCCATCTGAACATTATCAAGCTCCACAAATTCCTAGCATGGCAACATTTTTAAAGGTGGAGGTATTTCTCATAAACTTTTGAAATAAAAGCTACTTCCTTTCTCAGACCCTGCATTTGGCAAATATGAGATGGTGCATTTTCTGTGTGTGACAAACTGGTACCTCCTGAGTCACTACAGAGGAGGCTGAGGTGGCTGAGCGCTGGTTATGGATACAGCTTCTATCTCAGTCATAAGGACTGAGCTGGTTCAGTATTTCGGAAGGGCATCCTGAAAGGCTTTTTATCCCAAAGACAAGACAGTAGCAAGATGGCACAACATAAAAGGTGATGAGGGAGGTGAGGTTGGAGGACTTGCTGCCATGCCTGTTTCTCCATTCTTTTCCCATTCTGGTTTTTATTGGGGTGGCACTGAAGCAGTCTCTGGGGAGGCAATGTGACAGACATTCTCCCTGTTTTCTTGCTCTTGGCCTAGTGACTCAGGTTCTGTGAGCTAAGTATTTGCTCCTCATTTCAGAAATTTGAATGAGCTTAGGATCATTAGCAATATATTTGTCAGTTCACAAAGAGCCAACAGATGAATTTCTTCTCTTTTGTAATAGCACTGAAAACAAGAAAATGATACTAAGATGCATTTAGATGGGTATTTCTAAGGCTTACTTGTTTTGGTCAGATCCTTTATCTTATTAAAATCTGTGTAATTTCTTGTCTGTTGGCTTCGATGCAATTAAGTTTGGACCCATAATGCATTAATGGGAACACATAGTAATGCATCTGTTTTCATGACTGAAAGATACCTTAATGTTCTTATTTAGTGTCTTTATAAAAACATCAATTGTGCAAATATCAATTTTATATTACTTGTATTAGTATGATATGCAGGATGGTAGAAACCTAAGCAATTATGTAGCAAGTGTAATTCATTGAGCATTTATTTCTCACAATTTGTGCCTTCCTGTTCTCTCTGTTTTGAATTCATTGGAAAACTTTCCAAGCAGCTTCAAACAGAAGTCATCTGGGTTTTTTTGGGTTTTGGGGTTTTGTGTTTTGTTTGTTTTTTTTTTTTTAATGCTCTTGTCACAGGAATGATTTCACTTTTACTCATACAAATAAGAAATTTTCCTGTCACTTGTAGCAATGTTCAGTACCAGTGGTGGTAAGTCAGCTTTTCGGTGAGGAGGGATTGGTACAGCTTCGAAAGTCAACACCCTGTAAGTTGGGAGCTCTGCCCTTTGGAAAGAGGACAGAAGGTTCTTGAAGTCTTAAGAAAGCTTCTGATCTTACATCTTCAAACAGTGATGTTTTAGGGTACAGAAAAGGGCTGTTTTATTTCACTGTACTTTTTTTCTTCCCTTCTGTAATGAATAGAGCAAAGTATTGTATTCTTGCTCCTGCAAAAGGTTTTACAAAAGATGTACAGAATATAAAACCTTCTCATTCTGTTCTTTCCACCTTCCTGGAGAGTGTGCCCACTGCAGATGAGCTGGGCGAGACATTTGCTGGAACAGTCTGAAAGATTGCTCTCACTTCTGTGGAAAAATTGTTTAACTTAGTTGTGGTTTCTCCCCCCCATGATTAATACATCCCTCTCTGCTGAGGTGCTAAGGCCACTAATCATCCGTGAAGCACGGACAAGGAGATACGGGTCTGGAGGCAGTTGACTGGTCGTATAATGATGATAAAAGTGTTGTCTCCTTGTTTTCTTTGGCCAAATTCTCAGTCAGCTAAGTGCACACAAAAACTTTCATGGGTAAGTAGATGCAGGTGTGCCCCTAAGCATACTGTGGGATTGCAGGTGCCACTCAAGTCTCTCTGAGATACTGCCAGGTTGTTTTTCTAACTACAATTGTCTGATACGCATCTGTGATAATTCACTGCAGTAATTTAATGGAGGTTCACTGGTCTGTGTCTAAGGGGATGGATTCAGTGATCTAGACATGGTTTCTGGTGCCATTTGAGGTGCTACATGGTCTCCAAATCCTTTACCTAGGCTGGCAGATGTGCCACAGAACCTAAAGCAGACTCACAACTTCCAGGAGTACCAGCCTGATGCCAACAGGATTATACCCAAATGTCTCACGTGTCACTAGAGAGCTCTACTTAGGCAACTGAGTTCAGTGAGTCTGGATGCCATGAGTCTCATGTGTCTATCTTAAGCTTGCCATGTGAGAGACATAGTCAATTATGTCACCAAAATTTTTACCAGTTACCAGCACAACTCTAAATTCAGAAGGTGAACAATGAACAGGAGCACCTTCTTCTCTCCGATGCACAGAAACATTACTGTTGAAAACACACTTTTTCCCTCTTTCCATAGAGGGAATTGTTTTTGTCTCCCAGTGGCTTTGCTAGGAAAGTTCACTTTGCCTTTCTAGAATGGAAGGAGTAAGTAAGTACAGGGCCCTTCTCCTGCAGGGACTGTGTACTGTAAGAAAATAAGTGTTATCTGAATGTTTCATGAAGCGTGAGTTGAGCACTGGGCTCAGTGTGAATATTAACACTTAAGTGTTTCCATTTCTCTTTAATGTTTAACAGGTTGATAGAGCTCCTTCCTTTTGTTACCATAAATTACTACTGGGGAATTATAAGCAAGTGCCTCACCTACAGTAAGGCTGCATCAGATCCATTTGTTTACTCACTTTTGCGTCAACAGTACAAAAAGGTTCTGATCAACATCGTCAACAGGATACTTAAGAGGGACCTGTATCCTTCATCGGGGTACAACAGTTCTCTCGACACTGAAAATGATTACTGCTTGCACAGAACAAACTAACAACATGAAAACATTCTCCTTGGATTGAGACAGGTGTTTGCTGCTGCTGGAAAGCTGCCTTTTCCCTCTCACGCTGACAGTGGTGATAGTGTCTCCAGGGTATGAAAGCTGCATTAATGTGATACATTTCATTGTGGACTTTCATGAAAGAATCTTCCCTGGTCTGCAGCCAAACACAATACATGGGAAAGCCTTGTCCCTGGTTGAATGGTGTTGGCTTGAGGAGTTTTAAGAGAGCCTTTCAAGGTTTTAGAGAAAATTAGGGAGCTTTTAATGTTTCATGTCTGAAGACCTGGCATGTCTTGGAGTGTTCCACAGCAAACACAATATTCCAGTGTCTTCTGAGACCACAGGAATCCCTGGATTGGAAGGAGAGGTTCAGAGTCTTCTGTGCTGCATGTGGAACTTGGCGGCCCAGGATCTGCTCTGTTAGCTTTGAACATTAAAAATGAGTCTTTTAATGGATTGATTTATTGTATTGGTGCCTCAAATGAGTCAGCACTTTGAATCTGAGATTGTTGTTATTATTATTTATTACTAGGCATCATGATTGTAACATAGCCTTTAGGAAGTGGTACACATATTTGATATGCCAGTATTCTATCAAGCATAACCAAAGTCCACATATCTGAGTTACTAATATTTAGCACTTCAGTGGTATGTGATTACAATAATTACAGCAACAGTAATGAAGACATATATGGAATTTAGTTAAATAGCACTGTAGTTCCATCACTGAGCTAGTAGTCCTATTCAAACAAGCTTTTATTCAGAAAAAAAATCAGTTAGACAGTAGAAGTGACAAATACCACTGTGTTTGAGATATATTACTTCAGAAGCTGTCTGTTTTCAAAGGAAAGGCTAAAATATATTAATTCTTTTTAAGGGGTATGTAATGTGTAAAATATTTCATGCATTGGCTATATATGTATTTTTCTCTCTTTTTTTTCTTTTTGAATCTAAACAGGCTTTGGGAAAATATGGCAATTATTTTTGAACAATAGTCCTTTGATGATATAAGACATTTATTAAAACCGAAAAATTCTATGGCACTCAATAAGCTACTATTTTCTAATTGAGTGCATAAGGGGAAAATTAAAGCACTTCTAAAGTATATTTTAAGAAAAATAAAAGGAAAGAAGACAGTAGAGAATTCTTATTTTTATGTAACAATGGACTTGATCCTGTGAAGCATTGAGAATGCTATTTCTGGTCAAACTAAGCGTATAAGCATATGATTAGGCACAAATAAAACTTCCTTTGAAGTTAACAGCTGTATTTCCATGCTGAAAATTAAGTACACACTTAACCATTTTGTAAAATCAGTGTTGAGCAGTCAGCACATTGACACAGTTTTTCCCACCACCTACAGTGAGGAAGAAGAGTGTCTTGCTAATCTCACTGAAGTCAAGGAAAGGTGATGCTGTATTGCAGATACAATGTTCTCTTACCTCCTGGTTTTAATCCCTGGGGCCTTTATGATGTGGGGTTTCTTTTTCATGCAAGTACCTTAAGCCTCTGTGCTTTGCATCTATAGTTCTGCCTGTGTTTAAAGTGAATGTACTATAATGGTTTGTCTTCTTAGTAATTCTTAGTAAAGTATTTGTACTCTCTTCAATTTTCTGTAAATACAGTATTTCAGAAAAAAAAGTTGTCTATGGAATCTTTCCAGTTTTACTGTCTCCCTGTCTGTCTCCCCATGCCTCCCCCTCTGCCATGCCAACAGAAAAACCTGATGCTTCAGCTTTTTATTTCAGCTGCAACACAACTCTGTGGGGGATGGGAAGAATGCTAAATATTCAGTAATTTTTTTACCCAATTTTGTACCAAAGAGTTTTAATAGACTACAGCAGCTACCCATGAATAAACATGATACCTAATGATACCTACCATTGTTAGCCTACCCTTGGTTTCCTAAACAAAATTGTCCTTACACTGAGAAAGGAATATGTTACTTATAGTTAAGTGTATTAAATTGTCACCTCCAAGACATACAAATGAAATAAAGCTTTATTATTAAAGAAAATGGTAAAGGAGAAAAAAATAATAAACTTTAAAGCTATTACATTAATAAATTTCTAAAGCTATTAAAATACAAGCTGCATTTTAAAAGTATAAAGCAGAACATAGTTAAACTGCTACATATGCTATTAAGTTAATTAATGTACCTTATTTATGCCACTTGAGGGTGTACACTTTAAAGTACCACTCATCTTTACTAAGCATTGACCACTTCTGGAGGTGCATAAGTCTAAATGAGAGAAAAAAATTAGAGTCTGCACTGGGTGTTGCAAAGCATCTTTCAGATTTTGTTTCCACAGAGAACTAGGAAGCTAAGGTCTACAGTATGCTGCAGACCAGAAACTGAGGAAGGGCAAGGAGAGCTCTACTGCTCTTGATGCTGATTTGCAATGAAGATTACCTGCCTTGTTTAGCATTACCAAAAAGCATCTCCCTCTGCTCAGTGTGGAGGTAAATTTGTTCCTTTCTCTCTTCTCAGCACCTACTCCCCACCAGAGAAGGGCTTCCTCTATTTTTCTGACCAAGCAGGAAACGTTCAGTGACAGGTCTTGCTTTCTTCCCCTGGCTTTCTAATATAGGAAAACTCATTAGCTTGGTGCTTCATTCCCCATGCTCTGAGTTATTCGGGGATAGGAGGAGATAGGGGAAACCACAATTTGCCCCATTTTTTGGGGAAGCTGCAACAAGTATCAGGGGATTTAGTGCTACATATATATCTTACATGATGGGAGTATTCACTAGAGGCTGTGGATTCCCTCTTACTGACATCCTGATGTTTTAGATAAAACAGGGGACACACAGTCCTGACAGTAAGGTTTAGTTTGGATCAGAAGATTTCCAGCAAAGCTGAATTGTCATATCCAAAATGGCCTCTTGCCATTGACACACTTGCCAACTTGAAGGTAATGCTCTAGGAAACTTCATCTGGAGTTCCTCCCCAGTGGCCTGGAGTGGCTTTTCCTAAGAGACAAGAGTCTGGAAAATAGTTGCCAGGTGTGTTGTGGAGGTGGAAATGCCACAGGTGCAGCAGGAACTGCCTGATACTATGACTTCCCTAGCAGAAGGTGCTTCCAACCCAACCTGGCTGCTCAGGGAAAGGATGGCAAGTTGTTAAGAGTATGCAAGAGAAGCATTGTTTCTTCAGAGCAGTAGGGCCCAAAAAAAGCTCCTGGGCAGTGGTTTTTCAGCTTTGCAATTCAAATTGGCAAAGTCCTCTTCTCCAAACTTGCATTTTGTCAGCAGCAACTTGAGTTGAGAACTGTACCCTTCCTGGGTGATATCCTCCACCTAATGGCAGTCAGGATATCAACTCTGCACCACAGACCTTTAATTAGCCATGCAACTGAGCAGACATTGAGCTTTAATTCTCTTTCTTAACACCTCCACTAAAGTATTTCCAAGCCTGATGATTTGGATATTTTCAGGCAAAATCTAGTATGGCTTTTTAATCTGCCTTTTGAGAGAGAGAAAGTGAGTCTGTGTGCCCTGTTTCCTAGATGAGTGCACTGACATTCCCTTATGACAGAGTTCTCTTCCAAAAGAAAATAGAAACTATTTTTTTTCCTAGCACCTATGTTGCAGCTAAGCTCTGAGACTGACAGACTGAGCTTCTGAGGCAATAAAGCTGAAGTATTTCTTTGACTGCAGATTCACAAAAGGTTTAGGTATGAGCTGGCACCCAGTCTGCTAAATCCTAACAGGGTGGATGTGCATCACTCCAAGTGGAAAAACAGAACTAGTTTTCTTGAGTAGTGTGAGACTGAGAACTTTAGTGCCTCTGAGCTTGGATGGCAGCTGAGCAATGAGGACCTCAAGTTCTGTGAATTTTCACTCCACAGATTCCTTAGCCTCACTGAAGAGCAAGCATGTTATTCATCTGGGTAAATCAACACCTAATAAACTTCTACAAATAATCTGTGTGGCTCAGTGATTACTGAATACATATTTACCTTGTGTTAACATGAGTAATGCTGGTATTGAACTTAAATTTCAGAGCTAGTTGCAATGTTAGGCTTATTACATGGTTAAACAAGTTTACAGTTGGAGTCTATGAACTTAAAGGTCATTTCCAACTTAAATAATTCTATGAGTCTATGTGAGAATACAAAAGTTCTTTAATGCAAGTGCTCGTATATGATCAGAAAGTGATCATGCTCTTTACGACTCTGGGTTAAAATTTGAGCTCTTTGGGAAATTTAGCAGCATCGAGCCCTGTTGAATAAAATGACCTGTGACAAGATATTCAAACTCAACCAGTAAAATGCTTTAAAAAAAAAAAAGTCAAGCCTGAAGCCCAAACTGAAGAGAACTATCCAGTGTGAGTGGGAAGCTTTGACTAAGTCACCTGGAAGGCATATTTTCTGTTGTACTTAGGGTGGTTTTTTCCCCAAAAAATAATTGCATGCACTTGTGCACACAGAATGAACAAGCAACTGTGTGTCTGTCTCAAAAGCACATAGCATATTTCAGGATAGTGAAGAGCAAATGGCTTGTTTGGTCTGGTTCAGGAGGACACCTGGTTTGTGGGAGGTGTAAATTACACAAGTAAATTAGAGGTTTCATTTTTTATTTTTGGAAAGTAGTCAAATTAATATTTAAAGGCTCAGCTGGAGACCCAGCAGAGATGACCTTAAGAAAGGTTGTAAATATGTGAGTATCTTTCAGTGCCAGAATCTTAGGGGACTAAAATATCACCTGGCACAATACATGCAGCCAAATCCTTCTCTGAGCTGCAGCTGCTTTTCCCTGTGGATTATGAATGTGAAACAGGCCAAATGACTGGTCCCCTTTCTGCATATCCCTGGTTCTTCTCCGTTTAATGTCAGATTTCCTTGCCAGGACCTGAGGGTGCATGATGCAAACTTTGTGCTTCTGCTTTTTTCCGTAAGTGAGCAAAGCATGAGCTTCTCCCAGCCAGGCTTCTCATACATTCTCTATGCAAATGAAACATATTGCAAAGCAGGTATGTTAGATGTCACAGGGTCCATATGGTTAAAGGTATTTTTGAGTGTTGAGAACTACAGATCATTCCAGTCCACTGACACCACTTTTTTAACTAGATGCCTTAAAATGTTATAAACCATAACTGAAATGTCTTCATTTCAGTGTACATTATCACAAGAGTGAAAGTTGTTGAGCAGTTCACTATGGACTGTAAAGATGCCCCAAAAACCACCAAAACAACTCCTTTGGGACATAACCTGTTATTTGTTGTGCATATTTCATACATGTCATCATCCGGCTGTTTGGATGTGTCACATACAGCAAATTTGGAGCAAATTATCCAGCGTATGCTTAAGTTTCCAAGTTTACTTTCCTATACCAAATGGATTGAAATCTCCAAATGCTTTCCAAGAAGGTTTATCATGCTCAACACTACTTATACTTAACTCACTTTCTGAATTTGATTTTTTTTCAATCGAAGGCATATCACTCAAACTGCATTTCAATGAAGACTGACCATAAGTGGCTGACTCATTACCACTTTCTTTTTACTTTTACATTTCCTGCCTTTACATATCCAGCCACTTTGTTCTCTTTGCTTGCAGCTGCCAGCCCTGATGCACATTTTCAGAATGTTTTCTGAAACCCAATAAATTGCTCAGTGCCCTTGCTCCATGGCATTGGACTGGAGATCAGATTTGTGTGGTTTGTGTGTGCACCTTCACAAAAATTTTTAAACATGTTTTAGGTCTTCTATTTCATATTTGTCCTTTATCATGGGAAAATAAATGTTGATCGGTGACACATGACCTTTATTTTACAAAAGACGGCTAATCACTCCTTTCAGTCGCATAAATCAGACTGGCTTTCAGCTTGATATCTGGCTTTTCAACTAATCAGACCCTTAGAGTTATCATTCTTAATGAATCCTGGTCTAGGCATTTGAAATATTTTTGGGCTTCTCACACAGTAGTCTGAATATTTCATTATCCTTTTACTGGCTCACTGAAAGCCAGAAAAGTACTAGAACTACTATTCTCAGGAGACCTGAGGCACAGACAGATGAAAGACCACACAGCCAGAAAAGGATCAAACTGTATGAAACATGGTTTAGAAGACACTTAGGAATGGAAGACAAATACTGTCATCCTGCATCTGTCTATCGATCTTTTGCTCATAGTTTCCCAGGCATTTAAAAACGTGCTTCTCAGATACCTCAGAGTAGACAGTGGAGCTGAATTTTTGCAAGAAAGATATTTAGGACACAAGAATAGAATGCTCCTCTTCCCATCCTGAGGATCTTGCCATACTAGCACCATGCAAAAAAGGAGTGACAGACACATTTTTGTGCTTTTCCAGATGAAGCTTCAGTGGTCTTTTCTTGATGTGAGAGCTCAGGCTGGGACCTCTCTTCTCCTTGGGAAATGTTGCCTTGGCCAGGCTGTAAGTTAGGTAGAAATTTGAGATGCTGTGTATGAGAGAGAGAAGACTCTGTGTACATGATGGTGAAGTTCAGTAGGTAGACCACTTATCACAAAGGGATGATGCCTCTGCTTCTCTTCTGATGGCTGCTTGTATCCCATTTATGTACTACATCCCACTCATTCTGTGGGCAGAGGCATTACTGAAGCAGAAAATATGTTCCAAGAAAGATACTAACTTCACTGATTTCAGGTGGAGGTAAGCCAAGATTTTGCTTTAAGTTTTTCATCAGTAGAGTCCAAGTCTGAATTTTCAGAATTCTTTTTAAAAAATCCTTTAATACCAGCTCACTTAAGAAGTTTACTCACTGAAATAAACACATTAAAAAAAAATTGGATTCTTCTATATCTAGCAAACCACATTAACGCAAAATGTAAACTAAAGTGTGTTTTTCTTTAAATGAAAACAAAGATGTCAAGCAGACTGAAAAAGGCAGCTCATATGGCTGTAGAGAAGCCTGCACTCCAGTCCTCTCACAGCTCTTTACACCTCTGAGCCTTTTTTCCTGAGCTTTTTCATGCCTCTGTGCATACTCTTGCTGTTGTCCCTCTGTTGGATACCCGAGGTTTGCTGAGTATCTACAATCACTCCAGCCAAACAAATTTGGCTCTTGTAAGCTCCTTTCTTCTAGACCTAGAGGAGCACAGTGACAGTGGTTCTGAAAACTGATTCAAACCCAGGGTATGTTCCTTTCTTCTTAAACCCCTGGTTAATTCTTACTATTCATAAATTCCCTGCTATTCAATTATTTTCCTCTCTGATCTTAGAGTTGAACAGAGACATGAACAGCAGTTGCTCTTTGCATCTCTGCCAACCTGACCTCCCTTTGTAACTGCTGGAAGCTCAGTCAGTTCCTGTGTTCTCTACATCTTCATCGCCCTTGTAAAGTTTCTACCTGTCATCTGGTTTCTCATGTCACCTGAAAGATAGGCTATTCAGACCCCTTCTTTCGCTGATGCATTCCCTTGGGTTACTGTGATAGTATTCTCCCTTTTTCTTTTCT
>JAOXXN010000471.1:62167846-62207444 GCA_026770055.1 Myrmophylax atrothorax
TCTTTGTTGTTTTTTTCAATCAGTTTTCCACTGACAGCCTTTTCACTTTTTCATTTTATGCAGCTGAGCAGGATTACAAAATGCATATTAAAAAACCTAGGAACTGAGGTGTGCCCCTCAATTTTTTTTGTGCTCAACAAAGAAAGCAGGTAAAGGAACTAAATCAAAAATCTCACTGATGCTACTTTATCCCTTGGGATTGCAGCCTACCAATTTCTGCAGTCAGTAGCACACAGAGAGTAATAATATGACTGTTGTCACATTCTTGCTTTCAGATAAAATTACCCGATAACCATTTATGGATGAATCAAGGTATTCATTATGAATTCCTGATAAAAATAAAATTCTTACTGTTGGAGCTTCAGGAAAACTCCCCACCTGCTGTCCTAATAAACCTTCTGAAGGGAAGATTGGATGAAATGCAACCTACCCCACTTGGATGCATAGTGGGTTTCTCCAGGCTCATTCTGCAATGGTCAAATGTCTGTAATTGCCCTGGCAGTTCAAAATCTCTACATCCAATACTGATGCTCTCAGGTTCAGCCCTTGAGTGTCATCCACCTTTAGATTTTCAGTTTCACATGACATGAATCTAAAAAAAAAGCAGATAAATGGATCCCAGGACATTTAGCCTTGTAATTTCCCCTACTGCCATGGCATTGATTTGATGACTCTTGAGGGTGACTGTTGTTTGACGATCGGAAGCCAAAGAGGACCAATATAAGGAGAAGTATGTAAATAGCTTGCTCTGACACCCTGGCTTCCTCACAAAGAAAAGATGGAGGTTGAACTTGCCTTCTGGTACAAAGTAGTTTACTTCAAGGAGAAAGAAGGGGTGATGGAGAGTTATGTCTAGCACAATAATCTGCAGGAAAATGAAAGAACTCAGGAATTTCTCTGGACATCTGTTCTCCAAACCTGGCCTGCTTAATGGTAGTTTAAAGGAAGGTCCTGTCTAATCAAAATTTTGACAAGTAAAGTTAATCTTTTTGATGAGGCATTGGTTCTTTTTTGTCCCCTAATGATAGTAAAAGATTAGAGGATAACTCAGTGATATGAACAGTTGAGGGAAGTTAGAAAAATGCAAATTCCCAGTTGTCATAGGGATCTCAGTGTCACTGTAGCTCAGGTTGTCAATAGTAGGACTAGTATGGCCAATGACAGTATTTGAGCTGCTAAGGATCTTCCCCTGAAGGTTTGTAGACTGAAGAAACCTTTCCCATAGAGTTCAGTTTGATATGCAGATGATAAAACATGTCTCATATCTGTTCAAAACTTAGCAGTTCTGGATCATATTCCTAACCAGGACAACATTATGGTATCAGTAGCACTAGATTACTTTAAACTGGCAGAGTTTTCAATCCAGAACAGTGGCATTTTAGAAAAGCAGGGAGGAGGATTTGTCTGACTGATGAAGCTGTTCCCAGAGTTTAGCCCAAGTCTGCTATTGTTCCCATAGTCTAGCCTGTGGCTAGTAATTAAGACCTATAGCCTTTCTTTTACTCTCCCTACTGCCCTGTGCTTCTCTTGAGTTCTAACTGTGTGTTGGCCTGTCCTGTACAACTTAATTTTTCAGACCCCTGAATATCCAATTAGTCATTATTCAGCCAAGAAAAAAAAACATATTGAGCAGTTCAAATTATTTCTCATGATGAGTCAGTGCTCAAGCCCCCTTCCAATTTGTTAATGCTTTTCCTGAAATGGAAACACTCAATGCTTCTAATGTCACTGGATGCACAACTATAGCATGACTGAAGGATGCCACAGTAGCAGTGCTGTGCAAGGCTCTGTAGGTTTCTTGCGAACCCTCAGACAAGCCACACGAGGCAGCCCTGAAACAGTGTCACACACCACCACCACCACCCTGCCTTTCTGTTATGACCTGCCCCAAAAAGGGGAGAGTAACCCAGGTTCTTGTTAGTAGATCCCTTGGGGTGGATTAGAGTGAAATGACATTGAAAGATTGGTGTTTCTAAATATATATATATATATGTAGGGTTTATTTTAGAACTTTTTTTTTCAAAGGAAAACAGGTATGTAGCCATTTTTGTTGTTATTATCTATAGTAAAACGGCAATATAAAAGCATAAAAAATAACACTTAACAAAAAGTGTAAAAAAAAAAAAAGAAAGAGGAAGAAAGAACAAAAGTAGAAATATATACAGGCACCACTTGCTGGATCCAGTAATAAAACTTGGTAGTTGCAGCTCTGATGTCTGTTGGTTGAAGTGGTGGTCCCAGACCTGTCTGTCCAAGTGATGGTGTTGATCCGGTGGGGCATTTGCCTCTTATCAGCCTCTTCCCTTCACTGGAAATCCAGTTTGTAGTTTCAGGTACACACACCCTTCTGAACCTGGGATAGCTGAACAGTAACACCCCAAGGTCCTTTTGCAGGTCAAATTAGGAGGTATATTCAGGGAGGGGTGGGCTTCACTGGCTGAGCAGCTGTTTCTTTGCAGTTTGCTATGGCAGACATAAGTCTTTTGGTGATCTTAACAATTTTTCAGCCATTTCAGTCTCTGACATCTCCCCAAGGAGTATTTTGTACAACTTAACATTTGAAATAGATATGCATATCTATAAACCAATGACTTTCTTGCAAATAAGGGAGAAAGGATGCTGTATATGGCTCTGGCGTCAGTTATGACCATATAGATGTTGGTAAAGCTGGGAGAACAACTCTGAGATCAGCTTACTCTCTGTAGGGCAGGCAGACTATTTGTGGTGCCTCTGTAGGGCTGGGTGTTGTGCTGCTGGAAATGCTGGCTGCATGGGATCCTGCATGATCCCAAGCATAGCCTCCAACCTAGTCTCTCCACCTTCCCTATCTGACCAGTAGCTTTGGTGATTGTCCTTTGTGGGCAATTCATCACGTCTTTAATCTGAACATCACGAATGAAGCATGCTTGTATACCACAAGCTAGAGATATTTTTTTCCAAGGAGTGTCAGGGAAAATGGACCCTACAGTTTTTTTATATTTGGTCTCTGTAGTTTCCACTGACAAATACTTTGATACATTGCTAGATGTTTTGTAAATCATTTGAATAAAAGAAGAAAATAAAAATTGAACTAAAATGTCTTATCTTTTAAAATACTATTTATTTTCATAGGCTGTGTCACCCTAAAGAGTTAAAACCTTGATATAGAAAACAAGTATTAAGACATTATTGAATATTATCATGGCCCTGATATTTAGTGTGATGTAGACCCTCAGTATACTGATATGTAATTTTGAAGTGCCTAAATGCCTTTAAAAGCATTTTATTTTAACTACTTTAAAAGCCTGTTTCTCCTGGTTCAAGTGAGGCCTGGGTCTTGATTTGACTGGTAAGTTTATTTCTGAAAATAAAGTTAAAATCCTCTGAGCTGTCATGATAGTATCATCTGAAATGGCTACTGGTTCTTGCTCTCTGAGCTGAACTCCCAGTTTTCTGGGGTGTGTTACCCTTGGAGGGCCTGATTTTATTTTGGAAAGTGCCAAGGATCTGCCTTCAAAGCATTAGGGTCTGATAAGTGTTTCCCCCACTGGCTATCTACAAACTAAAGCACTCTAAGTCACTTTTTCAAAATGCTTCCCAGCACCTCTGCGAATGTGCAAAGCAAGCCCTAGAGTACTTCTTTTGAATGTTTTGGCATTAATGTTCTGTGAGACAGGGAGAAGAGATGAAGTGAAATGAGTCTCAAAATAGGGCTGTCAAGTTTTTTTCTGGTAGAACTTACATTAATTTTTAATACTCCATCTGTGATCAGAAGAAAAGAAAGACCTTTAGTTCTCAGCACAGATCTTTTTTGAGCACACATTTTTTCCTTGTAGCTGTTATATATTCAATTCTATGATTCACTGACTTATTTGTATTATTTTTCTCGTTTAATGGCAGAATCACCTTTGAGCCTCATCTTGAACTAAAACCACAAAATGCATTACCAGTGACCCCTCAGCAATAATACTGTTTTGCTGCTTTACATGTGGGAGTAATATGAAGCAGCCTTTGAGAGGATAACAAGGTCCTTATGTCAGCTCTATCTTTTTAATGATTTTTTTTTTAAATAATATTGTGTGCTTATTGCAGGGTTTGGTGATCGGTGCATGTTATTTTGCACATGTTCTCCTGGATATAGAATCATATTTATTACTGTTGTCCCTTTGTGGTCTCATTCCACCATCTGGTGCTAGGTTCCCTTCCAGTTTTTTGTATCACTTGTGCCTTTGATCATGACTGAATTTTAACTAGATATCATTTTCTCCTGTCATCAAAAGAAACTTTTTGAGTGGCTTCATTTCTTACTGATTAACTCAAACAAGCACAGAGACCACATGAAGGGTAAGCTAAAAGAAAGGCATGTATTCAGTTGAATCTTTTGGGGATGGTAAGGCCTTGTCCTGTTTTAATTGCATTCTTCTGCATTAGGATAGGATCAGTTCAGTGAATCACCTGGAAGTGGTATAAGCAACTAATTTTGTGGGTCATTGATTTAGTTAATCTGTGACAAGTCAGAAGATGAAAACAGAATTTAATTACCACTGACAGTACTTGTATTGAATTAAAATTATTTAAATATTTTTCAAGAGTTGCATTTTTTAACATTTATTATATTTAAGCACAAAGGAAAGAAATATCTATGACAGCAATATTAATAGTGGGAGAAATAAACCCACCCACTCATTGCTTGGTTTTGTTTTCAGCTTTCGAGGAAAGAAATTGACAAAATATGTCAAAATGACACACGCACGTGAAAAAAAAATAAGGACCAATTTTGAAGCCATTTTAATATGGATAAACTGGTTCACCTGAAAATGCCTATTAGAGTATTACTCTCCTTCCCTTTGTGAGCTGGTACAAATATGTACTTGGTAAATCATAATTAAACATAACTGGTAGAGGCTACGGGGAATTTTTGATTTGAGACATTTAGACAGTTGCAGTCCCTGATCCATTCTAGGTTAAACTTTTAGGGAACAGTGTAGGAAATCAGGAAAACTCTTGTTTTTGTGGTCTTTTTCTTTACAGTCTCTCCATCAAATTTTCATCACTCAGTGTTTATGTGTGGCAGTTTTTAAAGCTTGTTTAATCCTGTGGGTCATAAGGGGAACAAATTGAAAGCTGAGATAAAAGGCACTGCTGAAAAAACTCTCTGTGAGAAAGTTAAAAGCTCCCCAAGAGTAATGTAGATGGTCCCAGAAGGCACAGCGAAACATCCCAAAATAACTGTTTCTCTTAACAAGTGCAGAACTCAGAATAGTCTGTGTATCTTTAGAGTAAATTAGCCATTTCTTTTATCCACATGCATGATAATTTGAATTAGAAATATTTATTTAGAGAACAAGTCCGTTTTCCTTTTTTAACCTAACAGCTAGAAGCTGAGAGAGAAAGCCTCATGGGCTTTTTTCAGATCTCTGCTGTTGAACAAAGCACAATCAGGGCACAGGGAAATAAGGTATTGCAAAGATAGGTAGAACAGGGTTGTTTTGTTTTGTTTTGTTTTTTAATATTGCTATTGCTTTACAACATATTTCTAATTTACTCTCTGTCCTGGGAGCAGATCCTCTTCTCTGCCCTTTTTGGCAGAAACTGAAGAAGGGGAAAAGAATAAATGGAAACCCAAAACACAGAACGGGGATTGTTTCTTCTGTGCAAATGAAAACATCTCCTGCATTAATTTAAACTGCTGTAAAGTCCTAAAACCACACCTACTGACTTTGTACTGGAGCAGATGTGATGTGCTGCCAAACACCATTCTGTCACCTTCACCCAGAAGGGGAAAGAATAACAAGCCATGAAGTAGCATTTTCGTCTGCTCTCTGTTCGCCCTTCAGAAGTTACCTACACAGCACTGCTTCTATTTATTGTTCGACTTCCTATCAGCTCCTATCACAGTCAAAATAAAAAAGAACCAGGTAATGAAACCCAGTCTGAGTCTAATATATCCCTCTGCTAAATTTCTCTGACAATAGTAAGAATCATGAGAACGCTACCAAGTTAACTGTGCTGTGTTTAATCCCACTTTGAGTATGTGCCAAGGACATAAAACCATTTTGGTATTTGGCCCTGTCGCAGGATTTCTGGATTACTTCTGTACTGTGGACTGTAGGCTAACAGAGAGGTCAGATCAGGGAAGACATAGTCAGCAATAAGAGTTAGTGAAATTCTTTAAATTCATTGTAGTGATTCAAGTTCACATGATGAAACCCTTGTGATGTTACATCTGCTTAACACTCTGGGGCTTGTTTGTTCATTTTAAAGATTTGTTTAGAACTGGGGTGAAAATATTATATTTAAGCCTAAGCCAGAACTTGTCAACTCCCTGGGAAGCCTAGAAGATTTACTAAAACCCAGAAACAGAAATAGAGAGGTTGAGAAATCCCTCTATTCCCAACCATCCCTTCCCTATCTGCTTTTAATACTTTTAGGTTTGGTCATGCAACTGTGCAATACCTGCTAGTAGTACCATTTGATACAGTTAGTGTTAACACACAACCAAAATATTAGAAGGGCAAGTAATACACACAAAGTTCTAATAGTGGGCTGAAAAATAGTCAAACAGGGTAGAAATGCTGGAAATGAGTGAGAAGAGCAGTAGTTGAACTATTGTTCCTCTTGGAAAGGAGTAGGTCTACAGGGGAACTCAGAGATGGCAACCGTGCCAAACCTTTACCGAAACAGACACTGAAAAGTCTGGGATCAAATCCCTCGGACATGAGAAAAAGAGCAGGCAATTTAAGCTAACAGATCATCTGTTCTCCCTGCCTTAGGGCATGCAAGCATGGAAATATTTATAGATGGTGGTGACAAATTGATAAATTTACCTTTGTTGTTAATTACCCTAATGTCATTCTTAGCCCCCTATCTGTCCTACTTCTGTTGTAAATTTTTTATCCTGGTACCAAATAGGCATCCTGATTGAAAGGTCTGTGGAAGCTGAGAAACAAGGAAGCTTGGAGCTTGCCAGCTATTGAGAGTTTTATTTAGTTGGTGCAGTGGAGCTTGTCAAGGATATGATGTTTGTTGGTGTCAGATTCAGGAAATCAGGACTTGTGGGTGCAGCTAAGGCTACTCCCAATTGCAGGTTCAGACAGCAGTGAGGATGAGTCCCACAGTGGCACACATACACGTGTGAATATATGCACAGTGTCACAAGAGCTGGTTTACCTCCAGCACTTACATAAGTCTAAGTACAGAGAGCCCAGTCCTGTTGCTCCTCTCCGGCTGTTCAGGATTGAGGTTCACAGGTGAAAAGACACATGCTCCCACTCTTCTGGGTTCACATATGTGCTCATATTCACAGATTCCTCAAATATTAGCACAAGCTCTCAGGTCATATCTTCAATCTGGGCCCTTTACCCAGTCACCAATTCACGCCTTGAGTCTTTCCAGAAAAATCTTCTATGTGCGTGCTAATCCAGACTAAGGCTTGCTAGCAAACTTCACACGTGCACACATGGACACAGGATTATATTCATTTGAGAAATATTAGCATATCCAGGTCTCTCCAGCAGCTGATACTTTGACTTTGCAGCTTACACCTTGGTCTCTCTGGTTGCTGGCACGTTGGCCTTCCAGCAAGCACACCTAGGTCAGGGAGAGAGATTATATAGTAGGAGGAGAGCTATAAGGATCTAATACAAAAACAGACAATTGCAGTGACCAGGCACAGCAGTCAGTCAGAAAAGCACACTGCCTAGCAGCCTCCCTACATACAGCCACTCCCTTTAACCCCTCCTCTCTGATTTTCCTTTTCTTGAGCCTCCCTGATTGACTCTGATCCTTCCATTTGCTCCTTCCCCTGAGCAGGCCATCATAAGTATTGCATGGTCCCCAAAGTCACTTCTAATATTCTATAATACAAAAGGTAACCACATTTTATGTTTCTTATCAGTGACAAAGTTCAACCTGACCCTGTTCAAGGCTGTGACCAAATTGTTCCTTTAATGGCCCATCAGGCAGTGATCAGTGTTGTGGTCCCTGTAAACGTCTCCTTCACCACCTGCTCCTCGATTCCTGAGTGTCTGTGGGTTTAATTTATCACTTTCCTCATTACTTGTTTGTTCTGTTTTACTGAAGAGTCCTTACACTGCTTCTGTTTGATTCTGTTGAATATGATGCAATGGCCCAAAGGCTGATTGAACTGGAGTGTGTGTGAAAGTCAATGCATAGACACACTACAAATAATGTGAGATGGATACAATAATCTTGAGAACAAGAAATTATATAAAGTGTGCCATAATCTTTTAATTCAGGGAAATAACAAATGAACATTTCCAAATGACACCAAATCAGTATTCCCAGTGTGATGTGACCTTGTCTCATTAGCAATTGAGACTAAATATGGAGCAGAGTATGAATGTGGAGGATCACAGTAGGGATAATAGCACTGGTGAAAACAAGTGTCAGTGGTTTTCAAGGTGTTCTGGGCAATCCTGGTAAAGCGGACTTATATTTGTTGGTGTTTTAAGATATACTGCCCCAAAGTACATGACTGCAGAAAACTTCAATACAGATGTCAGCATTTGCAAGGGCTGAGGGTCAGCGTGTTTGTATGTATAATCTCCACAGCCTTTATTGCTGTGATGAGTTCAGGCACATCACTTTAGTTAGATCTGGGCAGCCTCTTTCTTGCCCTGTAAAAACAAACACCAAATGCATGGCCTGGGTGCACAGTAAGCCTCGGTCTCAAATGCACCTTCAGGCACAAATGTGGCAGAATGGTGTTCAGAGCAGGGTGCAGGGGAGCTGGGTTTATGGTGAAGTAGGCCACACTTCCAGAGCTGTGTTGGTACTCTTTCTTTTTTTTTCCAAGAGTTTAGACATGCTGCTGTGTGATCAGGGCAAAAAGAAGGCAGCTAAATAGTATTCTTGTCTTTAGAAGTTTATTCTTTGAACCCTAAGGCTTTGGTACTGTTTACTCCCAGAGCAGACTCTGCAGTCCCCAGATGCAGAAGGCAATCCTGGAGACAAAAACCCACCCTCCCTTGCAAAGCTGGGAAGCAGAGGACATACTCTGCTGCTGAACTTCCCATTGTACCTCTTCCAAAAGAGTTGAAACATCAATTACTTTTCAAGACATATATAGCTTTCTTCTGCCCTGCCAGCCTCTTTAGTGGTTTCTCTATGGGGTGGTTTGTATTATTACATTATCATATAGCACCATAGCTCCTTACTGATCTCTGATACTGATCAGCAGAAGCCAGAGTGCTCTGTCTGCAAGGACAGATTCTCTGCTCTTGTGTAAGCAGGTATCTGTCCTCAAAGGAACATACACTGCCTAAAAAGATAGGATATTTTTGTCTGTTTTGGTCTAGATTTTTGAAGAAAAATTCCTTTCTTTTTTTTTTTTCTGTGATACAGGATTTTTTTGATGTATAGGTAAGAAATGAGGAGTTTGCATCCTACCTAAGCTTCTCCATCCTACCTTTTGCATAGAAATAAAACCATACTGTGAATATTTCTCTAAAACAAAACAAAACAAAAAACAACCACACAACCCCAAACCCAAAGCCTAACAGAACCCCTCAAACAAGATAATAAAAAAATCAATTTACAAACAATATATATATTTACCATCCAGTTAAACCTTATAATGCAGTTCTGGTATCTTATCTACATTTTTGTGAAGTTATTCTTTTTTAAGAATAGAAAATATTGGCATCCCTCCAAGCTTGCTTCTGCAAACTGGATCTTATCTTAAGTAAAATGCCCAGGAAGAGCATACAGAGAGGGATCCTGGTGGTTATGCTGTGGGTTCCTATTCTTGCTGTGTTGGAGAGGATGCAGTTTAGAGTCCCTTTGCTGTCGTGTTATGTTTTAAATTTGCAGTTACATGTGTGATGAAATACCATTCTTTGTGAGGAAAGTTGCTTTCAATTGTTTGCTTTTCTCTCTCTCTCTTCCCCTTGCTCTCTCCAGGCGGCTGCTTTTGGCTTCAGTGAGACACGCTTTAGTGAAGCTCCTCTGTCCCTTAGGAAGCTGCTGCCAGAAGACCAAAGGCATTGGACCCGCAGCTGAGGAGCAGTCGGGCACAACCCTGCAGGGACCCCCTTTTACTCAAACTGTTTATGAAATTGTAAACCAAGCTACAAGAGGGAGATGGTCAGGAGGCAGAGGGGAGGGGGAGCTCATTCCTCCTCCCTCTCTGTCTCAAAGCCTTTTGCTTTCCAAGCTCAAATGCGAGCTGAAATCTGACGCCTGGACTGCACACACTGTGAGACGTGGGCATGCCCTTGCAGTGCACTGATTTCCTCTGCAGCTTGGAGAGCCAGAGCCGCGCTGAGGCTCCAAGAGAGGAGTCACTCCATCAGGCAGTGAGTGCCACATCACTGTGCTGCTTGTCTAAGGGGCTCCAACATGGTCCTGAGGCTGCTGCTCCTCCTCGGCGGGCTGTTTGGGGGCACCAAGCCAGCCCCGCACTGTGAAACCGACCAGGAGACCGTAGGTAAGGCTAATCACCCTAAAAGTCCCCCTTCTTCTCTTCTTCCTTTTCATGGAGGTGAGCAGAGTAAAGGTTCCAGCTTCAAGTAGATGAAGATGGGAGCTGTCACTCTCCTCTAGAGAAGAGGGGGATTAGCTCTTTGGAAATGTGCACACTGCTAGTGATGAAACTGGGGTTGTGCTTGGGAAGTGTGGATGGGAGGGCAGGAGGTGTGTGGCTCTGCAACAGAAAAACAAGGCTATGGTGTAAGGGAACATAATGATTCCCCATCAATCCCTTTAAGACTGTCTGTAGATATGTCTTTCTGTCACTTTACGGACTTCCCGGTTGTTAGGACCCTCCTTACTACCATGGGGAATGCAGAAGATCTGCCTCATCTCTGGCCTTGCCTTCTAGGAATGTGGTAGTCAGATTGCAAGAAGATGAACTTCTGACCTTCTGTATGCTTTTCTGCTTAAGAAAAAATGCTTTTCCTTGCATTTAGCTTTAGGTCACTTATTTCAAGTCCAAAATATGAGATTTATTAGGATCTGACAGCTGTAAGGGTGTGTTTTAGCTTGCTATAAGCAATATGGAACTTGTATGAATTGATTGGATGGAAAAGCAGATTTACCCTTTAGAATAAAGATTAAATAGGAATATGCTGCTAAATTAATTGAAACCTGATTCACTAACCAGTTGACTAATGAAAAAATATAAACACTATCTTTTAAAAATACATGGTGTTTTTTATCAAGTGTGTTTAATTGAAATTTAATTTATGTGTAGAGAATGGAGACATGAATTTCAGTGTAGTGACAAGGTCTATTCCAGGAAAACTATTTGCAGAGGATTTAATATCAAAATGAGTCAGAAAAATATTTATTTTTATAAGATTACAGGAAGATATAAGTTAACCTGAAACTGACCTTAAAGTTGTCCAAAAAATGCAGCTATATTTCAGTGCTTAAATATAAGCCATGGACTGGCACTGGCACTGAACTGCTACAAAGTACAGTCCATGTGCCATGTGCTGTATATAATTTGAGAGTGCTGTTCCCACGAACATCAAAGTGAGGTCTACCACAGCCTAAAGGGATTTTATTTTTGGATAAAGCTGCACAAAGAGAAGTGTTGTAGAATATTTACAGCCAATTACAGAAAGAGGCTGTGTGGTTTGCAGCATGCCCTTTCTCTGTGAGGTATGATTCTACTCCAGTTCCAGCTGATCAAAATTTTGCCATGGGATATTAGTCCTGGCAACTACAAGTGTATGGATCATTGAGGGATAACTCTGCTGTGGTAGAGTGTTTTGTATGTGTTGGCAACTATATTGTCTCTAGGGGAGGGCTTGCAGAAGGACAAGAGATGTAAAAATACCTTGGATCTGGTGGGACTGAATAGCTGAAAATGCTGCTAGAGGGATGGGTAGGGGTAGGGAAAGGGAGCTGTCAACATCACCACATTATGTGACACATGAAGAAAGGGCACACTTCACACTGGAGGGCTATTGGATCAGGAAACAAAGTAGCAGCTTGGACACTGAGAGGTGCCAGATTTCTCAAGGGTCTTCCTTTCCTAAACTGGGTGTAAGATCACATCAGGCCACATGAAAAGAAAGGGGACTGTGGCAATGTTCACAAACAGACCGTGCAGGGGTCTCCACTCAACGGTCAGGGTTATGCCTTCAGCTGTAACAGTAGGATTCTCTCTGCTGTTTTGGGATCCCTTGAGCAGATTTTGGTGCATCTCAGTGCTCAGACCTGTGGTACCCTGCAAGAGGAGACCAGCCTGGAGCTGCTCTTGCAGGAGAGGACAGAAGGAACCACTGCCACAATCTGACTACCAGCAAAGCTGAAGCTGCTTTCTGCAGGCTGTCTGGTCTTCTTGGTGATATTTGTTCTGCAGTGACTCATTCTGCTTCTTTTTTTTTTTTTGTAGTAAGAAGCAAAAACGAAGCATGATTTACAATACCAAGATCCTTTCAAAATGCTTTGTGCTATTCTGTTTAGAAAAATAAGGAATTTATTACTGTAATCTGGCTCTACAGTATGGCACAGACATCATACACTGTGTGGGGAGCTTTTTGAGCAGCAGTTGGGAACCAGGGCACCAAGAGAGGGCAGATTCTTTCTCCCTAGCTGTGTCCTGTATTTCCAAGGAGTCAGTAAGCCTCTGTCTACCCCAGTGATAGGATGCTACATGGCCCCTTGTGAGGTATCTCTTCCAGACCCTGATGAGTTTAGCTGACTTCTTAGCCTACGGTTTGGGTGAGAAAAGCACAGCTTAGTCTGTTTCCCCTGAGAGGTGGCCCAACTTTTGTGGAGGGAGCTAATAGCACAGGTTCCTCTTTTGTCCAAGCTGTGTGGCGTCTCTGCTGCTGACTGATGTATTCTAGTGATAATTAGTTAAATGAAGTACTTTATCATAACTGACAACAAAACCCAAACCCACGTGCCTTCAAATAGGTGATTGCCTTGCATCTGTGGCCAACTCTGCAGTTGCAATGCCACGGGGGTCAGGCTAAGGCTGAATAGATTCATGGAATCATAGAATGTTTTGGGTTGGAAAGGACCTTAAAGATCATGTAGTTTCAACCCCTCTGTCAGAGACAGGGACACCTTCCACTAGACCAGGTTGCTCCAAGACCTATCCAACTTGGCCTTGAACGCTTCCAGGGGTGGGGCAGCTTTAAAACCTTTAACAACACCCATAAAGCCTTTCCTTTCCGGGCCCGCTGTATTCAGGGAGTGCTTTATCGGGGAGTTCTGGGGCAGGGCTACACCGATGCTCAAGCAGGGCTGCAAACCCGCGGAGCTCACTGAGAGCGAGCGGCGGCGACTCCCGAGGTTCGCCCTGGCCCCGGACCGCCCCGGGACCGGGTGGCAGCGGGTACCGAGTGGCGCCAGGTGGCTTCGGGTGGCCCCGAGCAGCGCCGCCGCCACCGTCCGGGGCCTCGCCGCCGTCTGTGGTGCCACCGTGTGGGCTCCTCAGCTCGCACAGACGGCTCCGGGGAGGCACCGGAGCCGGGCTGGGGTTAAACGCAGCAGGGATGCCCAGGCCTTTTGCCACGCTCCCGATCCCTGCCCGAGCATTTGAAGGGTGTTTCGGGCACACGGCAGAGCTTGCCAGACGACAGAACCTTGGAATCATTACGGCTGGAAAAGACTGCTAAGATCTTTGAGTTCAACCGTTAACCTAGCATTGTGTGCAGCACTAAACCATGTCCCTAAGTACCACATCTACAGGTGTTTTAAATACCTCCAGGGATGATGACTCAATCCCGTCCCTGGGCAGCCTGTTTCAATGCTTGAAAACCCTTTCTGTGAAGAAATTTTTCCTAACACCCAACTGAAATCTCCCCTAGCACAACTTGAGGCCATTTCCTCTTGTTCTTTTACTTATTACCTTGTAGAAGACAGCAACCCCACATCATTACAATCTCCTTTCAGGTAGTTGTACAGAGCAATAAGGTTCCTTCCCTGAGCCTCCTGTTCTCCAGGCAGGAGTCCAGAGGGCTGGAGCTGTTTCACCTGAAGCTATGGAGGTAGATGAGCAGCTGGAGTGCAGTTCCCAAGATTGCCCTGGTTGACACACCTGTCACTTTTGGGTCTCCTGCTCTTCCAAACACTCAGGTGTTTACCATCATTTTGGCTTGCTCTGCAGCTGAGTCAGACATTGCCCCATCTTGGGGGTCTCTGACTTTAACCACTGGAGATGTGAAGGAGTGGGGAGGTGCAAAGAGCGATGAGGAGTGAAAAACCACCAGGGTGGGAGATAGGGGGCTGATACAGTATTTATTCTGGAGCCCAGAAGAGATTCTGTGACTTTGGCTCCTCTATAAGCTAAGGCATTGAGTAAGGTTGATTGTCTTCTGGAAAGTCAGACTGTCAGAAAAGGTAGCTTCACATATATATGTTATACCTTTCCCCTCTGCTCTGCAGTTCCCAGGTCCACAGCGTACTATGCTTTTTTGCTAAGTGAAAAAGGGAAAGCGAAAAGCTATTTCCCTCCACGACCTTCACATTGGCCCCAGCTTCATGAGACCTGAGCATATTTGTTCACCTGCTGTGGATGTTTCTAATGCTGGTTTCCTGGTGAAACTTGTGTCTGTGTGCACACAGAGAGGCAGAGCCTCTCCAGGTGCTGCTGCTCCTGCTCCTGTGACTGCACTGAGTGACCTGGCAGTGGGGTGGGGTCTGCTGTCTGCCCCAAGCCAGTGATGCCAGCTAGGTCTCTCATCCTGATGTGACTGGCACAGGCAGGTGCTGACATGGAACATGACAAGACTGCGCTGCCACGTATGAGAAAGCCCAAGCTCCAGGAATCTTGCCTGCTGGGCCTGCAATGGATGTGCCCAAGTCTTGTCAAAATTAAAAAAATGCAGAACTAGCATTTACATCATGCTCACTCACAAGATGAGAAATTCCAGCTCTTGTAAAGCCAGTTGTCATCACTGAATCATGTGAGCTACTTTGGATTCCTGCCACTGGCTCTAGTATTCTACAATTATTTTAGCAACACTGAGCTTCAGCTAAATTTAACATGGGAAATGGGATCAGAAACAGCTACTTATATGCAGAAAGTAAGTTTATATTGAAAATACAATACACAGGTATATGCTTTTACTGCTGAAACAGTTTATGCATGATTTGAATCTGAAGGCAAACTTTTCTTCAGAATACTTGTTCAGACATCTTTAAAGTGTGAGGGTGTGAATACATAGAAGTCAAAACTTGAACAAAAACCCACTGCCCTAAAGCACAGCTAGGCTTTTAGCAAGACAGTAACACTAGTTCATGATGTGCTGTAACATTTCTCGACATTGCCTTACCATTCACACAGTCACAGTGTTTGAGGATGCTGGCTGGCAGACAGCTACTGTGATTGCCTTTGGGCTGCTGACACCATGTGAGAGCCATTGACTTCTCAAACCTGGCCCAAATGTTGGATAAATGTCACAGGCGTTACTGCCTGAGGTAGAGCCAAGCTTGGAGATACCTTGCAGAAGTCACCTATCAACATGTTAGCATAGTGTTTGAGGCTTGTGGGCCATGTCCTGGTCTCTTTGCTGGGGTCTTATGACTCAGGGATTTTATGACTACTGAATCTTATTTGGACAGAATCACCCTCCCAGTTTGATGCAGCTGTCATAGATCAGTGGAGTTTAGGGACTTAATGTTGCTCTGCCCACTGCAGAAATAAAACTGAAATTTCAATCCCTTAATTTATCCTGTTGTAACTCCATTGATTTAATTGGCATCCCAGTTTTACAGGGTTATAACAGGACACTCTTATCTAGGAGACAATATGAGATTAAAACACAGATTTAAGTCAAAGTTGTTGAATTAACTTTTAATCTTTTGTAACATTAAAAATATCACATTTGGTTAAAACTCAATTACAGAAGAATAAGACGTGATGCTGATGACAATAGTTTTCATACATCCAAACTAAAGAATAGGCAAAGTTGTTCTAGGGGCCTGCATAGACTGTTTAAAGAAGATAGAATTATGTTTTGGCAAAAGTTTTGGAAAGGTTGCAGTAGAACAAATAAACTCCTCAATTCTTCAGACATGATCCTCTTTCCCATGGCATTCCATAGAGCTGGGCTTACTCAAAGCAAATCTTCTGACTGTGGTAGGTTGTTGGCCAAAGGACCTGGTGAATACTGCATCCTTAGATAGTGGGAACTGAGCTATAAGGAGTGTATGGTCACAAAGTAAAGCTATGGAGGCATCACAACTCCAGATTACCAGGTTACTAAGTGTTTTCATTCTTCTCCAGACACCCCAGCAAAATATTTGATCCTTTACATGATAGTTGTAGAGATTTCCTGATCTACTGAACCTTCTCACTGCAGCTGTTGTTTTAACATCATCTTCCCCCAGATCTGAGCTGATTTCTCCTTCCTTTGCTGACCAGACACTGAGAGATGATCTCCATATGTCTCCACATCATTCTCATACACAGGAAATGCTTGTTCAGCAGCAGCTTAGCCACACATGAAGATCAGTAAGCCTTCAGCCAATTTGACAACTGCTGGCCCCTTTTATTGTCACTGTCTTTGTTGTATTTTGTTTTCCCAATGGGTAGTTTTCCCCTCACAACTTGGAAAAGGTTTCAGTTGAGGCCAGAAAAGGGTACTTAGTATATTTTGTTTGGAGAATTCTGTTTCTGTTCAGGATTTTAAACTTCTGATGGACTCTCTGGTGCATCTTGCACTGGTCAGAGACACAGCTGGTGCGACACCAGGGATTTGGCCACAAGAGGCACCAAGGGAGATGGTGGGGATGGACAGGCAGAGAGAAATACTCTTCATCAGTTCTTTTAGGTGCCTGCAATTGCAGACTTGTTTGAGTTGTATCTGAATAACTAGAAACAAGTGAGAACTACTGGCCCCCACTGAGGCTGTCTTTGTGCCCCTGCTGCATGGCAGGTCTTGGTGTGCCTATGAGCAGATTTGAACGTGTGGACCTGCAGGTTGTGAGCTCTCATCATCCATGAAAAAGCTTCAGCACATTTTTTCTGGCCCCAGAGCAATTTGGTGAGAGAAACAGTCCAGAAAGAGCTGGCTTCAGAGTCATTACTGTGGGAACACCTTTAGTAATTCAATAAAAATGAGTGTTTAACCAAATGCCAGGTAGCAGGTGGGTTAGAAAAAAGGGTGATTAGTAACAAACACTGGCTTCAGTCTTCCTGCTGTGTTCTTGCTCTGCAAGTGAAAGCAGATGAGGCATTAATCTCTTTCAGGTGCTTTCAGGCTTCTTCATGTGAAGGAGCAGGGCTAAAGCACCGCTGCACATTGTTACTGCACACTGCTTCTGCCTGCTGCAAACACTTTGCTTCTCGGGGTAGTTACTGCAATTGCCAACGTGGAATATTAATAACAGGAATTCAGTCCTTTACTCACAAAAGATTTGATGTATCCCGAAAATGGAGTTAACCACGTGGCTGCTTTTTGCAAGCACTCCTCTCTCCTTCAGTTTTCCTGGAATTCCTTCTCTGTGGATGTGGATCTTCTCCAGTTCTGCTCTGGCATGCATGCCTTGAATGTGTTAGCTGCCTTGTCTTCTGGGCTTTCTACTTGACCTCTTTCTCCCTATCCAAACTTCTAAGCTCTCTCATTCCTCTACAACTAGTCCCTTTACATCTCTACTCCTCCTTCACCCTCATTCTGATGCTTCTGATCCGTGTTAGTATTATATAAGGGATCTTGTCCTGTTCTTGTCCTCATGCTGTAGCTAGGAGCTGGCTCTGGAAACAGTCTGCGTCTTGCCATTTGAAGGTGCTGTTCCAATGTTTTGCAAAATGGTACTAGCAGCATTTGCATCTTACTATTGATTTAAAGTTTTGTCTCTTTAGTGTTACAAGGCAGAGTATCATTGAAAGACTGACTTGATGAACCATGTAGAACAGCAATGAGATCAATACTAATATAATCAGGAACTGAAATGCTTTGTTTGGAAAAGCAGGGGGGTTTACTATAAACAGACTAAAATGAATACATATGTCTTCTGGTTTAAAAAAAGTATCATAAGAAGCCCAGAAAGCTGGTAGGGGATGTGCTGGACTGTACAGATCAAACAAGCTGAGATAATTTATGTTGTAAAGACCTGCATGCCTCCCACCAGTCTGCCTCACTGAATGATTTAGATATTTTAGGTTTAAGAATGGCCCTTGGGCTTATTCCATATCATCAATCACACAGGTCTCCAGTTGGCTTTGCTCTTGAAAAGGCAAGTGGTCAGGCCATGGTACTGCAAGTAGCTGTTGAGCTCTGTTGTCTGGGTTAGGGTTAATCACAGCAGCTTGCTTCCTTCAGTGCTGAATCATCAAGGGGAAAAAATGTAAGCTTGGCAGTAAAATATGTATGTGCTGCACTGTAGATTTTCAAGCTTGCCTTTGCAAATTGAAACCATAAGTGTATATTATAGAGAGGGCTCAGAAAGCTTGAAATGGCTTTTCTCGTCTTCAGTAAGTTATTTTATCCATAATCTTAAATGGAAGCTGTGCTACTGAAAGGACTTTTGTAGCTCTGGTGGAATAGCTTGAGTACAAAAATAAACATAAAAAATTGAAAAGGCTGCTCTGGGTCAGGAAGAAAAAGGTCTCCCTGTAGAAACCTGTCTGTGCATAGGACTTTGAGAGGAAGTTACACTGTCTTCCTTTGAGCCCAGGGGGGCCTCTGCCTAAAAAATAGAAGAGGTTTAGACTCCAAGCACTGAAGAAACAGCAACTGAAGCCTGCCAAGTGAATTGGGAGACCTGAGAAACTCTTTGTAGATCATCGCCTTCATTTCTCTTATGAAAATGGGGAGTGGCTGTACTCTTCTGGCATTGCCAGAGCTTAGAGAAAATGAGCTATAGTGGGCGGAGATGGGGATTTTCTGCTGATTTCTGTGTGCAGACACCCAGGTCCGTGGGTGCAGGGCTGCAGTAACAGAGCATATAGCTGCAGCTTGGGAGCTGGCCTTGGAGAGTTTCCTGCCACTGGCTCTCCAGGCAGGCAGGCAGGCAGGCTCTGGCCCAGCTACGTGTATCCACACATTTCTATAAGCACACATATGAGAGAATTATCTTTGGCCCTTGCAGAGCTGCACGCTCCAAAGCATATGTAAGCATTGGCATTAGGAACTGCTGGGAAGGTCCAAACACCACATCAGCACACATACGTGTTTAAGACTGGCTATAAAGTAAGGTTTGGTATAAACCAGACCTTTTCTCCCTTGATTTTATGTATATTGACTCCTGACAACCTGAAATCTCAAGCTGTTTCATTCCTAGGTGTTTACAAGACAACTGTGGCTTATGCATAGGTCATATGGCAGCTCGCATGGGGCAGGGAGGGAAGGTGTCACAGTTTGGGCAGATTTGGCCTCTAACAGCAGAAAAGGTTGCATAGATATCTCTAACAAGAAGAGACAGAGAAAAAACAGTGTGGTATGCTGCAGAAGTGTGAGACTTTGATCCAATTTTAGGCTTAGATCAAGGTTTAGGATTAGATTTATATGTAAGACCCAGGAGCAAGGAGCCAGTTTTGGTAGTCAGTGAGTGAGTCTTGATAGCTTTGATTTTGTAAGGGGCATCCTGGGTCACAGGTAGTGGAAAAGCTTTATCCCCTAGGCAGGAGTGTTGCAAATTCACCCCTGCTTATCACATGCTGAGATGAATATATTCTGTTGCCATGGAAAAGATCATATGGACTTTGGTTCCTCATCTAAAAAATAGATTTATCCTCTTCAGTCAGCATCTTTGTTAATGACTAATAGTTAAGTTGGTGAATAGACTGTCTCTCCCTATATAAGTATGGTAAAAACATCCAGGTGTAGAAATCAGGTAGCTGGGAGTCTGAAACCCGAGTTGTTTTTACCTCTTCTGTGTGAACATCTCCTGCTCACAAAAGGATCGAGTCATCTGGTGAACCCAGAGACAGCCGAGGACTTAGAGAAATTTCAAATGTCACTTTCATGAGTTGTCCATTGTTTCCTAATGTCTCTGCTTTTGGCCAGCTGGGCAGAAAGAGGGTTAAGTGCACCAAGTCCGTTGCTGCTCAGAGAGCTGGAGCAGGGAGAAGCAGCAGCATCATGTCCAGACTTTGCCTGCTGCATTTCCCCTTTGGTTTCCTTTGCTTGTTCCAGCATATTGCCAGAACACCTTTTTGCTCTGGCTGAATAAGCAGAATCCTGAGACACCACTGTGAACTGGCTTGTGCCACATATAGAACTGACTGATGGCTATAACACTCCTTCACAGCAAAAGCAACTGGGGAGACTATATGCCTTAGTTTCATTATTTGATCATTGCATGGCAGAGAAACAAATAAAAAAGACATTTGTAGTATGGTACCAGAGCCAGCAGAGGGGAAAATTCCTCTTACCATTGAGGAAATGTGAGCAGTTGTAGGAAGACCATTCACACTCCCCAAATGACCCATGAAGTACTGTGCTCAGTACACACTCTAGTCTAAAATAATAGTTACAATATATTTATTTTCTGCTCAGGGGAGAAAAAAGTGTCAAATATTTCTCATCCACCCTCCAAGGTAAGGAAGGGGATTCATTGCTAATGACCCTGGTAATAAACAGCAATAGTGTCACATTGCACATTGGCATATAGCTGAACTCAAGCCAGTCCTATCCAAATTTTTCTTTCCCCTCTGTATGGAACATTTGGCTGGCCCAAGACTTGTGTCCAAGGCATGTCAAATGTGACTGTGATGGCATTAGGACATAAGACTATCCAGATTCTGGAGGTAGTGACAGGCAATTTTATCAGGAGGATTAATTACTGGAGCTAACAAGAGATTGCTCCTTTCTTTTTCCCAGCTAGGATTGTACAAAATATTATTTCTTGATTATCCCCAGATGTAACACTACATGTAGTATCTGGCTGAGATGAAGCTTTTTTAGAAATGCCTTGACCTTAATAACTTAATCACGGAGGGGATTGCGCCTAGCTAGGGGAAACACTGAAATCCTATAACAGAAGGCACTGTTGATGAACCAGGTATTATTTAATGCAATTAGCATAATGTACTGAGCTAGGAAAGGAGTTTGTATGTACATAATTTTTTCCAGCTTGCTACTTATCAGAACTTGTTGGTGTTGGAGATGGACTGTTTCTGCTGGTCCTGACGCCTCATTTATTTTATGAGGTAATGTGGCTCATTTACAATTCATAATATAGAACCAGACTAATTTCCAATTCAATGTCCCCTCCAAGATAAAATCCCAGGGTTAATTTGGTTCTCATTACAATGACTCTATTTTGGCTAAAGAATGATCAACTCATTAGCAATACATATGCACATGATTACATTTAAGCAAATATGCCAGGAGTAGAAATTTAAACTCTCTTTAGCAGGAAAAAAAGAAAATGTAAAGAATTTGGTGTTATGAGGACAAATGCTCAATTCACTGAGCAAGAAGCTAGATGTCCCCCCAGTGAGAGACAGGAGAAATATCAGCAGAGCTAGATTCCCAACACATCACAAGGAAAGTGAACCTGTTGGTTTTGAAAAAGCTTGCACTTCGTGGCTTAGCTCCTATGCGGCACTGGTGAAAACTCCAGTACCTCAGTAGCAATATTTTTCTTTAGTCGTCAGTATTGGAGAAAGACAATATTGAATCATGGCTAAAGGAGTAAAAGAGGCCTCTCCTGGGTCATCAAACCATATTCTTTCAGAATCAAGAGAGCTCATTTATTTTACCTAGTAAGCAGAAAGCTGAGGAGATCTGATTGCTCTTCACAAATGGTGGGAGAAGGAATGCATCAGAGTGTGCAGAGAGCTATTTAAGCTAAAGGACAATGCTGGCACAACATCACATGGATATAAACTGGCCACAAATATTTTCAAAGAAGAAATTAAAAGGCAATTTCTACCCATTGGAAGAGTGAGCTTTTGGAAAAGCCTTTTCATTAGAGTAGTTGGGGAGGGAAATAATTAAAGATGTTATTATGGCATGTATGATAAAATGCAGTGGCTAGAGATAGGATGAAGCAGGAGGGGGAAGAATTAGTCTCCTCCTATCTACCAAAGGCTGAATTGCCTTATAGAAAAGGTATGCACAACATCATGTGGGACCACCACATTTTTTAGGGGAGATCGATAAGACACCTTGTTGTGTACAGAAGGACTTCTATGGAGTTTTAGACTAAACCAGATTAATAAAGTCCTACATTTTGATTAATGAAATCTCCTAGGCACTGAACTTCGGAGTTTTTAAGCATGTCTAGAAATATTGTCTAGTTGTCAGTGTTGGGTGGCTCAATATCTTTTTCAAGCATAGGCCTGATTTCTTACACAACCACACTTCAGATACATTGTCAAGTTCTCCCTTTTTAAAATGGATCAGGGACTGATTGGTCAGTGAACTTGCCTGCTATGCCCTGTACCTAATCCCTGCAGTCTTTCCTGTCTTCTTATTAAACTCCATTTCCAAGTCTTTGCCTGGGCGAGGGTTTCTCTTTTTCTGAGTGTGGATGGAGGTGTATGAGGTTCCTCATGTCAGAACCTGATGTGAGACAACGGGTCAGAGAACTTGTGTGCTCAGGGCACAGCAGCTGGAGAGACCAGTGAGTGCATGTCTTGTGTGTTTTTGTCAGTCTGTGCCATTGCTAGCAAACACCAAGCTGGATGAACAGGATTAAATATTTTGAAGCTGGGTATTTGAGAGACTGTGAGCCTGGGCTGGATACTGACGAGACCAGAGGGCCTCATAGTTGAATACTTTAGGTATCAGGAGGTCCAAGCCAGTTGCTAGGAAGATCAGTGTCTAGATCTTGGCTACCAGTGAGATCCTAGGTCTGGAGCGGCTGCCAGAGGGGCCAGCATGTGTGTCAGCATATGAGGCAACTGGTAGATCAAAGTATTCAGGGCCAGCTACTGGGAAACTGAGCCTAGCTACTCAGGTTCCAGTGTGTCTGTGCTGAACTACTGGAGGGATTCGCCTGTACTTCTTTTTCATCAATGGTCTTTCACCTTGTTTAGCCAGAAAGGGAAACTGGCTGATGTTCTCTGTTTGCCTGTACTCTGTTTTCTCTTTGTGTATTTATGGAATATGTGTCTGCTGGGAATATGTGCTTGTCCCTGGTATGTCTGGACCTCAGGACACAGAGCTTCAGCAGCCTCTGTGGAGATACCAGATTGGACAATTCCTAGCACAAGAAAGGTACTACGTATACCTGCCCTGTAATGACTTTTCTTTTCGTCTTTATTTGCAGGTCAATGCCAAACAGTACAGAAAGGTATGGTGTGTTTTTTGCTCACTCTTCTCTGAAAATCTCCAAACCTTAAGTATTTCTTCATTATTTCTTCACAAGAATACTAATGTTGGTGCTATAGTAGGTCTTGTTACAAAAGAAATGTACTTTTTCACTCAATGTGGCATTTTCTGCTGTGACAACAATATTTGTTGTCAGTCAGAGCCATTATCAAGAGAAAGAGGCTCAAATGTAGGACTCATTACTATAATAGCCAGTAATTTTATGAAGAGATGGATTTCTATTACTCCTTTTTCACCTCTGAGTGGGTTGAAGGTATCACCAACAGTTATTCTTCCTAAGACCTCCTAACCTGATTTCTTTAAAAGTATTAGGTTTGTGAGAATATACTTGTAATCACATTTATGGGTCTGCTTGCCTTTAGTTAAGTCTCAGAAGAACTTTTGATCTCTTTGGGCAATTTCAATCAAACTTCACACAAGGCCTGGAGTTTCATAGATATTAAACTCTACAAATTTTGTGGAGCCAAACAGAGAAGAGAGATATCTTACTGGTACACTCCCGACTAAAGAAAAAAAAAATCTATGTGATCTCACACTTCACTAGTGAATCCATACAAAAAGGCAAGGGCAGGGAAGAGAGCGATATCACAAATAAACTTTTATTCCAGAATCTGAGCTTTTCCCATATTAGACATCAGCAAATTCCCACCTCATCATAGGATTTTTCTTTCCTAGAAGTTTAATAAACTCAAATTGTATCCATAATTTACATAAAATAAGATTTAATTGGAAATTAAATTGGAGAGACATGGATTTGATGTGTGGACCACTCAGTGGATAAGGAATTGGATGGATGTTTGCACTCAGAGTAGCAATCCATGTCTTGATGTTCAGGTGGAGAGCAGTAGTGAGTGGCTTTCCTCAGGGTCAGTATTGGGGCCAGTGTTGTTTAACATCTTTGCTGGCAACATGGACAGTGGGAAAGAGTTCACCCACAGCAAGTTTGCCAATGACACCAAACAGGCTGGGGGTAAGGAATGCCATCCAGAGGGACCTTGATGGGCTTGAGGGGTTGGTCTGAATGAACCTCGTGAGAGGTGTGGAGAGGGACTTTTGACAAGTGCAGGTAGTAATAGGAGAAGGGAGAATGGCTTTAAGATGAAAGAGGGCAGGTTTAGATTGTATATTAGGAAGAAATTCTCACTATGGAAGTGGTTAGGAGCTGGACCAGGCTGTGCAGAGAAGTTGCAGCTGACCCACCCTTGAAAATGGTCAAGGCCAGGCTGGAGCAACCTGGAAGGTGTCTCTGCCCCTGGTAGGGGGGTTGGGACTAAATGATCTTTCAGGTCCCTTTCTATCCCAAACCATTCTTTGATTCTATGAGTATGTGTCAGCCTCTCTTTTGGAAACCAGACTTTGTTAATTTTGGTGGGTTTTAAACTTTACTGACTTTCAAACTGTGTTTTAAATGAACTCCCATGTGGGCTCAGTACTCTAGTCTTTTCAGGGCAGGGATTTGTCCTTTCGTTATTTTTACAAGTATTGAATTAACAAAATACATCTTATTTAGACACAGTGGTTATCAATCAGAGAAGCCCTTGTGCCTCATCAAATTGTCAGATACCATTTGAATTCTGAATGACATCCCCTTGCATCAAACTGTTTGCAATCAATCTCCAGACCAAGCATGCTTCTCATCATCTTTCTATGTGTTGTTTTAGACATGAAATTCATTTAAGAGTATTGTAAATTGCTTCCAGCCTGACAACAAAAGAAATAAGTTCATTAAATGTGGTATGTGTTACATTGTCTTTGAACTATTCAGAATAACTGTGAAGCAAGTTATTTTTTTCTCTGTACGTCTCCTTTTCACAGCAAAATGTGTGGATATTGCCTTAAGTTCTTGTACTGATGTTGCCTATACTCAAATGGCATATCCTAATTTTCTGGATCAGAAGTCTCGAGAAGTGATTGAGTACAGCTCTGAGTACCTGCTCATCAGCGTGCTGCACAACTTGCTCCAGGGAGAATGTAATCCAGACCTGAGGCTCCTGGGCTGCTCGGTGCTGGCCCCACAGTGTGAAAAGGACAAAGTTATAAAGCCCTGCAGGCATGTCTGTGAAAATCTCAAAAAAAATTGTCTCCCCGCCTTTGATGCAATAGACATGGCTTGGCCCTACTTCTTAGACTGTGACCGCTTTTTTGCTGGGGAAGAAGAGGGATGTTTTGACCCACTGGCAAAGCTGAGAGGTAAGGAAGAAAGCTCTGCAGACATCTTGTCTAGATGAGAAGGGTCTCATCTCACTCAGCTTGATATATCTATGGCACAAAACCTCTTCGCTTGTCATCTTGTTGTCTTTAAAGACATCTGTGTAATTAATTTTGTTCCACCTATTCTAAACAATTAATTAAACTGTGCTCTAGAAGTGTCTGTTTCCTTCCCTCATTTACAAAGAAATTAAGACAGGCAGCTCAGAGTAAGATGTTTAGATGCATTTAGATAAACCCTGTCCTGGGTGATAGCTGTCTATATATTTGAAACATTGTATTTTAAAACTGATACTTTAATGCACTCATAAATTCCTGACTGCTTTAAAAGCTTAACAGCTCATTAAAATATTCTCATTAATGATTTTCACAGATTTTTTTTGGATTAAGAAGATCCAGATAGCTGAAGACAGATGAATCTCATAAAAAAGTAAATTTGATACACCAAATTCAAAGGGAAAAATCTGTACAGTTTCTAATTAAAATGTACCAGCATGCCAGAGGCCAAACTAAAACTGGTGGTTGCACAAAATATTTGTCAGTGTGCATATGCATTAGTAGGATTTTGCAAACAAAATATGCCACAATAAACAGTGTAGGATGTGCTCCATACATTTGATCGTGGCTGTATTTTCTGTAATTCTTCTATGTAAAAAGGTATTTTGCAAAAAAGGTGCAGGCTTTCATACAATCCTCTGCGTGTCATGGTCTTAAACACTATGCTACAATTTTTCTTTGCAGGAGAAGTAGATGTTGAGGAAGATTTGCCTTCAGACTTGCCAGCAACTTTTATTCAGTTCAAACACCATTCATATTCCCAAATGGTGAGCACGTTGAAGAAGACTGCTTCCAAGTGCTCCCATATTGCAACAACTTACAGCATAGGTCGCAGTTTTGAAGGGAAGGATCTTTTTGTGATTGAGTTTTCAACCAAGCCTGGACACCATGAACTGCGTGAGTTATACGAGTGTTGATCAGGTTTCCTGAGGGGAGACCATTTTATCCAAGTGAAAACAGTTCCTTTTAATTGGATATCACTTAAACTGTAAAAAGCATTGATTCAAAAACATTTCTTCTCGCTTGTGTTCCTGAATTACAGTGATACTTGGTGATTTACTGTAGTAATTACAAGCCAGTAGCAATTTCTTACTGTTATGACCTCTGTGTATGACCATGGTTGGCATTCCTTGTTTCTAGATGCATGATCATGTACTTGGTTGCAGTGATGTGGCTTTTATTTATTTGTGCCCAGTGCACAAAGAAGTAGGGATAATTTTCTGCTACTGACTTACCCTCCCTAGCATTTCTTCAGTTTCTTTTTGTTTATCACTGTACCCTGAAACTCCCCACACTTCTTACAAGTAATGCCTGTCCCTAGTCTAAACATTGTCCTTCACATCCTTAAATACATACATCTTCTGAGAAGGCCTCAGGCATAGAAGGACAGTGACATCAAAACAGGATGATCCAGCAGAGAAAACAATCCTCCTGGACAGAGATTCAGGTCAGGGCAATACCTCTCAGTGTAACAGGTGGATGATATCAGGAACTTATGATATCATAGCCCCTGAATAGCTGCTGTTATACTATACATAGGTGACATATTAGGACATGAATTCTCACTACTTTTCTGCAGATTGGAACAGTGATGATCTCTGTTTTGTAGATTCATCACTTGAAACAGCAAGGGCCAGATTTTTAAATGTTCTACATTCTTCAAAATACAGGTAATTTTCTTGGAGACTATTAGGTATTGCTTTCCAGTTACCAGCTCCCAGCTCAAAAATCATACCTGACTAAATCTGGTGGACTGCTATGGTCAGTGCTGCATACTAAGGGTCTTCATGTTGCTTCTCATCAGAAAAGCTCCAGCACAAACAAAACTTCAGCAGTGTGGCAGAACTGAACTACATTTTCCTTAATACTTTATTATCATCTCAGGTCAGGCTACTCTGTCCTCTGTGTGCTGTGCTGCAGGGGATTCAGAGAAGATGTCAAACACTGGTAGTTTTGTTTACTCTTGGCCAGACTGCCTTGCATGGTGTTGAGGTGTTTTGAGGTACCTTTAAACTTGATCATGTCATGGCAGATGTCTTTCAAAGAGTAAAGATCTACACTACATTTTCCTGGCCTATCATACTTCTTCTCTTTTTAAGGAAAAGAAGTTGCAGGTGTCTTTTTAGGCTTATACTCCATTTGCTAGGAAATGAATCAGGCTTTTAAACAAAAACTGTGATATGGCATGATAGAAGATGGTAGCTTAACACATTACCTAGCATTTCTTTCTAAATCACTTGCTTCATGCTGCTCAGGACAGCATAAAAGGAGGTGGAAATAGCTCCAGAACTGGAGATTTTGCTAGCCTGACTAAGTGGCCTAATAGCTCTGTGCCAGGCCCCCTCCAGTGTCTAGTGCTCAAGGCTGGCCAGGACCAAAGGCAAAGATGAAGGGATAGACAGAAAAGGGTGTGTCCAAAGTGCAACTATTTTCTACTTTCCATTAGTCTCTAAGGAAGGGTAGAAACTGAGATAACTGCCGGGATTTTTGAAATTATGTGTTTCTGATAGTCTTATTCCAAGGCTATTTAGCCTGAAAGCCACTTTTTATGCACAAATCAATTTCTGTTCCAAATAGAAGGATAATGTATTACATATCTGCAGGTCATTTCTAGGATCTGTGGCAAAATTGAAGCCATCCAAGGTAACTGAGAGTGCCAGGGGTATATTTTGTTCCTTCCCAGCCAGGGCCTGACATTTTTGTTTGCAGCATTCTTTGTTTATATTTAATGATGACTCCAGCAAAAGCTGAGAGCAATGATTGCCTCTTATGGTTTGGCATCTTGATTGATTGGACTTAAGTGTATTTCACATTATTTAAACTGTTGCTGAACTGATGTGTAATGGAGAAAAGTTCACCTGGAACTTGTTTGCTATTTACAGGAAAGTATGCATGAAATTAGTGTAAATGAAACTTTCTGAGTCATCAGTAAGCTATTTGGGTTACTCTGCTTTGGGAAGCCTCCCAGGTATAATCAAATTAAAGCATCTCATTACTTCATATTCCGCAGTCAAGCCAGAATTTAAGTACATTGGCAATATGCACGGAAATGAAGTTGTGGGGAAGGAACTTCTAATATACCTTGCACAGTATCTGTGTTCAGAGTATCTTCTTGGGAACCCTCGCATCCAGACCTTGATTAATAACACCAGAATTCATCTCCTGCCTTCACTCAACCCTGATGGGTATGAACTGGCTGCAGAAGAGGTAAAAGGTTTTTTTATAAGGAATTGTTCACGCCTTCATGTTTCTAGAATTCCCCATGGGAAAGGTCACACTGGGAGGGGAGAGTTGCATAAAGAAAAGAATATTAAAATTGGCAGCTAGAATCCCAGGTGGGTTTGGTGGTGGGTTGCTTTCCAAAGATGATTTGAACAGAAATAAGAGGAAATCAGAGCCATATTTGTCATTTTTGCTGCCTGCATGGGATGATGTGGAAATGACTGTGTTACTTTTTCACACATTTAGTACTCTCTGCAATCAGTTCTAGAACAAAATGCCTACTGACTCACTGTAATGACTTAAACTGTTTTATAAAGAAATGTAGTTTAATACCACAGAATAGATATTCCTCCTCTTTTACAAGTGCAGGTATAACGAACTGTGAATATTTTCTGTACTGTCACAGTTTTGTAATGGATGGCAGTTTTCAGAGATCAACTCATTTCTGAAGGAAAATTGTGAAAACAAAAATTCTGTTATATGTTACCTGACATTCTTCTTCTTTTCACCTCACTGTTTTCATTACTGCCATTAACATGAAACTAGACCTTTTCCTGTGTTGTTCATGTGGTGAGCTCTGTCAGTTGGATGAGTCTGGGGTTATTGCACTCTGCCTGATCCTGTCTTGGGGCTTCAGCTTTATTTTCTTTTTCTCCTCTAACCCACTCTGCATGCTGCTCTGTGCTGAGCAAGAGGCTGCTGTGTTCCTCTCATGAGTCACATCACTGGTGAGTGAAATGCTCCCTGAATGCTAGTTAGTGCATATTCATGGGAACAAAAAGTGATTAATAAGTGTGGTTTTCTTACCAAAATAGACCTTTAAAGTTTACTTCTTTTAAAACTTCCCTTTGATTAAAATGGCAGTTTAAACAATTTCCACAAAGTGCTATTTTGAGACAGGAAGTTATTCTGAGGTTGTCTTCTGTGTTACAAATTAGGGAGCTGGTTACAATGGATGGGTCATTGGACGACAGACAGCTCAGAACTTGGACCTGAACAGGAATTTCCCAGATTTGACATCTGAGGCTTACAGAAGAGCTGGGATTCATGGGGCTCGTCTGGACCACATCCCCATTCCACAGTCCTACTGGTGGGGTAAGGTATGAATTACAGATTTTATAAATTATATATACTACAGAGCAACTCAGGAATTAAGAAACTGATATTGCTTGGTCTGAAGTTTTTTGATGGTAATGAAATTTTATAAGTAGCACTGAACTGGACAGGCTCAGAATTGGCATGAAAATCATAGTGTAGGTCTGGACAAAGAGGCAGGTATCACAAATCATTCAGAAAACTTGTGGATAATTTGAATTTTGCTATTTTAGATTAAGAATAATGCCTGTTATGAGGGAGCCACAAGAGTGTAATGATTCATCATTAGTGATTTAAAGTGTGGTGCATGTTAAGACTTTGTCGATTTGGCTGTCATTGCACTAAGCTCTACACAGATTTGATGCAATAGTGGTTTCTGCCTTGGAAAATGTACAGAGGCTTCGTAGAGAGTTGTGTGGCATCAGCATCATAAAAAAAGGATGTTTATAAATTTCTGTAACCAGATAGAGCAATGGAAACAGCCTGTCAAGCTGCAGTGGTGCTGGAAGGGAAAGTTCCTTCTGCAGGATGGAGCAGGATGGAGGCAGCTCTACAGGGTCTCATGCTCATTATCACTACGCTCTGTGTTATCTTATGTCATGTCCAGAAATGCAAAACTCCTACCTGTACTGCTGGCAGCTCAGCAGCCTCCAACACTAGCAAATCTTAATGGAATTTAGTTCCCCTTGAAATCAGAATACAGGAAGCTAAATTGGTAGTTGTCATATTGGGAGCTCTGCTTTTCTTCTGCTTTTAAGCCCTCTTTATTCTAATTCAATTTTTTATCAAAGTCTCACATAGGTGGGGAACAGGATTGTTTCAGCAACTGGTGTGTTAGCAGATTTGAGAGACCACACTTCAGGTTCCTACTCTGCTGCAGGTGGTCTTGTATAAAGCCAGGTCTAAATCCCAAAGGCATTCCTAATGCTGCCCCAGTAATTTGGTACCCCATTTCACAGTAGTGAAATTTGGATAAAAGCACCTCACTTCCTCAGGATAATGTGCGTATGAAGATGCAAAGCTGTGAGAGCCTCGGTAATGCACAGTGTATTAGACCATTAATTTTTGACATATCTAAGCTCAAGAAGATCTATTTTATATATGTAATCACATAGATCTCAACTCATGTCACTGGATTTCTGCATGAATATAAGTTCACAAGCTTGAAAGTTTTCAACTTTTGAATGACTAATGACAGTGAGCTGGTAAATGCAAGTGGAATACAGAGCTTCAGATGGGAAAGAAGGATTGAGAGTTGAGGAGAAGAGCCTGAGGTCAGATGAAAACAGAGGAAAAAATAGATTTTTGGAGAAAAGTCAAAGATTTTGATTCACCATTGTGGTGAGTTGTGCCTACCTGGATACCAAATGTCTGCCAAAGCTACTCTATCATTCACCTCCTCAGCTGGACAGGGGAGAGAAAATATAACTAAAAGCTCATGGTTGAGATAAAGACAGGGAGACATCACTCAGCAATTACCATTAGGGGCAAAAAGTATTGACTTTGGGAAATAAGTTAGATTTATTTTATTTACTAAGAATCACATCAGAGCAGAGTAATGAGAAAATTTCAAAACGTTTTTCTCCTATCTCTTCCTTCTTCCCAAGCTTAATTTTATGCCTGACTTCTATATGCCTCTTTCCCCTTGGTGGTGCAGGGGGACTGGGAATATGGCTGCAGTCTCTTCATCACATGTTGTCTCTGGTGCTCTTTCCTCCTCAGGGGGAGGACTCCTCACACTCTTCCCCTCCTCCAGCATGGGAAGTAAAGGTTGGAGACCTCCCTCCAGGCATACACTCACTCTCTCTCTGTGTCCTGAGGTGCAGGGTTGAAGACCCAAGCAACGCTGAGGAAGGACAAATATGTCTTCACTCCTCTTTTTGCCAGTGTGTGGCGCAAATTATGAGCTTGTCTCACACTGTGCAGAGTCCATGTAACTGTCTGGATTTTCTGGCTCCAACCTCTTCCCTCCCTCTCTGAGTCCTGCTTCTGCCCTGGTCCTTCTGCTGATCTGTGAGATGGTTAATGGTAGGTGGCCACTTGCAGAAGTGATTTTTAGAACCATGTATTTAGCTTTTTTAGATGGCGTGTAACATCACAGTTTATAGAGAGATGGATGGAGACAGCCTAACACTCTCACAGTAACCACCATAGCTCTGCCCCAGCTGCAGTGTGCTGGTCACACTGGGTTGTGTGTCATCACACACAAGAGAACAGGGAGCCTTGGCACACAACAGCCCCTGCCTGAGCTCTGCCTCAGTGGGTGCAAACCTGGGGTTATAAACACATTGCTTCTCAAGATAACATTTTTCTTGTTTTTAAAGAAGAAATAAGATGATCATCCAAGGATTCATTCCTCAGAGCACCAAAGCTTAGGGAACTTCTAGGTGGGCTCCTCACCCCAAAGTTGGTCCTGACCTGAACAACATCCAAAGCATGTCCAAATCCATATGCTTTGCAGAACAAGTGAGGGAACCAAATTGCCTGTGGCCTTGATAGCACCACAAAATCTCCCTGCTGACTGTAGTTGTATATGATTCACAAACCTGGCAGTAAGTGGTCTCACAGCCTTGTGACCCCCTCCTCTGCTGGTGGTATCACAGGACAGCCAAATCAGCTCTCCCATAATGAGCCTCAGCTTTGTCAGGCAAAGGAACTCTTGGCTCTTGTATCAGTCAGCTTTGTGCATGCAGGAGTGTAAGACTAAATGTTTCGATACCAGCCTCTCAGCTTTCATTTACTTAATAGTGTTTGTTACCTGCCTTATTAAAGTAATTATATGAATATTGCAGGGCATTGTATAAAGATCAGAAAACAGAAAGCAAGCTCTCAGCCAATCCCCTAAGCTCGGGAGAGCTCCTGCTCCCCATAACCCTTGCTGTACAGTACGTATTGTTCTCCACTATTATGAATTATTGTAATAAGTGGTCTGAGGGCTCAGACTGAGAGACTTCAGGCTTTATCTGAAATAAAATCAGTTCAATTGGCTTGATTCAAACAGAATTTAGAAGTCTATGCCAGTGGAGGCTGGCATAGTCTTTAGGAAAACAAGTCTGGTTGCTTCTAAAAGGGAAAAAAGAAATCTTTGAAAGCCATGAAGACAGTGACTAATTGCAGTATAATCTACAGAAATGAAATTCAGGTTTAAAAAGTGTAGTGGCCATTCTCTGTACTTATGTAGAAATAATTTTGCTGTTTTCTAATTGAGCCCAAATTGTTCTTGTGAGATGGATATTTTAAAATTCAACTCATGTAACTTAAAAGCAAGAGCCCCAGTGGAAAAAAAAAATCAAACCCCACAAAACCCACATTAAAGAAAAAGTCTATGAATAATCAAAGGCCAGAGCGACATAGATAACATCTGCTATGATCCGGTGGAGCTGAACCAGGATGTGCACATTTCAAAGCCTTAATCATTCTGTACATGATGTCACCGAAAGGCTATTAGGATAAAAATACTGACATTGAAACTCCTGATTTTCCACAACATTCACTTCAATGAGACATTAGCTCTGAGATAGCACTGTCTAGGGGTTTATGCAGCTATTACTAAACGAGTTGGCTAATCAGAAGGAAGGACTGAAATTAGGAGCTCTGAAATAAAACTGTGTATTTCATGCTTGCCACTGAATTGCAGAAGCAACTTAAAATCTTCTTATCAAGGCCAAAGAGTGCTGTTTGAAAGCAGGGCTGATGCTCTGTCTGGCATGCCCTCTTTAGCTGGGCAGCAGGAGCTGGGACAGCTGCAGCAGGGCAGGGAACTGATATGATTTTGGGGCAGCATCCTCCTCAGAAGTGCTGCAGTTATGGGGCTAGGAGGGTATGAGCTTGATGGCAGGCGCTCAGCCACTCCATGAATGCCCAAACAGGGATTCATGGTGCAGCCAGTGACATTTTCAGCCCTTTACAAGCCACCTGGGATATTCTGCTCTTCAGAAGGATGAATGAAGCATTTCCAGAGTTAAGGTGGGAGTGGCTGGTTCAGTCCCAAATTCTCTTGGGATAATGAGCATGGTCAGATCATCCCTGGACACTGTACAGGGATCAGAAAAACAAATACTTTGCTGCAGATAGTGTTCTTTGGACACTGCCAGGTTCCTGGTCAGGAAGCCTGCAGCTGTTTTCTTCTCTCACCTCTGTATTCTGTGAGTGGGTGTGTGAGACTGCAAAAAGTGCAGAACATTTGTGTCTTCCTTTTGGAGCCCTTTATCTGCCTTTTTAAAAATGTTTTTTGTGTCATGCCCTTCCTGGAAACTCTGTGTTTAATCATCCCAATTATGCAAAAAAACCTTGGTTAGGTTTCTGGTGTGAAAAGTGCATTCTGTGTGTTCCTGAGTTGATCAGACTTTATCTATTACATCTCATTTTTTAGGTTGCCTCTTTACAACACCAAAATTGAAAGGATTGTGACACAGATTCTGAGGTTACCACTATGTTGATAAATAATATGAACTTATTCTCCTGAGGATGAGTGGCACAAACTGGCTTGTATCCGTATACTATCCACAAACTATTGCTCTAATATTTCACCTTACAGCAGTGGAAACACTTGGGTTCCTATTTCTTCCCAAGTACAAGGTACAGCCTTTCACAACTGCACTGGCTAGAGGCACATGTTCAGCTCAACAGCTGCAGAATGGCATTTTAAGGAAACCTGAAAACTAAAAGGATTCAGTTAATAACTATGGCATTTGAAGGATTCTGCTGCTTACAATAGGAATAGGCAGGGTGATATCTTCTTAAGTAACTCCAGGTAAAACTATATTTAGAAATAGCTTTTACCTTTGCTTTCTCCCTCTTTGCTGGAGCTATAATACATCCATGGTGCACTTTTGCTTCACAGTGTTTTTCTCTGCTCTGTGTGTGGGTTTATGCTACCCACTGCATCCCCAAAGCTATGACTTACCAAGAGCAGATTAGGGACTGATCCAAAGAAAACAGGAATTACTATTATTGCAACAATACTAGTGTATAGGTCTTTAGGGGTTTTACTCAGTTGGTTTTTGCCTGTTTGGTTGGTTTCTGTTGTTGTTGTTTTGTTGTTGGTTGGGGTTTTTTTTCCCTACACATTATGGACTTAATTCACTGTTACTAGTTCTTAGGTACTCTGGAGTCCTGGTTATCTGGTTTTCTGACAACTGGTGGAAGCAAATGAAAGGGTGATATGCAAAGTTAGCAGCCCTAAACAGATGTTGGACTAAGTCAACTGTAACAAATCTTTCTCATTTTTATAAAACACACATATATGTCCTTGTGCAGAATCTGGATGAGCAGCCTCTGCCCTCACCAGCTTTTTCCCTGGTAACTTCCCTCACCTGCAAGGAGAAGAATCTCAACTCTCCAGGGGCACTGGCATGAGTCTGGGCTTGCAGGGACTGGCCACCAGATGACACTGTTATCCCTAAGAATTAACTGACATGGGAGCAGGGCCCTGAAACTACTCCTCAGAAACGGGATGACGGAGCCTCCTGCATTCCGGAGAAGGATGGTGCCTGAGCATCTTCTGGAATTCGGCACCCTGTCCCTTGGCCTGTGTTTCTGAGGAAGCACAGTAAAAAAAAAAAATTAAAAAAAAATTGGCAACTCATTTTCAGCAGTTCACTGCAGGTAAACTGCAGCCATTGTTGTGTTTTATATGTATTAGTTTTCATTAATTTGCAGATGAACCTGGGCCAAAGGATAGGGCCAGTGATGAGAATTACAAATTGATCCCCCTATTCCAGTTTATCCATCCACAGTCAATCCTGCTGATTCAGAAATGAAGTTAGGTAGGGAATTTGGTTTGCTAGTAGTGGTAAAACACCACAAGTTTTGCAGTTTGAACTGCTGAAATTGTCACTGTAATGAAAAGTTATTCTTTTGTCAAAGATTCTCTTTTCTTCTCCCCTCGTCTACCCCCCCCCCCCTCCCATTTTTCCACAGTGAACAGTGTGTCTCTTCTCTTCCCTGGAGCAAACTGACTTTCTCTCCTTATTAACCTTTGGGATGGAAGAGCCAAAAAGCCTCAACGTACTCCTTTTGACACACTCCATTTTCCAATGGGCTTCAACCTGCCCAGGATCAAATCCCATTGGAGCTGCATGGCTACTCATAGCTTTATTTTTCCTCCTGGATTTCAGGTGGCCCCTGAGACAAAAGCAGTCATGAAGTGGCTGAGATCTATCCCATTTGTGCTCTCTGCCAGCCTCCATGGGGGTGAGCTGGTTGTGACCTATCCTTATGACTACTCAAGACATCCTATGGAAGAAAAAATGTTCTCCCCTACACCTGATGAGAAGGTAATATTGTTTTTGCAATATGACCATACTGATGTGGCTTCCATGTGGAAACATTTTCTTTTAACAAATAACAAACTATTTAGATTCTGTACATATGTATGTGTATATATATACATGCATGCAATTAATATTAAATATGTAGTATAACACAAGTTTATATACATAATGCAAGTGTATACACATACATGTAATATGAGATTAGCTCAGTTGGTACTAATAATGCTAAGTTTGCAGGTTCGGTCCCCATATGGGCCATTCGCTTAAGAGCTGGACTTGATGAGCTTGTGGGTTCCTTCCAACTCAGACTATTACGTGATTCTGATTAATACACTCATTTAATGTGCTTTAAAGTATAGGATACTTTGCACATTCTCAGTTTAGCCTGGAAAGATTTACCCATCTTTTGTGAAGCCAAACATGATTTCATAAAGCATGCGTTAGGAAAATTCAGGCTTTTAATTCTTAAGGAGAGTAGGCTGTGATACTTTTACTAGGGATTTCCAGAAGAAAAGGAACAACCCTGGCCAGCACTGTTAATTTCTGTTGAAGTCTATAGAGGGGAAAAAATAAGGCTGGCTGCCATATGGTGGCAGTCTTGTAACATTTATTCCAGGTCAGTGGAACAAGAATGGTTTCCCCCTCTTGTCCCTGGAAAGTTCCCCATTTGGGACACACTGTAAATCTTCTGTGAAATTTTTTGCCATCTTTCCTATTTCCCTTTGGTTTCCTCAATCTAGTATTCATTGCCGACATGCCCACTAGGAGAACAGCTATCTTCTCAGCCTTCTAGCATATGCTAAAAATGTCCCTGGCCTCTTAAGAAAAGTGGTTCTTTATATAACAAACAGCAGCTGAAAATAGTCAGAAGTTGATCTTTGACTTGAGGCATCCGTTACCTTTGAGCATATCTCTGGGCTGACTTTTTAAAATGACAGTTCTCGCTAGCACATTAAATATTTAAATATTTCTAACTGTTAAATATTTTCTATATCAATCCATTCCTTCTGAGCTGTACAATGCTTGCTTGACTATGCACATATGAAAATTAGCTGTAAAATTAACCAGGAATTGCACAGTAAAAAAAACTATGTAAGAAATATCTGGTGGATGCTAATGAAAGTTCCAGAAGCTCTTGGTGAGGACTAGAGGAAATCATAAACTTGTACATTTATACCCCATTGCCTGGGCTAGGGCTATCCTGGCTGAAACATAAATGGGGAAGGAGTATGACCATATGTTCCTTACCAAGAATCTCACCTGTGGAATGGAGGGACAGCAGTCCCTCCATCATCTCCAGTCAGGGAAGCATGCGTCTTTTGAGTGAAGGGATACAGTCACACAGACAAAAGGCTCTATCCTTGTGCAGTGCACAGCTGGACAAGACCTAATGGATCCCCGGTTTGCAGCTCTGTAAGACAGGGAACCTCCTACTGGTGACTTGCTGCATAGTCAGTGGCTCCAGAGTCTGGGAAGTTGGCTACAAACATGAAAGTTTAAAACATGCAGAATAGGGCGAGGGATTTCATCAATCAAACCCAGTTTTTCCAATGACTCGGCACAGGAACCTTAACAGCACTATCCGTATCTCTTAAAATTTTGCACATAAAGTTATAAAACCTGTGTCTATGAAGTGACTTGTATTTAAGTAATGTCATCTGCAGTTGCTACTGCCAGGGAACCTGCATTCCAAAACACAGCAGTTTGGTTTAGCTGCTGTACATTGGCCATAACCTTTTTTCTGGCTTCTGACCTGTCCCGCTTGCTATGCAAGAGGAAACTCGCAACTCAGGGTGAAATGCTACAAAGCAGATAATGGAGAAATATCAAAAAATCAAATTTTGATGAATGTATTCAAACCAGGTTGCCCTGTTTGGAAATGAATCTTGATTCTGTCACCTCCCCAAGTCCATCATGATATGTGTGTGGTAGCACAAGGTTCCCCTTGACACCTCTTCCAAGACACTGCAGATTTCAAGCCCCTTTAGCCTGCATCACAGCCTGGGCTGGTACCTGCTGAGACCAAGGAGTCTCAAAGCTGAACCATGTCCTTACACTCACAGTCTTGCATCTGGTTTTCAGCCCACCTATTCAAAATCTCCCCATATTTTGGCTTTTGGGGAGATGAATGATTTAGTAGGCCCTCACATTGTGTTAACACAGTAAGCTGCATCAATGTCTGCTCAGCAGAGCAGAAAGGTCCACAACAAGTTATCTCATTTTGGTCAGTTGAAATACTCACTTTTGTCCCCCTGAAAAACCCAACTTGAGACAATTAGCAAGGTAAAAATGCTGGCCAAGGTAACAGCACTGACCATATTTTCCCAAATGAGGCATCAAGCTACCAAATTCATGAGAATTCCTCTGTGTTTTTTCCCATTTTTTTCCACAGTATTACACTTAAATGTCTATGTTTTTTTGAAGTACACGACTAGTCATACATTATCTGCTAAATGATAAGAAACGTATTGTTATTCAGGAACTTTAATTTTTTTTTTTCCAAAAAAAGTGTGGCTTTTTTTTTAACATTGATTTGACTTGCTTTTTGAATTCTCACTACCTCTTGTCTTTGTTCACTTGCACTAGTGATCAGGCAAAAGCCTTATGCCTCTTGCTGATAAACAAGAGAAAACTTGGTCACTTGAAACAGCACATCTGCTGATGTCTTTGTAAAAGGTGAGGAATATACTCCTAAGTCACATGGGCACTTTTGAAACTTTTTAGCAAATACCTTCCAAAGAATGTTCAGAACCATGACCCATATTCCTGTAGAAATTAAAGATATTGAATCTGGCACTGAACTATTGGCAGTAAAGGTTCTTAACATGTTTAATTAACATTCGCTTCTTTTCAGCAGAACTTTGAAGGCACTTAATTTTCTGGGCTAAGCGATACTTAGAAACATAGAAACTCAAGGGAGCTGCAGAAGCATTTCATATTAAGTCAGGACTTTTAGTGTCTGGTCATCAGAAGTACTTTGGTAAATTGCTTTTACACCTACATTGCACTGTCTTTCAACATTTCCCTGGTGACCTACCTGATTCCATAACTGATTCAGCTTTGTGACTATTAGAAACAATCACAAATATTAATCAATGTTGTGCAATTAGTCATTTTGGTCTATGATGTTGGTATCAAGAATAAAGCTTTAGGATTACTTCTAAAACTAGGATTTTAGCCATCCAACTTCTTGCACACATTGTCTTAAGCAATATGCAATGAAACTCTTGATGGTGAGTGGTAGGATCAAGTAGCATCTGATGACTTCTGTAATTTCAATGTTGAAATCCAAAAGTATAGCCTTTGCAGATGAGGTTCAAATAAACAAAAAGGAAAGGGGGGATTTTTTTACAAGGTTGGAATACACATTGGAGAAGAAGGTCAGGAACATGATTTAATAAATGGTTTCTGCAGATCACTGCTGTTTCTTCTGTCTTCACTACATGTACTGTCACTGTTCCTTTCTGTGTGGTGACTGCTCTGCTCTTCATCAGAATCAACTCTTTTAGGAAATCAGTGGTGACATCTTACATTACCACATCATTTCCT
>JAOXXN010000471.1:62207544-62221356 GCA_026770055.1 Myrmophylax atrothorax
GGTTTCTGCCCCACAAAGAAGCAACTGTCATTGAGATCAAACTGTCAGGTTTTCCTGTGTGAGTGATAAGTGTAAAGCAAATTGACACTGTCTATTTTAACAGCAACATTCAACGTGAAGTTCTAGTTGGGCTGAAGGTGATATAAGTATTTTTTTAAAGGGTAAAAATAGCAAAAGCTAAAACATAACCTAAGGGATGTCTACATGACAGAGAGGGACCTTTCTATGAGGGCAGGTAGTGCTAGAACAAGGGGAATGGCTTCAAACTGAAAGAGGGTAGATTTAGATTAGATATAAGGAAGGCATTTCTCAGAGTGAGGATGGTGAGACACTGGAACAAGTTTTCCAGAAAAGTTGTGGATGCCCCACCTCTGCAAATGTTCGAGTCCAGTTTGGATGAAGCTTTGAGCAATCTGATCTAGTGAGAGATGTCCCTGCCCATGGTAGGGGGGTTGGAACTAGATGATCTCTAATGTCCATTGTAGCCCAACCCATTCTAAGATTCTTTGATAACGGGGAGAGCTAATTTCAACCTTAAAACCTGTGAACCAGAAATACAACCAAACAAGCCCTCTGCTCTTGCCCCAGAAGATAGAAGCCAAGTATCACAAAATCCCCTGGTATTTAAAATGTCATCTCTGGATAAATATACTGGATTGCAGAGAAGGACTTTAGAGAAGAAGACAAATGAAAACTTCCTAGAAAAAAATGAAAAATTCCTTACACAGCGCTTAATCACCTCCTTTGGTCTCAAGGACCCAGGGTGGCTTTTTGTCATTGCTGCCAGTACCTATCGCTGTTGGGAGCCCAGACAGTGTTTACCATTTGTAAAAGCAAATGTATTTCAAAACCATTTGTTACAGGTATTTAAAATGCTGGCTAAAGCCTACGCAGATGCACACCCTGTCATCTCGGACCGATCTGAACTACGTTGTGGTGGAAACTTTGTAAAACGTGGAGGTATCATAAATGGGGCTGAGTGGTACAGCTTCACTGGAGGTAAAACCCCTTTACCATCATATCAAGTGAGGTAAAACCTCTATGTGACCTTTATGAGACATAAGGGTTTGAACAAAATAATTTTATTTGTTTCAGTTCACTTAAGGTTATCCCCTTGCAAAGCATAGCTTGTAGGGGATTTAAGTAGCAAAATGTATGTTGGTAACATATTCAGATAACATGGGATGTATTCAGTCCCTTTGTGACCTGAGGAATCTTAATAAGTTATGCAAAGGTCAAATTTGTTTTGGTGTATAATATAATTTTTTTGAAACCTGAAACGTAGTAATAAATGCTTAATGCTATGCTTTCATTCCTTAGTGGCATGAGTTTGAACCCATCTTGCAGACTACAAAAGCAGCTGCTTTTTTATGCTGCTTAAATAAATTATTTTTTCAGGGAAAATTACAACAGAGACAATCATCCCATTTATTTGTGCTTTGGTTGCTAATTTGATTTTCCAATAACAGTATTTAATTTTCCCTAGGATTCCTGCAGTACTGGCATGGATGAAATATCAGTGTTCATAAATTTTCAGAAGTGCTTCAATTGTGTTTTCAAATAGGACTCAGCTGGATCCCCAAATAATTATGTTGAAACTAGGCATTTATAGTGCTTTGGGGCATTGGTGAGAATTAGGTTTAAATATCTTTGGCTTACATTCTTCCCAAAACTATATCCAATGTCTTTTGTACAGAAACAGTTTTGAACATAATAATGGCAAAAGGTCATTTCTGTTCTGGTGACCCCCGGCAATCACCTCTGATACAGCCGATTATCCAATTACTGTGATTAACCAATCCTTATCGCTCTATAGCTACTGCTTGGTCAGGAGATTAATAATTTAAAATTATGGGTTTTGCCTCAAAGAAGTGTCATTGTTATTAGTTAATTTGTAGTTGAAACAAGTTGTAGAATTCTGAATTTGTTGAATATTTTTTATATATTCGCATACACTCTTTACAGTATAATAATCCATACCCACTGGGATGGCATTCAGCTGATTGCAACACCAAAGCTCCAGTTAAAGGCTACACGGCTTGTTCATGAGCTCCCCTTTTTCTTTTCAAACCTATAGGTATGGCAGATTTTAATTACCTTCACACAAATTGCTTTGAAGTTACTGTGGAGGTAGGATGTGAAAAGTTTCCTTTGGAGGAAGAACTCTTTACAATATGGCATGAAAACAAAGGTGCCCTTCTGAATTACATGGAAATGGTATGGCTCTGCTTTTACAGACCTTTGTGCTTACAGTTTTTCATTCTTTGTCAATATTAATTTCTTTACTGTTTCCCCAGTTAGCTGTTGAGATAGCACTGAATCAATCACCACACTCCTCCAGGGTCCTGAGTGCCTCAGTTTGTCTAGCAGGACACACAGAAAATATTTTGCCTGTAAAGACCTTGAAAGCAGTGAGAAAGGGAATTATCTGTGAATATTTTGGGCAACATTGTATGTCAGCTGTCCAAAATTTAACACTAGAGAAACCCCACATATTGAGAAAAGTATGAATCAACCTTCCTCTTGAAGACTAAAGCAATAATGTCTGCTCTCCAGAGAGCTTCCTGAAACCTTTCCTTTCCATATTCTGTGTTTATGTCCCAAGCCCTACTGTCCCACAGCAAGATTTAGATTCAGCTAAAATCTTGCCAGAAATGCCATTTACACGCTTTCCATTTAGATTTCTTTATGGAAATAGTTTTTAAAGATCTGAAGTCAAATCTTCTAAAGGAAGAACTGTGTGTCTCTCAGCATTCAAACATGCCATTTAAAAGTAATTTTTAATAACAAGTTTAAGCTCAGCAAAAACAAATACCTCACTGACAATAAGTAAGTGAGCACAGAAGCAGAAGTTGCTCATCTTTCTCTCAACCATTAGTAGATTAGCTTTCTGTCATGCCTTATTTTGATAGAGTGCGCAGTAATTTAAAATTGTTAGGAGTGTTTTTATGGCCTTTCGAAACAACCTCTTTCTACTTGTGGTAAGTATTATCATTCAATAAAGTCTACAGTACAGACCACCAAACGCATTTTGTTTTACAGCTGTCTGATGAAAATGAGTTTTAGTGAATCCAAATGGAGCTGGGTTAAATCCATATATATTGCAATTGAAGTCTTCAAGATGTAAAGATTTTATAGTGTGAGATACTGTAGAAGTCTGTGCCGGAAAAGCTTTTTGAGTAAATGCAGGACAGTAAGCAAAACAATTTTGTAGATAAGGATGACTGAATTACCCCCGATAAGGATTAAGTCTGCCATAACCAATTCAAACTTCTCTTATTCTGATGTATACCAGGCTGTTTGATGTGAGTACAAATCTACTTGGCTTAACACACAGGAGTAGAATTCATTTTCCTAAACACCAATCCCTTCTCGCCATCAGAATTAATGTCAAAACATCCTCCCAAACTCATGTGACACCAACTTGAGGAAAACAAATAATAGTACATTTACTAAAGTAAATGAAAACAACATTATTAAAGAAATTTCAATTTTGTCATTTGTATCCCATCATGTTAAAATTATTGCAAAATTATTATTATTGAAGTTCAATGAGGTCATACTAGTTTGAGTATGTCTACACTGTAAATTAAATTTAGATCCAAGATGACTCTTCTGACCAGATTTATCCACTATCCATAAGATAAATCCTCAAGTCCATGCTGAAAAGCAAATTGCAGTGCTTCATCATATGCGCCAGTTTTCAAGTCCTTATACTGAGCTGTTCCTAGACCTTCCAGTGAGTAGCTCCACTCAGTACAGAACAGCCATTTAACAAGAGCAGTGACAACACAGCCTAATCTTATACAAAAAACTGCTTTCACTAGACTAGACATCTTTTTCAAACTTTGTATTATGAATTACTGTAAAGTTAGATATTTCAGTGTTTATTTTTAAATGTCTTTGTATTCCATAAGAAAAGCAAGTATATTTTTCTCATTGTTTGGATGCTTTTTGCTTTTTTCTATTCTTCTTTTGTAACAAAGGATACTGGGGAGGGGAAAATGAGAGGAAGAGAACTAAGGAGTTGGGGAAGTGAAATGAAGAACAGCTCAAGTTGATCACAGCAGTTCAGAGAAAAAATCAAAATGGAATAATTTTTTATTTAAAAAGTTTATATAGACGTCAAAATATAGAATGTTTTCATTTTGTAGCATTGTAAAAAGAGAACCTTAAGAGGTTTAATGTTTAAATAGTTGGATTCTTTTTTCTGTTTTTATTTTACTGAGCTTCAAATATAGTGAGCCGTTTGTGCACCTCCTTGTATGACAGAATTCACACTGTTCTTTAGTTTGTCACCAAGCACGTTACTCAACAGGTCATGCAGCTCAGTACTGTGCTTGTAGAGAGGGAAAAAGGATATCATACACTCTGCTGTTATGACATTCTGACAGGTAGTGAAGTGTAGGCAGCAGAGAGATGATGAGTCCCAAGTACCCAAAGTGATGCCTTCTCATTGTGTATAAAGCACTGGATTGGTTTTTAAAGCCTTAAATTTTCATTCCTTTGTGGTTCTGGGTCTAGGGTAGGCATTCAGAAACAGTCTTTAAATATTATGGTCAGATCATGAGGTGCCAGTGACATGTGCAGGGAAGGGTTTCTCAAAGCAGAGCCACATATTTCTCCCCCCAAAAGCCCTGCTTCCATTTTCCCTTTCTCTCAGCCCCCTTAGAGCTCCCCAAACAGGGAATGTAATTTGAAGGGGCTCTAGCACCTGAGAACCTCTATAATGTGTTGAACCTTTTGACAGTTGTTTGCTTTCTACAGAGGTTTCCTTGTAGGAGATGAAGAAGTGATACTGTAATAAGTGACTTCCATCTATTTTTGCTTTGCCTTTACCAGGTCCATCGGGGGATAAAAGGAATTGTGTCTGATAAGTTTGGCAACCCAATAAAAAATGCTCGTATTTCAGTGAGGGGCATTCAGCATGATGTCACCACAGGTAATATTTTTAGTTTAAGATTTTTCCTGGTGCAGAGGGAAAGTACTGAGAGCTTAACCTGAAAAAGTCGTGTCATGTTTGAAAGAAATGGCACCTTAACAGAGAACTGAAGGCTCAGCTGTAGGTTTGCTTCTAAAATAACAAGAAAGGAGAGATGTCAAGCTGGTTGTTGAGTTTGACATGTCTCTGGAATGAGAGTTATTGTTGTGAAATATTTCACCTGGAATTGACTGCAGTCTACCAAAGCCAATGTTTGGGAAAATACGGCCAATAGCTCTGCTCAGAGGTGTGGAGGTGTAGAGCCCTGATGGAGTAAGGTAGTTGAGATACTGTGAACATGAGTTGTAGATAAGTAGAGTAGGATACACTCTGACTTTAACAAGTGGAATAATTGCAGCAATTGAAGAGTCTGAAACCATTTTTTATTCATGTGGAAATGCATAAATATATGCAATTTTTGGATAATAGTTACATCAAACGCAAAAAAATGTAGAACCTTGAATTATGTTCACTTTATACCTGCCACCAACTGGTAAACACGTATTGAGGAATATGTAACTGTTAATTTTCACAATCAAAAAGTTCTGAGCTTTTAGGCTGTCACTGAAATCAATGCTCTCTTTTCATTATTGATTTCAGTGAGAACAGGGTAGGCCATAGGAGTGCAAAACAGAAGACATGAATGGTAACATTTTGCTCTAATGACAGTTGTTGAATCAATTTGGAAAGCCAGACTGGCTTGTAATGTAATGGATGCTTTCCAGCTTCCAAAAATCTAGCATTAGAGGGGATACAATAGCAGAGATGGTGCCGATTCTTGAGGCTAGTGGGAGACTCTGGCATGAATTAGGGTCGTTTTCAAACTTCTTCCCAGAAAATGGCTTCCCATTGGCAATGAACCTTTAAAGGATTAAGAATTAAATAAAAATGTGTTTACACTGAAGGAAAGAGGAGTATTTGCTCTTGAGTAAGGTGGGGTTAAGAATGCCATATGATTTAAAAGGTTTTGATTTCAGTGTTAAAAAACTGAATTCCATGAGAAAATAACATTAATGCAACATTTACTGAGCTAAGAGACTTACCACTCAGAATAAAGGAAATAGAAAAAGAAAAAGAAATTTTTCTGTTTTAAAAGTCCTTGCTTTTGCCTGCAGGCTCTAACCTTCAGCTGGAGGAAATTTTCACCCATTTTACACTAATGGCTATTTATACCAGCTGCAGGTCCGACTCCATAGTCTTATGTGCTAGAATGTCTGCAAAGTAATTGAATGTAATTTAATAAAAGCAGAGATTTCTTAGCTCCTTAGACATGCTAAATATATATATTGCAGCCTGGATTCTGATTTCACTTTCTTAAGTTTCACATAGTTTTAAATTAATTTCTTTGGGAGTTATTCTTTGTACCCTTGGGAAAGCACAATGAAGTAAAGTTTCTCTTTGCTGTGATACAGGAACAGCAGTTACTGATGTTTTGTTATGTGAATTTTACTCCATTAGCTCCTAAAGGCCAGATTTTCACAGGTGGAGTCTCTTTTTGTCATCTAGAGTTTGTATTCAAACATTTTTCAGAATCTGAGATCCTTTCCCAGCCTGCCCTCTAAATGCTTGTGTTACCTGTGTGTGCACGGATATGTGAATGTGTAACTATAAAGGGTGTGAGACTAAAAATCAAGTTTTATTGTGCCTTTACCCTTCCTAAGCTGCTGATGGAGACTACTGGCGCCTCCTGCCTCCAGGAACATACATAATCAGTGCCCAGGCGCCGGGATACAGCCGGGTGATGAAGAGGGTCACCATTCCTGCCAAGATGAAGCAAGCTGGGCGAGTGGATTTTGTGTTGAGACCTGCGGAGGCCTGGCCCAACAAGCTCCTCCGCCGCTCCATGGAAAACATGTACGACCCATACGACCCACTGGAACTTTTTGACCCTCATGCTCAACATGGGCAGTCTGAGGCTCGAGGTGGGTCACCAGCAGGCAGGGAGAAGCCTTGGTGGTGGTCTTACTTCAGCTCTCTAGACTTGCAAAAACCTCTGTGGCTGCTCAAGCAACGCTGAAGGGCAGCACGATGCTCTGCTCAGTTCACTCTGCTGCCCTCCCACCAGGTTCCAGACACCCTCACTGTCCTGGCAATATGTAAATGTTTCATTTAAAAATATAATGTTAACTCAAGCACGCTTACTTCTTTTGTTTTCTCTTCACACACAACTGAGCATATTCAAATGGGGTTTTATATATTAAAAAAAATGGTGCACATCCATTCAAAGGCCAGATTTTATGCAGTATTTTTCTTGGTAATGCTCTGTGCTTCTGCCCATGTAGTTAATCATCACATTCATTATTTATTAGGTCCTAAGTACCTGCAGGAAAATATTCCTGATCCTTTAATGCATTTTTGTACATGTTTTAACACATTAATGATTACATACAAAAACAACTTTCAGAAACATTCAGAAAACTCTTTTCCCTTTTTACAATTGCGTATTTAGTTCAATACTTCTAATAACAGCTCAAAATCTTGACAGTTTTTTAAACTTTTAAAAGCTTTTTAAAGTTTAAAAATAGCTTTTTAATGTATTCCAGAAAAACACTGAAAAATGCCTTTACTGTTGGAAATACATCCTATGACATAAAAAAATACATGAGATAATTTGTGAGGAATTTAGGTTAAAGTGTGACATATTACACTAAGGTTGTTAACATCATGCACTATTCTGAGCCTAAATACTTGCTGATCAAACTCATAGGCATCAAAGAAAGCCCAAATTTCCTTTCAAGATAGTTGGGTCTACCTCCATGAATAGTCATCTTGCAAGATGCTTTCCTCTCTCAGATATTAGATGCAATGTATTTTTTAGGGTGATTTAAAAAAAAAAAAAGGCCCTTAATTTTGATGAAACTCATAGGCCTTACTTCCTTTTGGCTTGAAGAGTTGATGAACTCTATATATGGACTCTATTTCCCCTTCTAAATGCCACAGTGTGTGAACAGGATGATTTTCGGAGCTGATGTACTTTCTGCAGGAGCTGCTGGATGAGCTGTGTGCATTGCGCCTTGATTTCTAAAACTTTTTTGCTCATCTTAGGTAAAGCAGCCTGCATTTCATGAATCCTACAGTCCATGTGCACATATCTTATGCCATAATTGCCTAAGAAGACCCAAGAGATGAATGATCTTAATTCTGCAACCAGATGCTGCACATGGCTAAGTACCTTATTCCCAGTTGTAATCTGATTGAAGTTAGGAGTCTGTTATTCATGTGCCTGAATGTCTGCAGGACTGCAGACTGTTAAAATGAAAGAAAACGATTTCATAGCATTAACAAGTATTTATAATGTAATTATATGAGAGCGAATGTACTGCATGCACATGGATAAGTGTTCCTTGCTCAGGCTTGCCAAGTTAAAGGAACTCTGAACCCTAAATATGCCAAGGAAAATTGAGCAAGAGATACACTTCCAGACTTTATTTCCAGTAATAAGTATTACTACTGTTTTCTGTGATCATTTTTTTCAAAGTCAGCTTCCTGTGAAACAGTGGTGAATCTAACAAAATCAGAATATGCCAAATTGCTATTAGCTTCACTATTTAGGCAACTAATAGTGTCTTGCACACTTAGAAAGATGTTTTCTGTAAGTATTTTCTAGAGTCTTATAGGGCTATTTAGAATTTTTTTTAACTAATCACAGTAAACCCAAGCCCGCTGAAATCCAAAACCAGAATGACCATGCAGAAAATCCTCTTCCTTCTTGGAGTCCTGCTTTGAAATAGCAGATGGCAGTCAAGACTTGGGAAATATGATTTATTGGGTAGATTGTAAAGATGTCTTATATTTGAGACAATTTGAAAAACCAGTTCACTCTACTGCTATACCACTAATGTGAAAATGATATGAGAGAGCAAGAATGGCCTCCCTCTCTAGCTCATCCATAAAAAGAGGTGCCCAGCAGAGACAAAGTTAAGATCAGACTTCTGCTTGTTCACACACAACAGCCTGTATAGATGAGAAGTATTAAAGTGCGTTGAAGTAACTGTGAGGTTCTTGGGGAAAGGTGTCCCTTTGGGGGTTCTTTCTGCCTCGTTGGTGCTGTCTGTTGTAGGGATGCCATCTGCAATGGTATGGAGGATTCTCCCGGTCTTGGAGGTTATTCCATTACCTAGAAGAAAATGTGCTTCCCGCTTTGCCTGACCACGTGGTCCCCAAGAGCCCCTGAGAAGGACACACAGAGACCACCAGAGAGGGAGAAGAGGAAGAGAGGGTCTATTGTTGGTCAGGGGTTTTTACGGACCTTGGAGGGATTCAAAACTCAGCAACAGAAAACAAGAGGGGGTTTGGCTCTGGGCCAATGGGAGTAAGGGGATTTACATTCAATAGGAGAGGGGTTCAGGTAACATGCATGTTGCAACCTTCCTCCAGAGCCCTGAGATAACAGGGTATTCTGGGAAGGAGAAGCAGTGACTTTGCAAAAAGACATTTTAACAAACATTGTGTACATTCAAACAACATTAAAAACATCAGTTGTTAAAGCATTATCAGTGGCTTGTTGATCTTCTTCACAAATCCATTTCTGACAGGATTTTCTCGAGTCCAAATATTGTAAACCAATTCCCACAAGTGTCCATTTCTAAAATGTGTCAAAAACATCAACTGGGGAAGAAAAAGAAACTTTTCAACACTGAGACTAACAGGCCGTTAACTTCATTTTGCATCCTCCTAATGAAGCCAGTTTCTTTTTCCAGATGAGGATGCAGTTTCATGACATGAAAATCTTACTGTTGGGAAAGAGGTTTTTGTATCTGCCAAAAGCAGAACTGCCGATGATCACTTTCACCTTGGCTGTGCCATCTTCAGGCATGACTTCTACTTCCTGAACTGTTGCTTCTTTATAGAGCCAACTGTAACAGTAAAAGCATATTATCATCTTGAAGGTATCACACACTGCATAATATGTTATCTTTGGTTTAGGTCAACATGTTATATCTAGGTTGTTTAAAAGATGAAGGTGCTTTGCTTCTCTTCTCCAGGGTATCTAATGAGGCTATTTTTTGTCAATAGTTTCAGAAAACTTTGATCATTATCTCTCTTTAGCACATTAAAATCAGTATGATATGATTTGGAAAGTTTAAGGCTGCACATGTTTCATATTTCCCCAAGTCCTCCATACAATTCAAAATTATTTACCTTAGCTGAGGTCCCTCTAAGTTGACATTAACTGTCAGAATCTTCTTCCCTGTTGCTGTCAGTATTTTCTTCTCTATTTCTTGTTTCAGTTCTTCTAAGCCATGTCCATGTAGAGCAGAAATAGCTAAAGCGTTTTCTTCAGTGGGTTTATACCTGAAAGAAAATAATTGCTAGCACATTTATTCATGAAGATTAGATGGTGAAAATATTCCTTACTCAATTCTGAGTTACTTTATACTGGCACCTTCTACAGAGGCTACTTCTTTTATGACTCAAGATTTCCTTGGTAATTAAAAGATAATTAATTCTTTTTAAAACCATAGTTACATATGTAAAGAATTGAGAAACACTATTAAATGCATTCTGAAGTGTGAGAGCTCTTCTAGCCTAAGAATTAAAAAGCTTCCAGAACATAAGATACGTTTAAGTACACTTAGCATCTCCTGCTTACCTTTCTATCAGGTCCACTTTGTTATGAACTTCTACAATTGAGTCCAGTAAATGGCTGGGAAGATCAAGATTCTTCAGAACTGACAGAACAGTTGCTTTCTGGAGGGTGGTTTCTGGATGAGTAATATCCCTCACGTGAACTATCAGATCCTAGCAAGGATCAACATACAACACCAGTTACCAGGTTGTAGAGAGTTCATACCATTTTTTCATTGCTTATTCATGTAAGATACTTCCCTATCCATTAGTACTGGCAGGTAGGTTAGCACTGTAAAAATAACTACTTAAACTGTATTAAACCGATACTGTTTCTTAGACCATGATGGAAGAAAATCTATAGCAGCTTAGTATTTCACTTGACACTGAGTACAAATTGCCTCCAACAAACCCTGTCAATCAAGCTAGTTACAGAATTCAGATTTCAAGTAATAGCTGATCATTTTTTTCAAAGCTAGGGCTTTGTAACAATAAGGCTTCACAAACACCAGAGGGAAAATAGAGTGAACTCTAAAAAGCACTTTTAGGAAAGTAATGGCTGAAAAACTGTTTCAAAAATGGAGGACCCCCCCCAGCTTTGTAATTTTATTTTGACATTAAAAATTCAGAAGTTTATCCTTATGCTTGGCTCCTAGGATAGTATTACTGGTGCTTTAGTTAAAAAGCTTTATACAAAAGTTATCAGTTTCAAGTACATACACAATCATGTTTGCCGTGATAAAATCCAAGCAACCAAATTCAATATTTGCATTCAAAACGTTTCATCATCTTTGCTCAAGACACTGCTTTAAATTTCTGAAAATTAGCAAGAAGCCAATACCTTGCCTTTCATTTAACACTTCAGAGAAAAACAAACAGGATGGTTTCAGCCAGGTTTTGAAAGCCCTGCTATTACATGGTGAAGTCTAATCCTCAGAAGCATTCTGGCATCTAGCTCCACTGAATTTAATTACCTTTGATGATAGAGGCTTTTTGTTTCAATGTCTGTGTGTATGTATGCAGCTTTACACTTTGCTATAACACAGGAAAATAATGAGAAAATAATTGAAAAAGTGTGTTAAGTACATGCTGCATGAATCACGTCACAATCCCCCACTTTTATTGCTATAGGAAGCCTTCAGTTAAAGCCAGATAATTTCACAAGCTTTATTTCATTTTTAACTCCCAAGAAAGCTCGTCTCAACTCACTTGGGTACACTGTTCAGATATTTAATCACCAAAATTTGATTAATCTGCTTTACATATCATGGAGAAGGACACCTATGTTCCAAATAAGCCCTTTCTGAAATCTCTTCATGTCTGTATGTTCTGCATCATTTCAAGTATCTGAAAATTGGTTTATTGTAAGATATATATCTCATTATCTTAGGAAACTACTACAGTCAGCCAGATGCTTCATTAAGAACAGCATGTCAATTAACTTCCCCTTTTATGAAGGGGTGAGGATTATCTAATAGGAAACCAATTTAATTTCTCAATTTTTATGGTCAGCTACTTACTGAGTAAGCCACTTCTTCTAATGTAGCTGAAAAGGACTCAACCAGATTATGTGGAAGATCAGTCAGAAACCCAATGGTGTCAACATAAATAACTGCCATATGTGAGGGCAGATAGCCAGCGTGGGCTGTAATATCCAGAGTGGCAAACAGCTGATCCCTGGGTTGAAGTTCTGCTTCCCCAGTCAAGGCTTTGATCAAAGTAGTTTTTCCTAGTTAAATAAAAAAAGGACAAGATTTTAATGGCTTGTTTAAAGCAAAAATTTAATTTGCAAGGCTCAGGTGAATTGTATGATGTAACATATTTTCACATCTACTTTAGTAAGTTTGGTGTGGCTTGTGATCAGTTATCTATACGATGTTAAGAAATTCCAAGACAGTCTTACAACTCAGAGTTGGGTTTAAGATGATGTATGGGACTTATGCTGTGAAATCACAAGATCAAAGACTGATTTGATCTGTGAAGTGACCTACCCACATCTTTGTGCAAGTGTTTGTTTTTATAAAGATGTTGAATAAGAAAATGAAACCTGAAGAACAGTGTCTAGTCCAAAGTCTACTTACGCCTTGTGTAAGAATTCACTTTTGTAAGCTAAAAAACCCCAAACCCACCCAGAAAAAACCCTCTAGCTTTATTTAGATTCTCTTATGAAGACATCTCAGAACACAGTACATAATCCATGAAAAGCTACAGTGCTTCTTAAGTGCATTTCTCAGATCAACTGCCAACTCTTCTCAACTTTCTTTCAATGCCTCAAGCCTTCACGGTGATATGAACACCCATGTAACACTTCTCTAGCCATTCTGATCAAGTAATAGTCTCATAGAAAGGGACACTAACAGTACAGCCTTCAGCACTATATATAAAATCTTTTTGGCACAATAGGTCCTAGGCATTTCTGCAAAACATGTTTCCAAGACTGAAAAAAACAAGCAGCTTAATTTGCTTTCCTAACTGACATAAATTCATTACACAGTTTAAAAACTAATTAAAATATGAGCCTATTCACACAGAAATGAGCTTCTGGCTAGAGTTCCTAATTAAAACTTAGACAATGTAAGCTCTTTTCGTGTTGCAGTTTCAGAGGCTTTGCTTACCGCAGTTAGTGTAGCCCATTACTGAGATCATCGGAAACTCGCGCTTTCTGCGCTCAGTTCTAAGTAAAGACCTTTTTCTTCTCAGTTTCTCCAAGGCATTCCTAATTTTAAGTTCTCTTTCTTTCAAGATACGATTCTGTGTCTCCATAAATGTCTCGCCTGAAAAATACAAGTGAATAATTGGCTGAATAGGTTACAAGAGAAAAAAGTAAACCAAGTGATGTTGTGAATTTGGAAGATCAAGGTTGTTAGTGCTAGGGAATATGAAATTAGCAATAAGCGACTAAAGCTACATATTCTTGCCTAAGAGTCAGAGTGATTAATAACATATATGCTCAGTGCTCTAGAATATCCATGCACACTTAGGATAAACCCTTGTGGCAGGAAATAGTCTGTCCTTGGCCACTTACTGAGCCAGTACCATAGAATCGTAGAATCGACTGGGTTGGAAAAGACCTCTGAGATCATCAAGTCCAACCCTTAGTCCAACTCCAGTCCATTTACCAGATCATGGCACTCAGTGCCACAGCCAATCTCAGTTTAAAACCCTCCAGGGATGTTGAATCCACCCCCTCTCTGGGCAGGCCATTCCAATGCCTGAGCACTCTCTCTGCAAAGAATTTTTTTCTGATCTCCAACTTCAATTTC
>JAOXXN010000471.1:62240843-62251218 GCA_026770055.1 Myrmophylax atrothorax
AGGGAGGGAGGGAGGGAGGGAGGGAAGAAGGAAGGAAGGAAAGAAGGAAGGAAAGAAGGAAAGGAAAGAAAGATATCACCAGCCATGTGTAGGGAGAGACTTGACAGCCCCGGCTATAGCCCAGCTATGCACAACCCACGCACCTCCGTGCTGACAGGCAAGCCAAGGACGCTGTAACCTTGAGAGAGCTGACAGTGGATAAACAACTCCAAGTCAGAGCCAATTGGCTCTCCTTGGCCGCAGCTCTTCATGGCAGGCAGCGTGGACAGCGCCCCCTATCCAATCGGCTTAGCCCCGCTGGCGCATGGCCAGCCCCGACTGACCAACCAGAGATTGTTATTATGCGCGTGTACCACTCGGGAGTCTATATTAATCCTATTAATTCCCCAATAAACGGGAAGCAAAGCATGTATCTCTGTGAGAATTGACTTTGACTTTGGTGCCTAGAACCCGGGGAATCGCCAGGAGAGCGCATAGGGGTGCGAGTCAATCCGTAAGAAGAGGACCTCCGTCTTCACCCATGTATCTAGTGTCAAGACTTAATTGTTGCAATTTATATATCTGTTGGTCAAAGTTATGGGGACAGTCTTGATCCATCAGGCTTGGGGGAAGCCAGTGCAATGTCTACAGCTATTATATAGTACAATGTCATATATATTTTTGATAGGATTATTGATAAGAAAGAAATGTAAGGATCATATTTGATGCATTTTCACCCCATTTTGGGCATACTTGTCCCTCTTCAGAATTATTTTTTGAATTTCAACCTGTACTATCAAACGACGATTCAAAACATTGCATAAACTTCAGGAAGAAGACTGAAGAGAATGCTAGGGAGTAGAATATCCAGGAAAAGATTCCTGGAAAAAGGAGGGCTTGCAGAGGAGATTTTACAGCTTATTACTCACTTGGGTTAAAGTCAGAGAAGGCATATTGTTGCAAAGAAGGAGAATGGCTGAGAATGGCTGAAGATATGGAGAAAATTACCGGAGGCTTGGATGGAGGAGGAAGAAAGCTATAGGAAGAAAAGAGAAAATACATGAAATTTCCAAGGTGTTTTTGAGGAGCATTAGAGTCATAGACCCTAAAATATACAAAGTGGAGATCTAAATTAAATGCTTGACAATAGACAGATGACATTATTTCTATCTGTTTTACATTACTCTCTGTTAAACAAAACATTTATTACATTACATGCCCTATTATGCATGAACTCAATATTGAAAGTAATACTACTGTAAAATATTCTTCTGCATTTAACATAGGAACATTTTTTAATCCTTCGTTTAATGTTATTTTGTAAAAAAAGAGAGAAACTGCAATCCAGGCTTTTATGAGTAGTATTTGGAAAAACAAACCAAACCAGATCAACCAAAAAACCCCAACAGTGTGACATTTCAAATTTTTTAAAGTATAGTTTTAACATCACCATCATTAAGTTAATGGAAAACCCCCTTAAGCCCTGTGTAAATTCAGTGTGTTTCTAAGAATATGCTTTAAAGACACTCCAGTAAAAAAAATCCCAGTGCAGCACAGAAGCAAAAATCATGTATTGTAGAAAGAAATATTTCTAGAAGAAGTGTCAGGAGTAGCAATTAGGGGAAGATTAGGAAATTTAGACTGATACAGGGATAGACAGGGATTTCATAAATGTAGTTCTTTATCAGGGAAAATAGACTGAATATACAGGGAGTTTTTTGGAGGTCTTACAGAGATTCTGCAGTAATGTTCTAGACAGCTAAAGAAAAGTCATGGTGTACAGGGAGAACAGAGAGTAAATTTTCTCAATGTAGTTGCAATTTTAGTTTGCAATTTTGCAATTTAAAAGTTTACATTTTTTCAGTGAAAATTACACAACTGAGCAATGCTAGAAGTTATATTATTATTAAAATTTTTAAAGTTATTAATGCTACTTTTCAAATATACCTATTGAAAGGTCTAGTATACCCCTTCTTTTCATTAATAACCTCACAATGTCAGCTGATCCTGGTTAAGCTAATGCAAAAAAAAAAAAAAAGCACAGTGGGCAAAGCACAACCAAAAAGGTCAAAGTAGTGCAGACACCTGAATTGAATGGGTAGCTGAATGATGTTGGGAGAGCCAGGGAAGGTTTTATTTGATTTAGCAGAGTGAGGAATTTGCATGGCATCAAGCTTCAGATCAAATGAAGTCTTTGAAATATTAGCTCTACAGAGTTTGTTGTACCTCATTGAGACGTGCTGATAGCAGACAGCTCACATGAAATTGCATTTCAGTACAGAATAGCTCATTTCAAAATACCCCAGTGAGCCACAGGAAGAGAGCAGCAGGGAAAGTGGAGAAAGGTTGAGCAGACAGAAGTTCTGATTTAACTTTATGTCATGTATAGATGGCATGTGAAGTGGTGCCATGCACACCCTGGACTTTTCAATCACACTGGCACAGAGAAAACATAACAGACTATAATATCCTCTGTGAATGTGAAGGCCAATGCACCGAGAATTTAATAGAAAATAAATAGAAATAAATGTTTCATATACTCATCCATCCAAGTGGCTAATGCTCCCTCACCTGCTGCCTTTTTTTTGTCAATTGCCTTTTAACTATATTTTTTTGACTACTCTCAGATCTTTGGCAACAGGGTTATCTTTAATTAAAATGCTACAATATATAAAGTAAGTTTTAAAAGATCAATACCTTCATTTTCTTTTTCTGTATTTTAAACACATGAAAAAATAAAGCCCTGCCTTGGTAATTAACATGATCAAAGGTAACACCAAGTTCTTCCACTACATGCCTCACCACCCTAACGAAAGTTTAAGAATCATAGAAGTGGATAGTACTCCTCTTCATGCTGTAAAATCTAAACTTGCCTATTTAAAGTAGTGCTGGAAGCACCTTTTCCTCCTTGACTAAGTTTATATTTCATCAAAGTATTCACCATTTGCTTAAAAGATCATTTTGGAAGAGGTGGGGGCTGATTTCAGCAAGAATCTTGCTTCCTTTTGCCATGTGCAGTCTAAAACTGTTTCAAGCAGTTTTTACAGTTGTTTTTGTTGGTTTTCACTGGTAGTAACTAGCTAAGCAGAAACAGACTTGAGATGACAGTAATATGTTACAGTGGGTTCTATAGAAGGAAAGAGTCACAAGGAAGGCAAGGGGGAATGGGGCAGATACAACCAAAGTGCTCTTTTCTGCAGCATTCCCAGGTTCAGAACAGTGTAATGGGATCCAAGCCAGGATATTCTATCTCCTTCCTTGGCAAGAAGAAACCATTTACATATAGTCTTATAGTTCCTAAATGCACAAAAGATGTAACTATCTTCAGCAGCCTCAGCAAGGACCTGTTAATGTCAGCAGTAACATACAGGGTTTAAGAGATTTTTTTTCTGAATGTTTGCTCTCCTCTGGTGTAGCTGCTTATGCCTGTTCAAGCATTTCACTTTTCCTCTGTTTTATCTTGACAACTTTTTCCTACCCTCTTCTCCTCTGTGAGAATTCTTATCCCTTGTTTCTCATTCATGTCTTCTGCCAAATAGGACCTGTGTTGGACTCAGGGGATCAGATAGACTGGGTTACTCAGATTACTTTGGAGAGGCAAAGATGAAGTTGTATACTGGAAAATCTAACTTTGTTCAATATTAATAGCAGTGATTGCTCCAGCTCTGCCATTTAGAGAGGCTAATGTCTGTAGCTGCATGTCAAGGATGTCCTTCTGGATATCACAATCCTTCCAGTGCCAGCTGAGCATCTGGTGTTAGCACTGCATCCTCTTCTAGAGAGAAGAAGTCAAGACTACAAAATTGGGCAGGAAACCCTTTTTTAGCATACAGCAGCCATAGCTTTCTCTGCCTCTGTAGTTCTCCAGCATGTTCATCCTGCAGCTCAGTGTGGCTTTTGGCTTCCCTCAGCACTCCTCAACAGTCACCCCCTGCCTTGCTCTCCTCCTGATGGCAGTGGTTATGCCCTATAGCAGAGATTTTTAAGGATTATCCTCTACCCCTGCTGGCTAGGCCAGACAGGAGGGCAATTGCTAGGAGTAGCTGTCTCCTCCCCAGCTGATGCATTGTACTTGCTTTCTCTTTTATGTGTGCTGGCATGACTTGCAACGTGTTACTTCAGTTGCAGTCGTAACTAAGGCTAATAAAATGCTATTATGGTTAATTACATTCACCGGTGAGGCACTTAAACTTTACATGAAATGGCATCCAAGTAGGCTTGAGTTTTCATAACACATGGCAGTTGCAATGGTGAGGTTTTAAAAAACATGTAATTTCATTAGAGAAACAAGACAACCACTTGAGTATTTTTTTAAGACATGCTTAATGGTGCTGCCATATGGATGGCTTGTAAACAAACAAAAATGGCCTGATGGAAGGCTAGATGATGTAAGGGACACACACATCTGGCAGAGGATATCCCAGCATGCTTCAAGCACTTGCAGTTTTAATAAGTACTTCTCAGCACCTTGTGCTTATGAAAACATGCAGTGAGGTGGTGTTCATCCATGCCCATGTCCAGAACTGACTTTTATTTAATTTTTTTTTTAAAGAAGTGTGTGAGGCAGTTATAAATTCCCTTCAAGCCATTGGAATGTCCTGTTTCATACCAGGGAGCTCTTCTCTCTTTGTTGACTAGAAGACATTCACTCCATACTGGTCTCAATGACACTATTTTCCAAGCTAGCTCCATGGTTTTGTGGAGATGGCCTTTCCCACCTTTGGGGGACCCTGGAAAATTATTTTTGGACATCATGTTACTAATGAGATGCCTAAAGTTAAGCTATTGTAGTTAGTTTGAGCCTAGTTAAGAGTATTTATATCTGAAATCCAAAACAGTATTTCAAAGGTTTACAGAGATGCAGATGACAGTAAATAAAATCATGTTTATGTACAAGATCAAATCAGGGAGACCTGTTTCTCTCTCCATACCTGTCTGCATAGGTGTGGTGCCCCTGTAGTCCACAGTATCAGGGATTTTGGTTGTGCACACTTCAGAGGGCATTTACAGGAAAGACTCTTCAGCTTACGATGTGAACAAACTTCTGCTCCTCTTTACCGGAAGTTTGTTAGAGAGTTCATGCATGATCATATTTTATCCCTTATCCATTTTTATTCCTCAGATTATTTGACCTCAGTTGGAAAGATAGTTCTGAACTGCCAGGCTGATAACTTTTCTCAATGTTTTGAAAATAACCACTGTTCCTTTGGCAAAGTCGGTATTTGACAATAATTCTGGCAGATCTTTACCTGTAGAAAAGGTAAATAAATAACCTGATAAAGTAATTTGCAAGTATGAGACAAACTGTCCCTGTTCTCCAGAGCATACAGTTCGTATTACCATGCAATTAGAAATGTATTTTACAGAAGGCAGCCTGCTACTGACTCCTGGCTGAAATTATATATGATGAAAAATAACTACTACAAAGTGTTAATCTCCAGTGTGGCATGTCTCCATCACACAGTCTGGATTCTTTCGATATACTGTAATATAAGCTCTTAAACACTGTTCCAATGGAATTTATATTAGTTGTCCAACCTGTTAACACTTTTTGCTGTCAGAGTTTTGAGTAGTTCCAAGGAGATCTGTCAACTGGGACTGTTCAAAAGATATGCATAGAAAATGAGAGAAATTAATAGGAGAATTAAATCCTGTGAATAGGATTGCATTTGTAGGGAATATGGAAGCACAGGATTAGCCAAATACATATGTGGAGGAAAGCTGTAGGTGTTCTTCATGAGCACTGGGGGATAGGGAAGGCAGACATGGAAATAGCCAGGTGAAGCAGGTTACTGGGGTGAAATCTGAAGAAGGAAATTTGCAGAAGGACAGGAAAAACAGACTGAAGGGGAAAGGAAGGAAAATCCCTTCCCCTGCCAACACAGCAGAAGAGGTGAGGCTGGGAAGGACCAAGAGCAGCAGAAGAATTATGGAAACTGACACTTCAGGGACTTCAGAAGCACAGATAGTCTTTCGAAGAAGATGAATTTGTGGTGAATCATCTCAAAGTCGGAAATCAGAAACTTCTGTTCATTGTGGAATAAAGGAAAGCAGTCTTGCTTTTAGTTTCCCTAAGCTACATTTTGCCCTTTTAACAGGTGACTTCAGGGCCTATTAAAGAGCAAAACCAGTAACACCAACCAGAGGAACGCAAAATGTGAGCAGCTGTTATGCAATCTCTCATGTGTCTCATTCTGTCCTGGTACCTGCCAAGTCTGATGTGACCTATAAGAACACCTCTGAACTTTCACTTCTGAGCTCCTTTTTAACCACAGACTGCAGCAGTTTGAGACTGACAACTTTGTGATGTTGACAACTGGAGACCAAGATTAAACTGCTAAATTCTTTTTAATAACAACAAAATATAAGATGCAAAGTGTCCAGAGGCAACCTAACCTGCCAGCTCTGCTCTTAATTTGCTAAGAAGCAATCCACAATTTACATATCTATTTTCTTTTAAAGCACTTCTTTAAAACAAAATAAAATACTAAACCTTGGCAGAGTTTTTTGGCTAAAATGCAGAAAATATATTATGAACAGACTTTTACAGTATGTTTCCACATTATTTTTGCTAAGTACTCCAGACCTATGCAATACATAAAATAATATGTTTCCCCTTTATGCATGGAAAATAGTCATCAACTTTATACTTTCATCAAAGCCAGAGAAAACATAAAATTCCAGTATAGTTCAGGATAATAGTTCCAAGTGAAGAATCAGTTGAGTCTTGATACAGTGAAGATGGCATTGCCCAAGACTGACATTCTCACTACAAACAAGCTTAACAAATTGAATCATTCAGATATTCATATTTTCAAAATATTTTCTAGTTATTTTGTTTCCAAAACCATTTTAACAACTCCCAAACAAATCTCTTCAAGTAAATGTGAGTACTTCTTAAATTCTTTCTTTTCTTTCCACTGCAATATAAGACCAACTTTTAAAGTGAGTTTAAAAATCTGTGGGTATAGATTTCTGGAGAATAACAATGAGCGAGCATGGAACATAAGATATCTTTGAACCTTTTCAGTGTGCTTATATCTTACAAGTATTCTAGTTTGTGGATGCTTTCTTTTTCTGTCCTACTGCATTGTGTGATGCCACAATTCAGGTACATATGGACAATCATGCGGATGTTGACAGCAAAATCTCCATTTTCAAATAAAACAAAAAAGGAAGTAAAAAAAGTAAAGATTCTCTCCTAGCCCACATAGAGGGCAAATTATAGAGGCCAGACAAGGATAATAGAAGTGTATGATTGACAACTGACAGTATGCCAGTGAAAATTTCTCTGCCCCTTAGGATATTGTTTTGATAATCTTTGTCAATTTAATACTTATGGAACTAGAGATATTTTTTTTGTCTGTATGGATATTTTTTGAGGGGTGGGGGTTGCATTTGTCAATTGAACATCAAAATAGGGTGGATAGACAGAGAAATGAAATGTAAACAACAGCTTCAGGTTTGTTTTTCTCTTTGGGCTGTTGAGGGATGTTTTTGCACATGAAGGTTAAAAGAGCACAGTAATAGACTTCATCACTTCTTAAGGACATTTGGCCAACACTCCAATACAACTCCTCTGACCACAGAGTTATTACTTGGTTTTGTATCTTATAGTCAAAAAAGTCTTTTCTGGAGTTTGAATGGAAATGGGCTTACATCTTTATGATATTTAAAGACTATACATTTGCCTAGAAATTTGTACATACTTTTGCATTCATAAGTCCATAATTTTGCCTTTGGTTGTTGTCTGTTTTATACATTCATAAAGTTCTTGTGAGCACGTCCATCATGATGCCCATGCCACCTGACACCCAGTGAGTGTTCTGATCACTCTGAGATAACCAGTCCATGGAACTTTGCACAATTTCATTGTCCTCAAGCTCCTCCAGTCCCAGCCATCAAGATTTCCAATTATTCACCAATGACATCGCTTTCTTGGAGCAGCAGCAGCTGGTCAGACTCAGGGTCCTCATCCCCATTTGTCTCTTGGCCACTGTTTATTTTCATCAAAGATTTATGACTTGCAAGATGGGTGAAATAATCAAGTTTCTCCTCCTGCAGTTATGCTGAGCCTGAAATGCACCCAAGAACAAAATTCAAAAAACAAGCTTCTCCCGTGGAATTATGCAGATATGACTCCAAATGCACTGAAGAGACAGATCTGTTGAGTCAGTTGATGCCCTTGTAGAAACATAACCAGTTTTCCTACTGGAATCAGTTTTTCAAACAATTTTTTGTTTTGCCTTCAATGGCTTCATATGAAATGTTCTTGTTCTGCATATAAAATATAATGCTCATCTTGAAAACAAAGACAGCTCTGAATATTATGATACATTTTTTTTCCACAATATTAATATCAGGAAAGAGGGCTCTACAGGCCAAAAAGTTTTACTTGTGTAACTCCACTAATTTCAGATCATATTTTCCGTGGCACAGATGTCCATTGTGCTTGCTAGGATAATACTATAATTATTGATTAGAACTCACTGTAAAGTTCTGTGGATGATGATTCATAAAGTAATTCACTTTCTTCTATTGAAAAAGCTTTAGAGTAGAAAAGATGGGTGCATATCTTCCTAACTCTGGATCTAACAGGGACTACCTTGAGCACTCTTGGCCTTGACCCCAACTCTGATATGATAAAATAGAAAATTAAATAAACCCCTTTCTAATATTTATAGATATAATGAATCTTGGTGGAAAAGTGCCTTTTGAGTTACTTTCTTTGTGAAAAATGTGCTGTTTGAAGAATGCAGAAAAATTACACTAAACAGTTTCACATCAGGTTACTTTATCACAGAGGGGTTTTGGCCTGGTTAGCTCAGATGGAGGTAGGTACTTGAATATATTGCAGACATGTAGTCTTGGAATTTAATCCTTTAAAAATATGTCCAAGCAGCCTTTCATACAGGCATGTTCCCACTGAATGCAGTGAGGTTGCACTGGCACATCTGTGATCTGGTTACTTTCATACAGAATGTGATCTGGGTAGATTCTGACTGATTTACTGGGCTCTGAAGAAGGGTGTATGAAGTTTTTCATCAGTCTAAAGTACACCATGTACAATTTTGCTACTGATATGTTATTGGACATCTTGTATCCTTGTAAATAAAATGTTGTCGCCTTTTGTGCTCTTAGCCCTTTTCTGTCTGGCCTATGCCCATTTCTTTGTGTCTGGGGATGACCCTGTGTCATTTTTCTTTATTTGCTTTATATAAAAGCTAATAATAATACTTGTCAATTTATTTGTGGCTTTCTCAGCTGCATAGCTAATGCTCTTCTGCTTGATAGGACATCTTTGCTTTCTGTAATTACAGTTCTGCTTATGCCCTTGAGGAAGAACATCTGCTGCTTCCCACTCATCAGTTTTGTTTCATCCTCTCATTTCCTTGGCATTATTCTGCATCACAGTGATATGGTGTTCTCTGAAGCCCTTTGCAATTTTCCTTGGTATAGGTCCTTGGTCATCCTCCTCACCTTCCTTCTCTTCATCATCCTGTTGTGCTGTTGTCCTCTACATGAGTGATTCATTTACTCCTCTGATTCAACTGGGAGGGAAAGGGCAGAGGTGTGCAGGGAGCTCCTACAACAACTTGCCTCAACTGGGAACGAATGTGCAGCGGAAGCCCAAGGACATTGTTCTTCAATGCCCTCAACAAAACAAGCAGCATAGGCTGTCAGGGTCAGGATACTCGACCACCAAGTTAGAACACAAGATAAGGCAAGGAGGAAAACCCCCACCTTCTCTTTTTGGACACTTACCAGTGAATTTCTGACAACCTGGCATATTTTTCCCCACCATATTTGTTGCCTTCATTGTTCACTGTTGCATGTAATCAGCTGAATGATCTTTTTGTTCTTACACACTTATAATTTTCCTTAGAAATGATATCTTTATAACAACATGAAACAACATTGTATAGTAGGCAAATTATGAGGGTTAAAAATATGTATTTTTTTAAATAGTCAACATTAACTGCTTGGATTTTTAAACATATTTGTAATGTTTGCTCTTGTGTAATACCTATTTTTATACATCATGCAACATTTTAATTAATAATTTATAAATATTTTTACATGGCCAGAGTTAGGTGCAGTGAATCCCAACCACAGCGACTATGTAAAGAATTCAGATTTTAACAAAAACTGTGGTGAATACTTGAATATTGGGTGCAGTTTCAGTCACTGCAATATAAGAAAGATATTAACCCATTAGAGGGCGTCCAAAGGAGGGCAACAAAAATGGTGAAGGGCCTTGAGGGGAAGCCATGTGAGGAGTAGCTGAGGGCACTTGGTCTGTTCAGCCTGGAGAAGAGGAACCTGAGGAGAGACCTCATTGCAGTTACAACTTCCTCATGAGGGGAAGAGGAGGGGCAGGCACTGATCTCTTCTC
>JAOXXN010000471.1:62259000-62283867 GCA_026770055.1 Myrmophylax atrothorax
TATATATAACTTGTGTAAGTGTGTGTTATATTGTAGTTTTCTTTTAGTTTTCTCTTTTCTGTATAAATATATAGTTAATTTCAGCATAAACCTAGTTTGGAAGGGTTTTTTTCTTCTCCTTCTTTTTCTCCTCTTGGCTGGCTGGGGGGGGAGGAACACTTTTCTCTGTCTTGGACAGTTGGTGTTTTGCCAGCTCAAACCAAGACAGTGACTGAGGGCACAAGGAGTCTCTGCTGTAGGCAAGCAGCTGAGGTGCCATCCCCATGTGCAAATCCCATATGCTTCCACTGGCCCAGTTGTCAGCAGGGTGGGGAAATAAGGGGATGAGGACAGAAGAACAAAAGCCCTGGGGGAAGAGGCAGAGGAAGAAAAGGCATGAAAAAGTCTAGCTCTCTTGTTTCCAAGTGAAATCTCTCTCCTTCCTCTCACAAAAGATGACTTCCATATCCTCTCACTATCAAAGGCTTGAAACAAAAGCTGAAACAAGCACATGGGCAGTTTAAAGGTCAACACTGTCATCAGCTTGGCTTTGAAGATTTTAACATACAAAATTAGTACAATATTTAATGTGAATGCCTCAATAGTAAAGCTATTTTGCTGTTAAAATATTCATGGTTGACTTTCCTTATATTGACCTGTGTATCTCATAGTTCAAAACTTTCTGCCTCGTAATGGGGGCTTTCTTCTGAAAATTTGTGACTTCTTAATTTTCTGCCTAAAAATCTTTGTCTCAGTTGTACATTATGTAACTCTGTTCCAATTACAGCCAGACAAATGAGACTTTTTCCAGTGTTTTGATCTGAGGCAGGCAAACAACAAAAAACATGGAGAAAAAAAAGGGCAACCTAAAGCTCATCTCATTTAAGAGATAGCAGTAACCATCTTAACAGTGATTGGCTTATATTATGTACACTTTAAGCATCCACAGAAAGCGGCTTTCCATACCCACAGTAAGGTCATTAGTGAGGGAGGAGGGAGGCAGAGACAGTTAGCTGATAGCACAATCATCTTCCCAGTGTGGACAGTGACCTGGAAGCACCACATTTATAGAGATTTCCCTCAAAATAATGAATCTTGGTACTGTAAGGAAGAAATGTTAGTTGCAGCATTAAAGTGAGCAAAGAAGAATACTAGCTTTGAAGAATCAACTAAATTTAGACCTACATTTGTGTAGATTTTGCTCCCAACATAAGAAGTTCAAAGAGATATATTGCTACTAGGTATGACAGCAAAAGTAATATTGCCACTATGCTCCATTATCATTCTGTACAAAATCAATATCAAAACAACCCAAGTCTAGACACATAAATGTCAAACTATTTAACAAGAAGCAGTTAGTGCAGAAAAAAACACTTAACTGGCAATTGAGGTAGTCTGATGGATCTTAAAGTAGCTTACGAGGATTTATGTAAGATAAAAACAGTTTAACTAAGCATGTAGAACAAAGCCTGGGGGCTTATAGCTAAGAACAATATTAGAAGAACATCTAAGCTCTTTATCGTACCTGTCAGATCCTAGTACTTGGCTGTTCTGTCAAAGAATGGAAGGCCTTCTAAATTTCCTCGTTTTCTTCTTGATTTTAAGTTTCAGATTACCTATTAAAATTATCATTCACCTACTACTCAAAAGATAGAGGGCCCAGTTCATAAAACACATTTGAGTTATTCCTGCTACTCATATGAGATCTATCATTTTCAGAGTACTTTCTCCACTTTTTACTTGTCATTTCTTATTGAGATCTGACAAGGAGGTTGTTAGCGAATAATATCCTCTCAGAAGTGCATTTCTGGAGTAAATCAGACAGCAGAAGTTAACACTTAATTAACATATTAAAATAGCTAAACACTGAAACTCATTTCAGTCAAAGAAAAAAAAAGGGATGGAGAACTCAAAAATACAGAGGCATTAACTTAAAAATTACCAAATATTTAGTTCTTAGTTTCTAAAAATTATCTTTTAATTCAAGTGATTCTCTTTTAGCTTTCAAATAGACCTAAAATAAGAAAGAAAATTAGAAACAATCAGGGTTTAGGTGGAGAAAAGGGTTTTGCATGGTTCATAATTCATTTCTACTGGTTCAGAGTTCATTGTTTCTCTGTGCGCAACCAAAAGCCCTTTTGATTCATTTTTATTCTGACAGGGCCAAAAAACAAAACAAAACAAGTCACTAACACATCTGAAATGAAGCCTAGTTGGGGTATTGCAGTGCTAAAAAATCCCCCATACCTTCAATTTATAGAGAACTAAAGGAGATTTTATTGTCTATAACATTTAATTTCATAGCCTTCAGTGTAAGTCATTAACAGACTGCTGTAGCACATGAACTCTTGGGAAATTAGTTGCTGATTTCCGTGTTTAGAGGAGAAGGGCTGGGCTTTACATAGGAAAACTTACCCAGCAACTTTTTGTAGTGTGCTTTATTTAAGGTAACTAAGACAATTTAGAATATTCAACTTAAATATTCAAATTGCCAAAATGAGAATGAAGCAACTCATGAAAAGACTGGTTCTGGAGCAACTCTTGTACATTGTGAGGCATTTGCTGTAACCTGCCCAAATGGAGAAGATGTGATGGTACAGTGGGTAAGACTACCTGTTCTAAGTTCAGCTGTGCAAAGAGTGGCTCTGTGCAGGTGTCCATGTGGTCAGCTGTATGAGCAGCACAAGTCTCTCAAGACAAGAAGTGAAAGGCCTCAAGGTGTGACACCAATCACTTTGCTCTTCTATACATTCCTTCTCCAAAAACAGTTAGTTCTCATCTGTAGCCAGAATTGTTACCTGAGGCTTCAGGCTGACTTAGGCTTTTTAAGTGAGTAAAAACTTTTATTAAATTTTTATTTTTCTTCAAGCCCTATCACGCAGCAAGGGTGAGAAATTTCTGATTAAATCCAGTGCATTTTTTCAAGTGAACTGTCTTATCTCTATATATCTAACAGGCAACTAGAGTCAGGAAAAGAGGACCAGAAGTTTAAATTGGACATTAGGAGGAATTTCTTCACAGAAAGAGTGATTAGATATGGGAATGGACTGTCCAGGGAAGTGGTGGAGTCACTGTCCCTGGAGGTATTTAAGGAAAGACTGGATGAGGCACTCAGTGCCATGGTCTCATTGGCAAGGTGATATTCAGTCATAGGTTGGACTCGATGTCAGAGGTCTTTTCCAACCTAATCGATCCTGTGATTTTGAGTGATGATCATGAAGATAACTAAGCAATGCCTGACATCAATTATGACAGCAATCACATTAAATCAGTAGGATAATTGCAGTCTTAAAGTTAAGAAAAGATTTAAGGATTTTGCAATCATTGTGTTGTCTCAAATATCATTGTATTCTGCTTAGGACACCCTGGCATGTTGAGATGCAACTTGATATTTATGACCCATTGTCTTCCTCAGCTGGTATGTGACTTCATGGAGGAAAACAGCTTGATTTAAAAGAGGATATACCAACCAGTAGAACAGGATTTGAATGTTATGTCCTGTGTATTTATACTATGTGAATGGCAATTTATACCTGGACAAACAGACTTCAGGCTTAACAAGGTGAACAGTCCAGCCCTAAAGCCAGCTGCAAAGTCTTAGTATGGTTATTGTGCTAATGTGGGGAGAAGGATGCATCAGACTAGAGAAGTAAGTTTGCAGCTTGTAGTTTAGGCCTTCCATTTCCAGTTTCATCCTTGTATGGAAAAAATTCCTGAGCATAAGGAATAAGGGACCCTCCAATCCTCTTCTGCCTCTCACTTTGGCTGAAGTCCCTCTATTAGGGCTCAATCCATGTTCTGAACCACAGAGATAGAAGTGGCATTAAAGGGGACAATCACCCATCCTTTCTGCTCATCCCTGAGAAAATTTATGTTGTTAATAAGTGCAGACTGTTTGATGTTTCCTCCTCTACCCCATACCCTCAATTATTTCTACAGCAGGATCTCAGCTGAGCAGAAACCCATTAAAGCAAGGAAGCAGGCTCCCCATCTGTCTCGGGAGGTAAAGAAATGCTCCTGCAAAAACTTGATGTGAGGTCTCACAGGGGTGGGGGGTTTAGGGGATGGAGAAGAGCAGCTATTATTTCTCTGCCAAAGAAACTCTGACACAATGAGTTGTTAAGTGATCCCAATCTTCACCATGCTGTGTTTGGGCTATGATTTTCAATTCTGCCAAGATTTTTAATCACAAATCTTGAACCCTGTCAGTTGCTTCTAAGAAATCAGTTTTAACCCACACATAATAGTTCTTGGCTAATCACATGCATTTATTATCATACCAGAGCTATAATTTGCTTTACGCTCTGGTCTCTGTGCTCCCCAGAAGGTTGGCATCTGGCAGCTCAAGGTGGCACCACCTTTTGTACCATGGATTTGCACAAACATGTGCTTTGATCATAAACCACTTTGGGTATAACTAGAGTGTATAACTGACCATAAGAAGTCACAGACATACAGCATGGGTGCATTTCATATCATCTAGACATGCGGTTTGTTGAAGACAGAAGTTTAGAATTAGTGCTGGAAGTTAAATGTACTATTTCTAAGTGAAACCAATCCCTTAAACACTTAAGAAAGAACTTGCTTAATTTTCAGCATATGCCATGGACTTCAAAGAAGGGTCAAAGTCCAATAGTTTGAAGTACTGACAACCAAGAAATGCCCTGGAATATTGGCTAAAGAAGGAAGTATTAATATGGCAACTGTTTTTAGGTGCTATTTTTACATTTAGCTTTTCAAGTTTCTGGGGTGTGTGTAAAATTTCCATTTGAGAAGATACATAAAGTTGCCTATTTAGAATGAGTTTGAAAAATGGTAGAGGGCACTGGTATGTGTTATGTCCTTTCTTCTCTGATTAAGTATCAGTAATTGAGATAATTAGTCTCTGACAACTAAACATGGCTGTTAAGCAAATATTCCTTAAAGAAATAATTGCCTGGAATAAAGTGCTGTTTTACTGCTTCTATCGCCACACCCAGTTTACATATGTAAACAAAACAGTTTATACTTAGAATATACCCAGACATGGTGTCACTGGTTTCTCCTTCCCTGCAAAGCTGACCTATAGGGCCTCAGGCTTATGCCATTGCTCTGTGAACAGACACTTGTGTCAGAATGGGGTATTTGTGACAGAGGGAACTAGGATACATTTTCATCACTGTAAATATGAGACAGAATAAAGGGATCAGAACAACTGAAAAAAGTAATTACAATGTCTTCTACCGTTGTATGTGGCAATCATGATTTAACATCTAAGACAGATAAAAGCATGACTGTAATAGATAAGGAGAGGTCAAAAATTATACAAAATCATTTCCTGAGGTCACCAATTTTGTAACACACACACACACACACACACACACACACACGCACATTGCTTGCACCCTGTAATTGCAGTCAGTGTCTGCTCCTTATATTTTGTTTTGTTTTATTTTATCATATCATTTATTTGGTATTACATCTTGAGGCAGAGTTGGACAGTTGAAAGGAGAAGGAGGGAGGATGTCAAGCAAAGGCAAGTGCAGATAAAATATTGAAATAGCTCAAGGAAGCAGCGTAAGAAATGCTTGGGAAGTGCTTGAGATAGCACTGCAAGAGGAAGGAAGAGTGAAGGGTCTGGAGATGTCTTTTGTGTGAGGAATCCATCACTCTCAACTTCAGTCTGGATCACCTCCCTTTTCTGTATCAGGATAGTGTCTTTTAATCCCAGACACATGGGGTAAATGACTTTGACCTTGACCTTGACAGAAAGCCTGTAGAGAGAAAAAATCTAGTCATATTGCTGTTTTGTTTGTTTGGGGTTTTTTCCTGAGGTGACAATATCCCAAATGACAATCACTGTCCTTTGCAATAATCTTTTCTTAGGTAAATAGCCCACTCTGGTCTGTTGCTTTTACTCTTAAAAGGCTGAAGACAAAATCTGTACTGAACTACTAAAATTTCTACTATTTCTGATAGAAAGCCTAAATTATAAAAGCAATAAAACAACAAAGTACAAATTATTAACTAAATCTCATGTTTCCTACCAAACCACAGCACTCTTGCTATAGCCCTTGAAATATAACTGACTTTTGTAGGGGTCTTTGATCCAGTTATAAAACACCAACATTCATTGGTCAATAAAGCTTAGAGGATGGGGGGCAACGAAAACAAAAACACAAGAACTGCAATGATTATCTGGGACCTCTCATTTAGTATTCTTTTCTTTATTAATCACAGTCTCACTGTCCCCTCAGAGAGAGAGTAAAATGATGGGATATTTCACCTTTCCAGATGACCAGACCCCTTTGCTTTCAAGAATGTCTAAGTGAGAATACATTGCAGCTGGTAGCACTATTGAGAACAGTTGGATAATCTTTCACTCTCAAACATTGACAGAGTAGCTTCAAAGCATTCTCTGTCTATCTCTCATCCTTGCATGTTGGACTGTGCCATAGGCGATGTGACAGCTGAACATATGGGGTGTAGGTAAGAACGTATGTAGATGGTCAAAGCTGGATTCTGTCTCAGGGAATTGCTGTTTGGATTTGTGTGTACACACTCGTGTATTTCTAAGCCATATTGGGAGTGAAAATATGTAAAAGCTTCATTTGCTTTTACACCTATAGGTATTATAAGATACAGGGTTTGAACTTCTTTTGTTAAATCTCTGATTGCATATGGGCTATTTTTACCTGGTTTCAACAATAATTAGTAGAGCTGACACAGACGAGGTTTCCAAATTTTCAAACAATTATTTGATTGATTAGATTAGTTTCTTGCTTGGGCAGGGGTGTTGGACCAGATGACCTCCAGACATCCCTTCCAATCTCTGCAATTTGGTCGTTCTGTAACTAACATGGTAGTGAGCAGTAAAGTCTAACTGAGACTGAAATTTTAAGGACTATGTGAGTACCATTTGGTAGAGGCTGAGTCTCCCCCAGTTTTGAACACTCACTGAGCAGGAGGAAGAGAGGGCATGAGCAAATTCAGCTCTCCACTAAGCCACTGCTTCCGATTTTCTCGTGTTTAGAAATGTAAATAGTATGATCACATCCTACCACAGCAAAGTGAAACTCTTTAGAGATTTCATATATGACAAGTTCTTTTTAGGATTACCATTGCAATGGTAGCAATACAGTGACAGCAACACTTCTATACCAGTAGTGTTTCTAACTAAAAGACACAATACCTGCTAACAGAGAAACCACTTCAAGTTGTTCTCAGTGTCTGCTATTTACAAGGCTGATTTCAGGTTCTAAAGACAGAACTCTTTTAGATCTCAGTGAATCAGAGTAACTCTACTAAGACTTGTGAGCTTCTTACAGAAGCTCATACAGATGAAAAGGAAACTGGGGTTTGCATCTTACTTTGCATCTCATAATCCTCTTCTCTGCATAATTCTGATGATTTCAGAAATGCTACCATTTCTGAGACAGAGGAGGAAAAATGTTTATAAAATCTTAATGCTGCTTTTCATGTAAATACTAAAAATGTATGCATAACAACAAAACAAACAACCCCAACCCCACCAGTAATTTTTATGCTTCTTGCTATTTCTTCCTTTGCAAGTCAGGCGCAATTTTCTCCATTAGCAAAAAATGGTAATAATGGTAACCCTACTGCATGTTGGATCATTCCCAACACTCGTTTGGGGGTGTAACATAACACAGAGAAATTCATGTGTGGTTCAGAGACTCACCTTGTGATTTTGCTCAAATAGACGACATAGACACCTCTTCACATTTTAAAATTATATACAGCCTGTAGGAAAGCTGGTGTGTTGTGTGAGGAGTGTGGAGCCAGCAGGTGCCGTCCTTGTGCTGGGGAGCTGCACGGGCATGTGGGTCAGGTGCAGAGCCAGGAATTGAGAGTATTCTCAGCACCATGGAAGCAGGCGCAGCACTCAGTGCACATATGGGCCACACTAGGTCAACTGGCTGAAGCAAAGGGTGTCCATCCTGGGGCAAATTACAGAGGCAGTGTAGGTATATAGCCAATGGAAGCATAGACTAAACTGAGAATGGAAAGGCCTTCTGAGACCATCAAGTCCATAAACCAGCACTGCCTAATCCACCACTAAACCGTGTCCCTAAGGACCACATCTGCATTTAAAAGACATTTAAAGGTCTTAAATACCTCCAGCAATGGTGACCCAACCACTTCACTGGGCAACCTGTTCTAAACCTGCTGGTGAAGCAATTTTTCCAAAAATCCAATCTAAGATCTTACAAAAACTAATCAGAGAAAAGTTTGCTATCTGTATTTTGAAAAGATGATAATGGTACCCTTAATTTACATTTTAGATAGCTAAGAATATGGAATTATTAGTCTGCCAGAAAAGTTTCTTTTGCCACAAAAGAAACTTGTCTCATGATATCCTTCACTGTTGTATGTAATCTAATTTTAGAAGCCCCAGTTAATAAGTCTTCCTCTACTCTTGAAACATTCCATAGCTTAACTTTTTTTTTCCCCTTAGGTTGAGTGTAAGTTTTGTGGTTGTTTGTTTTACATATAGAAATGAAAAACTTTATAAAAAATGGTTTGGTAAAGCTTTTTAATTGAATTTTTCTGATCCTTCCCTTTATATTCACATTCCACAGATACTCTACCAAATATGGACTTTCTAATCGATTTGAATATTAGCAAATATTACAAAAAGCTGATTGTCTCTGTGAATCCCCCTGAAGGAACAATACCAAAGGTTTCTGCTGACAATAAATAGGAGTACTGTGAATTATTTGTGCAATGAGATAAAAATCTTCAATTCTTTTGCTATTACTTCTAGATAAAGAGGTAAAAGTTCTAATTTTTTTGTTATTGTTTCATCCGAGACCAAAATTCAAAGGTGGGAGCTACTTTTAAAGTGACAGTGGGTTTTGGATTTTTTCAGGGTTTTTTTCTCTAGAAAGTGAGAGGAAAAAAAACACAAACAAAAAAGTAAGTGATTTCCTCCACACAAAAAAAGAAGAGAAAAAAACCTAAAGAATTCCAATTACACAATCATTTGAAATAAACAGCTTGCTTTCTGGACTGTTCATGAATAAAAAAAATAAGTCAAATTTGTTATTACAAATGATTCATGCACTCAATCTTTCATCTCACAATATCATAATGAACAAGACCTCTGGTAATGCAGACAGTTATGCTCCTTTATAATAATTATTGAACTAGCTAATTTGTACTGTTAGAAGCTTTTTAGAAATGCTCGCAAACATCAGGCTTGAAAAAACCTGGAAGAGTTAAGACTAGATTAGGAGTTGTCTCATCAGATTAGACTGCTCAAACGGTGAAGGAAAAAGATTGGAAAGAAAATAAAACACTCCGTGGAAATTGAAGGAAATTAGGGCTAACCAGACAAAACAAGAAACAAAGGAGCCTTCCAAGCTAGGCATTGGCATTAACTCCTTCAGTGGGTGCCCAGCAGTAATGCCCATATCCTTGTCATCTTCCTGGGAAACACCTCTGGCTGGGAAAGGTCTCTGGTTGCAAATCATTAGATGCTGAGGAGCATTCAGGGCATCATCACCGAGGGCTCTCCTGTTTTCTTATGCTACTCTAAGCACCTGGGTTTGGTCTTTACCCCACCTCACTATGATTAGCACTATGAACACTGCATGTGCTCCTTGACAGCCACTGAGGAGCGGGAGGGCAGCAGTTTGGTGATGACTCCAGAAGGCTGGGCCTGGGGCAGTGCCCCAGTGAGAGTGAAATGGACATAGGGATGCCACAAGGCTGTGGAGGGCTCTAGGGACACCAGCTCAAGGTTCAGCAAAAATCTATCAGTCCTGCAAAATAAATGACATTGCATATGTGGACAAGCACTAGGCAGATATCTTGGCTCCAGAAATGGCAATCAAGCATAATGCAGTCAAAATCACCAAAGAAATTGTTGGTTGTCTTCAGAAGTCATATGACATGCAAAGAATGTGATCTCACCTCCCTGTTCTGCCCTCTTCTGCTCCAAGCACAAAGTACAAAACATAGCTATATAGATGACCAATTCATTTGAGAATTTTTTTCTGCCACCTAATGACTAGAGAAGTCCGTTATGATGTTGGAAATCTCTGCTCCAGTTCCTGCTCCTTCAAACACTTTCTTACAAAAGTGTTTGGAAAAGCCTCCAGAATAAGCTACATCTTTCAGACAAGCTCCTGACAGCACAGGTGTTAATTTTGACAGTGCTTCAGATCAGTCTGAGATGTGGACTGGGTCTATCCCATCCCATCCAAACCATGTGACCAACAGGTCACTGGCTCTTCCACAACTACATTCAGGTTGGGACCAGTGGTTTTCTCTGGGACCTGATTGCTGTTCCAGCTCTGTTGAGTGAATGTTTTGTTGTAGGTAGTACCAGTGTCTTGCAACTCTTATATACAGCAGAAAAACTCCAGGAGACTCCCTTGGGAAAGTTTATCTTACAACAAACCTGGCCTACTTGTATTTGCTGGTGATATTGACTATATTGTTTTTTACCCATATGATCACCAATTTATTTCTCTATCTCAAACAGGCATTCATCTTTCATGTTCTACTGGTTCAATGAGCCACAAGTTGGAAGGGAGTTTTCTATACAAAGCAGGACTATAGATGAGGAAAGACCCAGCTTTAGGTGGGGTTAAGAGATCCAGACATGCTTCTTCCTAATATCTTCAGTTCATCATGAAAGCCGAAGCTGTATTTTTCCATTCTTTATTATAAATATTCATCTCTTATAATCTTCCTGCAGAATAAAATATGTGAGATTATCTTGCTTTAAAATTATATCTTAAATATTATAGGCATTCAATCTCAAATATGTTCTTTCACAATTCAAATGAAAATGTATTAAAATTTTTTCAAAAATTATCTACATCTAGATTTTGGATAAATGAAGGAAATAATAAAGATGACTGTTTTTCATTCCACACATTCAGTAAATTGAGCTTATATGATAACTTTCATAGGATAAATGTTAGTTTAAATTATCTGCATTTGACCTTTAAGCTAGTATTAAAATGCTAAACCAATTTATGCTGTTAAAATGCATTGAACAAATTATATGACAATAACTCTTATACAATGTGAAGCAATTTTGATGATCTTTAAAGATAGTGGATGGTATTTATGATAACAGCTCTAAGCGCCTTTATATCACAGCTGTGGTGAGGCTTAATGTGGCAGGAACTGTCAGACTGGATCAATACATGCTTTTCAGGCTTCTTTTGGTGCCATAATCCAGTCCCTGCAAGAAGTGACCTCATGAGCTGCCTAAGCTCTTGTTGTTCTTGTTCTGTTTTGTTAATTGAAGAATATCGAGGCTTATGAAAATGACAAAGCAGAGCAAAAGCTAATTATGAAAGAAAAACAATAAAGCCAGGGGTGAGACTAGGTCAGCTTTCAGTGGGAGTCCAGAGCCTACTATATTTTTTCTGTCTGCTGGTGTTTGAGAGAAGAAACTAACACTTGCATACTAAATTAGTGAGCAAAGCTGAGCAAGTATTTTAGGTTTTTTCCAGAGAATCCTTTGTTACTTTAGAAAGAAAGCCATCAATTCACCAAATGGAAGCTGAATGTGACAACTAACAAGTTTCAGTCAAATAAACCACTTGCCTCTCCTATTTATTTCCCTCTCATTTTACCTGTGCCCCCTCCTAACACACAGCTCTCCAGCTGCCTTGCACAGCCAGGCACGAGGGCTGTGGGATCGGGCCCTTTAGCGACACAAAGGCAGTAGCACCTTGACTTATTCAATGTAACAAGCTCTGCAAGGATAACAAAAAGAAAAGCTTTTACCATGAAGGCAGAAACATCCTCAGCAATGAAAGTGAACAGTGTTAGAAACCTCAAGGGAAAACATAACCTCACTGTTAAAATGAATTTTTACTTTAATTTAAAAGCCTTTTGTATGGAAGTGCCAGGGCAGACAGCTTAGTGTGTTCATCTGCTCAGGACTCAGTTGACTATAAGCAAAAATATGACAGATTCCTAAACTGGTGTGTAAGACATTTTCTAATACCTGGACAGAGTCACTAAGTGACAGCTGCAAACAATTGGCTGCACCTTTTCTTAAGTATCTTAGTAATATAGAATAGATTATCAGCAATAAAAAATCCTCTCACTGGGATCTCAGTCCTTGTGCAAGGTCTAATAGTCAGGCAGGAATTGTGTACTTCTCTGGGTCTCAAGTTTAATTATCACAGCAATTTCTCTGCCTTTGGAAAAGCTCTGCTACACCAAAGCCAGATGTATTTCTTATTGGATAATAGCTCCATATACTTTTCATAGAAAATATTGTGCTGAGTCCAGCTGTACATTACACATTTGATATACAGACACTAAATTAAAATATAAATGGACTATGTAAGTGACATGTGGTTGATGTTAATGTTAGAGAAACCTACAAACGAGATTAAAAATTTAACCTAAACATGTAAAGAAAGCCTTTTAGTTTCCTAGAGGAAGATTTTTCATTGCAGGAGTTTAAGTGTATGTTTTTAAACACAGGCTACTAATATTTTCAAGCAATCCACATGAGATCATACAAACATATTCCAGAGCCATCTTTTCTGTATCTGAAGTACTTGAATAATATCAATATTGAGATATGAGCACAGCTTCCCTTTTCTTACCCTTAAAGTTAAGTATGCAAAGGGAGTTCATTCTTTTCCTTAAACATCACAAAATCACAGAAAAAGGAGTGCAGTCCCAACAGCCCATCAAATTTATCTGAAGATCTCCCAGTGTCATAAGTACGGAGAGGATAGTGTATTCCTACTTCATGTTATGAGAAAAACAATCTAGTATTGACATATCATTACTAAAAGCTACTTAACTATGTTGATCTACAAACACAATCAGAAAGATATCTTAAAAACATAAAATGATGTATTGGATCCTTTTTAGTAACTAAGACAGAAATCTTTGAGTGCCATAAGGGCCAAGCAAAGAAAACTGACCCACAAGGGATTTTGTCCAGAAAAATCAGATAGAGATGCATGGGTACAATTAAAACTCAGAACTGACAAGCAAAACTTGTGGTTTAAAATTTGTTTCTGGGATTTTCTGTGTGTTTTTATTTGTTTGGTTGGGTTTTTTTCCCCAAGCCTTCTGGGACTTTGCAGAGGATTTCTGTAAACTCAGAGAGCTGTGGGAGCAAGCATAGGGGAATTTTTCCTGTATGCAGTCCCTCTGAACAGGCTGGGTACACTCATCTGCAGCAGCCCTGGGCCTGATGGTTTCACAGCCCCATGAAACAGAAAGGTGAAGATTACATTAAAAAAATGCAATGGTAAAAAACAAGGTACAAGGAAAAAGTAAAGACTGCAAGGCCACCAAACCCATCCAGGAAGAACTCGTGCTGTCACAGTGCAGTCCTCTGATTGGCAAATCCAGTCCCTTTCCTCGCAGGGTGTCAGGGGACATTATCCTCAGCATCCCCCAGGCTAGATTGGTCTGTGTCCTGGCCGTGTGTCTGCAGGCATGCAATCCATGCAGACATGCAGTCAAGCTCTGCAGCTCCCTCAGGCCAGCTGCAGAGGGAAACCTGGACTTTGGGTTGTCCCAAGTGTGTGCTACAAGTCTGAACATCTCTGGGAGAGAGGAGCAGTGCCCATGACCAGCTCTGCCTGAGCTCTTTCTGACTGTGACCCTCACAGCCTTCCCCTGGAATGTAGCTGCCAGCCCACCCCAGGCTGGACCGCAGCTGTGGTTCCCTAAACCCTGCTTTCCCCCAGCCTTGCAGTGGCTGGCCAACATCAGCCTCTGCATGTTCTGGGATCGAATGGCCCTGCTCAGACAGTTTTGTAGCTGTATCTTGAAACAGAGAATTAACTGGAGTTGGGGGCAAATCTGTTTCATCCCATCTGTGCTGGAGCAACCCACCCACAGCAGCCCACCAAGCAGTGCACCCGCTCAGGAGAAGCAGGGTGGGCTCGATTGGGTTTTGCGGGGTTTTTATACTCCCTCCTTTAAACCAGCTGAGAGAAATGAAAAGGCTGAGTTTGCTGCAGCTCTGTCTTTGTACCGTCATCTCCTTCTGTTCCCGATACCTGTGAGGCTCCTTGCTGGGGCTGGGGACACATGCCTTGGGAGTACCTGCCAGGCACAGGCAATCCTGTCTAGGAATTTTGGCTGTGGCTAATTCACATTTTTGGGCATACTAAAACTGCTTGTCTGCATCTCAAGCTTGCAGGTTAAGAGCAGGGTCAGGCTCCAGTTTTCATCTGCTGCCCCCCACTGCAATCTGTCTGGGGGAGTCATCCTCCAAATGCTTGAGGAAACCATTGCCTTTCTTTTAAAGGCTTAAAGTTTATTATGCATAATGCTGATTATTAGTAGGTTTGGAAGAGCCCATTCATTAATCAAGTAATTTTTTCCTAGACATTGCCTAAATTCAGAGCCCTTCCAAACTGATAGTAATGGTGGTGTTTGTTGCCCACTATTCATGGGCTGAAGAGAAATTACTTCCAATCTAAACACATCTTTAATCAAAAAGCAAATATTGCTGCATGAATCCAACACTGCTCACATCTTTTTCCAACATGACAGGAACTGAACCCAGACAGCCTTTTTTTCTATACTTATTAAGAAATCCTTTGAAGCTGGTGGTGACCTCTGAGAAAGTTTATGCAGAATAGCCATGCTTAAGGGAGTCACATTAATGTCTGAAAAAGAGACACATTTTAATTTCACTCCCTTTATCTTTGAGTAAAGAAAGCAGCGGACAATAACCCACAACATCAGACAATGGAAGGGCTTTAAATTGGTAAGTCAATGTTCTTTTTTTTCTTTTTTAATGCAACAAATAGCCAAATGCATCAATTAAGGAAGCTCCAGGAAGGAGCAGAAAAGAGCATTAAGCAAAGAACACCAGGAGGGAGAAAGCAACATGTTAAGGCATCTAAGGAACTGCAGAGAAAAAGAAGTGTCAAATGAAATATACTTAGCGATGTGAAACATACAGTCACCCGACATTGCTTTGCATTATAAAAACTAGAAGATGGCCAAAGAGGAATTTAAGATCATGTAAAATGGAATGGAATTTATAAAGAACAGGAATTTCTGAAGCATGAAAAAGTAGCCTGCAAAAAAAAAGCTTAATATACAGAGTTATATTGAGTACACTGGGTTGTTGGGTTCTTTCTTCTTGATGCACACACTCACACCAAATTTTAAAACCGGTCTTCCACACCAGATTCTGGATCCTGATTCTTTGTGTTCTGTGATCAACAGGACCACTCCAACCTACAGCACTGAGAGCAGACCTTAGAGCCCTCTTCTGCACACCTGTATCCCTGCACACCAGGGATGCCTGGGTGACCCAGCCCAAGCAAGGAAACACTGCATACTTCCAATCCCACTGCCTGACCTGCATGTGCTGCCACTGCAGCACACCCAGCAGCCTCACACATGGCACACAGACCAGGACAAAGGACGAACATCCTGGTGTTTTATAGCTCTGTGGTTTTCCCTTAACACAGACCTGTTAAAAACGCACACAGTAATCTTCCAGAACCTATTTTCTCATAAGGATCATACTGCTTGACCAGTCAACTGTTTGCATAAGGATATGCATGTTTAGATAAATATACATATTTAATGTTATATTAATTTATGGATTCATAAGACATACTCAAAAAGCACTGGAAATTGTATGTAGTGGTAGAGGAGTATATTCTTAGTCTAACTTCAGTGTTCTATGGACTTTGGACTATGTACTATAATAAAATCACTGCAGTGCTTATTAAAAGGAATTGTATTTTCTCATGTATTCAGCTTAAGAAAGCTTTTTGTGATTTGAGGCAGGATTTTTTTTCCTATTCAAACATCAAAAATGAGATACATTATGGTCAAATATTCTAATATATTCAGAGTAATTATTGGTTCTTTTGTGACACCAAGCTTTGTACAGTTGCAGCAAAAATCTCTTCTAGTCATCTACATGCCCTAGGTTATTTGTGTGTAAAACCAGAACACCAGCCAGGCCTCTCTGAGCAGACTTTGCTGTATTTGGGTGATTACTACGTACATTCCTCCTCTTGCAGGTTATCTAAGCTCCCTCTGCAGTCAGTGAAATACCGCAGAGGACAATTCCTCCATCGTCTTCGTCTTTTACGGTCCCCTAACTGCTAAGACAGCCTAAACCACTATCTTAGATTTTACCCCTAACTTTTCCAAATCAATGGCTAAGCAAGACAAAGCCCTCCCTTGCTGTAGGGACCTGTTTGAACACAGGCAAGAGCAGAGGAGGGCTAGTAAGAGGGAAGGTGAGAATGCACACACTGTACACATGCATACGTACAGAAAAAAATATAAAGTTTTATGTGGGAATTATAACCATGAAAAACAGATGTTCCTCTCACATGTACCTTCAACTTCTCATGCCCTTATCCCATTAAGGATTTTTTTCCAGGAAAGTAGCAAATGGTTAGTAAATACTTTTTCTATAATTGGCAAAGATGAGGATTTGTACAGCTGAATTTACACTGGTTTTCCGCATGTGGAGCCCTGCTGATGTCAGGATCACTTGCCCTGGTTATAAACAATGGATCTGAATTTTAAAAATTGATGCCTGGCACATACTCTTTCATACAAGAGTATTTTTCTTCATGATTCTGAAGGTTGTGTTTCTGCTTAAAATCTCTTCAACAGCAAACTATAACAGCAGCCACCAATGCAGGAAAGGAAGAGAGAGATGGTTATTGTCTTCTGTCTTTTAACCTCTTCCTCACACACAAAAGCAGGAGGATGGAGCGTTATTCAGAGCTGGTTATTACAAGGTAAATGCTTACAAGTAAAGATGTATCAAGACAAAATAAATGCATTTGCAAACTGCTCATGGCTATGCCACAAACAATGCACTTGCCTTTTACACAAGTAACCCTTCATAGTGCATTTGCTCTCCGCGTCTCATAAGAGCAATAACACTGTGAGCCATACCTTTTCATGACTTTATTATTGGTAATCTTTGTTAGCCTGTCTCTCTTCATCTGTGATGTCAAAGTTATAATATGCACAAAGCTGCCAGGCTCCCAAGTCACACCTGGCCCTCAGAACATATCACACCTATGTGCTCGTATTTAAACTGGCTTCTTGTCACATTTTTGCCTGGACTTTCAAAATGCTCTTTCCAACCTATGAAGCTTAGCACAGAGTCACCATTTCTGTGCAACAAACCATTTCTGCCTTTCTGCCCCATTTGCTCTTTAACACTGTTTGGCAAAGGTCGTCTGGGGTCAAATCATCCCAAATTATATCGCAAACTGGAACCTCCCTATTTTTTCAAAATTTTAGATATGGGGGAAAGGAGAGAGAGATGATTTCAAAAATCATATTGTAAGTCCAGCTGCAAATTCTGTAAGTTACTTTTGTACTATCACAGACTCCAAGACCCAAATTACATTTTGCAACTGGGAACAAATTCATGGACCTCAAATTTGCAGCTCTGGACCTGACGTGGGAAACCACTTAAAATATTTTATTTAGACACATTAGCAGAATTTGCAAGTCTGTATAAATGTTGTCAAGACCTCTCTGGATAAATGTAGCCATGTGAGGTTCTTTGGGGTTGGGGCTAGGTATCTTTCTCCAAATGTAAAAGTGATTTTGAAAAAAAATGATAGGTTATACTTTTTTTCCTACTGAAGGGTCTTCAAAGTAATCATCAGTATTTCCCAGGGTGGTTGCTAAACAAAGAGTGAGTTTTTGTTGTACATATTTGAAGTTTTTCTGTGCCTTGGTTACATCAGGCAATTGGTCTGCATGTGAGGATTGTCTATGGAAACAATTATTTCTTCAAGGCAACCTGTGATTTCTTCAAGACCAGGATTAGGAATAGAAATGTTATGCTGTGCTTATCTCTTTGCCCATATACATGAGAGGTTTACAGTTGGATACTAAGCAAGAAACAGCCACACTCTATCTATTACTTACCTACTTAAAGATCACCACGCAAGGAGAGACCCAAGCTTTACGATGCTGAAATGTTGTCCATTCCTGAAATGCTTTGGAAGGGTTTGACAGTTTGCTTGGTTTGCTTTGCCTGAATCAGAGCAAAAGACTGCTGGGAGCACCAAGAAAAAACTGGCAGGACTTGATCTCCAAAAATGTCTTTTCTTGATGGTTTCTACTTTGTCCATTCCCAACTGAGCAGAAAGATATTGCAGCAGACTGGCTTGCCAGCCTGCGTGTATAGTCAGCCCCCACATTTAACAGATCAGAAAGATCTGAACTAGGGAAGCACCAAGAGTAGGCTAGTCATTTATAACTGTGGCCATTGATCCCTTTGAGAGGTCCTTCCCATGGTTCTGGAACTAGTCCATAGAACTGGGGGACTTGAGGAAGCCAGAGCTTCCCGCTACCCCATAAGCAAAGCTCTACCTGGTTCCTAAGAAAAAAATAAGCATCAGAGAGATTTTATTAAAAACCACCACAAACTTCAGCAGTGCCTGTTACATAAATGATAATTCCAAGCACCTGGCTAAGTCTCTGGATTCAGGATCAGACCCGAAAACATGTGGCCCCATATTGCTTTGCTGTAACAGCAAGATTTGCCAACTACTTTTGAGCAGCTCGTGGGGAAAAAGGAATAAAACACTCCCACAAAACCAAACCAAAACAAAACAAAAAACCCAAAACCACAAACCCAGAAAGAAACCAAACAAAAAACACCAAAAACCAAAACAAAAACCCCCAACAGATTAATTTGAATCAAAGTCAAAACCTTCAAATTTTAAAGGTGATAAAACAGGCCATGACTGGTCTGTCACTTTTCATGGTAGACAGAAACCACATGTTTCTCTGAGCTCCAAGATTGCTTCTCTGCTCATTCTTCTGGCTCTGGACTAACAGCAAAATAATTGAGAGAAGTCAAGATCACAAATTTTCCTTTCTTACCATATTTGAGCCCTTTTAGTGGAGAAGTATTATGTTTCGCTAACTCAAAGCTCTTGACAATCACTGTAATCTGCAGAACTGGGATTTCAATCATTAAGAAAAGTGTGAGCAAAACCAGTCAGGTCCTCAATAACTTATGCACTTCATCTCCAAAAAATAAATGTGATATTTTTCTTAAACTTGGGAGCTATAGCTGTACTTCACATCTTTAGCAGGTGCCATGTAACACACGAATACCTCCCTCATTCTTCCTGAAGAAGCAGGTTGTATCAATGCTATGTGCACTGTTACAGAAATGAACTGTGAGGACAAAGTACAGGACTGATACGATTTTTGCCTTGTCTTTGCCTCACAGCTTTTTGGAGCTACAGAGTTACATGAAAGCCAGCTCTCTGATAAGGGAAATGATTAGTGTTCTTCTGAAGTCAATAGAAATACACAGACAAGACCCAGGAAGGTTTGTTTAATTTTAAAACTATATATGTAAAGAGAAGGCTGTCAACTGATAATGGAAACTGCTCATGTTTGTGTTTAAAAAAAAACAATTTAAATAATATGGTGAATACAGCATGGTAAATCAAATGATGAAACATCACTGAAAAGGTCAAAGTCCTACTACCAGTAAATGCCAGGTGCATACTTAAAACACCAACAAGATGACTCTGCTTTCAAAAAAATACCCCAAAATTACTTGGACTGTGCAAACAGAGCTTGTAGTTGCATTAATATCATCTGGTTTTGCAGTTTCAACATGTTCTGCTCAATTTCCTACACTAAAGATAGTTTATGGGCCTTAACCCCCAGTGTATGGTGAGCATCCAGTACACTTCATGACAGCACATACCTGGCAGATTCTGTGCCTGCCGCTGGAGATGCCCAGCTGACTTCTTTGATCTCCTTTTTTTTGCAAGGCCACATCCTTTGGAGGGCAGGTCTGTGTTACTGTACACCTATATCTGGTTTTGATTTGATTTAGACAGCATTGCTTTATGAAAAGGGATTTTTTTTTCAAAGTTTCATAGGCCCCAGGACATCTCAGTACACTGAGGAAAGGAATCTCCTGCTTTTGCTGCTTTCCAAATCAGTTCCCACTCAAGCCATTTTTTCTCAGTTGTAATTCATTATCGGGGGGCTCTGTGCATGCTGTATCCTCCTAACAGCTCTGTCTGTAGGGTTACTGCAAAAATCACACTGCCCTTAAAAGGCCCTCTCCTCTTTATATGGCAGGAATTACTGCTAAGGAGGTCATAGAGGAAAAAACATTAAGGAAGGTAGGAGGAATTTTGCTACTCTGAAGAAGTAGCTTGTGAAGAAAATGTTTTTCTCCACTGCTTGGGATAACTAGGGAGCCTGGTGGACCCTGGTTTGTTGACGCTTATGTGAACATGGTAATCCCTGAGGGCTGGTTGTGCTTCTTAATTCATCCTGCAATAAATTTGCTACTGATGGTGCAGATTTTGTCCTTCCCTCCCCACTGCCCTCAACAAAGCAGGGAAAATTACCCAATTAATTGCCTGGCAGTTGCAGGGGTTGCCTGGCAAGGGGGTACTGCCCTTCTGCACCAAACTAGGGATATAAATTTTTCCCTGTGAGCAGAGCACATTACGGCTGTGTGCTTTGAGGCAGGGAAGTGCATGCATGCATGTAATAGGCAGCTGATCATTCCCATGACAGCTGCTGCGGGGGGAGTGGGGAAAGGTGTGCCCATCGCCCCGCGCTGCTGCCTGCGTGTGACCCCAGGAGGGAGTCACGCAGGCGACCCTGTGCCAAGGGGATTTCTCAGCCCATGACTTGTTCTCAAATGAGGACTTCCTCCACTGGATGCTTATATTCAAGGCGGCGAATCATGTGCTCTTGTTAATTTGAACAGTGGGATTCACCAGATCTGCAATGGCTGGCTGTTTGGAAACGCAGTGTGCTTCCAGCTCTGCAGCATAGGGGAGCTATCAGTTAGTTTTTAGCTCTTTGGCAGAAGAAAGCTGTACATGAGGATGAGCAGGTTAGATTTGACTGGGTAATTACATATTATTTTGCATGAACAGAAATGTCACTGCTAATGACAGCAATGGTGTGCTCCAAAATATTGGGATTAAATATGTTTGGGTTTACACACCAGATGCACATATTTTTAAACATTTGTATGCATTTAGTGCATCTGAGCAATTTATTCAGTACTATATTTGCAAAGTAGTAATTCGCAAGACTTCGTGCTCCTGTAACTACCAACGTAATCTGTATTAGGAAAAAACCCTGTAAAAACAAAGGTGTCTAAAAACAGTTGCTCTCCCCACTTCTCCCTCCTCCCTCTCCTGCTTTAGTCAGAGACGAAAGTACTTTGACCTCTAAATTAAACTGTGTAAAGCAGCTTTTAGCATTGAGCTCAGCTTCTCAGGAACCTGAACAGATATGTGTAAGCCACTGGTTCATCTGCAAGACTTGGCAATTGCCAAGAGATCGTGAACTCATTGTCCCAATTACAAATGGAAAAATGATTGTATTTATTTTTACAGCTATATGTAGGAGCAGTTAGTGTAATTTTCTGACCCATTTCTGTGGGAATTGTTGTCAAAAGGCTTTCCACAATTTCTCCAGTCTGAAGCTTCAAAACTTCTCTGCAAAATACTTGCCATAATATTCTATTATTAGGGAAAAAAAGGGGTTTTTTGCCATTCTCAAAGATGTTTCTGAAGGACAGATGGACGAAGCATTTGTGTGAGAAATGGTAGCTGACATAGAAGCTTTTCAGATGCCTCCAATTAAGTTGAATCTATCTTAATAAGTTCCATTTTGGAATCGTTATAACTCTGAAAATTAGACCCTAGATATAGCAGAAATATCCTAAATTCTAAATTTTTCAACACAAATCATAGAGACACATGGGTCCATCATTCACAGGTACTTGTCACCAAACTACATACTAAAGAAAGCAGAGTTTTATTTGGTAAGTTGTACAGTCTCATGTTCTTTTATTTCAAGTAGTGGTTTTCCCACCCAATTTCTTGCTTGAGCTTCTACCACTGCAACTTCAAATTCACTTGGAGCTGGATTTCAGTTGGTGGAATAACTCCCAACACAGAAAGACACGGTCTCGGCTCATGATACAATTTGAAGCAAGATGCAGCATGTAGGTTTGTAATTACATTTGTACTCATTAAAGCATAAGCAGTTGCTCATTCACTTATCTTGGCACTCAAGATGGATGTTTTATTTGTTCTGGGAATAGGGAAATTAGGCAAATAATAGCAGCCATAAGTGAACACACATTTTGGAAAGGAGTCTACTATATCTAAGAAATTGTTGTTACACTTTAAGGTTGGAGGTTTTCAAGTTGTGATGTCTCTGTTTTGGAGGGGAGAAGAGATGTGGGATTTGGAATTGTTTCAGTACAAAACCAACTCCATGCATTCAATGGAGTTTATTTATATTTTATGAAGGTGAATTAAAGTTTTCTGGAATAGACAACAAGAGCACACCACAGGAGGAAGGCAAACCTGGTAGAAGTTTTTGTTCTGCTACATAGCCCTGATCCAAATTTCCTACTGCCCTGGCTCCTCCTGTGCTGTTAGGAGATGAGCAGACCTTAATCCCCTTCATGGACCTTCCCAGCAGTTTTCAGTGCTCTTCTCCAATTGTATATCCAAAAGATCCAGTGTGGACGCATCTCTTTTTCCACTGCTGTTTGTCTAAAGCTTTCCAATGGCTTCAGAAGGCTCTGAGGTAGGCTCTTGGAGCATGGTACCACTCATTTTTCAGTCTGTAGCAATCCTGTCTTTCTTTTCAGTGATTCAGAAAGTAAAACCCTTCAAGCAGAAGTTTCCAGAGTATATTGAATGCAGAACCATCCTTTTAGTGCTCTTACTTATTCACTACAGTAAACAATGCCATTTAATATAATTTCCAAATCTCAATTTAGGGGAAAAAAAATCTTCTCATTTAGCTGTTACTTTCCCTCACAATGGAAAGCTGCCTCAGAGCATGTTACATTTCAGAGGAGCCTGTGAGATTTTGCTTTAATGGGAAGCTAAATGAAATGTTTAAATTTAAAATCAACAACAGAACATGTTCAAAGAGATATATTTATAGGGTATAAGTGAAAAATGCTCTGGCATCACTTTTAAATAATGTTGGAAAGCAAGGGAGGAAAGAACACCACTCACTGATTCTTTGCATGGCTTAGTCCACAGCCTTAGCCAAGGCTCATGTATAATGTGAGTAGCTGGCTGTGATACTTTTGTTTTAGTGCTAGTGGAATTCACTGTAGGCAAAGGCTTATGATGCTAAACAAAGTGGACAAAAGGCTTTTACAGAATAATAAAAATAACAAGTCTCCATTTATGACTTAAAGTTAAATGTCCTCAGTGAAGACATTACTCAGTAAATAACTCTGTGGGAAAACCTGTAAAATATAAATGCCCTGGCAAGATGGGGAAAGCACTGAGGGTGATATAAATGCTTAAAGTCAAAAAAGGTGAAAAAGGACATTGTGTCTTGCTCAGATCTCAGAGCTCTTTGGTGAATTACTTCGCTTGAAGCTCTCAGTTTTAGTTAGCTCATGTAGCCAGGGAAACAGGGTGCCTGTTTCAAGTCTGCTGAAACTATACTGTTTTTTTATGTTCAACTAAAATAGTATAGAGCTTGTGTTTTTGAGGTGAACATGCAGAAAATTGCTCAGAATTAGAAACAAATTTAGACAGACGGTGGGCAAAAGAGCAAAAAGAAAACTGAGAATGAGAAATTAATGACAGAAACTGTTCAATGCAACCTAATTTTTAAGTAATCTTCCTAGTTTAGTGAGGAACACTGCCAGAAGGCTCAGGCTGTGGCAATGCTGAGGGGGAATTGCCTGATCTCCAAATGAATCCTGGTAGGGCAAGTACCTGCTACCAGTTACAGAGGTACCAGGCTTCATGTATGTGAGCAGATGTATCTCAAGCAGTTGGCCAACAAGTGTTTGTAACTATACAGTTTTTCCTGCAATACTTTGTATTCCTTTTCCCTGTTTTCTACCAGAGTACAAAAGAGAAGACAGTACAGAAGACAGACTGTGTGAATGGTTTAATTTGAGTTAAGTGATGAGCTGACCAGAGTTGAGTATTGTCATCACCAAAAAAGGCCAAAGTGCAAAAATATTTGGGGAGAAAATGTGAAAGCATTTATGTTTTGGCAAAAATTAAAGTGAGACCAGTTTACTTGGTAGGCTATTTTATTTTTATTATTATCTTTTCCACAGTTTTTTTTAAAAATCTTCACCAAAGAGCAATTAGGATTCTTTTATTTACGATTAAAAGTGCACTTGTGTGAATTAATGCTAAAAATTAAAAGTAAATAAAACAAAATGGGGAAATATGGGGGAGGAGGGAATAGTCATTTTGATGATACTGTTAATTTTTAAGTAATAGGGATTTTCCTTTTATAAGAAATGGAAATAGAAATGAAATTAGCCTGTGGTCACTTTTCAGTGCTTCATTCTTTCACCATAGTGCATCATTATCTTTGCTTTAACCATGAGATCTCCAAAAGGAAAGGAAAGGTTTTGTCAGAAGAGTGGACCTGAGTGCACACCCACTTCTCAGTCTGCCAGAACTCATGTAGGAGATGATGATATCTGCTTCTATCATTCACATTACAGTACTTCTACCCACAGGGATGGTGTTTAATTTGAAGATCACCTTCACTAAATCATTTCATACAGAATATGTCACAAGGTAAATTGAACAGCTAGACATACAATCAGACAGAATAACACACTAAAATAATTAAATACAGGCAGCCCCAGGATGCTCCCTGCTTAATGTAGAATGCTAATTGGTACTCAAATACCACACGGTGTGTGTTGAAGAAAGACAGTGTAACTAATGTACCTGTATGTCGTGTATAATAACACAGCATGAGACCTTGAGGGTACATCTTCCCCTGAGGATTTGACACTGCCAACAGCTGATACCAATAACAACAAAGGAATGAATTTCCCCTGATACTTTCCTGACATTCTATCCCAGTTACTGCTTCAGTGCAATCTGTGAAAAGCTTTAA
>JAOXXN010000471.1:62300360-62312354 GCA_026770055.1 Myrmophylax atrothorax
GACTTGGCACAAGAAATACTCCAGTTAATAAATGAAAGCAAGGATTACAATTACGAAATTGTGCAATTCTGGCATGTGCCATGAATACTTTGTATGACCCCAGAGCACTTCATCCCAGACTTTGGCTGGGCTATTTATAAGTCAGAGAAGGGTCTGGCCTCATCATAGTACAATGACCAGTTACCCATTTAGTTCTCTTGCCTCTTTTCTTCTTGGCCAGCAATAGCAAGTAGGCATTTTTTTCCTTTATTTTCTTTTTTGAAAACAAAATATAACTTTAACTCAAGTTTCTAACAAGGCCAAAACTGGTCAGTTTTTGGCTCCTTTGTACAACTGGTAAAGGCTGCCACTGCTTTAGTCAGAATGCCTCTTTTGCATTAATTATCCCTTAAACATCCCCACTGCTGGTTTACTGGAAGCTGGTGACAAAGTCTGTGGCCACAGAAAGCTCACTCAGAGCTAAACTCCATGATCTGGCCAATGAAAGACCATGAAAGCAGATGCTGAAGAACTGGCAAGCTCCCTACGCCTTTTGCCAAGACTTCATGCTTCTAAGGGTTTCTAAAAGTTGAAATCTTGACCTTATACTGCTTTGAGAGAGTTAACTGGAATCATTCCTTGCAGTTAGGTAAGTTCCTGTGGGACATCTCACTTGCAATTCCAGAGCACAAGTGTAGTTTTTTGTGTTGTTATAACCACGTCCAAGCCTCTGTACACAGCATGAGGATACTCTAGGGCTGCCTGGAGATTTTCAACTTGCATGTCACTAATACTTTGGTATATTCACAGGTGATTTACTCCTTCACAGCCTTGGTCCTCAAATCTCTTTACTATTTATTCTGAAAACCCTTTGTAATTACGCGTGTCCACAGAAACATATTTCTGTAACTGAGGAGTGTTGTGTCTCTTATCAAGGGTCACAAGAGCCTCCTCAGGAGCACTTCAGAAATTTTACATTAAGTGGATATATAAGCTGTTAGCACTGGTGAGGTTTGGCTCTATATTTAAATGCAAATCTTCTGTCACGCTTCTACAGGTTAACATTACTGTTGCCTCCTACTAAACATTTAAGTCAGAATTTTTTCACATTTGCTCTTTTGCATGCTTTTATCTGGCCTTGGATGAGACCTGTCCTGTGCAATTCCTTCTGCTGCAGGAGGACCCAACCGTCACGATAAGAAATGCAATGAAAGAGCCACTTGAAGCATTTTGGAGCCTGGTGTAAACGTGGCAGAAATGTATCTACACTCAGGGATCATAAAATGGGATTATAATTTGCTCTTTGTCATCACTGTAAATCTACTGTGGGCAGTGACATACTTGCTCAGGGCACTTGCTCTTTTCTGGTACATTTCTGTCTTTAAACAACTGGTGCTAAGACTAATTCAAAGACTCGTTCCTTTAACTCAGTAGTTACGCAGAAATCCTACTTTTGCTGTTACTCCTACTGGACACTACACATTCCTTCCTTCAAAGACAGCAAGATCTTCTCTATATGTTTAGTTTTTATTTTCAGTAGTAAAAAGAAGAATAGGCAAAAGTACAGCCAACACAAAAATCATTAATTTATTAGATTAGAGAAGTACCAGAAACCTCAAAAAACAGCTTTCCTTGTAATTAGCAACACTTCCTAGCCCTTTGAAACTGGGAAGCCCAGTTTGTGCTTCCAAACTCTATATACATTTCCTGGTGTATGAATGTGTTCATGTTCACACATGTGTTCACATGTACTAAATATGGAATATAGCTTAATCATTTCCAATTTCTGGGAATTTTGGCTGCATTTCCAGTTTTAAGTATTTGGAACTGTTCTTATTTTTTATTAACTTAATGGGTTTGCCTGTTTCAGTGAGCATATTTAGTGCAGTGAGACATTATGGTCATTCAAGAGTATGTAAGTTGCTTTTGCACACATTATGTTGCAGGCCAAATTTTGACTGATTAACACATTGCAGGTGTCAGCCAAATTACAAAAGGATAAAGAGAAGAGTATGAGGGTGAAGTTATTCCTGAGTATGAGGGTGAAGTTATTCCTTCTCTCTGGCTGGCTGCTCTTGGTGGGGGTTGCAGAAGCCACTCTGAAACTGGCTTGGAAAGAGATACCACTCAGAAAGATGACCTTAGAAACAATACTTCCATCATCCTTTCCATCTGCACAATTTATTCCCACTCATGGTAGAAAAACAATACCAGGGTAAAATGGGCCCTTTACGAGGCTCTTGCCAGCCAAAGTACATCTGCCCGTTAAAGTTAGGTTTGTGCCTTTTTGGAGGGAGTCAGCTGAAACCTCTCATATTTTGTTGCCCATCTGTAAAAAAACCCCTCTCAGTCTGTGAAGACCTGCCTAGTAGCTAAGATAAACATTGTATATTTTCATTGCTTCATTAAATCTTGCCTGAACGATCAGCTGTATGATGAGAAGAGCTGGCTTGCTCTGAGGTGCTAGCTGTCAATAGTTATTGCTAATCATAATCTAACAAATACCAGACACAGCTATTTGGCAATTGAGAACTAACATTTTTCTTATTTAAGGTGATAGGAATGAAGCAAACATAAATCATAATGTACTTATTTTCCTGTATCTCAAGGTGCATTAATACTTAACATTTGTCTACATTTCAAGACAACCAAATCATGGTTATTACCGGAAAATTGTACATTTTAAATTGTCACTGAAGTTAACATTACAGAATTCATCAACTGTTTCTCTTTCCTGGGATAATTACACCAAAAGGCACTGCTAGACCTTTGAAGAATGAGCCAGTTCAATTTCACTAAGGAGAATTTCGATAAACATTATAGATGACCATATAAGTAAAGTATACATTATTTTTAAGAGGTCTTTTGCCAATTTACACCTCTGAAGAATCTTTATGCTACTTTCAACTTTATGTGTGTCAGGAGAAAAATTTTAGTTCTTTTAATAAATTCTGTTTACAGAAAGCCTTCAGAAATATCTTATTGGACTAAGTCCTGATAATGTAAATCATGTCAAGTTCCTAAAGAAACCAGATGATAACCATTAAATAAAAATGAAGGCAAGTTCAGACCTTGAAAACTTAATTTCATTGGGACCCCAAACATCCTGAAAAGTAAGTACACAGGCTAAACTAAATGCATAGGTTCCCACTCACAAGGGGCTTCATCACGGTTTCAAATCACAGCATGGTGCTGTAGGCTAGACAGAGCTGTACTTCCCAGCTGGAGATATTTTGACTGACTCATGGGGCTTTCTGAACAGACCTAATGACTCTTTGGGATGTAATATAACCACATGCTTGCATGCTGGCATGGACAGTGTAAAGGAGAGTGACCTACTTCTGTTCTCTTTGGGGATCTGAAAAATCCATTTCATGTGTAGTTCAGGTCTGGCACAATAAAATTTTCCTGAATTAGTTGTGGAAATTAATATTTTCTACTGGTTTTGAATGGGTTTGCTTTGGTTTGGTTTGGTTTTTTAGAACCAATCTGACCTCATCTCTTTAAAAGCAAGCAGCATTTTCCTGTATAATATAACCCAGAAAAAAATAAAAAGATATAAAACAGTCACTGAAAAATGAGCATCACTTAATTTGAGGCAATCAAACTAAAAATGTCCATACATATGTGAACAAAGAGAAATCATGGGATCTGAGATGTTTCTTAGTTCCTAGTGATAACCTCAAACAATTTCCCCAGAACATCTCCTGATATAGTTCTGATTCTTGACTGTTACTGGCAGTTACACAAATCTAGAATTTCACCTGCAGGTTTACAATAGACATGACTTTCCCCATGGAAAGTGGGAAGTGACCCACCTACTTCAGGACTGACAAAGTCCCATCATTATACACACACCACTTGTCCACAATGTTGTGTTGTGAGATGCCTGTCACCAAGAGAAGGTCTTTGACTTGCTGATCTCCAGGTACTTTCCCAGAACCAAGGTAATGTGACAGATCAGGGCTTCAGCAGCACCCCTGCCAGAGCTGGGGGGGGTTACCTGCCAGATCCCACTGAGGACAATCCAGAGCAACAGGGATCACTGGCTTCAAGGATATTCAGCTGGGCCACTGTAGTTGGAGAGGAAGCTCAGAGGGATGCTACATTGTTTCCTGGCAGCTCCAACGTCATTTCTTCTCTGGAGAAGGAAAGGCTTTGGAGAGACCTTACAGTAGCCTTCCAGTACCCAAAGGTGCTTACTAGAGAACTAGAGAGAGACTGAAAAAGGATAGGTTCAGAATAGATATAGGGAAGAAATTCTTTTCTGTAGGGGTGATGAGATACTGGAACAGGGCAGAGAAGTTGTGGGTGCTCTATCCCTGGAAGTGTTCAAGGCCAGGTTGGATAGGACTTTAAGCAATCTGGTCTAGTGAAAGGTGTTCCTGGCCATTACAAGGGAATCGGGTGGCAGGAGAGTTGTAGTGAGATGAGCTTTAAGTTCCCTTCCAACCCAAACTATTCTATGATTCCATGATGTCCCATGAAAAGGGGTTTTTTGAAAAGAAGCTATTTTCCAAAATTCTCTGCAAACTTATAGTCCCATAATGAAATAAGACGTGACAAGAAAGGAAATGGTCACCAGTGATAGCTCAGCATTGTGGGAGAAGACACTGCACTCTGTAGAAAAAAAATGTGAGATTCACCTACATTTTGAGGAGCTGTAGAGTAAGTCCTCCAAATTTGCAACAAATAACTTTTTCCTGATTTAGAATCACATAAAAACAGTATGACTGAAATTTCAGGAAGTTTTTGAGAGTAGAGAGGCCTCTATTGACATATGATAGCAATGGTTCCTCTAATAAAAGAATTAGCAAACTCATTGCTTTGATCTTTTTGAGAAGGATCAATACAATTGAAGTCAGTCAGTTTGTGTGTGAGATGATTAAATCAGTATAGCTACATTAACTTTGGTTACATTGCACTGATTTTTACCAACTACATTACACAAGGATTAACTTGGTGTAAGGGACATCAGGATGAACATCAAGGTATATGTTATGATGTGTCTGTATATATCATCAGAGTATGGTGTATAGCCTTCAGTATCTTTATCAACAACATTCAAGGCAAATAAAAATATTTAAATAAATAGCAATATACCTATAAATATAAATACACCTATGAGATACAAATCTAAGCTGCTGCCAGACACTTCTATTTGGTTACTACTCCTCGGTGTTTGGTCTCACTGAACTCTGGCGTCCTTTGGACTTGACAGATTAACACGTATAAGAAAACATTTGCATATTTATTTTAAACCAGATGTTCTTTGAGCAGTACAGCCAAATTCCCATCATCACTATAATCACATTGGGTTTTGTTAACATAATGGAGCCATTAAAATTCCACCACACGCTTCTTTCTTAGGAAGAAAGGGTTATTACAGAATTTTCCAGGTGAATTCTAAGTGAATCTTAATTAAGAAGAAAGAGTTGTTGTTAATTGTCTCTACTTCTGTCACTGAAGGATCTGGCTTATACCAGAGTAAGACTATTGGGTTTGCAATAGATGTCATCTGTATAAAAGAAAAGCTGGCTGGAATAAAGTGTTTAAAAATATAGTGTGCTATTTTTATCTTTAATAACCCTAGACTTATATTTGTGATTTTTTTTTAAATAAGATTTCTGAAATGAAAGCTTTTTCATTGATTCACAACATGGACTATTTGGCTTTTTATGTAAAGTTCAATATTTGGTAACATTTAGCACAATTAATCACTGTTAAATCAACTAATCTAAAGCTCTGGAATGCAAAGAATGAGAGTGATATTATTTTAAAACTGAAAAAGAAAGTTGCACTCCACAGAATGATAGAGACATAAATCTCATATAAGAAGGAAAGATTTATTTTCTGAGCAAGGAGCCAGCAGTGAGAGGAACTGGGTGAGGTTGGAGACTACATTCAAATAGGCCTTTCTGATTCAATATGACATTGGTTTTTTAAAAGAAAAATTCCAGACAGTCAGAAAGCAGAGGAAATACTCAGGAAAAACGTACATTTGGAAGTGCTACTTTGTATAAAAAAATAATGTCTTGGGGCCAGGAACTGCCCTTTGAATTGTGGCACTGTGAAGTGAGCACGGAAGTCAAAAAATGGCACACCTGGTCATTTAGCATTTCTTAAATGATTAAATCATCCTTTCCCGGTTGACTGTGAGAGCTGCAGGCAGCAAAAGGCACCTCCCAGCGGCTGAGACCCTGAACATCTCATTACAGGTCTTGTAAGACACCCAGATGCCAGAGCAAGGGATGAGATTTATCAAGGTTATTTAAGTTTCAAATTTGCTTCGGGGCTGTACACAGTATGAGGTAGTTCAGACTGAACTGTAACAGGCCAGACAGAGGGAAGGAATGGAATATATTTAAGTAGGCCAAGGTATGATTGGTGATGGAGTATCTTAATATCTTATTCTGGCCAAAAGAAGCAGAGGAAAGGAGGCAATGAGAAAAGGAAGGGGGGAAAGATTGATCCACAGTTCAGAAATGGGGCAGGTTTGCTAGTGTGGTAACCACCACACCACTCACTGAAGGAGGAAGGGACTAATTCATCACTGTAAAAGACCCATCCAAAAGTCAATGGAAAACTGCAACAGATATGACAGAAAGACAGCTCTTGGCAATGGTGTGAGAAGCTCTGCGCTCACAGCTTGCACCACCAGACAAAGTTCAGCTCAGGAACTTAACTGCTGTTGCAAAACATTGTTGGACATTTCTGAGAAAATGCCTCACAAATTGTGGTCCAAGAGAAGCTGGGTGGATAAGGTCTACAGCATTTCATTAGGATGTGTTTGTTAAAAAGCTGTGTCTGAAATGTTTGAAGAGGTCAGTATAGACAAGCATGGTCTACAGCAGTAAGTAGGAAGCTTTGTCTTTAATGAGGTCTAAGTCACGGTAAAGTTGACTTGAGCACAGGGGCCCTGAGAAACATTTAAACAGTCTAAGTCCAAACAAGGTACAGCACTGGTGGTAGGGAGTGCTAATGCTAACCAGAATATTACGAATGTGCGTTTTGCAGGGCATTCACATAATTTTACCATTCACACAATTTTGTCATTCAAAAGAATAATTCTTTGGAAAAGCACTTTCTTCTCTCACTAAGAAACGATATTTACATAAACATATTTTTTTTAGAACATTGGAGTGTAAAGATAACTTCTAAGAAAGTTAGAAACATCTTTTCTAAGAAAGCTAGAAAGATCTTTCCTAAGAAGTTTATCTTTCAACTTTTTACTGGGCCAATGAAAGCCAATTACAAATGAATTCACTAACTGGTTTGTGGTATTACTCCCATTTCTTTTATGATGGTGAGGAAATGATGCATAAAACTACTAATTTGTGAATGTGTGAATTCTGAAGATTTCATTTGGGAAAGACCTTCCAGTAAACATCAGATAATTACTCAAAATGTTTTGAAAAGTTTCCCAGTTCAGCTTACATTCACTTTACCACTGAAGTGTTGAAGAAACCAATAAATCAGACCAAAAAAAGTCCATTTCTGGTCACTAAATTTGCAAGAAAAGAATGTGGAGACTACCTTCCTTATAAGTTTTCCTTCCTCTGCACCATCGATTCAGACACAGACCTGCAAAACTGTTTTACTACATTTTCTATGCCCCACATCTTCAGCCCTTGCTTTTTCAACTATCACTTAAACTTTTTCTTCTAATAGTTCTAAACCAGAAGTGAATCCATATCTGCAATGGAGTAGAAATGAAAGCAGTTAAACTAGGATCAGTTGGAAGGAAAGGAGCACATTTTTAGAAAGTTTTAGGAACAGTCTTCCCAGTTAATGCCATTTTTTAGACTTGCAAAATTTTTTGATTTAACCTTTTGTTTAACCTCAATCTTTAACAATTCCAATCATAATATCAAACTTTTACCACAGATGTAGTAGCAATAACTTCATGATGATCTGAGTTTTGTAAACACTATGTGTGGGTACTTGCATTTAATATCACATGTTCAAATGCCCCCCACATTTGGTGTGAGCAAACATGAGCAACCATGAACATGGTGAGGAAAACTCAAGTATTTGCAAAAGATTTTCTCTTCAGTCTTGCTCCTGTCTTTAGTCACGAAAAGTGTAAACTAAAAATTAGGCTGCAATGTTAGGGGGAAGAAATCAATAGGCAATTTCCTTTAATGGAACTGCACCAGATATTGAATGTAATAATATAAGTGACTACATCTACTGAATCCAATGAGTCCTTGAAGCCTCTGGAGTCCAAGGGGAGCACAACTCCCTGGAGATGGCTGTCAGACTGCTGTCCTGCAAGGTGATGCCTGGTCACCAGCTTTACATCCAGCCTGGCTTGTCTGCGAGCCTGGGACATAAAAACCTCTCTTCCCAGAGCCAATGGTATGCATCTTTTGCTTTACAGCTTAGCTGTTCAGAAGCTACACAGCAGGCACACACATGGCACACAGATCTTGCAAATGACTTTAATACCGTGTTGATCTTCCCTTAATATTGCATAGATAGACATCCCTTAAAAAAATCACCATCCTGAAATCAATTCTTTTTACTTCACCCTGACTAAGCAGAGCCAGCATCTGGAGCAGGTGAAGCCCTTTAGTGCCTTAGTCAAGTTACAGTCCATTTCTCTTCAATGTCCCCTTTAGCCACTGCTACCACCTGGCCAGTTTCTCAATCTTATGTTTTTCAATAAGTCTGGGAAAAAAGGCTTTTCCACTTGAAGACAAAGCACTGGTCAAAATTTTATCTGTAAATTAAATGCTTTCATTTAGTCCTAGTTTGGAGACTATTAACAGACATCTTACTATCAATAGTATATGTAGCCTCACAAAGGCTTTTGTTTTATGACAACAGTCACAGTTTTAGTTCTATAACATTAAAAAAAGAAAACAAAAATACATGATGTTTAACTTGTTCAGCAGCTGCCCAAATAATTTCACCACCTGCTCCTGCATTTTGGATTTCTGCTCATCAATACTTTAAGACTTTTCCAGAGTAATATAAGGAGCCCATGGAGACCTTGGAGGGAGTGATCCTGCCCAGAGTTCCCTACTCAAGCACTGAACCACTGCTTCTATTGCAGAGGTCACAAGGTCTTCTGCCATCTCAGTGCTGGGGATGAAACATTGATTTCTGCATGTATTTCTTCTATTAGCAGTAACAGGAGCCTTCTGAGGCTTGCCTGGTAATGTCATTATCAGAAGGTCCATAACCTTGGTGGAACTTGTGGGATCCACAAAACCAAAACAATGACCCTGAGGAAATATCACAGAAAACATTAAGACAGGGTTCTGGAGTACCTCTCTTATGAGGAGAGACTGTGGGAGCTGGGCCTGTTTAATCTAGAGATGAGAAGACTGAGAGGGGACCACAGCAATGCATGTAACTATCTCAAAGACAATTGTCAAAAGGATGGTGCCAGACTCTTTTGAGTAGCATCAAGGGACAGGACAAGGAGTAATGGCCACAAACTAAAACATAAGAAGTTCCACCTAAACATGAGGAAGAACTTCTTTACCTTGGGGATGTCAGAGTGCTGGAACAGGCTGCCCAGGCAGGCCATGGAAGCTGACTCTCTGGAGACATTCAAAACTCACCTTGACATGTTCCTGTGTCATCTGCCCTAGGTGACCCTCCTTTGGCAAGGGGTTGGACTAGATGATCCCCAGAGATTCCCTCCCAATCCTAACTATTCTGGGATTCTGTTATAGGCAGGATTGCCATGTGCCTCTACCCTTTTCCCTAGGAGGTTATCTATGAGCAGCTGCAGTTAAGCAGTGGAATCAGATCACCTGCGAAACAACTCAAGCGCAAAGTGGAGAGGCTGAGGCAACAAGGACCACATCTGCAGCTCTTGCACATTGGTAATTTGGTAGTTTGTAGTAATTTGGTAATTTGCACCACCTGAATGTGAGGCCTTTTTGTAAGTTAACTTAGTCCTGCATTTTCACATCAGGGTGGTAGTGAAACCATTTGAATAATCTGAGTTCTGTGATTTAGTGCGCCAGTTGGTGAGTGCCAAGTATCCTTACAAGCAGGCACAGCACATGTGGGATGCATACAGGAATTTGTAAAGGTAAAAAGGGAAGCTGTTCTCCCCCAATACTAAAAACACCTTCAGAAACATTATAAATACAATGCATCCTTAAAACAAAAGCTGTGACTACGCAAGAAGAAGTACAGTGCTGCCAAAGATGTCAGAATATGACCCGTTTTAGCTATAGAATACTTCAAAAATTGTTTCACAAGATTTTACTCTCTGGAGCACAAGAAGTTGACTCCAGAGCTCAAGCTGCAAAGAGCAATTGCTATAGCTGAAAGTATTTATTTCAAAGCACTGTGGAAGTAAATGAAAGTGTCATTTTGCACTAACATGATAGGCAGCTACTCTGCCTTGTCAGAACAAGCAAAGTCCTGTAAGCTTTATCCCATTGCCACAGGCACTTGGGCACCTCTCTGGAAATCAATCACAGATTGGCCTGAAGAAGAGCAGAGCTGAAACAATGGCACCAGAGTAGAGGACCCCTAATGAAAGCCATTTGCTAGTCCACACCTAGGCTGTCTAGACAGCACCTCCTGTGCTTTGATCACTGATAAACCATTCTAAATGTTACCAGTGCTGCTTTTTTGTTTCTGTTTACAGGCAATCAATAGGCCTCTGGCCATTGCCTCTATTTCAAAGCAGCGCTTTTCATCTGACTGCAATCAAATAAAAAAGAACAAAGAGATGGGCATTTTGGATATGAGATACTTATTTTCCTGTGATTTATACAATATCAAATGAAAAGCGAAAACAAAAAAGCAATTGTAAGTGTACATGTGATAAATGTTTCTAATTAGGTATTCTCTCTTAATCAATTTTAAAGCTGAGTTCCCTTCCAAACTAGCAAAAATTTATTGTAATCTTGTGTGTGTATGCATGTGTGTGTGTTCATGCTGCACAACACACACCTGTAGATTTTAGAGCCCTTTTAATCTGCACTGGAGCGACAATTCATGGTGCTCTCTTTGCTACTACAGTCATGAACTGCACTCTGAAAACACATGAAATATCCAGGTATTTTTTCCAAGAGGCTCTCTTTCATTATTTAACCACAGTACAAATGAAGCCATGGAAACTGAAAAAATCTACCCCAAAAAATTGTGTGAAGCTTTTCCCCTATGTTTACTCAGCATACACTGGCCCATAAATAACTTAGATTTCTTAGTTATACATACTGAGCTAAAAAAAGTTTTCTAAGATCTGTCTAAATATTATTTTGCATGTGGATTTAAACATGTTTTTCCCAAATTCAAGTCCCCAAATACCATGTGGTTGCCTTTAGCTGGATGTCAGTGCTTGAACTTTAAACCCTTCTCATCTTTTATCTTCAGCAACTTGAAGTAGCCTGCTTAAATTCAGCTTTTGAAACCCTCCCAGCCCCTCCCTACATATGTCATGCCAGTTCAGATATCTTAAGCCTCTATCACATACATTCTTTAAGAAAACGTAAAAGATCATAAAACCAAGAAGAGATTTAATCTCATCTCTAAATTTGGCTCAACCAGTATATAATTTAAAAACATTTTATTTCTTGTGCAGTAATCCAAAGGCATTTTGGATGCAGCTTAACAACACTAAAAAACAGTCAGTCTTGTAAGTCTCTGCATTTTTGTTCTTTATACTTGAAAATATTTCTGTTTCAAAACTCAAATTCAACGCCAGCTATTTCTGGTTCATCTCTTAAAGTGATGGATTTCTTTGTTATTTCCTATTCTCTTCTTTCTCTAGTGTTAAGCAAGAATTTAATTAGGTGCCATCAAAATTGTTGATCTGATGGGAAATGGGTCAAATTTACCCCTTTGACAACAAACTATGCTTAGATTGCTGAAGATAACATACTCTGTAGTCCTGGTTGACCAAATATTCGACTTCAGGTGCTGTAAGATAAAACACCTTGCCTCAAAGACATGCACAATATTTTACTCCCTTATAAAAATCTCATTAAGATAATCAAGATTTACCATTTAACGCTAGTAGAAGTGATATGTGGGGGT
>JAOXXN010000471.1:62336706-62383148 GCA_026770055.1 Myrmophylax atrothorax
CAAAAGGGAACATGAAGGAGAAAACTACACTGTCCTATACAAAGTAATAACATTTTTTCTGCTTTCTGATATGAAAAATAAACGTTCCTCTCCTTATTATCTTGGAAATTAATGGGCCATACTGCTCTTATTTTGTACAGTATCATTCTCTTTAATCTCTATTGTGCTATGTGGATGTCCACAGACGTTTGTACACAAGTCTATTACTCCATTTTCTTTTCAGGTGCCCACCATCTTAAGGAGTATTGGACTTACTAATGGTCCTTACTATTCAGCAAAGCTTTATGCTGTACAGGAAGGAAATACAAGTCTTCTGCTCAGTACTTGGTTTGCTCTCCGTGCCTTTTGCTGACTAGCATAAAAATAGTCCAATGTTCAATTTTTGCAGTCTTTTGCTGTGAATGTTTCAAGTAACAGATACTCAAACTCCTCAGCGCTAATCACAAAAGGCCCATTGTTGCAGACATCAGTACCCAACCATGTGTCCAATCTTTCCCTAAAAATATTTCCCCAGTCTAATCTTGCCTAACTGCCACAGAAAAGATATTTCTCCCTATGGCAGAAAAGTGGATTCTTTTGGTTCCTGGAGCCCAGGAAGAAGGTCAATCCTTCAGCACCTTCAGCCTAAGGAAACATTATTCCTATCTGCCCTCAAAAATTATTAAAAAACAAATATATATAAAAATTTAATAAGTAAAATCATGAATAAGGCTATCAAATTTTAATTATTCGACTACTAAGCAACACAATGAAAAGTTAATATAGTCATAATGTGTTATTAATGAACAATTAATTGCCATAATTAGGAGATGAAGCTGATGAGCTGAGGAAGTGGTTTAGTGCAAATTATTAAGTCAGAGTTTTGACCTTCCACATATAATGTCCGGTGGTTTTAAAACTGAATATGACCAGACGGCATTTTCAAAGTTACACAGATATAAATCCACAGGAGACACTTGATTAGGTACTTTCTTGTAGCTAATATTTAATTGTGTACTTTCTTGTAGCAAATGTTGTAAATTTTTAGAGTGCTGTTCAGTGGTGATGAATATTAATGAACTTTATCAGAAGATTTATAGTTACCCTTAATGTTATTCCCTTGGTATGACTGTGAAGGGATACAGAAGTCAAAACCCTAGAATTTTTTTGACTTCTTGTGATTTATATTTTCATCTCTTTAGTTTATATTTTCATTTATTACTAATATTTTTTACTAGTTCATGGTATGAATACACAAACAGAGAACTTCAGATACAGGAGCTGGCAGCCTTCTCACATTTAGCAGTGGAAATGTAAAGCCAGAAAGAAAGTCTATGATAATTCAGTTCAGTCTTTCCTGTGACACAAACCATGGCATCCCATCCACTGATCCAAGCACCAAACCCAGGAACCCCTCAACAAGCAAGTGCCTCATTTTAAAACAAGCATTCACTTGTGATTTAGAAATCTCTGTTAGTAAGGACTTCACTATAACCTTCATGAAATTGTTCCAGTGGCTACCAAAGCCCCCTCTTCAAAAAGCATAGTTTCTTTTCCAATATAATTACAGGAATATAAATTCATTGAGATCCCAGTATGAGAGAGAAGAATCTGACTGCTCATTCAAATGGTGTCAGCCTCCATTTCCTCTCATTCTCACTACATTAGCCTGCTCAAGTCCATCCACAACATTGCCATCATTTCTGCAGCAGATTTTCCTCTCATTTCCCTCATTTCCCACTCATCCCAGTTTCCACATCTCATCTCTGCAGAGCCTTGTAATTAAATTTCAAGCAACCTTTAGACATCCCAAAGACAACACTCACTACAAGGATTGCTACGTTAATTTTCTGTTCTGGTTGGTAAGTTGAGAAATAAGAAGCTTATTTTAAAAAGCTACATTTTCACCCCTTTATGGAGCTCCTCAAATAAAGAAAAAAAATCTTTTTGTAAGTCCCATAAGAGGAAAGATGTTTCCTCTCTTACATAGTTTACATTTTTCATTGTACTAAAACAGGTAAACCGTTGCTAGAAGTTTTGGGGACTTTTTTAAACATATCATTTACCTCTTCAGTCCTATTTTTTATTGTGCCTGCCTAAATGCCTGTGTTAATGTTACACTATAATCTAACAGGTTATGGGCACATTATTTATTCTATATTCAGGATCATTTAACACTCTTGAATCCTGTGAGACATTCTCCATCTCTAAGTGTGTAAATAGCACAACTATTTCTTTCACCCAAGACAACACAGGGAACTGAATTCAAATCACAAGCAAAGCGTTCAAGTACCATAGCTATGAGTGTGACAAGTAATCATAGCAACCACAGTTTTAGTTCCCTGAATGTCACAAAATAAAAACCTTTCAAACAATTCCAAGAAACTGAATGTCAATCTCAGTTTTTGATCCTTTCATTGAAACCATCTCCAGAACACATTGCCCTTATATTAAGTTAACCTTTAAATCATTATATATTCTGGTTTTATAATTACTAAAACAACAGCTTTGTGTTATTGCTTTCATCTGTCCACTCTGGACATAAACATGGTATAATCACAGCCACATTCCTTTTTCTTTCTCTAACACTTCATTTTTATTGATGATCAGTCCCATGTACAGGCAGAAATTTGTTCTCAGTGTGAAAGCATATGGCCCTTGGAATAGAAAGAAAACAGTGCAATGTGTGTCCAATTCAGCCAGAAAAATTATTCCATTATGATCAAGACTTTAAGAAAACCCAGCACTTCACATCTTAAGCAATGGTAGTACAACGTCATATAAAACTTGTGGGCTGTTTCACTGTAGTTCCAATTTAAAACCTGTGTTAATAGTGAAGTTAGTCCTTTTAAAGCCAACAGTTTCCACAAACCTCCAAATCCTAGGTAATTAGGGTTTTCAATCATGACAGTGTTCTTATTATAATGGCAATTTTGGCAAATAGCAGGTACTTATAGCTCGCTGAGGAGCTATATTCTCACTTGAGACCTGCCATCACCAGCCTAATTGCTTCTCAGTGAAACAATAGCATTTTTGTTGAACTATCATCTTTTGTTATTCTGCAATTGGGACTGAATATTGTGAAACAACTTCTTTGCTCTAACTTACTAAACAGGTTTTCATGGCATGTTTATGAAACACTGGCATATGCAGTTTTCTCTTGTGCTTGCAGAAAGAATGCCTATTTACTTATCACAAGTCTCTGAGTTTTCTTAAGTTCAAACCTGTGAAAGTTTAAAACTGCAGCCCACAAAGGTTGCTGTAAGCCTTACAGAGTATGTAAGAGGACTAATGAAAGAGCTACAGGACCTATTCTTGCACCACTTATCAGGCAAGAGCCTTTATACCCACAACTGTTTCCACCAGATCTGTGCCTGCAGGCAGCCATGTCCATGTCTTAAAGGAGCCAGACCTCTATGACTCAATTGGAAATTTTCTTGTATTATTAGTATTTAGCAATCCCAGGCAAGATTGGCAATTTCAGGGCAGAACTAGTCTGAGAATTCCCTTTCTGCACAGAACAGATGGGGCAGCCAGGAGAAGGGAAGTAGCCTTGTAAGAGGCCACTGGTACACATCCCTATGTGGAGGTGCTGCTCTGCATCCTCAGTCTGGTGGCGTTTATCATGAATTCAAAAACCTGTCATTTACCTGTCATTGTCCAGTGCATGCACAATGGCCATCACAGTGATACAGAAACTATCTAGCTGAGAAGTGCTTTTCCTAAGGTTCCTGCTTGTGCTGCAGTAGCCAAGCATGAGATCAAAAAAGCATGAATTACTGTGTTCAGATCTGCAGCTTGCAGAAGGGACCATAAGGGCTCCAGGACAGCTGCAGATGGAAGAAGCCTTTTCCAGCAGCTGTTGCAATGTCAATTTTTGGTGGCACAGAGCACACTAGCTGGGTTTGATCTGCCTGCTTGTTTAACTAATTTCCTCCTGTACTTTTTGTTATCTGCTGACACAGGCATTCTCTATGCTAATGAACCTAAGTCTGGGAATAGTGATGCTCTGTAGAGCTGAAAGAAAAGCCATAAATATATTTACACACTTTTTAAATTTACACTAATTGCTTAATTGCTTTACATTTACACTAATTGCTAAATTGCTTATTTCATCCTTTCTGAAGGGCATAAAGATTATAATTTTCTCCTAAATATAGTTCATTAAGGACATAGCACTCCTATTTTGCTAGGTGATATGTACTTAGCATATACTAATTCCCAAATGTTCTGAATTAGATGTAGCTTTGCAGGACGGATTCTGGACAGTCCAAATCCCAGGATAATAACCCCCATTGACTTTGTCTGCCTAGTGTCAAGGGAACACCAGGTAATTTCTTCTTTGCTGGCAGGGGAATGCCCTTCCTCTGTCTTCAGCAAGGAAAAAAACCCTCCATTTCCCAGGGGAGTTGATACAAGGTGGAGTCTCAGAGCCCTCTGAGGAAGTTTTTCTCATCTCAAGAAGGGAGCAGGTTTGGATGAGAAATTTCTCCCCATGGGAAGGATGAGAACTGGATCCCAGGAGCTGTCTGCGGGATCTCGCTCCATCTAAGCAAAGTAGCAATGGAATAAAAGGTGAATTCCTGGAGACAGCTGGGGTCTAGACCTTCTTTATTTTCCACCACATGGGCCTATGGAGTACATATGGTCAGTAGAAGTGGCTGACTACTGCACACTGGCTGCCTGTATACCAGGATCAGGCCAAGTGAGAAGATCAGGCTGCCCAACAATCACCCTGCATAGGTCCAGTGAATTGTTCTAGTAAGAATAGACTCCAGGAAAGTCAAGAGACCTGGCAGGCAGTCCTGTAGAGGTCCTTGTGCCAGGGTATGTGGCAACATTTCAGGATACAGGCAAACTGGGACAGCTCCACCAGAGAAAATGGGGAGAATGACTGCAGGATCATGGGCACCTCTATCTGGTGACAAAGAGGAAACATTTCTGGGAAGAGGAACAGAAGCAGCAGGACATCTGCCACAACTCTTCCTCTCCAGGGTACTTTCTTTTCCTGGGATTACTTGGGGATCTCCAAGGAAACTTTCTGAGCCCACCATAAGGCAGGAAAATCTCCCCACCTAAACCTGGAGAAGCATTACTTAACTGTAAAGAATCACCTTTCATGGCACCAGTATCAGAAAGATTAATTCTTTGCCAACAATTCCATTTGCAATGATGAGGAATAAAAAAGAAGTTTGAAATGTATTATACATTGTAAATTCTCTAGTGCTGGTCTTGTCTAGCATCACTGGCCTAATATGCATTTTTTTAACTGATACTGCTCTTGATTTCCACAGGAATGAAACCTGGCCCCTGTGTTTTATGGAGTTGTTCATAACTTATACCTTGCTCAGCTCATTTAGAAGAAATGGCCTAGGACTCCAACTCTGTAACAGCATCATACTCTCTGGATTTAATTTAACTTCAAAAAGTAAATAGCCTGTTTTGTTTTGACGTCGAAATAGTTCTGATGCTAGAGCAGTTGATATCCAAGGAACTTGGCCATCAAAGCCCAGTTGCTGTCAACATGCCCATTATTAAAGCCAAGTTTTTAAACTACTTTCCAGAAATATATGGCAAACTATCCTCCTTCACATATGCATAATTTTTAACATTCACATTGCTGGTACAGAGCCAGAGCTGCTGTGCTAGATGTACTCATTAGGACCCCAAATGGCTCTGTTAGTCATGGGAGTGGTTTTGTTCTGCCTGTTGTAGCAATAGAAAGCTGGGATGGAGTGGCTGTGCTAAGCTGTGCAGTGTAACATCTTACCTGGACACGTGTCCCAAAGATTGCTCTGGGGACTGATACAAAACAAAAGTACATGACTGTGGAGCTCTAGCAAGCTGTCCTGTGTTCTTCTGTTACAGCTTCTCTACACTGAGTGTAACAACCTAGCCTTCCACCCAGCTAGCAATGTTAATTCCTTGACTGAGGCCATCAGGGACTGCAGTTTGGTGTGGAACCACCCTGGTCCTGTGTTGGCAGTGGCACATTGCATATCTCAGAGAAAGGGTTCACAGCAGTTGAAATCTCACTCCTACACCACTGTTACCTGTTGCCTACTCTTTCCTTTTGGTGGAGACGTTTCTGTTTCACACTGTTTCCTTCAGATCCGTCTCCTTCCAGTGGGGCAGACTGGCATGGACATGTTGTCTTTGGTACAGCTGGATCTACCACATTGTTCTCAGGGAAAATTCTGATAAAAACAGGAATTTTCTGGCCATGAGTGTGATGTGGGCATTCTCTATTTATTGATTTGATTTGATTAAATGAATCTGATTTTATTACATTGGAAATTGTCTGCAACTCTTTTTCAAGTATAAAAAGATTTTTGCTTAAAAAAATGTGATGAAAAAGACAAAACTGATGGAACATATTTACTTTTCTTCCATATTCTGCTCTCAATGGCTGACAATCCAATTTTACTACAAAGATTTATTTATAGTGATGTTTCCTAATTTCTTGTCCTCTTTTTCTTATGCAACGATAAGCAGGAGAAAGTGAGATTCATCTTTCTTCTTAGCCATATTTATCTGAGCTCTCCTTTACAAAGAGTTTGATGCTTCACAAAGAGATGGAAACAGGACACTGAAATTGCCTAAACATCTTACATCCCTAAATGCCCCAAGAGCTGGGGCACACAATTTGCCAGCAGATGGGATGCAGACCTCTGGAGTTCTGAACTCTCTTGGTCTGGCAGCTGAAGGGGATGAAAAATACCTGAAGGCCCTTCATCAGTAGTAGATGCCTTTGCTTCAGCAACTGAAGGGAGCCTCAGATCCTTGTGATCAGTCTCTGCATTGTGCTGTTTGCCTCACCTTTCACCATCACTACAGCTGAACATTTACAAAATCTTGACTTTCATATAATTTCAGAAATTTGAACTTGTTCCTGGCCAGTGGTTTAGTACATAGCAGAGGAAATCTAAATACTTTTAATATCTTGATATATCTTTGCTGTAAAGAGGAAACAGAACATGACATTCCAGCTATTTTACTGGGTCATTGCAAAATCCATATCTTCCCCATTCAGCAATCATTAATGCAATGGGAGCCATAAGGTAACATTCAGTTCAAGATCTTTATCATGATATCATGTGCTGTGAGATTTACTTTGTCAAGGAGGAGGAGACTGAAAACCCAATGAGCTGAAAACACTAGCGGGGCACAGAGAGGAAAAGTGAACTGAGTATCAACAAAACTGTTCCTTTCAAGCACCTTTACCTCCTGGAGCACAAAGGTAGATGAGAGAAAGGAGATGTGTGAACTGTCCCAAAGAGCCCATTTAAGTGGTTTTTGTCTTGATCGTCTGAGGAATGAGGAAGCAGTGGGACTTGGGTCTGCACCAAGAGTGTATTTTAAGTGCTTTTTTCCCTTTAGGAATCATTCTGGGAAAGGCAGACAGATGAGAGAGAGGAGAAAAATTAGACTGAGCCTCAACAGAGTTTTTTTAAGTGCTCCTTTTTACTTTTGCTTTTAATTTCATATTAAGTTGCTTCATATGGAGGGAGAAGAGACTTCGAGGCTATAAAATTCACATAAAACCACTCATGGAGAGCTCTTTGACATTTCTGTCTTTTTCCTTGTCATTGCAAGAGATAGAAGGAATTGGTGTGAGACTGTATATGTAGTCCCTGAGCAGATTGCAGGCCAAATCCTGATATCATTACCAAAATGAATTGTAATTTTCCATGCCAGCAACTCCTAGGAATTAAAATTAGGAGGGACTGTGTCCCTAAGAATAACAAGATCAAGCTACCTGGCAAGTCCACAATATTTTTATGTGTCTGCAGACCCTCTCTGCATTGGTCATCTTGGCAGTGTGGTAGAAATATCACTTATTGAAAGGCAGCTTGAGAGAAGTGACTTTGGAGAACTTAGATTTGAAGACTCTAGACAATATTTAGCTTTCTTTCACTTTTGCCTGAATGGAAACTGGAGTAGGAAATAGTAGTTTTAAAAGCCCCAGGAAAAAAATATTTCACAGAAAAAAATTTAATTACTTTTTAGTGACACGGGGTTATATCCTCAGGGAAGTACATTACGAATCTTCCATTCCTCTGATAAAATCAAACTTTCCTTTGTGATTTTTCTGCAGAGCTCCTCAAGCTACAACACTGAAGAAGGGCCACACAGAAGACAAAAATAAATATCCTCATGCACTTTTTATTTTGAAGTATACTTTCAAACAAAGAGGTTGTATTCTTTAGTACTAATGGTGATATAAAGTTCCTAGTCATCACCACCACCTTAAATCAAAATATGCTCTCATTTTCATCTGAGTAGCAGCTGTAAATGCAACTAGCTAGACTCAGTTCTTAAAAATCTCCATTTTAGTTAAAGTCACATGAAGGGTGTCGATAAAGTAGGTCTATAGGGAGAAACACTTGGTATTTTTTTACCAAATGCAGGTGGAAAAACCCAGACACAGCTCAAAACATATTGCCCCTCCTTCAGACCTCAAAGGTTTGTCTTTAGTTTCAACAAGCACCCTTTCCCCAGTAGTAGCAATTAGACCAATGCAAATGTGGTCTTTCCTTAAGTAACTTTTCTTATGTATATCCTTAGACCATCATGGCTAAAACATGTTATCATGACATGTATGTATGTATGGCCAGACTTCATGAACGAAGATTTGGGAAGGGCTCTCCCCACGTGGGTGTGCCCTTTGAGCCTGTACCGTGGATTTTTTAGGTGAGGCACAGCGTGCGCAGAACTGGCCACACTGTTTAAATCCTAAGGTCCATCTGCCATGGCTGAGTGAGCTTGGACAGTGACAGTGAAGTCCTCGAGACTGTCACAGCACCCAGTACTAACTGGGGCTGACCCTGATGAGCATCCGAGATGTGACGGGATGGGATGGCAGGGAGGCCTTGAACTGCCAGGGGACAGTCCCCACTGAGACTCAAACTCAGGACCTTGGGATTCAGAGTCCAGAGTGCTCTCCATTACACCACGGGACTGCCCATCATGACATGAACCCCAGTAGACACAGCACCAAAATCATGTCATCATGTTTGACTTTGTGACCACTAAGTAGATACTTGAGAATCCCTCTGTCAATTTAATGGTTCTTAGTCAGGTCTTAAAGCTAATTTGAGTAAATTTGAAATTTCTTCCCACGGAATTTTGTTTCAGAGAGTCTTTCTTTGTTATTTGCATATGCAAGGTTTTCAATATTCATACAATTTACTTCTTTTCCAGTGTGAGCAAAACAGCCTTAATTGTTTTCTAAAGCTTTCATTTCTTCAAGGAGTAATCTTTAAAAGTAAACAAACGCCAAACTCGATGAAAGACAGGAGCATAGTCCATGCCTGTATAATGCGAGCAAGTGGAGTGTAAAAGGGTACACAGTCTATTCAAAGTATTCCAAGCATATTAAAGATAAAGAACATTTAAAGTAAATCACCACATTGTTTGTTTGGGTAGCTTCAAAATTCTATGCCTTTTGGGATGGATTCTTTAATGTGTTTCAGTTGTCCTTTCACTGTTAAGAACTGGAAAAAAAAGTGTTGACCTACCCACAACTCTCAAAGTAGCCTAAATGGTGCTATAAATGATATCCTCACATGCCTGCCCCTGGAGCACTGCTAAAGTTCCTCAAAGGTGATTTGTAATCTGGAAAATATTGATAGAGGCATTTTCTAACAAGAGAACTCTATTTGATTAAGTCAAAACACCCCCTGAAGTTACATTAACTTCAGTACAGGTTTATTTGAAGGCAGAAAGGGAGATATTTCATTTTTCAGTATCCTTAGAAGGAAACAGTTCTGGGTTTCATTGTAGAGATGAAACATATGAATGCTATTGTATCACAATATCTTTTGTGTACAATGGAGGAGGAGTGAATAATTTGAATGTTTAGGTTTTTTCAAAATGAAACATTTCAACTGAGAGTAAAGATTTATTTTGTTTACACTGATAATGTTGACATTTTCAAGTTCTGTTTGTAATCCACATAAAGATAAATGTCAAAATTGCCCAATGTCCTGTGAAATGCAACTTCTGCTCTCTTTCTCCTTTGCTTGAAGCAATGAGATATTAAGTGTGAGAGGATGAATTAGTTTTCATGTCCGTTCAGTCCTAGCTATCTACATTCAAGAAAAGTTTCAGTTACTTCTAGTCATGATGACAACTTCTGATTAGTTCCAGCTGCACTGTTGACATCTGTCTACTGCAAGCTGAAGAAACTGTCAGTTTACCCATTAGCAGCAATTCAGCTGGGTTTGAGTTCAGCATGGCAACTTTAAACCAAAACGAGTGTTTCAAAACCAGTTACAAAAGCTCATACACTCTACTCTCCTTAAGATGTCATTACAACGAAGTATTGTCCTTGATATTTTGGAATGAAGCTTAGTCTTCAGTTCTTTACTGAAATGAGGTAATTTCAAATAGTTTCTTTCCTTTATTTCTTTTCAAGTGGAAAATGTCTGCTGTGAACTCTCATTAGCTTTCAATATTTTTACCCTACTATTGAGCTATTACCGAATTTGAAAATAGAAAGGAATACAAACTACTTACTTTGGATTCACTTGGATTTTTCTTGACTTTCACACCTTTTAAAAATAACTTTATACTTAGGATATTTTTGGCAAGACTTCTGAGGACCAGTCTGCCAGAAAAGAAAACAAAATTACTGATCTGGTGAGAAGCAGATGGATTATAAAAGGTACCTGGCATGGAATAGATGTGAAAATGAAGAGCAGAGAATGGATCTCTGGTTGCAGTCTTTCAGGGAAGTATTTCATTGACCATGAGGATTACCAGAAAAAGGGTCCTCCATTACTTACACATGCAGTAAATATTAATAGTTTCAGGAAATCAGGCATGAGTTTTGCCTGTAGAAGTGAGCATATGATTTTGTACTACTGCACAATGAACTTTCTGCCCTCTCCCAGTTGAAGAAAATAATTTCCCATTTCTCCCATGCCTCCTGCTTCTTGTGGCAGCCCCAAGGCTGTGCTCACACCACAGTCCCTGATCCCTCACATCACCTACATGCTGCCTAGCACCTGGATCAGGGCAGAAATGAGGCTTTTACACAAAGACACTCAGAAGCAGGGAAGGGAATCCAAATACCACCAACAGAATGGATGGACATTTCTGGACCAAGCCACATAGTGATGCAAATGTCAGCCCATGCTCTCATGTGACAGTTAGGAACATTATAGGGGAAGACCATTATAGAGTTTCTATTTTCTTTCTTATGTGGACTCATTTTTGGAAAAGTGCTGAGATATAAAACCCTGTGAGCTAAAATTCCTTTCACAGAAACAACCACAGCACTGTACACTTGACAGATAATTTCAAGAAAATTCATCATCTACAAAAAAGTAGTAATGCAGTGTTCACTTTGAAGAACAGTTTCTGCATATCCCTACTGAAATGCATCATTCTCTTGGCTTTTTCTAGAAGAAATCATTATTTTTCATAAAGTTTAAGAGTATACTTAGCTAAAAATCTGTAAAAACATTCACCAATATCTTCTAGCCTATGCCCTGCTTTGGCTCTGTCTTTGTCAACATGCCATGCTGTTCTTGTGAGAACTTGCTTTTTCCCTGCATGCTCTGTTTGTATGTACACAGTTGTGCCCCACCCATGCAACTAATGTCATGCATTAGTTGTTTACATATGTTTTGTTACCAGGAGTGGCTTTCACGTGGACATTTTTGTCATCAAAGGTTTTGCTGTAGATTTCAAACCTGATGCTTTTATATCCATGAAGCATCCAACAGACCCTGATGCTGTCTGCAGATCTAGAACTCCTGGAAGGCCAGGGCCCAAGCTCTAAGACTCAAGCCTTAAATGAAAAAACCTTGATGGGTGAACATAAGACATTTTAAGACACCCTTCTGAATCTGAGCTGGTTTAGCTCTGTTGTAATGTAACCTGAATGTAGTTACTAAAAATTTGCTTCTTGACCACTCTTGGGGAAAGATGGACTGATCTTAAATATAGTGGTAATAAATCAGATCTAGCCTCACTCCTTCAGCAGCTATTGTAATGGATGAGTACTGCAAAGAAATATAACCTCCTTGATGATATAAATGTCTATTATAAATGTAGTTCTAATATGCTATTTTTGGCAGTTAAGATCCTGATTCTGGTCTTAAACACTGTGTGGCTTCATTTACATCAACAGAATTGGTCACTGGTTTCCTGATGTACCTGGGCACACTTCAATGAAACGAGGCACAGAGGTGCAGGAATAATTGAAAAGTTCCTTAGGCATTGGGATACCAGCATCAGCAAAGTCAAACTTTTCCTTTGCAAGATGAGCGTGGTCATCATGACAGTGAGTCAGAGCTGAGGCATGACAGAGCAGCAATGGCTGGAGGGCAGATGATGAAACATTAAGGGCAGAAGCATCCAGTTGGTACAAGACAATGAACAGGGCTGCTTTGCTGTACAGGACAATCAGGAGAGCAGAGTATTTACATGGACTATTCAATGCACACCTCTGTCTTTGGGGATAAACGAATCCTCAGCACTGGGCTGACCCTTTGGGAGCATATGACCCACCTTTCTGGGTTATTTTCTCCATGAACAAGAGACTATTCTGGGACATGACTTCATCAAAGATGGATTTTTGCTTTCCAGTCTTCCCCCCAATTTTTCCCAACACCGAAACTGTTGCAAATACAATGTCATTGTATTGGCCACAGGTTGCATGGAGACATAGGAAAGGAAAAGCCAATACTAACTCCACTCCCCTGTAACACAGTGTCCAGAAAGGCAGGGTCTGAAAGCCAGGAATTATTTTTCACTTCTGACTTTAGCCATTTTAAGCCTCTGTCAACCTTTTAGATCAGGGCTCATTTTTCTCTGTCTTTTTTTTTTTTAAGCAAAGCGTAGAAATTCATTACTTGGATAAGAGATGGAGTGAAATGATGAGATGTTTTGGCTTGATGGGTGTCACCAGAGCATCATGCACTGTGCTAATTTCTCAGCTTGTGAATAGACATATTTAGACTGACAGTTGAAAGTGGGCTGCAGATTCCATTTAAAACATGTTTTTCATGCTGAGTAATGAGGGCAAAACACAAACCAATTCTGGCAGTTAAACTACTCACTTAAACCTTTCATAGTGTTGTCAAACACTATAATCCTTCAAAAATCTGAGTTTGAATAGCCTCAATATTTTATTTAATGAATTTTAAATCCTATAATTACCATAATTAAGACACTCCTTTTGGATCATGTCAGTGTGCTGCTCAAAGAGGGAGAAAGCTGGAGGCGATTTTCACTAAAGATTTTCCTGAATGCAAATGATACATACAGCTCATTTTGAATTCTTTATGATGTCATTTGTGGAAGCATTTTTTAGAATGCACCTGGAGACACTGGTGTGGAAAGTCTGTAACACCACCCAAGGAAAGACTTAGATGGAAAGGGCTTCATTATCTCCATACCTGACTCTTCCTGTTCTAGCCATGCACCTGATATGGATGTTTTGGCCCCTTCTTTGGTAAAACAGGGAACATGGAAATAACTGGAAGACTTTTGAATGTTGTGAGACGTACCTTGAGGACTGAAAATGAATGATAGACTGAGATACGCATTGATGACTGAGAAACAAGATGCTGTTTATTATTCTCTAACCCCTTCCTCCTTGATCAAATGAAAGTCTTTTTCCAGCATTTCTTTGCCTTGGTCTCCTGCATCAGAGATTCCTGAGGGCTGGTCTTGGCAGTGAAGATCAATTCAAAGACGGCATTCAGTAACTCTGCACTTTCTGCATCCTCTGATTGCAGGGTCGCCTCTACATTTAGTGATGGGCCCATGTTATCCTTAGCTTTCATTTTGTTATTGGTGTATTTAAAGAAACCCTTCTTGTTGCCCTTTGAAATCCTTGGCCAGATTTCATTCCAGATGGGCCTTCACCCTTCTTAACTCATTTCTGCTCACTCTGACAACCTCTCTATATTCATTCCAAGTGACCTCACCCTGCTTCCATCTCCTGTGTATTTCCTGATTACAGTAGGGTAACGACAGGAGTTCATTATTCATCCACACAGATCTCTTGTCCCCCTTGCCTGATTTCTTGCCCATTGGGATGCATCATTCTTGAGCCTGGAGGAAGTGATCCTTTGAATATCAGCCAAACTCCTTGGACAGCTCTTCCCTGTAGGGCCTGTTCCCATGGATTTCTTCCAAGAAGATTCCTGAAGTTAGTTATCCTGGACTTCATGATTGTAATCTTACTGACTGCTCTGCTTCCTCCTTGCCCAATCACAAACTTCACAATCTCATCGTCACTACAGCCAATGCCACTTCCAACCTTTTTAAATTGAGATTGGACGTGGCACTGAGTGCCATGGTCTAGTAAACGGACTGGAGCTGGACCAAGGGTTGGACTTCATGATCTCGGAGGTCTTTTCCAACCCAATCGATTCTATGATTCTATGATCTCCAACAAGGCCTTCTATGCTTGTTAGTATAAGGTCAAGCTGCACACCATTCTTAGTGGGATGCTTCACTACCTAAGACAGAAACTTGATGTCAATGCTTTCTAGGAGCCTCCTGACCTGTTTTTGCCTTGCTTCTCTGCTTCTCTGGCAGATGTCAGGGAAGTTGAAGTTCCCCACAAAAACCAGGGCCTGTGACTTTGCAACTGCTAGTTGCCTGGAGAAGGCTTCATCCATTTCCTCCTCCTGATCAAGCGACATGTGGCAAACACCCACAACAATGTCACCCTCACTAGTCTGCCCTTTTATCCTGACCCATCAGCTCTCGCCTTGCTCATCATCCACCTCAAGACAGAGCTCGATACATTCAAAAGTGCTGCCTCACACAGAGGGCAGCTCCATCCTAACACCTTCCCGGCCTGTCTCTCCTAAACAGCATGTAGCCCTTCACAACATTCCAGTCACATGAGCTAGCCCACCACGTCTCCATAATTTCAGTGAGATCAAAGGCCTGTGACTGTACATGTATTGATATACAGGTACTTTATAGAAGTGTTTGATTGTGTCAATATCCCAGTAGGGATGCAGAGGGATGCCCCATAGTACTGTCTCATTGTGTTCAGCTGACCTGGCAAAATGCCAAGTGCCAAACCACAGTGTCAGAGACCCCCAACCCTGATGGAAAGGGTAAAAAGCCAAATGCAATATATACAAAGGTAGGAAGAAACAACACATAACTCCACACCAAGTCGCCCAACCAATAATACAGATTTCACCACCCAGACCCACAAAACACCCCAAAAGACGCCTCCCAAGAGACACTCAGCAAGAGAGGAGAAAAAAATCAAGAATAAAAAAGGAAAGGTTTTCTTGCCAAACTAAAACACAGCTGTAGAGTAGCGGTGAGCAGCAGTAAGGCCTGGCTGCCCAGGACAACACACATGTCCTTCCCAGTCAAGCAGCCATAGAGGAAAGAGCTGCAGGCACCTCCCTCACTCGCTTTTATACCTGTTTTGACATTAGATGAAATGAAATATCTCTTTGGTTGCTTAAGTAAGGTGATGCTTGTCCCCTCTAATCTACATAATATTATCTGGGCCTACTAAAATTAGGGCCTAATCTAGGCCTAGTTAAAACTAGGTCAAAACTGCCACCCATGGGGTTATGTTTTTGACTGCATGTGCTTGTTAGAGGTATTCCCTCTTAAGCCTCATTTTCCTATTAGTGTGGTCACTATAGTTCTCTCCTTCCTACATCTTTTCCCTGTCAAGCCTGGCAATATCCCCATCCGCTTTCAAATCTAGTTTAAAGTTCTTTTAATGAGCCCTGCTAATTCCAGAGCTAAGATACTTTTCCCCCTTTGAGACAGGAGAACCCCATTTTTTGCCAGCAGGCTTGGTGTTGTATAAGCCAACTCATGAACAAAAAGATCAAAGTTTTGTTCATAACAGTAGTCTCAAAGCCAGGTGTTCATCTGCATGATTTTCCTGTTTCTTGCCCCATCATTCCCTATAAGTGGTACGACATGGGAGAGCACATCTTGTGCTCCAGATCCCTTGACCAGTTGACCCTGAGGCCCTCTTGATTGTCCATTATTAGGACCTTGTTGTTGCCTACCTGGAAAACCAGTAGTAGATAATAATCAATGGGCTGTACCAGGCTGGGAAGTTTCTTGGTGATATCTCTTACCTGGGCTCCAGGAAGGTGATGCCGTGAGAGGCCCCCAGCAAAGCAGGACTCTGAGCCACTTTAGTGTAGGATAAGATAAAAAGTCCTTTAATATCAGGCCAAAGGCCCACAGGAATACATGATGACATGCACGTGCCCCCAAGCCCTAGTTTCCATGGCTTTTATAATATGATCCATCCAATCATTACTTTACACATCTCTTGGTCCAGCCCCAGTCCCACCCCTGTTCCAACCCCCAGGAATTGAGTCTGGGGTCGGTGAGACCCTCCTCTTCATCATTCTCCTCTTCCTCAGGCTTTGGAGTTCTTCCAATGTTCTGATTTCTGGGTCACTCTGCCTCTTGTTTATGTCTTGTTCTGCAGGCCTTTCTGATAGTCTTCAGCTCTTTACCATGAAGAGAGTCTAAACAAGCCTAAATAACTAAAGGAATTTGAGCTACTGATAAATGGCAGAGGTTAGGATGTATAAACATTGAACTTAACTGCCAGAAATATTAGCATACTACATTTGCTTTTTTACTACAGTTACAAGTACTTATCTATAGAAATCAAAAAATCAAAAATCCCTTCAGCATCAAAGGCAACACACCTCCTTATGGGTGTGGTCTGGTCAGCATATGAGGCCCTCCATCCCTTTCAAAAGGGAGGAGGTGGTGATGCAGCAGATAGGTTGCCCTGCCCTAAGCAACCTCTCCATCCCAGAAGAACCTCCCTCTACATTCTCATTTCCTATGTTCTCATTTCATTGTTCCTCTAATTCCAGGGCCTCATATCTACTGTATAAGGGTACCTAGGGTGGAGGGGTAGGCTGGAAGAAGATTCTCCTGTCACCCAGGCAGAACCCCTTTAAGTCTCTAAGATCTCGTCCTTCTGCCTGGTGGTGAGATAGTGGGGGATCCATTGCTCCTTCTGTAGTGGACAGTGGGTGTGTTTGTCTAAGGCATGGTAGAATGGGGCTCCACCAGTCTATCACTTCCTCAGAGTCTCTAATAATACTTAGCCTTTTTACTTCATCTATCAGCTCTGCCACTAGGCTGAGCAGATTGTTGACCTGACCATGCTTCACACAGCTGTTTTCTCTGCTGCCATCCAAGCATCTCCAGGCTCTGGCACTCCCTGCAGTCTGAGACCTGGACCCCTGCATGCTCTTTTGAGCACTTCCTCCAGGTTGCCACAGCCTTTCTGATTTGTGCAAAGAAAGCAACTTTTGTCCAAGTGGACACCATACCTATGCTTTCATGATGAGGGCAATGATCACCAGCTATGTGAGGGACTTTAAATGAAAGGGGTACTGCAAGGCTGACTGAGGTGGCTTGTGCAATATGATCTTCAAAGGAGCAGGTATGACAGTATCAGTGGGTAGAAAATTAGGGTTACTTGTGGCTCTGTGGCTATGATTACTTTGTATTTAGCAATTTAAAAGGTTTCACAGCAAACAAATCAATATCTCTGAGAGAGAATCTTATCTCACACCTGGATCTGAAATTCCCAGCCCTGTCAAAGGCATCTCTGAGGACAGTACATGCAGTATGGTGCTCATTTGTTCTAGTAGCTGTAACCAGCTATACTGCCCATGCAAATTAACACTAATTGAAGTAAAATAGCTATTGGCTAATTTAATTTCAATAGCTGCAAGGTATGAAACAAGAATTTTATACAGGAAAAAATATTTTTCTTTACAAGGAATATAGGGAAATAAAGGATGTTTATATTTTAAGAAGGTTACAGTCAAAATTAGTATTTGACGGCAGCAGTAAAGAGGTTCTTTAGCAACATGTGGTGTTGAAACTTTAGCTGGCATTCCTTCAGCACCTTGAAGGTAACATGAGCTGGGATTTCAGCCCATTCCCCAGCTAGTGGTTTTCCAGTTAAACATAACATGATTTAATACTTTATTCCTACAGTGAAGATTTTCAGGAAGCCTAGATATATAGTCAAACTGTATGAAAGTCTTCAGGATTTTGGTGCCTATCTCAGTCCTAAACTATAGTTAAACCTTTGTGCTCTAAATATTTATTCTCAGTTCCTAACTGTTGAACTTCACATTGTTATTTTAATTTTAGAATGGTAAACAATATAGAAATAAAAAGTGTTAAAAAGTGAGTACTTAAATCCTGTTGATAAATACCCCTCTTATCAAAAGATAACCTTAACATCAAACATTTTTCAAAGGCATTCAGGAAAATTAAGATACAGATACCTAGCAAGTAGGATAGCGATAGCTGTTAAGGCAAGACAGGTGCCTCAGGTCTGTGGAGAAGGGTTTCTTGAGATTTTTTTAAGATTCAAAGATTTTGAATGATGAGTCTTCACCAATCTGGCACTTAGACTGTGACATGCAGATCTGCATTCATGAGTTCAGCTTTAAATCTACCTAACTGAAGATTTTATATCTTCATACAAGATAATTTAAAACTCGGGAGCAAACAGAGATAAATAGTCATAGAATCCTAGAATAGTTTGTGTTGGAAGACACCTTTAAGATCATGTAGTTCCAATTCCCTGCCATGGGCAGGGCCAGCTTCCATTAGACCAGAGCTTAGAGCCCCTTCCAGCCTAGCCTTGAACACTTCCAGGCTTGAGGAATCCACATCTTCTTCCCTGGGTAACCTATTCCAGTGCCTTACCATCCTTATCACCCAGTTTCAGTTACCAGTTTGGTTTCTTTTCTACGTGAAACCAAATTCAATCAATGAAAAAGATCAAGGTTATCATTGATGAAAACCAGCAGTTTTACTGATTTAAGTGAAGTTAAGCTGAATGTCAGCACAGTGAGCCTCCGACCTGAAAAGGTTGAAAGATGTTTTCATTTATCCCAAAGTAGGACTTTAAAAACATTGAACCATTTTATTCACCTTTGTTTTCATCCAGAAAATTTATCTTTTCTTTGTGATTAAAATCCTATACTTCAGGGTATGTTTCCTACAATAAATCCTATTTCTCAAGTGCTGGAGGCATGCCCTGGAGAATATTATTCCTTACTTAGTGTGTGTCAGACCACATTTGACATAGTCCATTACACTGACACAAAATTTATCCCTCTGATAAAATAGCAAAATCTTTAGCTGGGCAAACAGAGTTCGAAAGCTGTTCAGAGTGAAAAATATCTGTTTTTTTAAAAAATACTGCCAGTATTCACAAGTCCAGGGGTTGTGTTTGTGGTGCCTGCAATAGCACTAAGATATCATTTAAAAGCTCCAAGAAAGGAAAATTATTGTATTAGCTCTATCTCCAGGCCTGTTACAGAGGTACTGATTACTTGCCATATCTTCTACAGACAACAGAAACTTCACCCTGCAAATCAGACACTCTAATTTAAGAGGGGTCTGTCTCTCTGGTTAAGAGATTACAATATTGAAAGGAAGTCACCATTAGAAAACGTACTTCATCTTAAAGCAATATAACCCAAAAGAATTTGGAAACATAGACGTAGGTTCCCAACTATAAATGAAATAATATAAATATCAATACCATTATCAATATCAACTTGTAGAAGAGTTAGAAAATTAATATTAAGAATAAACAAAGAAATAGGATGCTTCAGAAACCAAGGTGTTCTAAATTTCACTGTCTTTCTAAGTTATTTTCACTGTATCTTTCTAAATTATCTCCTAAATTTATTATCTTTCTAATTTAAATGCAGGTCTACTGCCATGTTCAAGTAAAATAATGTCATTGCACTAGCACTCACAGCAGAGGGAAAAGCCAATAAAAGGACACATTTTGAACCATGTATTGCACACCACTTTATTCCCTAAATTTTTTTACATTTGGTTACCACATTTGCAATTACTTACCCAGTTATTTGCATTTGATTAAAGAACTGAGCATTTTCAGACAGATCTCCACTGGAACACTCAAAGCTGTGGATTCCATCTTTTTGCTCAAATCATTGCTTTCTCTGGTCAGTTTACAACCCCTGCTCACTACTTTTGGGTCTTACCTCTAATTTCGGACTAACTTTGCCCTCTAATCTCAGTAGTCATGCCTTTCTAGGACAGTCTCCTGTCCCATCTTTTTCATTCCAGTTCTTTTGGCTTTTTTTAAAGATTTTTTTGTATGTTTCCTTTTGCAAGGTGATGCAGTGCAAATTATCAGGCTATGTTTCTCTGTCCTAATTAATTTATTTTCCATTTATTTCAATCCTTGCATGATCCACAGAACTTTTCAATAGTCATTCTATATCTATATTTACTCTGATAAAATTTTAAACCAAGTCAAAGTTTCTTCTGCTTTAGAGACTTGGTCTAATTGTTTCTCATTTTCAATTGACAATTATTTTTTGTGACCTGTTACTTCACAGACCATTTAATTCATACATTATCATTTCTGTAGACTATTGGTCTTTAATCAGACCATCAAATACTTTTAAAAATTTGAGTATAGCCATCTTGACAGAGGTTGATCCCACATAAACCTGACAAAATGGTACATCTCTCAGGACCTATTTCCACAAAAGTGTTAATTAACATTGATTATGCTTCTTTCCTTCCTTCATTCATTGATTGCATTTTATAACAGCATTTTCACTGTTTTCCCTGAGACTAATGCTGGCTAAATACCCAGCAGTAAACAAGATTCTCTACTTAATTTATTTGGGGAAATGGCTTGGAAGATAAAAAGGTGTCACTATCTTATGAAAAAGTGGAGTAACTGTTTGGGTTTGGGTTTTACAATGAAGTGGAAGTGGGACATAGAGAGGAAATCTTCAGTAAGTTTCTCCATGAAAATAACATGTTTTGGTTCTTATACTCTATTCTGTTCTAGCATGCCTAATATCTTGATTATCAGCTTTGCACACTGTTTTGTTTATCTAAAGACTCAAGGCAATCACAGCAAAAGCTTATTCAATGTAGTTTATAATAACACTGTATACCCAACTTTTAGCTAATTCAGCCTTATGAGGGACAATCCAAATTAGACCACAGCAGTGATGAATATTCAGAATTGGGATTGGATCCTCTTGAGTTTAGCTTCTTGAAATGGCTCATATCCCTTTGTGGTACATGCACTGTGAAGCTGAACAGAAGCGCATGGAACCTGTATAGATGAGGTATGGATGGTTCATCACTGTCTGTAGAGAGGCTTGGTTTGCCTCCTTGAGGTATAGGAGACCTCTTTCAATACTTCCCAAGTATGTGCAAACTATTCAATCACACCTGCTGTGGGCTGTTTGTCCCAACCTTCTCGTTATCGGGTTTTTCAAATGTAATAATGAAAACAATTCTTCCAACATCAGGCACTTAGGGCAGCCTTGTGGCATCTCTCAGGGAAGGTGAGCATTAAAAACAGCTGGTTCCCTTCCACTGCTGCTGCCTTTCTATTGGTCTTGCACATAGGGGGCATCCAGGACACATATGATGACTTTTACGCAATTCCCCTGCAATGAGACTTGATGAAGTGTACTAGAAGATTCAGGCAGTAGGTGATGGTTCATAACTCCATCTTCCTCCTCACTGACCTCCCTGACCTCCTCATTGTACTTTTTCATAATTTTCTCCTTTCTATCTCTGCAGTTCTTTCTGCCAGCTCAGGTCAGCACCAACCAACATTCTGTGATGCTGTTGCAGCCAGCAAACATTGACTTTGATCTGAGGATTTTCTCAGTTGTGTCTAACACCTAGCAAAAAGGAGAAGCTGTCCTTTATAAAAGTAGAATTGAAGCACTGGTCAAACACAGCACTTAGGCACAACCCAAACCATAAGCAAATCAATAGGACTTCTCATTTGTTCACATGATTACAATTAAGTGAATCCCTTAATGCTCCCCTGGATGGGAGCCAAAAGACAGCAGCAAACTGAGTTGAGATCCCAGAAATTACATTCTTTTTACTGAGGCAAATTCACCCTTTGTATTAGCAGATGACACATTCTTTAGTGCAGAGAAAGACACATAATGAAGCCACTTACAATGGGGAGTCTTTTATTTCCATTTCTGCAGGTATGGTCCTTCGCCCTGCAATTAAATAAAGAAAAGGAAAAGAAAAATCCAAAAGAAGCAATGGATTGGCACCTTTGCTGCAAAAAATTCCTTATTGCTGAACAGGGTGACTGAGCTCTCAGGTTACATCCCATCAAACAAAGGCTCTTTAAAGAAAGATCTCAACTGCATAAAGATCTTAACAATTAGAACAGAAAGGGAGAGACAATAGTATCTGTGGAAAAAAAATGGGAGACAAATTCAGCCCTGATAAAAGGTCAAAATAAGAATTAATAAGATTATGATACAATCCTAAGGAATAGCAATTCTACTTTCTTTGCTTCCATATAAAAACACCTTCCAGGAGAGTATTAGATAATGTGGACTAAACTTTTCATGAGTCCTTCAACCTCCTCCTCATTCTATCCTCGAGGGAAAAACAGGCACACTTCAATGTTCAGTTTTGGTAAACTTTATAGATATGCTGCCTCAGATTTCCAGAAGAAAGAATGACTAGACAGTGGTACCTGATCATCCTATGCAGTGCCAAACCTCTGCTTGGGTGCTGCAGATCCCAGGCTATGGTTTTGCCATGGTGATGCCAGCCCTTTCTGACCCAGGAGGTGTCATGGAGCTGACACAGTAGGACGACTGTTGTCAAGGATTTCCACCACCCTAGCCTTAGCTAGACTTATAAAATACCTTCACAGCTGAGACTTTTCTGCTTTAAGCAGAAAAGGGGCACGTTCCTGGCAGAATGAAGTGGTTCTGTATTTGTAATTAGAGAAAATCAGATAAAGAAGGTGGCCTGGGGACAGATCTGAAAGTTATGCAGTATGTAAGTCTTTGATATCAAGGGCAATGTCAGCTTGGGTCAATGAAGAGAAGAAGTCCTATGAGAAAAAGCCATAACCTTCAGCCAAAAATTTTCATATTATAACACTTAGGATTGGCATCTAGACAAAGAACACTGCATTCTACCTTTAAAAGTCTCATAAATTGCTTTCATTTTCTTACTCCCTTCACAGCTGAGATGTTTTTTCTTAGGGGTCTCTCTCCAAATTACTTACAACTTTTATCTCATAAGCAACATGTTAACAAACTCAACCTCTCGCTAAATTCACTGCTTTTCCTCTACATGGAGATGATCTGCAGGTTTTTTTCTCAAAAGCATTTTTCTGGCTTCAATTCTTTTTTTTTCCTTTTGAGCAGCCTTCCAGTTCTCTGTGATACTGACATTTCCTTCCTGAGATAGTTTTGTCTGTTCTTGCTATTAATTTATGTTCCTTTACTACAACTTGCAATCTTTATCACTTCACAGTTTCTCCCTTATCAGTAACATTTTGGCTGTTCCTCACATATCTCTAGTTGCCTTATCAAAATATTGACAAAATGCTTTCCAAGAGCCTGGCAGGCATTCAGTTCATCCTGACACGTTAGTCTCCTGGCAGACACCCCCACGGTTGAAATCCTTTCTTCCTACCTCCTTCCTTCTTGGGGCAACTCTGATAGGTATTTTCTAAAGAGGCTTATCCTTCTGACCTTCTCCTTTTGTATCATACTATAAATCCTAATAAACAGACGTCACAGCTCCCTACCCCCAACCCCTCTCTTTATCCTTGCCTATATAACTGGCCCCAAGTGCATATGTGCATATATGTTGACAGGAAGTGTACAAGGCAATAGCTTTTATCCATATTTCCCTGCCCAATATCTCAAGATGAGGTAAATCACTTGACATGAGTATTTCACAGATATAGATTGTCTCAGCACACCTGCTATTCCAATACTTCAGAACTTCATGTTTGAATACCTTGATTTTTTAATGTCATAAAAGTTGTGCTCCTAATCTGATTTTTCAGTGGTTGTGAAATAATGTGTAGGGAGACATTTTGAGCTTTTTTCACATGCCACTGGGTAGAAATTATTTGTATTCTAGAATTTTTTTTTCATAGTAAATGAAAATTACTTTTCTATGTATTTACGGAGAAAAGCACAGAATACATTCATGTGGTTACACACATATCTAAGAGTGTAGGATATGCATTTTAAATGTATACAGTAACACTTGAATGTCTCTATCCTTCTGTGGGGCTAGCAAGTAAATCTGTGTATTTCAGTATGTTACATGTGTAATAGCTGACAGCAGTGTCTGACCAGAGGCATTCAAGAACTGGAGAGTCTCACTCACTGCCTTTTCTACTATCTCCCACAGATGCCAAATGATGGGCCAGACCCTCATCTGGACTAAGCACATGAGCTTCAGGTTCAGCATTTTACAGTATGACAGAAACACTTTAAGTCAGATAAGCCCTCCAAACAAAACCTTTAAAACCTTTTCTCTCCCTTTTTTTCCTTTTGTGTTGGTTTTTTTTCTTACAGCAGCCCATGTCACATGTACAAATACTTTATATAGTGGAGTCCTCTGTGGCTCAAATATGAATAGACTCAGCTTTAACTAAATCAGTAAGAATGTTTTTAACCTCATGTACCAATTCTGTAAATAATTTACATGCAACTTACTATCTTTTGAAGGATAACAACACTAAATCCTTTAAAGAAAGGTGCATTTTGTAACCAAACCTGAAAGAAACAATCAAAAACAGACTGAAATTTGAGCTCAGAACTACAGATCATGATAGAATAAGTCTCAGAACTGGACATTAATAATAAATCATTAAGAAAAGAGTTAGAATGGAAAACTTCTTTTCTGACTAGAGAACTAAAAGCATCTCTTGTCAGTTATCCTAAAGAATGAGGAAAGCTTTTCTATTTAGCAAAAGGAAGAGCATGTCTGAAGAGCAAAAAACTGGCAGGGCAGCAGGACAGAGAACATGCCCAGGCAGAATTTGGGAGAGGAGCCCAGTTAGTTTGTTCCAGAGTCAGACTGGTTTCTGGGTTATTTCACCTCTGAAAACAAGCATGGTGACAAGCACCCAGTGCAGCTTGACCCAAATGAAATAACCTCTTGGCAAGAAAAGCAAACCTAGAGGCAAGCTGAGCCCAACCCATCCAGTCTCTTACAGAGAAAGATGGCTGAGTCTGCATCCCCAGGCAGAGCTCTGTGGTGTTCCCACAGTGCCATACTGTTTCCCTACTCACAGCACCAAACCTAACCCATTCATTGCCTTAGGTGATTGCCCAAACAAACAAACAAACGAAAAAAAACCCAAAACCAAACAAAATAAAAAAAAACACAAAACAATGGCTATATGGAGTATTTTCTCCCTGAGTAGGGCGTTGTGCCTATAAACCTTTCTGGTATCAGGTGAGAGGAGGTTATGTTGGATATGAGAAAAAGGTTCTTTACCCAGAGGGTGACTGGGCCCTGGAACAGGATCCCCAGGTAAGTGATCACAGCACCAAGGCTGACAGAGTTGAAGAAGCATTTGGATGATACTCTCAGGCACATGGTGTGACTCTTGGAGATGGTCCTGTGCAGGGCTAAGGGTTGGACTCAATGATCCTTGTGGGTCCCTTACAACTCAACATAACCTTGTGATTCTGATTCTTTCACTTTGCTGTGCTGGATGACTCCATTTCCCTGCATCAGCAGTTGCCATAGGGATGAGATGTGCCCAGGTTTACCCCTCATCTGAGTCCTTGGGGTGGGACCTCCTGGTGCCACCCGTGCAAACTGGAAATTTCAAGCTTCAAATGCATTCAGATTCTGCAAATGCATTTATAATTAATTATTTAGGTTAAGTAAGCTGAAAGAAGATAATTTAAACATATCTGGTTTGAATTTGAAGTGGAGAAACTTAGGGCTGTTGGACACAGGGGGTATCCTTGTGCAGTGAATCATCAGAATGGCAGGAGAAAATGTGTTTCTTTCTGCATATAGACTGATGACATTAAAGTAAAAATTAATGAGTGCCTACATGGTTAAAAGTACTACTTGGGTTATGGTGGAGTTATATGATTTTAAACTGACTAGCTTGAAAGGATCATTTTTCCATCTGGAGCTTTAAAAACCTAAACATACAATATGAATACTTGTGTGGTTAGATTATCAACATTGTAACTGTAAAGAAGAACATTCAGATACATGATACATGCAAAAAGCACTTGAATTTTCCTGTTCCGTTCCATCATGTCCTGCAAAATAAACCTGGTGACAGTATTTTAATCTTGGAAGGTATATCTGCATTTTAAAACCCTCCACAAAAAATCATTTAAATTCTTAACCAACACAGAATTGAATAGTTCCAGCAATAGAGCTAAATATGTGCTTCATTGATAGATTAAGTTTCTAATGAAGAACTGTTGTTTATATTACCTTATCATAAATGTCAGTTGCTATTGGTAATAAATAAATAAATATCCCCTGAAAAGCTTCCAAACTGCTCTTGGATGGCAGATTTATTTCACACATGCACACAACTCATACTTTAGGAAATTAACAAAGACACATTCGTGTTTTCACTTGACAGCAAATATTTAAATCCCATGTCAAGATATCTTTCTACAAAAGTCCTTGTTTACTAGTCAAATCTACAGGTAAAATCTTTGTTCAAGCGGTTGGTCTGGCAACATAATTTGGCACTCTATATCTATTAACTTCTGTTTCTGCTTTTGCACAAACAAGATTTGCCACAGATCACTGGTTCAAACAAGGAGTCTAAATGAAGTATCTCAAATTAAGTTTGAATTGATTTACATCATGAACCAATGAACCAGCAAATTTTCTTGTGTGTGTTTCCGTGTGCAGAACTAAAATACTTACAGGAGATACTGTCATACTGGCAATTAAGGTCACTGGATGAGGAAGACCAATTTCCTCATTTGTTTTCCCTTTTCATTTTGTAGGAGGAAGAGCCAAGTTGACAGCTTTCCCTCTTTACTGTCTGCTAAAACTCATCCAGGCTAAAAAAAAATCAGTCTTACAAAATCCCCAAATAAAATAGCTACATGAGGAATACAAAATCTATATCAAGTAAAGGACAACTTATAAACATCTACTTTCAGAATAATAAATGCACGACTGCAGTGAGTTTGGGGGAAAGCATGTTTCTGCTTACTCTTTTCAATGGAGAAATCAGTCTATTTTCAGTTCTGTCAGTGAAAGGAGTGAATTTAGCAGACAAAAATATGGTGGAACACAGAACTATATAAACCAAAAATACTTAAGTAATGCTTTGAAGCCTTCTGTGTTATTTTGAGAGTATCTGCACATACCACAGTCCAAATGAATATCCCACTAGCATTTCAAAGAAATATTTGAATACTTTGCCTAATAGCAAAGAAAAGCAGAGCTTTTATGCTGAGGAAAGCATGTACTTGTGTGTAAGCACGTGTGTGTTTGGATGCATGTTTCTTTCTTTGCTAGAGATTATGAGCCATGTAGGAATAGAGTGCTTAATTGAAAAGATAACAAATGATGAAGCAGCTGTTAAGTACGGCACAAAAATTGCTCCAAGCAGTTAAGGCTGATCATCGTGATGGAAATAGCTTTTTGACAAGCTTAGCATTCCTGTGACAATAATTAAGAATCAGGTTTCCACCAAAAGGCTTTATAGCCAGGAGGGGTTGTAAATCAATGGGCAACATTTTTATCTTGGAATGAAAATTAATTATTCAGTGTAGAACATGCTTTCTCACACTTAACTGCCTGTAATGGCTCCTTTATTCTCCATCTTAATTCAATTAATATACCATTGTTAAAGGGGTGTTTGTCAGCAGTGGTTTGCTTTTGTTAAAAATTACCATAAGGAAATATGACAAAATTGAATGGTTCTTAAATTAAACCATAGTTCAGATTTTTTTTTTTGGCAGAGGGTTTCTAGCTGCTAAGTACTCCTTGACAAGGGTGTGGATATGAGCATTTTGTATTGCACCCTTTGAGCTTGCATAAGCACATAAAGGGATTGAATAATACATGAAAAAGAAGTGTAGGATCTTCTGAAGTGCTCCATGTGGCCCTAACTTCTTTCTCCCATTTAAGCTAGTCAGAAAACATGTTGAATTTAATTGGAGCAGTTTCAGAACACTGAGGACTTACGAAAATCTTATTGAGAAGAAATAAAAAGCGTTCTTGACTTTTTGACTATTATATGGAAATGAAGGCATCTATCAAAGCTGTCATGACACTTACACAAAAATGATGTGACTTTGGGGAATTATTCAGACTGTTTTGACAGGCTCTACAATCTGAAAATGGGCCTGGAAGTGTCCTCTTGGCAAGAAACATTAGACAACATAAGCCTCCACAAGGGCAGCTTTCATCTCATTGTTGCCATTGGTGTTTTCAACTTCAACACTAACAGAGCTGGTAGAAAACAAAAAAAAAGTACTGGAATTTGTATTTAATTTCATTCAGTACTCCTATATTTTTCCATTATTCCCCATGTCTTCTGTGGCCTTGAGAAGTGCATCTTGATTTTCTGTTAAATCTTTGTTTATTTAAGCTAATACTTTGTAAAACACAAGAAGTGTGAGAATAAAAGTTCTTTGCTTGAAGGAGTCAAATAATATTTTCTCATTCAGTGAAAGTTCATTGCTGTACTCTCCCTCTGCAGCACAGAATATGATCTCCTGGCAGCTTAGGAGAATTTCTTAGAGGGCAAGAGGTGTCATCCTTTCAATCCTTTTTTGTTATCTCATGGATGTTTCTGCTGCAGCCAAGGACTACTAAAAGAAGCATTGGTGAGTCACAAAAGAATGCCCTCTCTACATATTAGAGAACTAATTGCATTATAAAACCTCTTAACATTATTCTAGCTTGAGCTAATCCTGACTCTACTCATAGCATATGGTGTTATGGAGGACAAGCAGAGCCCTGGATTCTTGTTCTTGCCTCAGAAATAATCCTGCCTTACTGCCTCCTAACATGTCTCTTTCATGAGAAGATTGTTCACTGGCCTGGCACAGAAGGGAGAAGTCCACATTCCTTCCCATTTCTGGAATTATTGGTAAATCCAGAACCAGCATCAGCCTCTGAGTTTCTCATCTTTGCAATCAGGAGATTGCAACTGATTCCTGCTTTTAGAAGTCAAGACAGTATTGATATTGTGGAAGCAGCATAAAGCTACCACACCGTGTTCTGAGAATTCTACAGATGAAATAAACTCTAAAATTATTTGGTTTTCCATATTTGAACTAGGAAGTAGATTCGATCACCTTAGGAAATGTAATGTGTTTCTCCTCCCTTTAAGCTGACTTTCCTCATTTGCACATCAATATATATATATCCTGGACAAGGTCACCTATCACTTATATTTTGAGATATCTCAAGTAATCAATGACAAATATACCCACATTTTGCATTTCATCTATGAACAACTTATGGGGTAGGAGTCAGAGAGATGTCAAAAGAGGGTTCTGTGCTATATTTAATTTTTTATTTGAAGAACTTTATGGTACAATTGAAATAATAGTGCCAGCTATCAATTCAGGAATGTGTCTTTCTATACTGCCTAAATTTTAAATTTAAAAATCCTTTTGTCCTTTCCTATCCTGTTTTCCACCTCACTGACCACCAACATTTCTTCTACATTGACTGTTCTACACAATTAACTGAGAAGCATTCCTTGCAAATACCTCACTGACCCAACACCTTTACTCAATTAAGATATTGCTTCCTCTTCAATCAACATGACTTGTTTCTGTGGGACTACCTGAAAGGAAAACACCTTCCAAGAAAAGTGAGACTGCCAGAAGCTGGCCCTGAGATAATCCCCTTTTGTTCATCAGGTACTACACCAATTTTGAGGAGACAGAAGTTGCGGATGAAGCAAGGAAAGCTTGTGTGTAGATCAACACACCTTTTAAAACATAGGCAGAAATGTCAAGATTTGACTTTAAGTTGATAAAAATCTTTAACTTCTTTGCCACTTCATGTGCTTGTCAATACAGCAGATTAATGCCTTCTGCACTGACTCATAGTTTTGTTCTGTGTCAGGCCAGAAAATGAAAGAAATAAACCACCCACAAAACATCAGATAATTTCTGGTAGGAAAAAAAGCCACAAACAAACATGTGAAATTCAAAGGAAATGCATCTATTGTTAGTCCAGGCTATTAGTTCCTGCTCCCATTTGGTCCTGTTGGAGGGAGCAGAAGAATTGCATGAATTACATATCAGGACAATATGCTTAATACAGAGCCAGAGCAGAATGTTTCTGACATATTTTAATGGATACAATAATGTTGCATCACAAATCTGTCCTTGAGTTTTTCTTTCAAGGGAACTGCCCTGGAGTTAGTTGCAAAAAAATCAGTGGTCTGGAAATTATGTAATTTAAACATGTTTACCTCGGTGTATGCCAGTATTTGCAGCTGTCGAAGTGAGCAGAGCCTTGTCCTACTGAGGCTAAATCTCCTAAATTAAAAACTGCTTCTGTTCCATGCACCCCCACTCAGTTTAGCCTTTGCCAACCAAACATAGAAATTTGGAACATTTTACAAATACTTCCAAGTAAAGACAGGCAAAAATGTTCAGTGGAAGAGCTCTTTTCCAAAAATAAGTGTTTTCATTTGACCTTATTTTCAGGAATATGGTGTGATTTTGAGCAGGGAAAAATGGAAGCATTAATTTTTTTTCACAATTAAAATACATAAAAATTAATAGTTAACTTAAAATATATCTTTTAAAATAATTGAAATTAAATTTATGGGCTGTAAAACTTAAATGAAACATTCAAGAGTCTTCACTCATGATGCTTAATGGGGTCTTATGGCTATTCAAATTTTCTTAGCTTGACCTGTTTAAAAGCTTGAAATTTTAAAAGAAAACCACATCAGAAATTCCAGATTTTCAACTATTTTCTGTGAATCAGGTGATAAGTTCTTATAGTTAAAATATAAGTTCCTACACTTCAGACTGATTCTGTAACAATATGTAAGACCGACTAATATCCATCCAAATTATACAGAAACTCAATGCATTCCTGTCTGGGTTTTAATTATTATAATACCACTCTTTTATCAAAGGATTTTTTTTATGCAATATGTGAAACTAGGGATGCCACACCCTAATTATAGAAACTAATAGTGATATTTATGTAAAACCATGATATGTCACCTGTTCCTGTTTATCATTTACAATGAAAGTTCACCAGGAAGGAGGAACCCCACTAGTGTTTAATGTGTCATCAAGCACAAGGGTCCTAATGCACAAAAAATAACAGACTACCATGTGCAAAAGTACTGAATGCAGCCAAATAATATACTGGTGGAGTGGGATAGCACTGTGGAAAGTTCACTTGGATTTGGAGCTACATTTTGCATTGCACTCACTCAAATCCTTGCTGAACTGACTTGTACAAGGTCTTATAGAGAGGATTTCATTATCTGGACCTCTTTGAAATGAGAAAAACCTTCAGATATCTAAGATTAGAAAATATATTACGATGCTTGCAGTAGGAATTTATGAAGAGGCCACACTGATCTGAAAAAAAAAAATGAAGAGAAGGGGATTCAAAAAGATTTTTCACTCTTGCTGATGACACAGAAATCCATAAGCACAGCTTTTCCATATGACAAAGTGATATGCAATATTCACTGTGGTTTCACACAGTTGGGTCAATAAACTTCCATTAACTATGGACAAACCATCAAAGTGACCTGCTGCCCTCATTTCTGCAGTATGACTTGGCCTTAGCTGTCCATATTAATATGAATTTTAACCCTTTGGTTTGGCATTTTAATTCTTCATCCATTAGTCTCACATTTCTGTATTATCAGTTAGTACTATTGATTTTAAAGAATACGTGCAATCAATTTGCACACATGTATTTGCAAAGGTCAGGAGAGGACACAAATGTGATTTCTGCAAGAGGTCCAGACATTGCTTCCGGATGATTTTTATTATCTCTCCTTCTGGTCAAGATTATTTTTCCACTTGGAAGTAGTACTTATCATAACTGAAAGATCACTAGATGTCCTTGCAGCCTGAATTTTTAAGGGTTCATTTGTGGGGTTTTTTTAAGAGATGTGTCTAAATAGAGGCAGTGCAAGTCCATAAATATCTTTCTCCAGGCTGAGCTACTCCTGATATGATTGCCAGACATGTCAGATGCCTGTGCTTTACTGGAACACAGAACACTGTTAATTGGCACATGGAAACAAGTGGAAGCAAAGCAACAGTCTGAGCCTCAGCCCACAGAGACCTGAACATACTTTATGTTTTTAAAGGATGAAAATAAAACAACAACAACAAAAATTGAAGCTTTTGCATGACTAAGGTCTAACTCTGCCCTTTCTTCTTTCTTTTTCTTTTTTCTTTTTTTTTTTCTCATCAGATTGAAACCATGCAGTAGAGGTGGATTCTACATTTGACTGAGATACCAAAGTCTGTAGTTTTACTGTGCCCAGGAGGGAGGTCTCTGGCTGTAAAGAAACCTTCAGCCTCATTTTTTTACCCTTTTGGTGGAAAATGCTATTGTTTATTGTTTATTTTTCCTGGTATACAACCTTTCTGTCTAAGATCTTACTAACAGGTCGAGAAGAAACTTCTTCCAGCATTTACTACCTCAGATTCTAGAGACCTCTGCCACTCAGAGGGAGTATACAGTGATATATATACTTTTGTGGTGTTATCTGGGACAGATTTGCTACTTGGAAACTGCAGAGAAATCTCCTTAAGGATTGGCTACTAGTAGTTTTTTTTCTCCTAATTTTTTCAATGCTTATTTCCTACTTGTTTTAGACTTTCTGTTTGTACTGCACAGGACACACAGTTCCTCCATCACTAACAGTGGCACATGTTGTTTACAGATGTGAGGGACTTGACTGGGGATCAGCCACCCAAGAAAAAGTGACTTCATACTTCCCAGTCCTCTGATCTACCTGAGCACCTTCTATCCATGGTCCAGCTTCAACTGTAGGTTAGATGGAGAAAAGTCTCCTTAAATTTCCTGCAGTTACTCCTCTATTCCCCGTAAAAGCAGCAAGAAGCTGTCACTGACAGCAAGAATAGTCTTCTCTGAATCTGTTGATATTCCAGCCAGTGCCATATTCAAAGTGTTCTGCTCATTCTGATAGTGCCAAAGTCAGGAGTGGCACTTAGTGGCACAATGTCACAAGGTCATGAATTTCTGAAGTGCTCCAGGAACAAAATACAAATGTGCCTTTGCTCCATTTATAAATAATCCACACCAGACTTCAAGAGAAGCAAACCAGAGAGAGCTGTTCTCCTTCTCTGTGTCTGCTTGGAAACTTAACAGTTTGCTCTTAGGAATTAAAAAGCAAATATTTTAATTTCATGACATTTCAAAACGTAAGAGTAGCACAGCGTCATTCCAAATAATGCCTGAATTTAATTTCTGATCAGGAATTTACAATGTTTCTGTGTCCCTGTTGGAGCTTCTACCACAAACACATCCCTCTTGGTTATGTTGCAATCTTTGCAGTATGGACTTACCTGGCATCCACCACTTCTAGCAATAAAATAGCAACTATATCTTCTCCACACAGGGAACAGAACTTTTACTTAAATGGAAAATGAACATTCATTGTACTTCAGAAAGGATAAGGGCTAGATTATATGCTGTGAGGCGAGTGAGACCCTCAGTGGAGCTAAATCTTTATACACACACAGTAGCAACTCATGCCAAAACTTGAAAGTGAAAAGAAGCCCAACTTGCTTTTCCTTGAGCGGCCTTTTTGTGGGCTTTTGCAAGATAAAAGTTGGACAGGAAGAAATAGAATAAATACATAGCATCGTTCTGGGACTGGTCTTAAAAGCACTTTTTCATGTCCTTAGATTTCCATACATGAGTTTCACACCCTCTGAGGTCTCCTGAGCTATTGGTATGCATAACTTAAGTCCATACAGATGTATTTGCCAGAAGAAACAATTTCTCAAGAACAAATCATCTTTTCTGCATCAGTAGGAAAGTGACTGATAGCCCTCCAGTGTGCTTTAGGTTTCATACTCCGTTTGTAACAAGAGCTCCATAACACTCCCCATTACAACACAACAACAACACAATCATTTAGTTCTGCAATCTGAGAGGGACAACGGCTATTTCAACATTCCCAAGGGATGTTCAAATGACTTATTGATCAATTGATTAATAAATGTCAGCGGTCAGAGGAGAGAGCAGCTCTGCTGAAAAAATAGCAGTCAGAAGAGAGAGCAGCTCTGCTGAAAAAATAGCTGTCAGAAGAGCCCATAAGTGCTTGAGCTATTAGGAGTGAAAAAATTAATCTGACAGAAAAATAGGGCAGTGATTGTTTTACATTAATTGTGAGAGAATGCATGAGATGTGTTTCCAAAACTTGTCAGATATAATAATGAGAAATAGAACTTTATTTCTGGAATAGGGATGGTTATGCACATATTTTGATAGACCACATATGAAAGTTTGGAATTGATTAACTTTTCATAAAATAGCTGCTTTTGAGTTATTTCCACTGAAAGTTAGCAACTGATGTTCTAATCATGTTTAGGAATCATTTTGTTTCTAATGAATAAGGCTGAATACCTTTTCTAATTAACTTTTTAATTGTTATTTTTGGGACAGGTAAGGGTGAATCTAGTCTGTGTGGTTTTCCATGTTTGAATGTTAGTGGTTTCTCCTAGAGATTTCATTGAAATGAAATTGTAATGTGGAACAAGCATTCCTGAAATACTCACCGCTCTTTATTATTAGTTTTCATTTTCAAATAAGGGGCATCATTCTGGTATTTAAGATTCATTTGACAGGAGGCACTCACATGTTCTGTAAGGGATGTCTGTAGCACTGTTGAGGTAAGGATATAAATGAGGGGCTGAGAGGCAGATGGTTATCTGTGTGAAAAATCCTTACTCACCTGAGCTGCTTAACTATAGACAACTGAGCTATAAAATTAAGTGAATTTATATAATCACTTTATTTTCAGCAGAGTGCTTGTGTGTGTCATCTGAATTTGTGAGATTTTTCTTATGAATAGCTTAAAGATTAATTTTCCATTTTTCTTATGTATTGGAATTTTACTTGGAGGCTCCAGACATAATGATGCCCTTCATTCCCACCCTACAGAGGAATCTACATTCTCATTAGGTCTGATGGACATATGCAATGTGATGAGAGGTATTACTGACTTCTAGCTGTGGTAGTCTTGGCCTTAGTTTTAGCTAGGCCTAGATTAGGCCTTCATTTTAGTAGGCCTCAGTTTAGCAGAACCAGATAGTCTTACATAGTTTAGTGAGTACAAGCTCACCTGACTTAAGCCACCAAAGAGATATTTCATATCATCTGACATCCAAGAAGGTATAAAAACAGGTGTAGGATTGCTGAGTGGACATGATATCACCGGGCTGGGAGTGTTAGGCTTTTCTACAACTTCTCAGCTGTTTGTTTTGGGAAGTAAATGCTTTTTTTGTAGTTGTGTTTTTCCTCTCGTGCTGGATGTTTCTCAGCTGAGGTGGTTGAATATTTATTATTCAGTGTGTGACTTGGTGGGGTTGTTGTTATTTCTTTTCACATTTGTATATGCATGTGTATATGATGTGTTATATCATATTCTGTTTTTATCTATTCTGTGTAAATATAAAAGGCTTGCCATTGTAAGTTTTAAGGTTTTTATTCCCTTCTTTCTTTTTTCCCATGGCGGGCAGGGAAATTCTTACTGTGTGTTTGGGCAGTTGGCATTTTGCCAGCTCAACCTAAGACATTAGCACAGGTCAAGGGACCATTTCTGATTAAATGATTTGTTCAGACTCACACAGGAATGCTGTCAATCAGAGTTTGAACCAATTTTCCTCAGTTGCCAGTCACCTCATGTGGCAAAGGCATCCCACCATTGTCACATCAGCTGTGTTGGTAAAACATCTATTCCACCTACAGAAAAGATGTAACCATTAACACATTTGAATTAGCAGCAAAGCAGAAGAAAGACCTCTAATAATTTCCTAGATGTCTTGAAAGGGCATAGAAAAATCCTAATTACAGTCATGATAAGAAAAGTAAAATGTTTTTATAATGCAGATTGAATGAAGTACTGTGGATTTTTTTGATTTGATTAATTGAATAAGTAAATATTTACTTGTTCAATTAATTCATTCCTCATCTGGCTTCACTAGTTGAGAGCACTTATATACATAAAATGGTAATGGACTTTGGGGACAACCTTTGTTTAAATACTCTGGTATCTCTGAAATCTACACATCATGCCAGTAAACCACATGCCAGTAGCAACTTGGCACTTTGTTGGACTTACTCACATAATATGAATGGTTTTCCTTAATGTTGTACAGTAGTTCACACATTTTAATAGGATAATGATAATACTACATAACACCAAAGGAGTAAATTTATTACAAAGATCTTTTAAAATTATTATAATTTAGAGAAATATAAAGAATAAAATAAATTTACTAATTATTTTTTCTATATTGAGCAAATGTTTATGATTAGCATTTTCTTATTGTATGGCGTCAAAATGGGCTTCACATACCACTTTGAAACATGATTTTTATATTGCTGTTATTAGTAATGAGGTCATTTAAGAATCTGGACATGTGTGCCTGTGAGAGGCTATGTTCAAATATCTATTCCTGATCTGCAAGCCAAAACACAATCATTGAAATTAAACCATGCCTAATGATATTCTCTTTAAATGGTATGTAAAACAATGGCATATTATCTGTGGTAACAACTTGTTGAGATGAAGAACCATATTCTAGATCCTCCGGTGGGGTAGAAAAGCATAGCACCAGAGGAAAAAAACAGTTCACACAAATGAGTATCCACATCTAAACAGATGTTACTGTTTCTGGGATTTCCAAAGTCAGATTGCTTGTTTTAAAAACAGAGCTGATTAAAGAGTTCATCTCTTTACAGTCGTTAAAGTATCATCTAAAGTGTCTTCTGAGATATTTATTAGAGTTTCTGTTCAAAATCTGAACTCTAAGGATGCTTTGTTTAGAAGTAAGTTCTGCCCAATCTGCTCTACATTTTCATCCCTTGGACAGCTAACATACCCCATATGTTCCGGTGTTCATAGCTAGAATTGTCCAGAAGACATGCACTATTGTAGCTGCTTCATGAATAAATTTTAGAAAAGGAAGATAATGAATAATAGACCTTTAAAAAATGCATGTTTTCAAATGAAGATTGCAATATTTGTACAATTCAGAGAAACAATGTTTTCTATGTTTCATTTTTTGCAGTTCAATTTCCCAGTGTAGTTAGGTACCAGGTTTTCTCACATATTCTCTGCTTGCTTATGCAGTCTCATGTGAACTTAGAAGTTATATAACACCATGGTTGGCCAACATTTTCACAAATTCCTGGCTTCAGTCCAGACATAATCATGAATATATTGATCTGAAAAAAACCCAATACCTGTGCAGGTCAAAAAGCTCATCTCACTCTTTTTCTTAAATATTTTTTCTTTTAAAATGTAATCATGATTTTATTTTATTATTTGATACACCTATTTCTAAAGAAGATCTATCATCCCTTGAACTCTCAGTCCTATCTGAAGTCTTCTTGGGAGCCTTAGTGTATAAAATTAGTTAAAAATTTTGCAATTCTGAAACAAAACATTCTGCATACCTTCCCATAGTCAGTGTGTTTCTCTTTATGTGAACACTGTTCAAGGATTCCTGGTATCTTTATACAAAGTATATCTCTAAAAATATTGTCAGTTACATCCATAGCTATAGAGCAGTGTGTTGAAGGAAGGAGCTGGGAATATCGCATATGAGTAATGTCGCCTGTTCCAAGACTTTGTTTTTATTTCCTTACAGCTTGAACAGGTTTCAATGCCTAAAGCCAAGATTTCCCCTGTCAGATGGCATCAGAAGACTGAAAATTTTGAGAAAAAAATTAAAAAGAACTGAAGCAGTTCAGACATCTGTAAGAAGGAGGTTAAGGGAAAATACCTATCAGCAAAATGAACACTTGCCCTTCTTCAATAAATTTGAGTGAACTTTTCTTTGAAGACGTCTAACACCTGTTTTGAAGCATGGTAATTAGATTTGAAGAGTGGGTGTATATATGCTCAAGTTATCTATTTCCAAATATCAGAATTTGATGATGTTATTGTCTTCCCTGACAAGATTTAAAACAGTTAAAATTAAAGAAAATATTAGAGTAAAATAATACTTTAATGGGAGTGGCTCATATACTCTTAGTGTAAAGGGTACACTAAACAAAAACATCCTGCATCTTGAAGTTTAATCCCTGCTGCTAAAGGAAATTGCATAGTACAGATAATAGATGCAAGAAGTTCTGTGCTGAAATGAATCTTGGCTGTGGCTCTTCTCCTGGAGAGCAACCCTAGAACACACCCCTCCAGGCCTTAGAAACCTTCTCCTATTTCCAGCTTGAACATACTTGCAGTCATGTTATACCCATTTCTTCTTGTGCCAGTGCTGTTCTTCAGTTGTTCCTCTGCCTCTCTTTGGCGGTCTTTGCTCAGAATGACTACATCCTCTATTAATCTTTGTTTCACCATGAGAAACAAGCCAAGGGTCCCTTCCATGATCAGCTTGCTGGCCCCTCCATGAACATGATGTAAAGGAAAAGAAGGAAGAGATAACTGTGCGTAATGAGACAGATGAAGTATTCAAACAACTTTGTAATAATATTGTAAAATGTCCTTGTTCCTGCTAGAAACACCTCTAAAATCACATTTGTCTTTTCCTTAGCCCATCTGTTGCTTGTTCATAGGTGGTTCTCTAAACAGCTAATGGAGAAAAATCTTCCTCCATGTCTATCATTTTCAGCTGATAAGCACTTGTCTGACAGAGAATTCAGTTCCATAAACTTTTAAGACTATATAATTTATACTATTATATTTCATCTCAATTTTGTTTCTACAGTTCTTATTGTTATTCTATTTATTTGGTTCTCCTACAGCTTTGATAAGAATTCCAAATTTTTGGTTACAAGCAATTTCTGTTTAGTATTAACAAAATTAATTGAATCAGTTTAATTAAATAAAAATCAAGATAACTGTTTGAAGACCATTCTTCGAGGAAGAATGTAGCCTAAATAGGCCTGCCTGTAAAGGGCTGTTTTAGCAAGGTTTGGGTTTTTTCTCTTTACCTTTTTTACCTTGAGTGTCAGTTGCCTCTAATTTGCATAGTTTTGTGCGTAAGCATTGTATTAGTCTAACCAAATATATTTACTGTATTAATCTTATCTAAAAATGAAGTCGCCTGATAATCTGCACAACTAATATCTTTACCAACTCATGTATTTCAATCACCTTCCATTTGGCTGCCCATTTCTTCTGCAGTTCTTTAAAATGTCTTCCAAAAACATACAAAAATTGCCTTTTTTTACTTTGTTTGTGCATTCCATTTTTCCCATTTAATAGATTCTGTTCCTGTCCCTATTACTAGACCTGTAATTTAATATTCCAGTCCCCCCTATATTGAAATGGAAGTTGTTTCCTGCCATACAGGTATATTTACTGAGATTATTTTTACAGCTGAAATAAAAGGATTTCCACATCTATTCCTCCATTCTAGTTACCTATCAATTTCTTTCTCATGCCTAGCATTATCTTGGTTAAATTATGAGGCAGAATATTAGTCTAATTTTTCAGAACAACTTTGACAAAAATTTTATTGATACCCACAAGAAAATTTAGACAATGGTAAATTCAATTCTGAAAGAAGTTAAGAAGTTAATCTAACCTATTATTTTACATTGGAGCCATGTAAAAATATTTACCTTTTCAGAGGTTTCAAAGTGAAACTAGAGAATTTCAACTGAGGAACATATTTGGGAGATCTATTTGATTCCAAAAGTCCAAAACAGAGTTAAGAAACAACAGAGGAAGTTGAAAAGAAAGACAACTAACACAAGGTTGATCTGGATGTCATCAGTTTTGATTTTGGCATTAAGTTAATTAACTACATCCAAACCCATCAAGATTTGAAGGCATTATTCAAGAGATTGGTGATGTGTGGTGATTACACCCTAGTAGGTGTAATTTCCATCACTTTCAGTCAAGATCCTATTAATCTTTGCTTGCCCAATCACCACTTCTGGTCTTGAACCAAAATGCTACAGCCACAGTCCTGCCGGTTCTCCAGATAAATGTGAATTGACTGTTCCGTTTACATTGTGAATGGTACAGGTGCCACTTCTTGTACCACCCTCAGTACTGCCCTACAGGCTCACTGTATCACCAAGGGCTATTAAACTACCCTTTACTTTGAGGTATTCAGTCATTCTATGACAGTATACAATTTAAGCAGAGCAGGTGCCTACAGGAACAAAACAATCCCTATCCACTATTCTGAATCACAGCTAAACGACCTGAAAATGGATCTGCAGCATAATTCAGCAGTCCCAAAGGGAGACAGGAAAATGCTGATGAGAGACTTGAGCCTCTCTGCTATACCTCAGTGTCTATCTGTAGGCAAGGCTGAAAGCCATAGAAATCATCCTGATTAAAAACAATATTTACTTATGTACCCATACACTGGCACAGAGGGCATGTACCCAGGAGTAGAATGGATCATTTGAACAACTTACTAACCAAAATTTGTGTTCTGGTGCCCAGATGTCCATCCCAGAGCATATCTAAATTTACTAACATTTGCTATATACAGCAAAGGCACAGGACCACTAGCTTATATTTAATAGGTTTACTAATGTTAAGACCTACAGAATACTTCACAAGCATGATCCTCTGTTGTAGAGCGTCTGATGGAAGATTTTCCCCTTATTTATCTTATTAGAATAGAGACTTTAACTTCCCAAGTTCTTATTCCCACAGGAAAATACTTATTGACCCTATCATCAAATCTACTCATATTTTCATAAAACACATGCCCTGTACCTCAGAGATTCAGGAGGAGGGACTCACTGTCACCACAGGATCCAGCTGAGCTGAGCACTGCTGTGTCTCACAACAGCCTTATCCTGCAGTTATCCTGCAATGCCATGTTATCAATACTCATTGGTCATGATGGCCCCGTTTGGACACCAGGGGAAGAAATTTCTACCTCCCCAGCTCTTATAGAGAAAAGTTTCCAAGAAGATGCAAAAATTTGAGGGCAGGCAAAAACTCATCAGCATCCCAAGCTGATTTAGTTTGGGTCACTTTATATATTCTGGCACGTAAGTTGTTGCTAATTATTAGCACTCCACATGCAGTTCAGCCACAATCCTTTTTCCCCGATGTCATTTATCAGAAAAATTGTCAGTTATTACTTGTGTCAGTAATAACAACATAAGACAGACAAGTCTTCAATAATACATAGCAGTCATGCATAATTTAAATTAGGCCATCTATAAAATAATACTCCTAAGTCACAGCAAAATAAGTTAAAACAAACTGAACTGACAAAGAAAGAGACCATAGTAATTTATTACAAATCTGCCAGGCATTCCTGGAAAAGCAACCACCATGAACATCCACTAACTTACCCAAAAAGCATGGCTGGCTGTAACCCATCCTTTTGTTGGAGAGGAGGAGAGTGGGTAGTACTCTAGAATAGCCTTCACACATTGGGAAAGCTATAAAGTTTCTCACATGCTCCATCATATATATAAAGTAGAATTTACCTTACTAAGACTGCCTTAAAGAATAGACACATTTAAATCATCAGAGAGCTCAGCTGAATGCTAAAAGCACACTCATTTTATATTTGTGCTTGAAGAACGCAAGTGTGCAAAACGAGATACAAGTGATCAAGGGGACCACTGAGACCATTATGAAAGACCATGGGAAGAAATGGTCCCAGCCTGTCACCTAATAAATGACAGGGTTTTTTCTTGCATACATCCTGAAAACAAGTGCTCTAGTAAAATTTGATATGGAGGACAGTAACTTGGCCATGTTTACAGAAGGACCCTTGAATTCCAAAGAAGTTCAATTTCAAGCGTGTTTGCCAACCAGTCCTCTGCCATCAGAGTTGCAAGAGGCTTTCAGGAAATTAGAAACTTATACCAGAGAAGAAAGGAAACTGGGATGGGGAAAGACATTGGGGATGAGGACATGTCTTACAAATCATGAGCTCAGACTAACGGGCTTGGAGCTCTTAACAGTGGGAATCTTAAAGAATTATGTTTCCATTAGAAAAGTATACAGCAGCTATAAGATATAACAAGACATTTAGAAATGTAGAGTACCTGTTCTGAGGAAAGGTATAAATGGATTCTTCGTATGTTACTTCCCACTTACTCAGTACCCTGTAAAGAATTCATTTGGTAAATACATTCTTTTAAGTATTAGTTTCTGATTAAGGTCTCTCACACATTTTGCAGAAGAAAAAGAGTTATTTCTAATTCTGAAAGTATTTGAAGTATCTGAAGTTTTTTGTAAAGGTGCAATAACAGCATTCTGCAAACTGCACATCATCTTTTGTGGCTAATCAGCAAATTCAGCTGGCACATAAATTGACAAGAAATGTCATCAATGTAAATTAACTTTTTCAAGCCATAAGAAAAGAGCACCAGCTTCATGTTACAATTGAAAGAATGGCTCCATTTGGGAAAGTCATTCACTATCATGCTGTAGACAATGACCCCTGTCAAAAGATTTAACAAAGTTCACAGGTCAATGCAGTGGGAAGATCTCTGCTGTCCTGACTCTTAGTAATAGTCTAATCATGCAGAAAAAGTTTTAAGTGTTGATAATTTAGTGAATGAAATTCATGCCTTTTGACCCTGAATGAAGAGACAAGGAAGATTCATCTTGTCTTCAATTAAGTTTATTTTTAAACACCTTATCTGAGCCAAGTGTCACAGGATTCCAGTATGGTTATGCCATTTTAAAGCTATATCATAAATTAAATCTGCAGATACTGGGTGTTGGGAAAGCTTTTTCACACAACAGCCATGAAATCCTGATTCTGCTGAAGTCAATGGGAGTGCTGCCATTTCTTCAACAGGGTTTGGATTTCAGCCATATTGTTTAAAGTCTCTGAGTGCTGTCTTGGCTACGCTACCCACATGCTGTTCCCAATGGGTTCACTGGCAGAAAAAAAGACAATGCTATGTAAATGTTGAATATTGCAGTTGAAGGAAGGACAAAAGCACAATCTGAAGAGCATGTCTGATTTCAGTTATGAAATTTCTAAGATGCAGAAACCATTTCATTAGTTAATCAATAAGTGGCACGCAACCCATCAGCACTGAAATCATTGTCAGCCACATGAGAGCTTGATAACACCCTAAATTTAAAGAGCCTCGGTGTGTCTGCATAGCAGAAAACTCATTCACACTGTGAACTGCATAGCTCAGAATCAGACCCAAAAACATCCACCCTAAAAATCTGTGATAAAGATAAGCTAAACCCAGAGAGTTCCTATCTCAAATTTCAGTAAAGACTATACAGTTAAAGTTGTCTATGAACACTCTTTTCTTCCCTTTTTGTAGTGAGATCAAGGGACCGTGCTGTATATACGCAAAGCCATACCCGAGACTTTTGCAGACTTCAAGCTGCTTTGCTCTAGGGGTCAGAACTGCAAGGAGCAGTGCTATGTCCTTGAAACACTGTAGTCAAGGCCACAGTAAATGGGCAAGAGAAGTAGATAATGTGCCCATCTTGCAGCCTTTAAGTCTTCAAGCGAAAGCACACAACAGTGGGGACCAGAATATCCAAGATTTTGCTTGTAGGTTAGATAAACTTGTGCCAGCAAAAATTGCCTTTGTGACTGAGCTTGTTTGGTTTTTAGGGGTGTTTTCACTCTACCAGCATTTTGATCTAAATGCTTTGCTCCACCACAGCTGCATCATCAGAAAAGGAGCATTACCTGCCCATGATTTGTGTTCCTGTATAGCAAGGCAATCTTAGCATAGTCAGTGTCTTACTTGCTCATTTTAAACACCACCCCAGTTCAATGGAACTATATATATCTATGCAAAATTAAATACTTATGTCAAGTGTTTGCAGAACAGAGCCTAAAGGTAGAAGAAAATCTTGTACTGGAAATAGCTGTAGCATAAATTGTTTATCTTTTGCCTTTGGCTAAAGTAGTGCATCTCTATTATCATTACTTTTTCATTTTAACATTATACCACTGAAGACTTACGGTACCACACATATTAATTATATTTGAAGACTTCGGGTAGCATACCTATTAATTATATTATTACACTCCTCTGTGTTTCTGACTGCGGCCTGGGTTTGCCCTGCTAGAAGGCACAGCCTTCCAAGTCACCATCAACCTTGCAGCCATTGCATACAGCACTTCAGAGGTCTGCCTGTCCTGCCCATCATCACCCTCTGTGTCACCGTGCACAACGAAGCCTCCTGCCTCCAGGCATTGGAGAATGATGAGGTCTAGCTCATACTATTCCTTCCCCAACACCAGCAAGCATCCCTGGGCCAAAGCCAGCCACATGTTAGCTCTTAGCTTGGGCTGCTTATAAATAACTTGTTAATAGCTGCACAGTTTTTCCTGGGCTAGGGATTCTACTTTCTGCTTTGATAAGAGCATGTTTTTGTTTGGGGAGGGTTCCTCAAGTACATGTTGGCATCTACTGGCTGAGTCAAACTAAGTCAAGCCTGCAATGTGTGCATGTGTGTGTGTGAGTTTGAGCAGGCAGCAGCAGTTTAAAGCCCTAATCTGGCACACCCTGTTCAGATCATTTTCCCCTTGAAGTGTGCCTCCTCTTTGCATTCTGTCCTCTTTATGTCTTGTACAGAAAAAAAAATCCTGACTCGATTTCCTACAGGGTAAATTAATTGGGAATGGCTGTTGGCTCCCCCTGGAGAGCATGTAACACAAAGAAAACTCTGAATGTGACATTAAAGATGAAAAAGGCCAGAATTTTGAAGGTTTTTTGATGCCTCAGTTTTTAAGAGTACAATTTTCAAAACCATCTCCAGCACAATCCTTTCTGAGAACAGACATGCATCAGATGACATCAAACCTGCATCAAACACCACATGCATTAGACCCTGAAAACCTATAGATGTGTAACTTCTCCACATCATCCTAAGGCAGTACACTTGTCTGTTGGGGTAGATGACCTCTGTCCTGCTTTGGGAGGAGAGAATTTGCATACAGCCATTCCTCAGAGACTCAAACAACCTGAGTGCCAGGATCTGCCAGCAGGAAACCATGAGCAGGTCTCCTCTTGATGCTACCTGCAACACAATCTGGAGTCAGTGCTGCTGTGGGAATGTAGTTCTGGAGGGACTTTTGAGGGCTGACCAAGCCAAACAGAACACTGTGTATTATAGAGCAGTGAGAGCTCCCAGCTCATTAGCATTAAGATGCTTTAAGAGACAATGCCTGCTTCCTAACCCCTGTGGGAAGCATTCTGCCTACCCCACAGCCCTGTGGGCAAACCAACCTGCCCCATGCCCCAGACTGCTCTGCTTTTTCTTGCAGCCAGCCATGCCACAGCAGGGGCAGAAAGGCTGGCACCTCCAGGTCTAAAGTCAAAGGGCTTGCCTGGGTACTGGCACCACTCAGAAATGAGTCACCAACCACCCATTGCCAGCACTGGGGAGAACAGAAGCAGCACCCCCTACACCACTTCTTTGTCAAGAGTAACCTCTCTCCGGTGTGATGCTCCTTGTTCTTAACGGCTTACCTTAAGCAAAGAGCTCCTCAGCAGAAGTTAAGAACCAAACCCTGGCCTTTGGGCTCCTCCTTGGGCTTTGTCATTAGCCTGTGAAAAGCAACTCATTAAGAAATATTCTGCATTTTTTCTGTAGGTTTCTGTCTTGGCACTTGTAAGATTACAGCATGTGACAGAGCGGATGGGCGTTAGCCTTTTCAGCCTGACAGCTACACATACAGATTGCTGCTTGAGCCACAGGGCATCTTCCCAAAGAAATCATCCTCACAGAGTGTGATAGATGGACAGAAACTTGAAACATCTGTGAAGGCTATAAAAATCCCATGTAAGGAGCCCATTCAGAGTGACGAAACACTGTCTGTGAGACAGTGATCTACCGGGGCTGCCCTCTGCATGCTGCTCTGCCCCAGTGAGTTGGGGTTCAGCTGTCCCTCTCCACACTTACTTGTTCCTTTTCATTAGTATGACTGAGACAAACTGGAAACTACAAGTAGAAGTTTAATCTGCCCTTTGCAGTAACCCAGGCATATTCAAAATGCCAACTGCTTTCAAAGGAGATTTTCCTTCTAGGGACTGGGCTTCCATATAGTATGTTTATTATTAAAATAAAAAAATGGTCACATCTGTAGGAGCTTAATAGATGTCTGCCATGTAGATTTCTACTGCACTTCCATATTTTTAGCACTTTAAAATATGTTTGCCATCTGTTCCTGCCACAGTATTAAAAACAACCACAGTGACTCTTTGCGCAGAGGCCTTAGGATGGAAGTTGAATGGAGCCTACTAGATCACAAGTGACATGATGCCAAGTACAGCAAACATAATGAGTGTGTGGCCAGATTTTTAAAGAGCACTGTTTGTAACCCCCTTCCCTCCAGTGCCAAGGGTCATTTATATACATGTGTCAGTACAAAAATGTGCCTCTAAGAACCAGTCTCAGAATCCAATAGTTGAAGCAACTGGTGAAAAGGCCTGAAGTTCAATGCTGTGTTTTACTCTATTACACACATCTCAAT
>JAOXXN010000471.1:62438658-62451919 GCA_026770055.1 Myrmophylax atrothorax
AGTTTTCTCTTTTCTGTATAAATATATAGTTAGTTTCAGCATAAACCTGGTTTGGAAGTTTTTTTCCTCTCTCTCTCCTTCCTTTTCTCTTGGCTGGTTGGGGGGGGAGAGGAACATTTTTTCTCTGTTCTTGGGCAGTTGGCATTTTGCCAGCTCAACCCAAGACAGCTCTGGGGTTTTTTTTTTAAATAACTCAATGCTAATTAGAGGAGTTATGTTAAAACCCCTGATCTACATAGCCTTACTAGTACAAACTGAAATGTGGCAGCTGGTCTAGTTTTGCTCTGCAGGTTCAAAAGGTAAGACTTATGTTGCTATAAAGCAGTATGTAAGTGCTGAACAAGATGCTTAGGTATTCATCAGACTAATTCATCAGTTTATTTATTCTAATAGCAACATAAATTAGCATGTTATAAGGGAAGACAATCCTTTAGCATTAATAAGCTCAGTCTTTCATCACAAAGAAATTAAAAATTAGACTGAATGAAGGCTAGTAACCAATGTCAGGTAGTTAAAAGTTTTTTTCTCTTTCATTAGGTTTAAATAAGAATGATGTGACGTCTAAACAAAGAATCAGGGCATCCTAATACATTCTATACAATGAGATTCCCAGTGAAATTACCAGAGATGAAAATAGCTTCCAAAAATAAAAAAACGATGTTTAAATCAAGTGTAAAGGAGGAGTGGTTGGCAGGTATTATATTACAGATACCTTCTCAAAAGTCAGAAGAAAACATGAATAAAGAAGAGCAAAGCAATAAGGTGGGAAGATTGTAGAGAACATTGGGGCTGTAACAGTCACAAAAGGAAATGAAAGCAGAGATATAAACCAGGAGAAGACTGTGTGAAAATTTTAAAAATGAGGATGTCCTAGAAAACAAAATGCATTATACTGAGAGAACAGCCATCCATAATGAGATTGTTGGGATGAATAATGCATCTAAAAAAGAGGAAGAGAGATTATGTGCCATTTGGAGTACAAAAGTTTACATACTTGGAAGTTGAATGGAAAATGTTGTTAATCACATTTTTTGAGGTGAGAAGTATCTCAGTCCTAACATGGATTCTAATCTGTTCTATTACTGGCATTGAGATTTAAACCTTAAACCGCATTCAGCTGATGTTTGTTAGAAGCAACTTGGTGTATACTCTAGTTCACTCTGTGGAATAATATTCTACTGGAAGTATTGAGTGAACTGTCACCTTCCCTTGGCTGTTTTACTCACAGAGGTCATCTATTTCAGAATGTGCTGAACAACCCATGGGTAAAACTACATATTACTGAACACTTGTTTTTCATTGTTCTGATTTCCTAGTTTATTCTGCTCTGTGCAGAATTCAAATAGCTTCTGACCTCAAGTGCACCCTCAGAATTTATCAGCATTGTAGAACTGAACTGTGACCTTTGAAATGGGTTTGGATCCTCAATATAAAGCTGTACTATGTTATATCATCCAAGATACAATTAGTGACATACTAAAACACCTGGATCTTCAGAAGTCTATAGGACTAGATGGGATCCACCCCAGGGTGATGAGGGAGATGGAGGAAGAGCTTGCCAAGCCACTCTCCATCATCTACCAACAGTCCTGGCTCTCTGGGGAGGTCCCAGATGATTGGAAGTCGTCAAATGTCATACCAATCCACAAAAAGGGCTGCAAGGAGGACCTGGGCAACTACAGACCTGTCAGCCTGACCTTGGTGCCTGGCAAGATTATGGAGCAGATCATCCTGAGTGTGATCACACAGCACCTTCAGGATGGGCAAGGGCTCAGACCCAGCCAGCACGGATTTAGGAAGGGCAGGTCCTGTCTGACCAATCTGATCTTCTTTTATGATCAGGTGACCCGCCTAGTGGATGAGGGAAAGGCTGTGGATGTGGTCTATCTGGACCTCAGCAAAGTCTTTGACACTGTCTCCCACAGTATATTGCTGGGTGAAGAGCTGGCTGCCTGGCTGGACCCAGAGAGCACTGGTGAACGGGGCTGTGTCCAGCTGGCAGCCAGTCTTCAGTGGCATCCCCCAGGGATCAGTGTTGGGCCCAGCTTTGTTTAACATCTTTATTGATGATTTAGATGAGGGGATGGAGTCCATCATTAGCAAGTTTGCAGATGACACCAAGTTGGGAGGGAGTGTTGACCTATTGGAAGGAAGGAGGGCTCTGCAGAGGGCCCTTGATAGGCTGGAGAGATGGGCTGATTCCAATGGGATGAGGTTTAACAAGGCTGAGTGCTGAGTCCTGCACTTTGGCCACAATAACCCCATGCAACACTACAGGCTGGGCACAGAGTGGCTGGAGAGCAGCCAGGCAGAAAGGGACCTGGGCGTTTGGACTGACAGGAGACTGAGCATGAGCCAGCAGTGTGCCCAGGTGGCCAAGAAGGCCAATGGGATCCTGGCCTGTATCAAGAATAGTGTGGCCAGCAGGATGAGGGAAGTGATCCTTCCCCTGTACTCAGTGCTGGTGAGGCCACACCTTGAGTGTTGTGTTCAGTTCAGGAAAGATATTGAGGTACTGGAGCAGGTCCAGAGAAGAGCAGCAAGGCTGGTGAAAGGACTTGAGCACAAGTCCTATGAGGAAAGGATGAGGAACTCAGGGTTGTTCAGCCTGGAGAAGAAGAGGCTCAGGGGAGACTTTATCACTCTCTATAACTACCTGAAAGGATGTGGTAGCCAGGTGGGAATTGGTCTCTTTTCACAGGCAACCAACAATAGGACAAGAAGGCATGGGCTTAAGCTCTGTCAAGGGAGGTTTAGGTTGGATATCAGGAAGAAGTTCTTTACAGAGGGAGTGGTCAGGCATTGGAAGGGCCTGCCCAGGGAGGGGGTGGATTCTCCGACCCTGGAGGTTTTTAAGGTGAGATTGGACATGGCACTTAGTGCCATGATCTAGTAATCAAGGCAGGGTTGGGTTAAGGGTTGGACTTGATGATCTCGGACGTCTCTTCTAACCCAACTGATTCTATGATTCTATGGCTCTCCACAGCAGCAAGCACATATTTCCAGTGCCCCATGAGTCCCACTTGGGCAGGGACCAGACAGAAGTCCAGATGTCAATCCAAGAGATTTTTCCTGACTTCTACTGTGCAGAGGATCAAGAGGGCCACCTGCAGAGGGTAATCCATCTGCTCTTTCTGTGCACCCCTACTTGGCAGGGATGATCACAACTGCAAGTACTACCAAAGTCACTGTAGAGGACATTAGACCTGGTTAGCTGGTTGACACTGGTTGAAATGAAGCCGACCTTATTTCTTCATTTTCTGGTTTACTTTGTCTTGTTTGGCTGGGATAACCCTTTCCTCCTTCTGTGCCTTTTAGTGTGAAGAACAGCAGAAGCAGAATAAGGACCTGACTCATCACTCCATCTTTTGCTTATCCTTAAAAATGTTTGCACATAGTCTCAAAACTATGTCATACAAAGTTCTATGGAAGCCTTTCTCTTACATAAAAAGCAAGTTTTGTGTGATTTTGACCAAATTATGACATGGTAGAGTGAAGTCAAAGTCAGGTTCAGTTGAGGATAAAAACCACAGTAGATGAAATTTGCTTAGATATGTTCTTTTAGTCCACATGGATTAAAAAACACTTTCCAGCATAATTTGAATTGTTTTATTAAGAACAACAATTATATTATTCCTAATTAACTATGTCTGGTTATGTGTATCTTAATCTCACATTGAAATCACAAAAAAAAAAAATTAGTGAAATGACAATGAATAATTTCCATGGACTTTTTGTTGATCAGTGAAGTCTTGTGAGAACCTTCCTCTGAGATCAACTGTGAATTAAAAAGAGATCATGATTCAGAGTCAAAAAGAGCAAACATCTTTTTGTCTGATATTAGGTCTTTGTTTTCTATCCTGTACTGAAATTCCAATTGTTCCTACACACAGGTTTTCCCTTTTTATATATCTACTAGGCCCAGTTTAAAAAAACAAACAAAACCCCCCAAACACACATACACTGCATTCCCCCACAAACAAAACCCCAACAACCTAAACCCCAAAATCAACTGAGATCTGAGTCAAAAGAAAGATATCTTAGCCTTACAAGGTACAAATTTAGGTCTGGTTTATTCTTGAGAAATCTGAGTCTGGGGAATCTGAACCACTTCTTTCCATAAGGGCCAAATCTATAGTTTGCTTGATGCATGAGAAGGATTAATGAGGATTTAAGCAGTACTTGCATCTTGCTGATCCTAAGTACTTGCATCTAAGCAGTACTTGCATCTTGCTGATCCCTCAGTGTTATTTAGAGAGCTTTGGGAGCCTTTTTGACACCTAATGAGGACTTATAGATTCTTTAGGTTCAATTTAAATTTGGATTAATATTCCAGATTAGTTTGCTACTAAGAATTTTTCAAACGCTAATAAAGTCTAAAAGTTATATCTCTACCTATTCAGAAATTAGTCAGGATATGTAGATACAGTTTATTTAAAACACTATCATAATCAGCATGATTAAGAAAATAATTATAAACATCTTAAGGTTGTCTTTCACAGTCTGAATTTGGGGAAATTATTAACTGGTATGTAAATATATATGATTGCCATTTAACAAGAATAATTTGGATCTGGATGAAATCTGAGGAAATGGTGTCTTTCCTTGAGCTGAGAATCTTCTGGATCTGACATATTTAAAGATAGTTATTTTGACCACAGGCCACATAGTCTTTGTTTTGAACTTATTTCTATTCTGCAATCTTATCTGATGTTTCTTCCCTATGCACACGTAGCCAGCCTTCCTTGGTACGAGACAATACACTTGTGAGGCAATACATGGAAAAATATTTTTGCTAACATCTTTTCCGTGTGTAAATTAACTCAATAAGAAAAGAGTCTGGTGACTCTGCACTCATTTTAAAGGAGATTAATATATTTCTCTCCTCCCTGCTTTAGTTTCCTCTTTTAGTCTTCTTTCAAAATGTGTGTCTGTATTTACTTGCATAAAAGAAAATGAAATCAATGTAAGCAAAACACGCATGAAAACAATATGACATGAGAACATCTTCGCTAACCTTTGACTGCAGATATGACATGTAGATACCTTTTAATTGCTTAAACACCAGGGCAGAAGTCAGTGTAACTGAAGACCAAATGACCCATTTCACAGTGCCATCTCAAGGCCACATCGCTCTCCTGACCAAGCACAGACCTCTGCAAAGTACTCTCAGCACTGACCGAGGGATGCATTTTTCTCATTTCCCTTACTAAAAGTGTAGTCAAAGTGAAGCACAGGTGCAGTCTGTGGTGAAAAACAGCTCCAAAATGGTTCTGGTGCTGCAGAACCCATCAGGATCCTCACAGGTGTCAGAGTGCAGTGCATGTAACCCATCTCAGAAAAAAAATGACTGCTGAGGTCTAGGTGTATTAAGATTTTCTTCTGGCAGTTCTGTATTGCACAGTCCAAATGTACACTAAACTTAGACCTGTAATTTTGCCAAGTTGCAATTTATAAATAAAAGGGTTCAGAGCAAGCCAATTTTCCTACTTAGTTTTAATGGCTAATACTCTGAAAACCTCAAGGCTAATTAAACTGTTCATTGTCCTGCTGCATTTAATTATTCATATATTGATCTAACATCTTAACACACAAGACAAAATACTGACACATTTTATATTTGGAAATGGAAAAAATAGGAAGCAGACCTGCTTTAAAAATGATTTAGCAGTTAATAACTGAACTCAAAAAGCAGTGTTTCCAAGTGTTGATTTTTTTCATTAGCCACACAGCCTTGCTGTCTACTTGAAAAAAAAAAGAAGCAAAAAAAAGAGAACATTTCCCTCCCTCAACAACAAATTCCCAAACAAACAAACAAACAAAAACCTACAGAAGTCTCCATAAAGCCTGCCAGAAGTTTCACATCTAGCTGAAAAAAAATCCTACAAATCATCTGTAAAATCGGTCCAGTGCAGGGCAATCCTGTGTTCAAGTTCTGACCCTACATAAAACAACCTTGGACAAATAAATATTTAGCTTGCCTTGTTCTGGCACTGCCTGAAAACTGAGCCTCATATGTTTTCCTCTTTTACTGTTGTCTTAATTTAGTTCACCATCTTCCTGATATGGGACCTGGTCTTGTGGCTGCTTAGCCTTGGGACAGAAATAGAATCCCCACCACAACACAGAACAAGCTGCTCTATATGGACAACCCTGTAAAGGTTTTTCTTTTGCAATAACCAGTTTATGTTCCCCCTTAGCTTTTTCTTAGCCCCTCCCTGCCATTTTAATGCCTTGGAAACATAATTACATTCTTAGGAAGCATTCTCATTACTTCTTTGGTAAAGCTATTTTCTCCTTCCCAACCAGAATCTGTGAGGATTTTGGAGAATGAGAAACACAGATGTTCTGGATCCGCCAGCATCACTTCCATTTTTATTACTACATAAAGCAGAAAGAGAGAACCGGGATTATTCAGAGCAGAAATCAGCCATAATTTAGCCATTTATACCTAGTTTAAACATCCTAATGTGCACAAAACTTATGAACATAGAACACAGTCTGTCTCATCCACAGGACACATTTGTCAGAGGCACTGTGCCCTAAAAGTGCCTAACACCCACCACTAACTGTGAGGAGAGTTCATAGTGACTGGCTAAGACACACATGTCCAGAACATAGTTAGGTTGCTTAGATGTAGCTAATTAGTGTGCTCTGATATTCCCAGATGCACCCAAGATAGTTACATAGGACTTCAAGTGTGACCCAGGATCTTTGGAAGACTCATATGATCATGGGACAGGACTTTTTAATCCTACATGGCTCAAGCAACATGGCTCTGGCAACTGATTTCTTCCTGCAGAAACAGTGAGACAAATGGCATCATTAATATCTAGTTTGTGGGGGTTTTGACTTTTTATTTGTTTATTTGTTTGGGGTAGTGGTTTTCCTTGTTTGTTTGGGGTTTTTTTTCTGCAGAATTCACACTAAAAAGCAAAGTGATTCATCAAACCATAGGCAACTATTCACTCTGGATTTGAGTGTTTAATTCTGCCTGCTGGATGTAAGCGCTATGGTCAGAAGCTCCATTGAGTGAGGGCTCAAGGACTCATTCTCCTGCTATGGACCAAAAAAGAAAACAAGTATCATAGAACAGTTCAATTGCATTACCTGTCCCTCCAGTGACACTTAGCCCACCTTCAACCTGGTTCTGGGTAAAAGTAAGAAAAGCAATGAAATTAGAAGAAGACAATGAGGTGCTCTTGACACCTCTGAAGTGGAGACTTCACTGCAAGACTAATGCAGACTGCTGACCCACCTCTGAGGACTTCTTCACGAAGGGCAGCACAGACTAGTGGGGGAGGCAAAGATAAAGCTGCTACAGTGAAGAGCACAGGAGAAAGCAACAAACTGAAAGAAGGGCTTCCCATACCTTAATCCATGCCAAAGTTGCACTTCCACTCAAGACTTTGATCCTACAAGCTGTTAAGGTCCTATGGCTGGTTGTTAGTTCTGGAATACTATTTTTTTGGAAAGAAGTAAATTTGAAGTTTTAAAATGCAACATGTATTACAGTACAATGGCTCAGCTGGGGGTTGAATTAAAGCCTGACATTTGGAAGACATTGCTTTATAAAAATGCAGTGTGCTTTGCTTTCTATCAGAAGCAAACATGGCTTTCTCCTTAACTGGATCTAGCACCAGTTATAGGTAGAATATGTATACAAGAATAGCATATGGCATCTGGTCATTATTGCACAATTCACTGGCTGGTAAGTCCGATGCTGTGTCTCCAATTTACAGTAACTGACACCAGATAATACAGTTGGGATTGATCCAGGCCTTATGAAGTTTCAAAAACTTGGAGTTAATTATTATGCTTAAGATTTCCAGATTGGCATGTGGTGTTAAAAAGTGTTGTGCAATTTAAGGGAAAGCACAAATTCTGCAAGAGAGGTATTTTGCCAGAAAGCTAGCTTTCCCCACAGATTATTTATTGTTAATTGCAGAGAAGTGTCTTACATATGTCAGTGCATTTCTTTTTGAATTTACTAGTCCAGTTCCTAGTGCCCTTTTAAAAATTACCCTATAAAAACCATCAGAAAATAATCTCTTTTACAGTCTGGCCAAGAGACTAGAGTTGATTGTCATAAACTACAGCAGATCACTTTGCATTCACATTAAAATCAAGTTTAATGACATTAAAGCTTGCACATAGTGGGAAAATCCACTTTAAACTCCTTCACCATCTGTTGAATAAAAATCAGGCAGTAGTGTTTCCCTTCAACTTCTCTTTTCCTTAGAGCAATTTATGCACAGATGAAAGATTTTAGAGGCTGTACTCAGGGTGGGTTGTCAGGAGGATGAGCAGAAGCACCTTGGCCGTGCTGGAGTAGGAGAGTGAGATCTTCTGACAGGTATCAGGGCCTGAAATTTCTCCTTACCAGAAACTATTTTACCACAGTGGAATTACTCAACAGCTAAGTTGCTTGTTAAGCCTTTTTTCCATGCATCTCCCCTGTTTAGATTTTGGAATTGTTGCTGTAGTAATCTGATTGACACTTACAGAACTTTGGGTGAACAATTTATTTCATTTTTCCCCCCATAATATATAGTTTACTGCAGCAGTCCAAGCCCTTCCTTCTGCTATCTAAACAGCACCATCTTCAGGCACATCTAGAACCTATCCATTACCTACCGGTGACCTAGCAGTTCCTCACACTGGAATTGAATTTTTTTCTGGTGCTGAAGCTGCAGGTCTTCTCTTGTTTGTTTATTTTTTTTGGTTCCCCCCCCCCCTCTGGATATTGCATTCAAGTCTTGAGATTGTCAAAATTACTCTATCACCCCAACATGAGACTACCAACCCATTACCAGCTGCACCCTTTTTTTCTCTGCATGATCAAATTTTTCCTCAGATGAACACTTAAATTTTCTTTAAAGTTTCACTATTACACCTGTTTCATTTCTATCATTTATGGGGATTTATTTTTTCAATTTCCTTGGTAGAAAGACTGACTTTATTTTCTTTGGGTGGTCAAGTGATGTATTTTAATAATATGTTTTTTTGAAAGAGACAAAGAGATTTCCAGATCAATTCTATTTCATTATCTACTTGACTTGAATGTGTATTTTTAACACAAGTAAAATCTAGTAAAGGAAAAAAAAAACCAACAAAAAAACAAACAATGAGTTATTAGCCTCTAGCACTTGCCTTTCTTTCATATGTAAACAAAACAAGTCTCAGCTTGGTGAGTGTTAAAATCACAGGGAAATGCAATGAGAAAGACTCAGTACATTTATAATGTCATCATAACCACCTACTGCTATTTTCCCTAACGAAATGTCATTTGTATGGTTTGTTTATTCCTTAATTTATTTTTTTTCTGTAGTCTAAAGGCAAATAAACAGAAAAGATCTACACAGCAGGTCTGTGTTCAGTCACTGCAGTTTTCTGGAACTACTGGAAGATGAAGCGGAGACTGGCAGAGCCTTATCCCTTCAACCCCACCGCCCACTCTGAGACCTTTGTCTCTGTGCAAGGTGGATTTAAAGCTACTCTTAAGTTCTTCACGGCAATGTTTGGTCTCTAAGAAACACAGTAACTGTTTCTGCCAGTTAAAAAAAAGGAGATGCAGTTCCTCCTTTCTGCCCTCTTGTTGCAAAGAGAACAATAATACTTAACTTTAAGAAGGGCGTCTACATTCAGCGTTACCTCAAAAGTTTCCCCCGAATCTACGGGATCCCTCCAGCTGTGGGTGCTGTGTCTTGCAGCACTGATGGGAAAGCATACGTTCTCCTGCCTTTGCTTCATTACACAGACCAACAAAGTGGTGACACTTGAGGTTTTCGTTAGTCTTTATTTGGGAAAGAAAAATTCTTCAGTACTAAAACTGCTGGATTTGCCAATTTTCAGTACACGCAGAATTACACAAAGATAATTTTGACAGAGTTCTCGTGGTAATTATGGTTAACCTCTGCTAGGCGTCTGTAGGAAATGTTGCAGCAGGCAGCACTTTGTAGGTTTCAGCGTATGTTGCCAAATGAAAGAGAAAACAGATGCGCTGGGGGGCCTGTCGGGGTCCCTGGGTCCTGACCGGGACCCCACGGGGTGTTAGCGGCGGTGTGTGTGTGATCCAGAGGTGTGGCTCTTCCGACATTGCATTTCTCTCGAGGAACAGGGGTTATTCCTCATCCCTGCTCGGCCTCCTCCTGTCCGTAGACCCAGTCCCGGGAACGAGAGCCGGCACGGGCCGCACGGGCCCCGGGCGGGGAGCGCCGCTTTTGCCCGGGGAAGTGAGGTGAGATGGGAATGAGTCTCGGACCCGGGGGAGTCGATGCCGTGGGAATGTCCAAGGCTGGGAAACCATCCCCTGGAAGGCAGAGTAAACTATCCCCTGGAAGGGAGGGTACCACCTTGACCCCTGGGTCCGAGGCTGGGGGGAAAGGGCTGGGCACGGAAATAAAGCTTGGCGTCAAAGCCAGGTGGAGAGGCTGCCCCCTCTGCCCTGGATAGGAACTAGACTGTTCAGAATAAAGGAGCTTTTCGATGTCTTACAGTCAATGACAAAACACTCCTGGCCTACTTCTGGGCGAGAGGTCTCCTTTGTGTGTTAATTTAAGGAGATGGGAGAGGTTGCGGTACCGGCCGGGAGGGGAGTGGAAGGGTGGGAAAGCACCGAGGCGCGCTGGAGGGGCCGGCCGGGTGTACAGAGGCAACTCAGAGACCCACACGGCCCCACTACCTCAGGCTGACGCTCAGCTCATCCCCGATGCTACTCGGGTCTGTTTCCGCCCCGTCGGTCCGGCCCGGTTCGTACGGGAGGCGCAGGTTCCCAGCTCCTGCAGTCTCCTTTCCAGGCCCGGGACTTGCTCCCGGCCACTCTTGGGGGCAAAGCATACCGACATGCCGTGTCCTACCCCGAGCGGAGCTGCCGTCACCTGGGAGCGCGGGACAGACCCCGAAGATCCTCCCGACAGTTCGGCCCGTAACAGGGGCCGGAGCGCCTGCGGCTCCATCTCTCTCCTCCAATGGCACCGGGAGTCCGCGAGGCTCTCTTTACACTCCTGATAATAAGGATAGGCAGAGGAAATTATTTTATTTTATTCCATTTTTGTCTGCCATTTTTACCCTGTTTATGAAAGAAATCCACTTTTAAAGTTAATTTCGTTTTGTCAGATCCTCTCTGCCCTGGAGGCGAGGTTTCACGGCCTCACTTAGGAAGAAGCAGTGAGGGTCTCGGACCCTTCTCGAAACGTTTGGGAAGCAGCCCCCGGGCCGCCTCATTGGCAAAGTGGGAGCAAAGCAGCCCTGAGCAACCAGAGTCCTCGGCAGAGAGACAAAGGCTGGGAGACAGGGGACTAAATTTCTTCCCACCCAAAGCAGCTTCTCTTCCCATCTGGGAGGTGAATTCGTTCAGTTCCCAGCGCCCCTAGGGAAGCCGCAGGGTCCCCCTCCCCGCCGCACTCCCGTCCCGGGGACATCCATCTCGGCGTCCTCACTTCTCAGACGGAGTGCGGCACCCGAGCCGCGGGTTCGGGGTGAAGAACAACCGAGTTCCGACACGCTGGGGATTGCTTATTCGATCGCTTTCCCTCGCCCCTCAATAAAAGGATGATAATCGTTAAAGGTGATCGTAGATGTGGGGAGAGGGTGTCCTCACAGAGCCCTCCCGAAGATGAATCTTCCCAATAATTTTATTTCAGAAATATGTCTCTCCCCTTTAGCTTTATCCCAAAGCAGAGATTTTTTTTTTTGTTTGGTGGGGTTTTGTTTGTTTTGTTTTGTTTTGGGGAGGGTTTTTGCCTGCCTTTAGAAGTTATTTTTAGAGGAGTTTCTGTCTTTATTGTCTGCTTGGAAAATGGAAATGGAAAACAAGAACATTTCCACAGTACTCAGTTTCGTTCAAATAAAGGTATTATAATATTTATTTTAATTTTTTTTTCTCCCTAACACTCCCTGGGACTGGACCAAACAAGTACTAGTCTTAAAATAATATACAAAAAAATAGGTGACTATACAAGCCGAAAGACAAATACTCAGCTACACAGGTTCCATGTAGGGAGACCCTGCATCCTGGTGTTCCCTAATCTTTTCCAGGTTTGACTCTACAAAGGCATTTTAAAATGAGTTGTGATGTTTCTCAAGCGCACACATAGTCAATAATTTCCTTGTTCTAGAACCTTTCTCGGATCCAGCACTCAGGAAATTTCTACCTCCTTTTGTTCTTGCTGTAAAAATCAGTAACAGAACAAGTGTATTTCTCCGAGAAAAATCCCACAGAGAAATGCCCTGCTTCCTGTGATGCATGATATAGTGTCTGAGTACGGGCACAGAACTCCCCACGAAATGCCAATCACAACTGACTTGCTGCACACACAGTTTGCGGCACATTTTCTCTTCTCACTTCTGCACCTACACCTTCATTCTCTTTTCATCATCAACAGGGCTCTGCAGAGCCCTTGTCAACAGCAAATAGTTTTGCTATTACCCCGTGTTTTGCTTTTGTCCAATTCACTCTGCTATCACTGCCCTTGACGTCATTCCACTGAATTTTTGATTTCTTCTTATCCAGAAAGTGCTGGTGTCTGTTTCTGAACTGTGTTCTCTCACATAATATTGTCACATCGACAATATATTTAAAAAAGAGACAGGTTTAAACGCAATGTATAAAGGATAACCAGAATACAAGATATACCAGATCCTTCTGTTTTTGAGTGTGAGGTGTTTTTTGCCCTTTTTGGAGTCTTCAGAAGTCTATCTGTAGGATATTATTCTTAGTTGACATTTGTCAGAGGTCTCAGAAGTCATATCAGTATATTGCTGGCAGAATTTCCTGCCCCATAGAAAACAAGGACTTAATTTCTGCAGCAAGAGATGTTAACCTTGCTCTTCTGTGCCAAATCTAGAACATCACTATTGCCAAAGATTAACATTGTGCTTGCACAGCTTTGTGAGATACAAACCAAAGGTTAGTTTTCAGGTTGGCTGTAACCTCTGTCTGTTTTCTGGCAATGTGCTATGTTGTTAATGGACCTTAACACTGGGGAGGAGAATTTGTACATATACTGAACATCTTGGAGGTTTGCATTTTGGAACTTTTCCAGTTCTGTAAGATATTAAAGCCTCTGAAATCAGTTTTGGTTGCTTGGGATCTCATTAATATCACTATGAAATCATATCTACAAAGTTCTTCAGAGTGAAGAAATGCTGAAATTAGTTTTGCAAATTTGTTTTTTATGATCATATTTTGGGAAAGTCAGACCTACAAGCAATTAGTATTAGGAACATATGAAAAACTTAGAGTATACTGAACTCATTG
>JAOXXN010000471.1:62452019-62462414 GCA_026770055.1 Myrmophylax atrothorax
AGACTTTGGTACTCCAAAACACAAACCACATGTCAGGTTCTAGGTTTGAACATCAAGCTGAGTTAATTCAGATCTGATCCTAAAAGTAATTATGGATAATTTACAGGACCAATTCCATGCCCTGCTAACAGAACTCCATGTTTGCAGTATCTGCATCTTTTTGATGAGGAAAATAAAATAAAGCTTAATACATAAACATTTGTATCACTCATCTGGATGAAAGTGTCTACATGATGTGTGTGGCAATATTATTTCTGGCCATGAAATAATTTATCTTTCTTTTAAGAGACTTTCTCACTCTTTTAAGAGACTTGATATGCAGATGCTAAGCATAATTGGCCACACACTTGCTCTCGAACAGTTCAAGTGCATCTCTCCTACCTTGGCCATATCACATCAGTCTTTACTTGCCTGGGGGCTGCTGAATAATCTAAATTCCCAATACAGAGAAAACAAGATGTCTTGAGCTGTGGTGTGATCACACACACTGAGACACTCTGGGGAATAGCTGCCCCAGATTTTCAGAATTTTGTAGGGATTCCATATTTTCTTTAGAACCACTGTTCACAGGAACCACATCCTTCTGCACTGCAACTCATTTCCAGAGCCCTGTTTCCCTCCCTGCTCATCTTTCCAAGGTACGTGCCTCACAGCTCCTGGTCTAATGGCATTTTGACATGCTGTTTGCAGAGTTAGGAAGCTTGGCTGCCCTAATAATGATCAACAGGAAAGAGTCTACAGGATAACGGAAATCTGGAAAACATGAGGGGTGAAATATTTGCCTTTATTTAAACTGGAAAAAGAAAAGAAAAAAGGGGTAGGGGGACAACAGTTTTCTAACATAAAATGTTGTTACAAAGTTGCTAGTGATCACTCATGAGCAACTAAGAAGAAAGACAAATCACTTGATTTTGCAGGAAAGCAAACCAGGATAAACGTTAGAAACACAGTCTGTTCTTAAGAGGATATCCAAGAAAAGAGTTTGATGGAAATCCAAGGACTTCTGCTAAAGAAATGCAGATTAGAAGAAATATCTATAAGAGATTATCTAAAGTGATGTACTTAACTTTAATGCAGGGCGTGGAGGGGTGGGAGAGTAGCCCGGATGGTTAGATGACTCCTTGACTTCTCTTTCAGTGCTTCATTGCTACAAAGCTATCATCCCCGCAGGCAAGGCAACTATTCAGCTGGCTGACAGCTGATGCAGGATGGAGATTAAATTCAGCTAAGACTGCTGTGGTGGTAGAAATATGTTGATTCATCTGAAATTCAGGCCCTTAATTCACACTCAAACTGCCGGCAGAGGCACTGCTGTCTTCAGTAACTCAGTACCAGGTCCTTAGCTGGCAGGTACTACCCTGTCCATTTTCCTATGTTTTGAAGAAGTATGGCAATATTGGCCTCTCACCGAATTTATTCCTTCTCTGTGAAACACGATGGCTATTTCAGCATGAGCTGTATGGCAGTCAGAGATCAGAGTGTACTATCTACGTTACTAAATGAAAATATTAAGCTTTCCTTTCTCCCCTTTGTTGTTTTATTTGAATAATTATAATCCAGGTCTTGGATACTGAAATACCGCCTGGGAAATGGCCTCAGTGGTGCAGAAAGGATGCAGAATTGACCAACTAATAGGAAGAAGACCTGCATCTTTATTTCAATCATGAAGAGAATTACTTGGAGAAGAACTCAAAGCAGGAAGCACAGTACTGTTTTCCTAAATTTTGGTCACAGAGGGCCCTTTCATGGCAACTGAGGGGCAGTAGTTTCATTTTTTGACTGCATTTATTTGTTTTATTTTGCACTGGAATAGATGAGGAGAGCTCATACAAGCAATTATGGTACCTCCAATAAGACATAACAATAAACAGGAGGGAGGTGGGAACTTTTTCCATTTTATGTTTGTCTGCAGTGGAAGGTGGTGAGTGTGTACTTGAAGCAGAAGGTGCTGGAACAGGTGGATGGTGAGGCAGAGAGAGGAAATGAAAATTAGGAGGGTGGATGCAATAAGGAAAGGAGGATGAAACAGCGGCAGGTTGAAGAGCAGGAGTCAAATAAGCTTGGGCTCGTTGTGGAAAATCACTACCAAATTAGCTTGAAAGAAAGCAGCTGAGGAGAACAAGGTGAGGGATGTAAGGATCTAAGTAAAAGATGAAGCAGGCAGAGACATGGTTCTGGCGTGGGTGGAACTGGCACAAGAAGATGGCAGGGTTTGCTCATAACAGCCCCTGGGCTTTCCTGTAAATGTTGGTCCTGGAGTCAAAGCCTATATCTGTGTGTGGATTTTGGGCACTTCATAGCTAGGTCTTGGGGATGGAGTGTGGAGAAGGAGGATGCTTAATCGGGACAAGTAGGGAGGATACAAGGGCCTAATTTAACAAATGACTCAGCTATGAAGGGCAGGCAAACTCTGAGCACAGAGAGAGCAGTGTCACAGAACGCTTGCTGCCCAATCCAGCTCAGCTCTTGCCACGTGTCTCCTCACCCTTTCCGTATAATACATTTGGCCAAGGAGGCTCACTGCCATCTCCTACTGCCTCCACCACTCATGTCAGGAGAAAAAGAGCCACTTGGGTTGCTGCCGGTTTGCCTGGGAGTGGAGCAGAGCCAGAAGTAGTTATTAAACCACACTCTGACTAAAGTGTCAGGAGAAACCATCCCTGCCCTAAGGCATCTCCGAGAAGGTGCAGTTCAGATGTATATTGCACCGGGTATCCACCTCAAAATGGGGCAGAGACTGAACTAAAAGGTGCCTGTCTGCAGGGTTTGGCCCACGAGGGATCCTCTCCCAGCAGAGGGCCAGACCTGCAGCCGCAGCGGAGGGAAGGTGGAGGCGGCTATGACAAGCCTCCTCCAAGCACCCGCTAAAGACCGAGGTGCTTTTAATTTTAGTCTGGGAACTTTCCCCTCATTACCCTCCTGACAGGATGGGTGCAGACAGCATTAGGGATGCTGGGCTAGACACTGGCCTCAGAGGAATGTCCTCCTCCCCCCCCTCCTTCTTCTCCTCCTCCTCTGCGGCAGCACCTCAGCGCAGGGGGAGGCACAACAGCACTTCCAGTCAAACACCTTCCCTTTCAGGATTTCCATTTCTCCAGACGAAGACGGCTTCAGGAGGGCAGGGAGCCTCCATCCCACCCTCTCCCCGGCTTCCCACAGCCGTGCAAGTGAGTCTGGCTGGTGCCTTTTCCCAGGGCTAAAGGGGATTGTTGATTAAAGGGGCCTTCTGACCAGCTTTCCCCTAAAAGGAGCTTACAAAGCCCGTTTGTTTAACCTTTTCACAGCAGCTTGACCCTGTCATGAAGAACAAATCACTCCCAAACAATGTTGAAGTGTGGGACTGACTGAGTTGCTCTCAGCCTCTTCCTCCTCTGTCACTGCAGACCCAAGGATGGGTCCAACCCTGGCGAGGAACAAGGACCCTTTTCTGCCTCCCACCAGCCCCACAGTTTCATGCAGCATCTGGGAGTGTTGACCCCCAAGAAAAGAGGGCCGTGTGTGGATGGCTGTGCTGAGCGACAGATGTGACACACTGCCAGGGTAGCCTGGGATTTACCCCTCTGCTGACAATGAAGATTCTCACCTTCAGTTTTCTCTAAATAGTAGATGCACTTAGTGGGTTAATTTTTTTTCCTGATGCTAAATCCTTCAGCCAACTTTTAGGTTTCTATGCCTATTTTACACCTTTTGTGGACTTCTCAGCAGTGAAACCAGAGGACAAATAGACTCATTGGTTAAGTTTGGATGTAAATGTTTAAATTTTGTTACAGTCCTTGTTCTGTGGATAGGGAGGGAACTATTCAGTTAGAAATAACTGTTAAAAGCTTATTGAGATACTCAGATTTCAAACAATAGTTTTCTCTTTTCCCTTAATACAAATTATCAAAGCAAGAATGTATAAATTGGACAAAAGTTATTATATTCCAGTGTTTTCATGAAGTGATTTTCTACATGAACAGGAAAATGAATCGTAATTGCTTACCACAAAAATATCCTCAGGCAATGCTAGTACAATTAAGAGTTTTTCTTTAAACAGCATGCAAGAAAATGCAGTACATATGGTGCCATTAGCAACTTCAAAACAATATTTTGATATTCATGTAATTTAAAACAGCGTGTGCTAACACAAAACTTAGCAGTAATAATAAATGTAAACTCGGGTAAAAAAATAAACAATGCCATCTCTGTCGAGATGTGTAAGCCATTAGTTAAAATCAGCAGAACCAGATTTTGATAGCAAGTATAAGCACAATATATTTTATAATAGATATTTTTTTAAATCTTGTTTTGTTTGGCTTTGTTTAAAAAAATAATAATTATAAAGAATTGTATTTTATTGTGTTCAGTAACTGTCCTTTGTGAATACTGAAAAAATAGGCAGCAGCAGAACAAACAAAATGTGTGAAATGAGGAACTGAATGGCTTCACATTGCTCTTACAATTGTCGTGTAAATTTAAACACCATCTTTGTGCTTTTACCTGATGAAGTTCACTGCAGAACACAATGGAAACAACTCAGTGAGCTGAAGGTGGCATACCCAACTTCAATGCCCCATGGAAAACTGGCTATGTTAGTAACAAGATGCTTAAATATTCTTCCTGTAAAGCAGACTAGGTTATTTAACGTCTGCCTTAATCCTGACACTTATAAGTCTCTGGGATGCTACTGAAAATAAGATCATTTTTGTGTCTAGGATAACACAACACAGGGCATTCCCACCAGCTCTTGAAAGGGAAAACATTAGTTTTCCATCTCAGTTAATGGTGTCAGGCAGGAGGAAAAATAACAGTAGCAGCACTGACATTAGGGGAATAAAATAAATAATCCACATCATAACACTTCAGAAGAAACAAAAAAGATGAGAGAATTATAGAGATTTATTACTTATAGGGGAAGTTTATTATTTTCACCACCCCTCTGCTCACAGCAGCCCCTGTGAGCCCCAGAAAGCCCTGCAGAATTTCAGGTTCCCTTCTGCCTCTCAGAGCCTGGCCCTCACTTCAGTTTCTGGGGCTTCCTCCACGTTGTAGATGTGGAAGATTGCTGAGTGCCAGGGAGTGAGGTGGGCACCTGGCTTACTAAAAGGCTAATCCTTGACACTCATGAAAAATGAGTCACTGGTGGGCAAGGTGCTGTGCCTCCCTCGGCCAGGAGCCTCAGCCATGAATCTTGCCATGGAGCACAGTGTCCAGGCCAGCCCTGGTTTAGCAAGCAAGAACAAGAAGTTAACAAATCAAGATGCAAACAGGAAATATTTACTTGGCAAGGAGAAAACATGCACAGCTAAAAGGAAAGAAGTTTTGTGCAGTGTAAGAGAGGGTTATCAGCCTTGCCGGCATGTACATCGTTCTTGCAGGAGCTTTTCTATTTTGTATAAATAATTAAATAATCTTTGGAGGAAGGACTTGACCCTGCATCTCACACATCCCAGGTGAGCACTCGAACAACTGGGCAATAGATTCAATCTCTTGCTTTTCTCTCCCTGGTTCAATGAATATTTAATCACCCATACAAAGTGAAGCAATGGGAGGGAGTAAAAGCCAGGCACCTTGCAAAACCTCTATAGCTCCATGCCCCATCTGTCAGACTTTAAGTCTCATGGACAAAAGCCCTCAGTATATAGGAGAGGGGACTGTGTGATCTGGATGGTCCCCTCTAGCAGAGTGCTGAGATAGTAGGAGGCAGCTCCCATTTCCTCACCTTTCCCATCTCTAACACTTATTTTACAGCTGACGGTATTAATGGCCACCCTTGATGTATTTGCCTAATGACTAGAAATAGTCACCTAGGAAGGAGAAGACCCAGGCAGAACATGCACCTCCCAATAGACTGTGCAGCCAGGGCACGTATTCCTACTTTGCTCAAGTTGGTGAGAAAATCAAACAGATGAAGTTGGATGGGTGAGAAAGACCATGTGCCCACTGATGGAAGCTTATGTCTTGGAAAGATTCAGTCTCCCACGTGGCTACTGCTTTCACACCCAGTTCCTTACTTTATCCACTGACTGATACAGAGCACAATTTGACACATCCCAGCAGGAAGAAGCATAAGGAAGAGCTGCAGGGAATAAGAATGCAAAGAATAAGGTCATTCTGCCCAAGGCACAACTTTGGATTTTATAATTCCACAGAAAACTAGGCCATCCAGTAAGGTTTTTAAAGCTAATGTGGATTTTTAAATAGCACAACTGAGGGGTTTTTAAAAAATGTGCTGAGCCAGAAAACATACTACTCAGGTAGCCCATCAAGGTCAAAGTAGAATGAAAAATGGCCTCTAGGAAGAATCACTCATGATCTTACATGGTCCTGAATTATCTCACCAAACATTTTCTTAGAATTATTTTCTTATAACAGGCACAAGGAGTTAACAGCTGTTATTTGCAACTGCACCACAAATTCAACAATGGCATTGCAAAGGAAAAAATGTGGAAGATATTTACCTGTTTAACACAGATTATTAGTTATAAATCCTCCATTCTGCCAGGATGCTGCTGTATTTTTCCCAGCATAATTTATTTTGGGAAATTTGGGTATCTATCATCTACTAAAAAGTTTTGAAAACACACAAATCCAAAGGTGACCATGAGCGATATTCATGTTATGTCTAGGCTTTATATTTAGGTGTCTGGGTTGGAAATGAGTTTCCCCATAGGTAGATAAGGAGGCTTAAGATTCTCCAGGCAGTGATGCTGCACAGGGGCTACAGTCATCCTCTGGAGGTGCCTGGTTCTGCAACCTGCAAGATGTATCCACTTGACACAATGCCCAGGTGAGCTGTGAGCATATGGCTCTCTACTGTCTGAATTTCTCAGTCATGGCCATAGGCTGCAGACATGCTGCTGAGACACCCTCCACTGCTCACTCCTCCATTCCCAATCTGGATACTAGAAATCCATCTCTGTTTACACTGTCTTGCCCAATTGAAAAAGTAACCCCTACCCCCTGCAGAATGAAGATTAAGTCTGAGGACTCAATGGGAATGAGCTACTGCAGCAGGACTATGACCTCTATGGTCAGCAGTGCTGGCAGGTGGAGGAGGAAGTGCAGGCACAGGTAGTTTTCCACATTCAGGAAGAGGCAATTTGTTAAGCACAGACTTGCATTGCTTGCAATGAATTAATTTATCACTTGTTTTTACCATTTCAGGCCAGACTTGCTGAGCCATGGTTTTTCCCCTATTTTTCTGCAGTGAGACTCAGTCCTGTCTACCAGAGCTTGTCGGCAGAGATGATAGCAGGAAAGCGATGAGTCAAGAGGAATCGGATCAAAAGGGTCATTTCACAGACACACCAAAATGGCTGGAAGCATTTTCTGATCCTTTCCCTCTTCTAGCTGCAGATTAAGTTATCTTTGCTGAGTATGTTTAAATAACCTTGGAGAAGCGCTCTGAAAGGGTCTGGAAACACAAATGGCATTTCAACTCCTGCTGGGAATGGGAGACATATGGATAAAGTATTACTTTAGCCACAGCCTCTTGTCACAGCCCCGCAGCACCACACCATGGTAGTCTCACTCACTGTTGTGAGACCCACCTGGCTGGCCAAGAACTCAGCCTTTCGCTGTCATCCCTGATTCATATTGCACAGGATTCTTCAGCCAGTCTCAGGAGATGGATCTTGCAGGCTGTTGCTGTGAAAACCATGTTTATTTTATATCTTCACCTGTGTGCTGTTTGCATACTAAATTGCAAAGTGGGCTCTTTGAACTCACCAAGTTTCAGTCACTCTCCAGTCATGTCTTCTGTTTCTGCACTCCTGGTTGATATCTGCAAGCTAAGGATTCCTTGCAAGGAATTCCTTGTTCTCCTGTCACACTGATCTGTTACTTGTGAGGAATTCCCAGAGCAAAACTTTCTAATGCTAATGTTGTGCCAAGGACAAGGGCTAGATTTAACTGCATGTTACTTAGTTTAAAGTGTGTTGCCTTGGCTTCAAAAGGCACTTCAAGCTGCTGCTGCTAGTGACACAATCTCAGTTTACTCAGGTCTGTGGGCAATGCAACTTTATTCTCTCAGTGCTCCAAAGTATGCTTCAAAAGTAGTCATTATGATGCTTGTCACCGATGCTACTTCCAAAACGTTATGTATCACAAGTACAACAAAGAGAGCATATCTCTCTTGAAAAATCAGTAGTCAAATCATGCTTGTGCTCAGAGAGAGCTGAACTTCACAGGTGAGGATGGATGTTTACCACCATGCTTGGAGGCAAGAGCTTGCAGAGCATGAAGGGTATGTTGCACTCAGTTTCTCCAGATACTTTCCAAGGCAGTGTGGTAGGGAGGCTTGAGATCTGCAAGGGTGTTGAGCACCAAGTAACCCAGCACAGGCTGGGACAGGAGACTGTGAGGCAGACACAGCCAGAAGACAGTGATAACATAATTTTTTTCCTTATTAACTCATTTATATTTGTATTTTTCTCTCCTCTAGTTCTCCACCCTAGCCAGCTTTGCTTTTTTTATCTTCACTTTCTCCTCCTGTCCTAGATCAAGATTTCCCTGATGACAGTCAGAGCCTAAACCCCTCTCCTTATGCTTCCTCTTCCCAGGGATGATACAAAACCATGTCAACAGATGGTGGTTTGTGCATTTTCATGTGTTTTCTGTATATGCACAAATAAATTCAAAGAAATATGTTATGCACCCTTTGCTCTTCCCTCCTACCAGGGAAACAGAGGCTGAAAGCAGAGGGAGCCCTTAGTCCTGCTGTTCTCCATAAAATCACATGTAGCAAATGCTTCCATAACTCACTGGATTGGGGCCATATGCCTGGTGTTATGAAATACATGGGGGAAATACGTGCTTCTCAGTAATGTGAGGAAAAGCCACTCAGCAGTTCCCATATTTTATGTATCTATATATTACTTGGAGCAATGCAGATGTATGTATTTGTTTAGAAAATTCATCCTTATTTCAGTGGTCGTTGCCAGGAGAGTACAGGACTGAGGAAAGGCTGCCCACTGAAATGTGGCTGGAAAGAAATTTTAATTTGTGATGCTGCTCCAAGTGCATAGGAACAGGATATTGGTGTGTAAATGGGTGGTGTCATCTCTGGATGTGGAAACACTAATAAGGCACTTAGGGCTTGCGTTGTGCTATCTTTCAGTTGAAGAGAAGAGAAAGACTAAAATTCTCTCTGGCTGAGATGTCCATACCATGTATCTACTAAGATAATTTGTACGGGTTTGTTCTTACACAGCTTTTCTGATCAGGAAAACCTAATGCAATTTGTGAAGCTTTTTTTTTTTTCGTTGTTGCTGTCAGGGACAAAAACCCGGCTGAGTCAGCACGGGGTGGGGCATCGGTCATTGTGGCTGTGCCTGAAAGGCGATTCACACAGCGAGCACATTCAGGCTGGTTAAGCCCAGCTCCAACGCGCCCTCTGTGTGCAAAAAATAACACTTCAAGTGAGCTGAGTTCTAGAAAATGAAAACTAATTGCTGGGGCTAGAAGAATTCAGCCAATCTCAAGCCATTAGGATCACAGCCGAGCGGAGAATGTCATGGAGCCAATTGGAGCAAAGCTGTCAGGGCTTTACCACGCTTAAGACCTAACCTTAGGTTGCTCTGCGATCACACGACCACTGCTCCAACATTCACAGGCAAATATTCTCCCCATGCCCCAGCAGCGCTTCCCTCCAGGGACGCAGCAATGAGCGAGGAATGCCAATTCCACAATACTCATCGCCAGCAGGATAGGGACAGACAGGCCTGGTGGTTTAATTTGCCTTTTTTTTTTTTTTTCCTAGAGGAATAAAAACAACAAAAAGACAACCTAGTCTGTCGTGAGATTTCTCACTGATTGTGGAGTAATTCGGACAGAATGGAATAGAGCCTGCTCAGTGGTTCATGAACAGCACTTATCCATACTCCATTATTTCCCCTTTAGTTTGCTTTACAAATTAGAAAAGGGCACCAGTGTCAAATTCTTGATGCAAGCCTCTGTGTGAAATGATAAGCTAAATCCTAAATTGAGGTCAAAGCTGTTCATGTGGTTCCTGCTGCTAATAAAAACGCTTTTCTTTGTTCCTGCCTGCTAAGAATGCCTGCCCCATTTATAAACAAGATCTTATCCCAAAAGAGACACCTCTATGCAGATGTTAGGGAAAAGTACCCTGCTTAAGCAATAATCTCTCTTTAAAAATATATTATGTTTTGTCAAGAAAAAAGGCAGCATGTTTTAATTGAGATTAATGCATTTATTCTAGCTAAAATTCTGGGTTTATCTGCATGCAGCACATCAGGCTATTTTTCTGAGTGGTTCACAATATGAACAAATAATTGGCAGCATCATAGAAGTATGTTCCAGTGATTTGTGTAATTTGTGAAACTTCCCTTTAATTTCAGTTCAGAGAGGGGCTGAGGAGTTTCCCCCCACAATTTCCTTTTTTGACACTCCTTT
>JAOXXN010000471.1:62473853-62485088 GCA_026770055.1 Myrmophylax atrothorax
TCGGGGAGTCCTTGTATTACTTCTTCAGGGCTCCTCTCTTGCAGCAGCCTGTGGCGAGTTCTCCATAGAGCACAATCTTCAGAAGGCAGTGATCCTCCATCCTGGAGACGTGCCCTGCCCAGCACAGCTGCGTTCTCATCAGCATGGCCTTGATACTGGTGTCCCCTGCCTGCTCAAGAACAGATATGTTACTCACGTAATCAGACGAGTGGATGTTTAGGATTGAACAGAGGCAGGGCTGATGGAAGCGTTCGAGGAGTCGCAGATGGTGGCGGTAGATGACCCATGACTCAGACCCATATAAAAGAGTAGACAGTACAATGGCTCTGTAGATACTGATCTTTGTACTTTTCTTCAGGTGTTTGTTAGACCAGACTCTTTTATACAGTTTTCTAAAGGCTCTGTGTGCCTTTGCTAGTCTGTTGTCTATCTCTTTGTCAATATTACTGTCTGAGGAAATGATACTTCCCAGATAGGTGAACTGCTGGACTGACTTAAGCTCTGATTCACGCTCAGTAACCCAAAGCAAAAGGAACAAGAAGAATATAGCTGCTTCCCACTAACACGTGTACACCCATTGAGTTATAGCAAATTATAGTAAGGCACAGGAAAACAGAGTAAGAATTGGTTGCTCACCTCTTCAGTGTCCGATGGGGTGGGGGGAGACAGGATAGCTTGTAGGTTGCCCTCCCAAAGGTGGTGGAAGTTTTCTCCCCAGTTTTTGCTCATGCCCAATCCCTTTTTATATCTTTTTTTTCCCTTTAAGTAGGTTGAGTGACCATAGTCAATATTTTGGGGATGATAGACAGATGCCTGAGGGGTGGCTCCTTGGGTGTCTGCAGGGTGCTGCAGAGGGCAGCGAAGAAAGTCCATGTAATTTCCACAACACTCCATTATTCGGTACCCCATCTATAAGCACTTTGAGGGAGCTAATCATTCCTGCAAGCATCCCTCCAGGGGGTTGTGGCATTTCCCTCAACTCATATCAGGGCTATCACCCTATAAATATCAATGGATATTTTCTCCCTTCACAAAGAAAAAAGAAAGAAAAAAGGGAAGGAGGAAGGAGGAAAAAAAATCTAAAAAACAAAAACCCTAAGAACATTCCCCAAATAATTTTATGCATATTCTAAGACTAACAAACAAAAGCTGATTTTCAAAGGAAAACCCCCCACATTTTAATGATTGTATAACTTGAGCTACAGCCTGAGAATTTCTTTTCAACCTTTGGATAAAAATATCATACTCATGTAAATTATCCAGAAATGAAAGCACAAACTTTTATAATTTTTCACACAATTTAAGCACAAGTTTATCAGATGTCTGTCATGTCATTAATTTGATGAAGCACTGGTAATTCCACTGAGGTTGTCACTAAAAGATTCAGCAGTATTCAATTTTTGAACAGTGAAAAGTGATGCAAGATGATAGAGAATGTGAAAAAACACTAACAGCACAGAAAGAAAACAAAATAATTCTGAGTTTTTAGATGGCATGGAGGCTATCTATTTGCTAGCCATAAATTGACAGCCAGCCTCTTCATAAAATACTTTGTGCGTGATTCCAGTGGGACTCTTTGTCAAGGATACTGTGATGTAGGACTGTACAAAGCTGAAGATTTGTCCTGAGTTTACCAGGGAACAGAAAGCCTAGAAAAACAGCAGCTCAGACAGAGAGGGATGCTCTCTAGAAACACAGCAAAGCACTAAATATAGAGACAATTATTTAAACTAAAGAAAGCCTTTGAGTACAGGAACAAAAGCCACTCTACCCGCATCTCTTACTCACTGTGTCTAGAAATGAGTATTTAAATTGTTAGGTCAAGTCTCACCAAACTGACCTGCCTTGGACTCTTCCCATAGAATCCCTAGCACTGACATGCCATCCCACTCAAATGCACATGGAGGGATCCCATGACAGGAGCAGGATGATCTCTTCTGCTCACCTTGAGTCCTCCTTCCCAAGTTCCCACTCAGCTAAAAGGTGCTACTCAAGTCAAGCTATACTACTCCTTCTATCAGATATTATTACACTCACCTGCCATTTAATTTTCCATGAATAAACCATTCAGAAAGGTCATCATAGTGTTTCCCTTACTAAAACAAAAACAAACAAAAAACCCACAACCAAAAAAAAACCCCAAACTTAAAACAGGGATGTTCAGGCCAGCTTTTCAAAATTTTTCCCCTGAAAAACAATGTAAAGCCTTGCACTGGATGTGGCTGAGGCAGATAATTTTCTTCACAGCAGCTCATATGGTGCCATGCTTTGTACTTGTGCCCAAAACGGCACTGATATCACACCAATGTTTTAGCTGTTGCTGAAAAATGCAAGGCATTCATCAGATGATTCCTTGGATTCACAGCATCAGGACTTCCTCTGTTTCTCATTCTGCCCCTGGAGGAAGCATGCAGGGCATGAGCAGTGGTTTTGGGAGAGGGTGCAGATGGACAGCTGACCCACAAAGAGGTATCCCATACTGTGTAATATCACTCTCAGAAATAAAAATGCAGGATGGTTTCTCCAAAGAAGCTGTTACTTGGACTGGCTGGTTATTGGCCTGCTGCTAGTGAGTGATTATATTTACATCACTTGTGTTTGGTTGGGTTTTTTTCTTCACTTATTAGACTGCCCTTATCTCAACCCATATGTTTTCTCACTTCTTACACTTATAGATCTCTCCCCAATCCCACTGAGGGGAAATGAGTAAGAAGATGGATTAGGGCTCATCTGCCAGTCAGAGTCAATCACCCACAGACTGTGATTCTCCAGTCTTAATCCAGGTATCCCAAACTGGATCACTCACTAGAAGATCCTCTATAATATGACAGCTCTCAGGCATGTCTCCATATGACACAGTGCTTTGTAAGAGGTACAGCTTTACTTTGAGCTGGGCATATTTTTCACCACAAAAAAAAACCCCAAAACCACCCATGGCAATTTTCATTTAGCAGTTCATTATACACTTAGGTAGGCAAGTTGAAACTTAAAATACCACTTTGAATAAGGACCACGTTTTTGCTCTTTAGTTTTATTTAATAATTTATTCTAACAATAGTTTCATTTAATAATTTATTATTAGAAATAGCTTATAGTAAGGTTTAACTTTTTTCCAAAAGGGCAACACAACAGGGTGTAAAGGATCTGGGCTGTTTCCAAGATGCATTAGTGATAACTTCTTGTCACTTTCTTGAGGAAGGAGCAGATGGGAGGAGATGCCCTTCTGAATCATCCTTGCAAACAAGGAGGGACTGTTCAGGGATGAGAGGGTTGAAGGCAGCCTTGGCTGCAGTGACCATGAAATTATGAAGCTGAGGGTTCTGAAGGGAAGGAAAAGACCAAATGACAGAATTACAACCCAACACACTTTGGCTGTTTCAGATAGGTACTTGGCATGGGATATTTCCCTGGAGGGGGGAAGAAAGGAGCAGAGAGAAGAAGAAAAATAAACAAAACAAAAAACTCAAGCTGACCGATTTTTCAATCTCCCTCAATGTGTAGAAAATTAAACAAAAGCATTGTAGGCCTGTATGGATGAACAAAGACTTCACGAAGAAATGAAAATGTAAAAAAGAAGTAAGGGCAGATGGCCTAGAAGGAATTTAGAGACTCTATGAACATGCAGGTGTGGGATCCTAAAACTGAGTTTGCCAGTAGATCAAGGAAGGCAACCTTTCCCCTCTGCTCAACAATGGCAGGACATATCTGGAACACTGGGTTCAGCTCTGGGCTCTCCAGGACGAGAAACATGGATGGCCTTACTGGTGTGAATCTGGTGAAGGACCACAAAGACAATCAAGGGACTGAAGAGTCTGTCATGTGTCCTCTGGAGGTGTGTGAGAGGCATCTGGATCTGGTGCTAGGTGATATGGTTTAGTGGTTTAGGAGTTAGTGTGGTGTTGATGGTTGGACTGGATGGTCTTAAAGAGGATTCTATGGGGAGATGCTGAGAGAGCTGGGACTGTTCAGCCTAGAGAAGGTTCCAGGAATTTTATCAATGTGTGTAAGAGAGACTTCTATGACAAAGGGAAGTAAAGAAGATGGAGCTGCACTTAGTGACATTCAGAGAACCAACACAATGGGCACAAACTGAAATATAGACAAATCCATTTAAGTATTCAGCAACTTCTTCTGACTCTTTTGAGCAGGTGGGCTACACCAGACAGCCTCCAGAGAAACTCATAATAATACAGGAATAGTCAATCTTACAGGGATTCTTATAACCATGCATTAGAAATCAGTGTAAGAAATAAGTGTTAGGGGGGAAAAATGCAACAAAACAGACAAACTGAAAAGGGAGAGAAAATCTCTACAACACAATGCCAGACTTCACACTTAGGACATCTTGGCTCCAGTCCTACCTCATTTTCTGCCTTTAGTTAGCATCTTAAAATGAAAAAATCTTAACAAAAAATCCTCACCCTAGACAACCCCATAGTTAGCAAGGAATGCAAGAGCCCTCACTCCAGATTTGTGCTTCAATTCAAGCAGGACCATTGGTCTTCCAGACCTTAAGAGCATAGTTCAATTGTTGAGCAGCTCAGTAAAATATATGAGCTGTGTCAAACAAGACACTGTGAAAAAGCAGCTTCTAGAGATATCCTGTATGGTATGGATTGTCAAGCCTACTCTTCCCCTGAAATCTTGTAAATAGAAAATAGAGACAGCTGTGTGCTCATTTTGCTGCTCTTCCTAAATGTTTGGCTTAGTTTATTCCTTCCCCTCCCCGATCCACCCCCGGGTTGCTGGCTGGGGGATTTGAGAGACTCTATGCTTCTTCTGAAGACACCTAACCCCAAACCAGCTTAGCAGCGCTGCAACCCGTCGATGACTTAGGCATCAGGGACAGATACTCCCTAGGGAGAAAAAAAGGAATTATTCTACTTACCACTTCTGTCCTTACTTGAATTTAAGGGAAATCTTTTAAACATAGCCATTGGGATAATCCTATCGTTATTATGATTCAGAAATGGGCCTAAAATCTTCATGCCATCTATTTCAGAAGTCAAGTATAGCCACATATTTCCTTCGTTCTAGATCCAGCTGCCATTAAAAAAAAAAAAGAGTTTTAAAGGAACTTCCAGCCTGTGTTTAATTAGTGGTTTTACCTGGTAGTACAAAAGGAAAAAGTACACTCATCCCTATTTTGTTTCACTTCCACCCAACATGTATTTTGCAACTTTCCATTTCAAGTCAAAGTCAAGCTTTAAGGTCCAACTCCTCCCTTTATATGTACAGTTGCTAATACCCAGAAGATGTTGTATGTTACCACTTATTTAGCCACAATTCCAATCACACAGTCATGCCAACAGATACATTCCAGAAGCAGACTGCTTCAAAATTTCTTTAATAGCCAGTTTTAACCGAGATTAATTCTGTTAATTTACCTTTCCATATTTCTCAAGACTATTAAATCTGACAATTAACCACCACCTAGAGGGGTGCTTCTCCCCTCCTGGCTGAATTAGGCCATTGCGTGAGAAGGCTCCAGCAAAGAAACCTCTGCAAAATGGGCAGCCCGAAGGTTTAAGAGATTATACTGGCTGAGTCATTACAAAAGCTTTACTTTTGGCTGACTGTTTCAATAAATAATAATGCTTCTTCCAGACAAAACTACCCAGGAAGTGGCACCTAGCCTCTATTTCTTATCCTCCTCCCAGTGACAGCCCCTAGCAAGCAAAGCCACCAGGCATCACTGCCAAGGGCTGGTAAATACCAGGATTTATAAACAGTAGTGAGAGGGAGCTGTAATGAGATCAATGTCGAGGATTGCAGCAAATGGCGTATAAAGCAATTTTTAAATGGGATTTCCTGCAACAAAAGCCAGCTTCCAATAACCTTTACCAATAAAACGAAGTGAAAAAGATTGGATTTGATTTATAATACCCAATACTAAGGCGAGGACAGACAGCTTTGTACTCTTCATACAGGCGACTGCTCGGGAGATTTGTTGATCTCTCATCAGGAAATAAAATCTTAAAATAAATCTATACAGGTACATCCAGTTCCAAATTACTGTTCCAGAAAAATCCAGCATTGTACAACTGAGAAAGAATGACTGGTCCCGTATTTGCTGTTATAACATGAAATATTAGATAGAACCGAAGAAATGAGAGCAAGCTGTGAGCACAGCCATGTTTGTTTCCCTTTCCCTATTCCATTTCAGACGTAGATCTCAAGGGAAAAAATAAAAACCGCAAACCACAAGACTATTAAACTTTATGAAACCTAGCTGAAATAGATGTTTCTAGTTCAAAAATTTCAAGCCACTAAAAGTCCCTACTTGGCGTTAGGCAAAAGATTTCTTACCTGGGAAAAACCCCTTCATTTTTCAAGGCCAGTCTCTTCCCTCCTCCCGCAAACCCACTGTTACAGTCAAACCTTTAGTACTTTACCGAAAGAGCAGGGGCGCGGAGGCAGCAGCACCACCTGCGCTCAGCCCAGCACAGAAAGTGGGAGCCCTGACCGCAGCCCGCCCGGCTCCCGGCAAACCCGGGCATCTTCCCAATGTATAGAAAAGTAACGAACAGCCCTAGAGCCCGAGATGCCTCCTTCCCATCCGGGTACAGCGCCGCTTCGGAGGAGTCCAGATCCTCTGCGCTCTATTTTCAGAGCTGCTCGCTCCCAGCTGCGCGTCTCTGCACAGAGTGCAGCTACCACTTTGCCACGTCTTTTTTACAATTATATCCATGCTAAAACCAAAATTCAAATTATTCTAAAGATTTTTTCTTTTACTTTAGGAGAAGGCGTTTCAGCAGAGGAAGTGCCTTTTTAGGTACATCTGGACGTGATTTTCCAGCGCCGCGTTCCCATGAGCCTGTAGTTAAAAATAAATCAAAGACAGAGAACTTGGAGAAGGGAGTTTTTCGTATTTCGCCGCTACCCAGGAGGTTTTCTAGTCGTTAAACTGAATTTATAACACTTGCGGATTTCTTTCCACGTGGGGACTATTAGCCCGGTATTTAAGGGCTATTAGCGCGGGGTTTGTGATTGTTAATGGTGATGCCTATTTAAAGCTACGTGTGACTTCACAAATTTCTACATTATTAGTCTGCTTCTTCTAAAAGGGAATAGGTGTCCTTGGGAAAAGTAGCATTCCTTGCTGCAAAGCTTCTTGGTGCCGAGGTGCTACCCGTTGGTTATATAAAAGTGTAAATCCTGCTAGAACCTTAATTGCATGTATTAGAAGGTGATTTTTTTTTCTTTTAAGAAAAACGAGTGTCTGACTTGCACCGACCAGCAGGAAAATTTCTGAAAGGTTCCGAAGTAGGATTTCCCATCGCTGTCGACAGTACAACTGAATGTTATTTGGAAAGTGAAGTAATCACAAATGCAAACAAGCGACAGCTGTCCATCCTACCTGGGCCCCTATTTGCCTTTAGCTTTAACCACCGCCTTCCCTCGCATGGAGGTGTGTGTGTTTGCTTGGTTTTACTTTTTACCTTGTTTGAGCACTCGAGCGGCGTTTTTCCAAGTGCTGGGGGGAACCTGCCACTGCCGGCAGAGTTGGGGAGACCTGAAAAAAACTCATATTTTATCCACCTACAAACTCGTGAATAAACTTTTATCTATTGGTCCTCCTCTTGCCGACCATCGGGAGGCTTAGGGCTTCCTAGCGCTGACCCTGGCTTCCCCCCACCCCGGGCCTGTCCCGACTCACTGGCAGTGACGGTCAGCGGGTTTTCCTTCGTTCTGTCCCTTCGAAAGAGGACACAGGTCTGCCTGAATCTCTGTTGGTCGCGTCCCTGGGTGCTCTCGGTCGGTAAGCGCACACGACACTTGACCGAGGGGTGGCATCTTTTCGGTGACAGAGAGAAAGAAGGGAACGACATGGTTCATCCTTGGAAAACAGCCGGGAACGCTGGGTTAGCCAGGTTTGCAAAGTGGGGGCGTTGCTGTTGAGACGGGGTGCTGCAACGAGCAGGGCTAGGCAGCAACTCACTTTCCCCCCCACTCAGGAATAAGAGAAGCCGCCCCTCTGCCCCATCCCTCCCTCCGAACCGCCCGCTTGAGGCTGAACAGAATAGATGGGGCAGAAAGGGGGGTTGGAAGGGAACACATTTGCTCATTAAAAAAGCTTCAAAGGTGACAGAAGTCTGTCAACCCGTTGATTCAAGCCCTCTGTTCCTCCGGGGGGAAGGGATCCTCTTGATCCCCCACCGCCGAGTTCATCCAGGGATTCCCGCAGGTGACCCCGGCTGGGACGGGGGTGGCCTCGCAAGGGCTTCAGGACCGACCTAGGGCAAAGGCAGCCCAGGCGCTGCTGGGACAGGCGTCCCAACCTCCGGCTGCTGCCAGCCGATAGAAGGCTCCCGCTGCCGCGGCTTTCCCCGCTCCGCTACGATGTGATGTGGCCGGGAAGGACACTGCGGCACTCACACGGCGGCGGGAGGGCAGAGTGCCGAGAGGTAGAGACAGGGTGATAAACAGGCAAACAAACAAGAAGGCACACGCAGGGCTCGGGAGCGATCGCTGGCTGGACCCCAGCTCGCCGCAGGCTCCCACGGCCGCCGAGGCTGCGGGTCCCCAGCTCGCCCTCAGCGCTGGGAGCGATGCGGGAGCGAAGGCTGCAGCGGAGCCGCCGGGAGCCCCCGGCTCTTCCCGCGACTGGGGGAATGCGCAGACCCGGGCACGGCTTGACAACTAATCGATCCCCTCCCATTAACCAAGGCTTCCAAGAAACGGTGTGAATCCTACTGCTTCTCCTTTCACAGCCAAGCAACTGAGCGAATGCGAATAAAAGATTGCAAACCAGCATGACGGTGTTGGTACCAAAAAAACAAAGCAAACCTTTCCTCTACTCGTTTCAAGGAACCATGACGAGAATTGCAATGCTGAAACCCCTTCCCCTCTCAAAAAAACCCAACCCCACCAACAAACGCCCCTCAAACCAAAAGAAAACAACCCCAAGCAGTCCTAGATTTCAAAGGTGCCCAGGGACGACCCGGCTCTCAGGATGGCATGTTTGTGTTGCGCGTCAGTGCTACAAATGGTTTCACACACACACAAATGTGAGGAGAAGCTGGCGAAGTCCCACTCGGCCCCACGGAAGAGCTTCAGTACTTTCGCGGAGCCGCACACGACTCGCGAGTTGCGCTCGTGTGCCCAGGGAACAGTAACAGCATCTCTGCTGGTGTGTCAAATGTCACCAGAAGTCCTATGACCACCTGCCTATTCTTTTTTCCTAAGATAAATGAGCAATTAATTACGTATTTCTATTTATATTATTTTTCTCCCTTCCTTGCTTGCTTCCTTCGTTCATTCCTTCCTTCCCTCTCTCTCTTCTACTCCTTCATCTACTTTCTCATTCTTTCTTTTTTTCCAGTCGTTGGCTCTGGCTTGGAGATCTGATGTGATTAAACTCACAGGGCGTTGGAGGGCAGAGGTAAATTAAGCCAAAGCGACAGAAAAGATGAAAGAGGCTTGCTAGACTCTAGTGCCCGAAGACAGATGCCCTCCACCTTCCTCCCCTGGGTCATGCAAGCTCCTCTCCTTCCCTGGGACTCTTCTCCTCATGCTGCCCCGGAGCTGCTTCTTCCGACGACACCAAAAAGGATTATTTTTTCCTTTATTTTTACCTATAGCCAGGCCCTCGGGAGAAATGCGCCCGGCCCAGAGCGCTGCCCGGCCCTGCCTGCACCGGCTCTGCCCGCTTCCGACAAGCGAGTCAACCTCGCGGAGATGGTGGGATACAGAGACAGAGGGAAAGGTGCGACCTGCGGGGGCTTCACGGAGGGCAAAGCCCCGCAGAGGGGGTGTCTGCCCCCACGAAGTTCTGGCGGCGGCCTCCGGTCGGCCCCATCCCGGTGCTGCCGGTGCCTCGGGGCACCAACATCCACTCCTGCGTTCTGCGCTCCCAGGAGGGAAAAGGCTGCCCGCGGCTCTGCCGGGGGCCCCCTCCTCAAACACGGAGGAGAAAGGAAGAAAGAGAGGGTCCCTATCCCTACGCTTCACCTACAACACAGATAGTGCTTAAACACAGTCTAAACTTTGCATCTTTCTTAGCGCCGAAAGTAGCGATAATAAAACCCCCACAACCAAACCAAAAGAGCAGAGATCTACTCCAATTTAAAATTCTTTATTGCAGAGCAAGGAGACAACGTCTTCACTTTTCTGTCCAACAGGATCTTTTAAATGTTAAAGATGTTCGGGACCATAATTAAGGTGTTTCGAAATGCAGCGACGGAAGGAGACAACCAAATCCGATTGTAAATGTTGGTAGGTTCCTCTTTATCTTCAGAATCAAAGAAAAACACAAAATGCAGGGATCAAGGAAAAGCTGAAGTCCCGAGCTGCGAAAACCACAGGCATAAATAATTTTCAGGGTACTGGCATGGCGATAAAAGTCATCTTAACAGCCACGCTGATGAATTTGAACGTGCCACTACACAGCCACCTGCTTAAAAGTTCGGCAGCTTTAAAAATAGCCCGTGCTTTCCTTATTTTTCTAAAATAATATAGAAACCGCATTGTGGATTTTATTTACAACCATAATGAAATCAAACTATAGAAATGGGAGAACAGCGTTAGCCAAAGATACTGGGATGTAGGAGATCTAACACCAGCCCGAGGCAAAACACATCAAAACCGCCGTGCAGCGAAATACTGCAGATTTATAGAATTAAAAATGCAAAATAAAACAAAGTACGCAGTTCCCATCTTAACGATTACGTGTTTTAAGTGAGAAGAGACTGCATTTGCGTTGATCAATTCCGTGTCAAAAAACCTACTTCAGAAAGTTGTGGAGGGTTGAGAAATTTGTATCATGTCTTCAATGTGTTTTAAACCAAGATGTGATTTGTTGGAACGTAAATATGCAATATTTCTTTTATTACAGTCGGAGAGAATTAAACAAGCAAATATAAAGCAGACTTACTTCTTTAAACGGCAAAACAAGTGAGTCAGGTGTGGGATTGTTCACATATTGATTTAATTCTCTGCTGGATCTTTTCTCCAGAGAGTTATCAATAGAAAAAAAAGAAAATCAGGTGGATATTTCCCAGTGAGAAAGTCTTGGGAGAAAGACACAGCGTCCTACCCTCGGGCCCTCAACCCTCCCCAAATGCAAGGTTTTTCTGGCTGGAGAACTATGCGTGATTTGCAGCGCACCCGCAACTCGCTCGCGGTGCCTATTCCCTCCATGCCCGAGTACACTTAATTTGTAAATAAGTTTCAGGGCCCCTTTTCACAGAAGCCAGTTGAGCAGGTAATTTGTTGTTAGTGTTTGTTTAAATG
>JAOXXN010000471.1:62497521-62515465 GCA_026770055.1 Myrmophylax atrothorax
ATACTCATAAATGATACGAAAGGATACAGTATAGTTGAGATATAGTTGATGTTGCAGCAGTTACTTCCTATCCCTGATGCTTACTCGAGCAGACAGGCCAGGACTACCAGGATTGGCAGAAGCTGGATGGCATCCATGCTTAGCGGGCATTCCCGCGGAGCTAACACGGTCTCGGTGGAAGGATAGGGATTGCTCAGCTCCCCCACTCCTGGTGTCCTTATTTATCAGCTACTCATTACACTACGTAGGGCCAGTATGCAGTATAAGGTGATGCCTGCGAGGCAGCCAAACGCTGCCTATTAATTACATAAGTGGCAACAGTCTGCGCATGCTTACCTGTTTGGTAGTGGTCATACGACCCCTACCCACCTATTCTTCCTCCTATCATCAGCTTCCTCACCTCCCTGTACTGGCCTTCACCATTGTGTTCCTATGCATGCAGCCAAGTCAGAGAGGAACACAGTCTCGATAATGGAGAACATCTAGTGTTATACAGTTACTTTGTATACTACTCTGCCTAGTTTTCCAGCACTTACTTTTTAGTTTCTCAGCACGTACTTTCTCACCCCTCTATGCTCCATTGATCATCTAAATTAAAAGTCCCCCCCTTACTGAGGTGCAGCTGCAGACTAGGACACGTGAGGTACCCTGCCAGCAGTGAAAGGCTGACCTACACCACAGGCTCTAAGGAGTTGGTCTCTGGAGTCCATCTTCCCAGGGGCTCCTCTTGCATATTGCAGTGCATCTGCCACCATCCAAGATCCATCAACAGTACTGAGCTTGGACATAATGCCCTTTATTCATAATTTTCCTGAAGGGAGCATTTATCTTACCCTATCTTTGCCACAGTCACAGTACTTAATACAAGAGTCAAAGAGTCAAGTATGAGGAAAATAAAGAAGTGGAGCAACCTCTTCAAGGCATCAACTATACTGGCTCAAAGTTTGATGATAGATTAGGTCCTCTTGGGAAATATTGCTTGGGCTGAAATTAGTGACTGAAAGTGAATAATTTTCATTCGATTTTGACTCCAAATAATTAAAAAAACCTAGATATAATATAATTTCTAGATGTTGCAGCACTAAGGGGGAAACTGTGATGAAGATATTCCCTTTTTTTTTTTTTTTTACATTACCATCTGTTAGGTAATGTGGACTTTAAATTTTCAGTTGAGATGAAACACACATTTCAGAATATCATATTTTTTCCTGAAGTAGGAAACCTTAGTTTCATCGGGACTTCACTGAAATGAATAGGGACTGTAACAGCCATTTTGGATTGCCTTGTTTTGCTTTTATAGGCAGCAGCTCCAATTGAATAACCACAATATATGACTCAAGAGCAAACTTGATGATATTCAAAATAATTTTTTTTCCAGAACATCTTCTAAAACACATGTATCCAGAAAACAAAAAGGAAGCATAATCTTAATGTATAGATTTAACAGAGCTCTTTGAAGAGATTCAAGCATTGCTGTTTGATTTTGAACCCTGGAAGACATAGGGTCCTTTTATGCGCCCAGCCCAGCAATGGTCACTAACCTAATTGATGACTGAAGAACAACAATTCTTGAGCTGTTTTACGTACTACCCCTAATAAATTGTGGTAAAGTAAAACAGTGGAATGTTAAGATCATCCATCATTATTAGCTCATGTACAACTTGCAAACTGCTGAAGTGGAATTGCTCTGAGACTTCCTAGCATAATTTAAATGCTCAGAGCAGATTCTTCTTATTATGTGACCCTAGATAAGGAGTAAACAGGGAATTTCAGACTGGAAAGTACTGCTGCTTCCAAACAATAAGCACCAGCATCTCTCTACAGCAGTTAAATACGCAGCAGTAGAGCTGTCTCTCAGTCTCTCTGGCCACAAGCGAGTTGTGCTCCAGGTCTTCTGCAAGGCTGCTTCTTGGTTATATCTCCTGTATTTCTCCTGCCCCTGTTCCCATCTCTTCAAAATGCATTTATTGGAAGCAGCTTCTCCCAATTCTCTCGTCAAAGTATGAGGACAGTATTTTTAAATTTCTTGAAAAGTTTATGAGTAGTAAATGGTGTTATTTTTTGACAAGAGACAAAAAAGGATGAAAAAGTGGTCAGACAAAATGAACCCCTCTGCTTAAAATCTTTGTGACTAACTGAAGTGTTGAGGACTGGTTTTACGTGACAATGGTGAGCTGAGACTTTGGTCAAGAGCAATCATAGAATTGTTTAGGTTGGAAAAGACTTAAAATCCTCTCATTAAATTATACAGTCCTAAACCAAAACTGAGATCTTAATCATCCAGTGTGCAGTTAACAATAGAAGAAGTAGCAAAAGGTGATTAAGGTGTCCTGGTTTCAGCTGGGATAGATTTAATTTTCTTCCTAATAGCAGGTACAGTGCTGTATTTTGGATTCAGTATGCTTATCCTAAGGCAAGGACTTTTCAGCTTCCCATGCTCTACCAGTGAGGAGTTGCACAAGAAGCTGAGAGGGAGCATGGTCAGGACAGCTGACCTGAATTGGCCAAAGGGATGTTCTGTACAACAGGGTGTAATTTTCCACATAGAGATTGCAGGGAGGTGGCTGTGAGCCACTGATCACTGCTGAGGGATGAGCTGAGTATTGGTCAGTGGGTGGTGAGCAATGGTGTTGTGCATCAGTTGTTCTTAGGTTTGATTCCTCTCTCTCTTTTTCATTACAATTACTATTACTATCATTATCAATTTTTACTTTATTTCCATTATTAAGCTGAATTTCAACCCATGAGTTTTACTTTTTTCTGATTCTTCTCCCCCTCCCACTAGGGTGAGGAAGGAGTGAGCAGCTGTGTGGTGCTTAGCTGCTGTCTGGAGTTAAATTATGACAGAAGGTGAAGAAACGTGGTAAGAGGCGAGTTCTCCTATATTCAACTAGTTATACAGATGACACTTTTAGAATGGCAGATGGCTCAGAATACATTTAGTTTAGCATGACAAAGAAGTTATTATCCATATGCAAAATAAAAATCCAGAATCTGAAAGCCAAAGTTGCTTCTTTCTGTAGTGCCATAAGCATCTTTGTAAGAGGCCAAGGAATGATAATCTGCTTTTAAACTGAGAAGGTAACACAAAAAATCTGGTTCTTCAGAGCAAGAGCAATAAATAAGCTCCAGTGAAGGACAAATACAAGAGTACTGTACTCAATTCTGGGGATGCCAACATTAAAAGGACATCTGGGGATGCCAACATTAAAAGGACATGGACCTGTTGGAGTGTGTCCAGAGAAGGAACACAAAGATAACCAGAGGGCTGGAGCACCTTTCCCATGAAGACAGGCTGAGAGTTGAGGATGCTCAGCCTGGGGAAGAAAAGACCGTGGGGAGAACTTACAACAGCCTTTCAGCATCTAAAGGGCCTACAAGAGAGCTAGAGAGGGACTTTTGACAAGGACACGGAGTGATAGGACAAGGGGGAATGGCTATAAATTGAAATAGGGGAAGTTTAGGTCAAATAATAGGAAGGCATTCCTTTGAGGACAGCGAGACACTGGAACAGGTTGCCCAAAGAAGCTGTGGATGCCTCATCCCTGAAAATGTTCAAGACCAGGCTGGAGGGTCTTGAAGCAACCTGATCTAGTGGAAGGTGTCCCTCTCCATGGCAGGGGGGGCTGGAATAAGATGGTCTTGAGGTCACTTCCAACCCAAAGCATTCTATGATTCTATGAATAAAGCAATAGCAGAGCAATCTCTGCTCAATCTGAGATTGCAACATCCAGACCAGCACAGGGCCAGTGGCAGCCACACGTGAGCCTATTTCAGACACCAGAGGAATCATTTTCTGCAGGTAAGCAAAGAGCCTCCAGTGTCCAGTGCAGTCTCATCCAAACACCCACAGAATGTCCTGCACAGATGCTTATGGAGAGCAGAGAATGAAGAGCTGATCGAGTTGTGCACAGAGGTGCCTTGTACAGTGAATTTGCTGGAAATCCTCTGGATTATTGTTATTTTAAGCAGCACTGATTGATGCTGGTCCCATGTACATGAACTTGACATCAGACAAACCATGATTTTCAGAGTTTCTCCTTACTCAAAGCAAGTATGGCCTTAATAAGCAGGCAAATAATTTGGTTTTTAACTGTATTTAGATTTTTAATTTTCTATACTTTCATTTTCCTCCCGTGTTTGGAAATCAATTTGCTATATGTTAAACCCCAGTAATTTCTAGTCTTTTTCTCTCTGCAGTATTACAGGCTTGTGAGTGGGAAAGATTTCACTGACACCTATTTAAAGACTTCAGTGAAGAAAGCAATTAAGTTGGTGACATGATTCTTTTTTTAAAAGAAGGAATCAAACTAATTCCTTCTGAGCAATTAAAAAAGTAACTTTGATCTGCCCAGACAGGAGCATTGCTATTTAATTACAGATCAGTTCTATTGATTTTAAAAATTCTAAAGTCCAAGAGATTGTTTAAGGATTATACCTATTGTCCAGTGAGGAAATTGGAACAGTAGGCCAGAAAACTTGGTATTTATGAGCTTATATAAATTGCTCTATAGATGAGTCTGTGTTTCTTCCTTAAGGAGAAAGCAGAATATACAACCCTGTTGATAGCAACAGCACAAACTTCGCTGCTACCTATTTTCTACACAAGAATGGTCTGATGAACCAATGTAGAAGGTATCTGAGAAGAGGTTATTGAATGTTGAAAACTACAATAGTATTTACATGGATTTCCAACCCTTGGAATAGAACCCTATCTTCAAGAAGATAAACACCTAAAGCCTGAATGCCTAATGCCATGCTATTGCTATCAAACTGGCAATCACTATCATCCTGGAAATCCTGTTTTAAGGTGGAACAAAGATAAGCACTGAGTAGTTTCTTAAAAAGTATTTTTTTCCTTTTGTCATTGAAACTGGTGTCATGTTTAATCATTCAGACCTGCTCAGATTCTGCTCAAGAACTGACTTGTGCCAAGGGAAACTTAGGAATCTCCAGAACAGTGCAGAACCTGCTGCTGGACTTCTACAAATCCCCTTTGCCAGAGATGCAACACAAACAAAAGCCACAGTCCCATCAAGGTCAAAGGTTTCAGCGTTCAGCGTGTTAGTTGTGAAAAGGCAACAAAATCTTTGGCTTAAGGTATGAACAACTGTGGGTGGATATTTAATGAAGCTCTTTCTGGATTTCAGGAGTTATTGTAGAAAAGAAAAAGACAGTTCTTTAACCGCTACTCTTTTTTGTAAGCTCACACATGCTGCAATCTCAGTAATGCCTCTGCGCTTCCCAGCAGGAGATACATAAATAACAATTCCATCTGTTAAATACAGGCCTGGGTAATTGTTCACCTCTTTACCATGCCAGGATATATTCTTGCTTTGATAGAGGCTTTAACTACAAGAATTTTTTGCCAAAAAATACTTTGCAATCCAATATTGTAAACAACTGGGCCTATTTATTTTTCAAGGCAGATTGGTGGCCTTCACAGAAAGGGTAAGGAAAGTGAGTCTCTCCCTTGACAGCTATGAAGTTGCTGTAGGCTTCTGGTTTGTGCTTTCTGAGACTTCAGCAGGATATTTTTCTGGCTCCTAAAGGCAGTTTGTAAGTATTACATACTTAATTCAATGCTAAAAAGCTTTTTGTTGCATGATTTTCCTTCCTTGGTTTATGAAAAGCAAGGTGTAGTGGTGAGGGCATTTACTCAGGCTTTTCAACATGACAAAGCTATGAGTTCAGAACAATATAATTTACCATCCATATTGCAGAAGCCCCTGTATGATCAGTGATCTGTTATATGAAACATTACAGACATAATGAATAACATTACACATAATTGCCAAATGAATTCACCCATTTTATTGTTTTCTAGAAAGAGAACAAATAGTAAGAGTATGCACAGCACCAGATTTTTTACAGCAACAGTAGCTATACAACCTTTAGCCAGTATTACTGAGATAGAAATCATAAAAAATTCCACAAATTGCATTATAAAGATTCAGAGCTTAAGAAATAAATATCCAAACACTTATATGTGCCTTAGCAAAGTTCTTGAAGACAGTTTTTTCAGGCGTCATATTTAATACAACTGATCAACAGAGGGCAGCAAATTCCTTGTAAAAATCCTGGCGTACAATAGATTTAAGAGCTCAGTTTAAAGAAAGTATTGCAACGGTTATATATCTGAGATTGAAAAAGCAAATAGAGAAATACATGATTTACAGAGTATCTGCTGTTAACTCAGCAAGTTCTTCAGTGTTCTGTTACATCAGCTGATGAAGCATTAAGGCTCCATTTCAACAGAGCACTTCCCAACATCGTAAATTTCTGCTTAATGAAATTTCAACTTCATAAAGTGTCTGTTTTGCTTTAAGCATAGATTCATGAAACTGGAACAGATTCTAAGTATGGGAGGAGTTTTGGTAATCTATGTTCAGTTTTGAGAAATATTAATCCTTTTGCACAGTTTTTGGATGAGAAAACTTCCTGTGCCCGGTGCCTACCTAGACACAAGTCCCCACCTCCAGCTCAGCCTCAGCCAGTGGCTTACATGGCAATTTCTCTCTGCCACTGACCAGACTTGAGGCTGCCTGTCTCATGCTGGGCAGGGGGGGAACATTCTACACAAGAGTTCTATAAAAAAGAGAGTAAATAAAACTTGGTTTCAAGTGGAGTTCCTGGGGTTGGATTCTCAGTGCCCAATGTAGTACAAATTGAAGATTTCCCTGTAGCTGAAAAATCCAAAATACAGTTCCTTTGCTGTGTACTAGGAAAGGAGTTCCTGCTGTATTCTATCATTCAGTAGAAATTATAACAACTCTGGGGTTTTTTCTTTTCTTCTAGCCAACTACTTGCTTACTTAAATGAAAACTGGAGAACATGAAAAATTTTGAACCCCTTAGCACTCAGTCAAAACTTGCTAAAGTTAGACAGCATGTTTAAACACCCAAAACGTACCAAACTCATTTTCTATGTGTAGGGAGATAGAGTTGACACATTGTGGAGAGTATAAACTGAATTTTCTTAAAAAAAAAATAAAGAAAGAAAAGGAACAAAAAAGACTAAGACTTTAACAGAATAATAACTTTTTTTGTCACTGGGAAATAAGTTTGTGTTTAAGATGTATTAAACATCTGTAGAGGAAGGTTTCAGGCACACAATCAACATCCTTGGAAAACCGCTTTTCTGTTTCTGTCACACATGAGATAGTAGAAATGGTTTGAGAAAAACAAACTAACAAAATCTGTCAAAGAAGATAAGTTTACCTCTTTACTGAATTGTGTTTATTTGGGACATCATTGCATTAATAATTCAATATTTATCTACTGTCCCTTTTCTCACTGGAGCTTGATAAAAGTGAAGTTTGATTTCACTACACCTCAGGAAATGTGTTACCTGCTAGTGTAACAAGTTTGAATTTGCCCATCAGAACAGAAGAAAATGTACAGTATAGAGAGACTTAAAATTCTCATTTAATACTCAAATGGATAGAAGTAAAAAATACATAAGTACAAAAAATGGTGGAGATGATACTGTATGTTTTAAAACAAATATATGCAAGGAAAATTCTCTGCTCAATTATTTATAATCCACCCTTTCTCTCACCTTTGGTATCTGTAAAATAAACAGTGAAAAATAATATTTTGGATTTGTTTAGGCACCTTAACATAATGAAAAGTCTATCCTTGAAAATGTGTTCTTACTCATTCCTATAACTTAAGCTTATTTCTTTCCATTAGATTTTTTAATGACAATGACACAGAATTAAAGATTATGACATTGAAAATAGTAGATCCTTATGTACTTAAGCAGCAGCATAGGGGGAGTAAAAAAGGCAACAAATCTAAGTATTTCTATCTGCTGCAGGAGTGTTTTTTCTTCCTTTACTAAGGCATTTTAATGATTTGTATTTATCTATTCAGTTACATCCTCCTGGCAAGGGTCTTAGGAAGACCCACATCACTTACATCGAAGGATTTATTATTTTCTTCTCATTATCTTACACAAAACCCAAATCAGGTGCATTGCTTGATTTTGCCCCTACTAATACCACCGATATGCCACAGAGTGTTGCTCCAATTTACCAGTTGCTTTACAGCAGCTTTAACAATCCACTGCAAAAGCTGGTGATGTTGAAAATGCTGAAGACACTTTGACAGGATATCCCCAAGGAAATGTATCACACAGGTTGGTTCATTATTCTCTATTCAATTCATGACAGGCACAGAGGAAGGTCTTATTCTTACTTTATTCTAAAAGTAAGTTTATAAAACATATTCCAAACTCACCACTCTCTAAGCATTTAGCTACATTGCTTGAATCAAGAGAAAAGAAAACAAGGCAAAGGCTTTTTAACAGGGTCTATCCCTGCCTGTTCTTACGTCTGTACTGTTAAAGGAGAGGGCTACATCCTTCAGCAGGCCAGAAAACCTTCTTGACTTTTCTTCAGCCTAATTAACATTCAAGAAGACAATATAAGTTCTAGACAAAATGAGCAGCAACCCATGAAGATAATCCTGGCAAAACAACACAGGAACAATAAAAAACATACCCAGAAATCAAATCTTTAAAGAGTCACTAGGAATAGAAAAAAAATTAAATGGAAATAACAGCCCAAAGCCCCAGGAGGTAAGTAATGTGTGCAGAAAGAAGGAAGCCAACACCTGTGAGATACAGGAAGTTGATGAGTTTGGATGAGGCTGCATAGCAACAGGCTCTCAGCTTTGCTACCAAACTCTCTGAAGAACAGTTTTGTAGCAATTACATAACACCCAAATCCAGCAAAGGCAACAGCTGTTCATGATGGTTCCTTATCCAAAACAAAGCCAAGATCAAAGACCTGTTGAAAAGCAATGCATTTAATTAATGCTCTATGTTACAAATACACTCAGAAATTCCTCTAGCTGTAGTGCTGCTGAAGGAGAAGTATTTAAAAACTAAACATGAGAGCTTTCCTAGTAAAAAGCTCTTCCTAGCAGAAGAGTGGGAGGGTCCGGTTCCTGCAGGTAATAGAAAGTCCTAGTTACAACAGCTGAAACAATCAAGAGCAGCAGAACCTAGCAAAAGCCAGTCCCTTAAAATAAGGGGAGATAAGCACAAAGTGTTCTCTCTTGAGTGGAAAAGTACAAGTCAATAGTTGTCTGAACATGCTTGCATTTTACTTTAGCTTTATTAAGGTAAGGACAATGTATAAAGCAATTATTTTATTAGGAAATCTGTTCAGAGGTTCTTGATTTATATGGATTAGAGGCATATAAAGAAGATGGAAGTCTTTCTAATGAGGTTTTTGGTACCTTAACTTACAACAGACGCAGCTTTTATCAGGGTATCTGTAAAAAATTGTAATTTAATTTTCCTCTTTCATTACTTTAGGAGTGAACTTGGATCCGCATATTGTGGGTCTCTGGTGATGAGGAAACTCAGCCTCAGGAGTATTTTATCCATTTGAAGTGTTTTGCATTTAAAATGGATATTTGATGTGGGAATCACTGAATGTATTGGCTTATGTTGTGGGAGACAAACTGGCAAGCTATTGAGGTGCCTGTGCTTGGTACTTGACTTTTTCTATTTAACACTTTTTAATGCCTAGTAGCCTTAAGTTATTGTGGAGCAGGTGAGGGATAGCACCATGGAAAAAACTAAGCTAAAATAATGAACCAAAGATATTGTAAGAGAAGCTTTGAGTATACTTTAAGAAATACTTTTTTTCCTCCTTGAATATTAATTTTTGAGTTTTAGCATATGTCAACTGTTTCATGTTTTTAGTCATATCTCTGAACTACTTAAATGATCATTCTCTAGGGAACTGAAGTTTTAGAAGAGAAACTTAAAAATTATACCAAATGTATTCAGCATAAAATCTGGTAACCTGATTAGCTCTTCTGACTGTGATGACTCACATCGCGCTTGATAGAGGGCTTAGTGCTTTGGATTCTGGCTGTTGAGGGAGTTCTCACATGATTCCTGATGCCTCTGCCCCATCTAAGGAATTGTGTGTTAAATATGCATCAGTCTATGTTAGTGATCAAGGGACAAGTGAATGTTATCTTTTCTATTTTGTATGGGTAAAGGCCTACTTGGATTATGGTAATGCTAGGGAAAATGGACACAAGCACAGCCTGTTTAATTGGAAACCATGTTGAAATACAGACTGTGTCAGTGAAAGAGCAAAGAATCGCATTTAAAGTAGTTGTAGGAGGAGAGAGGAATTTTGGTGTGAGTCTATCAGTTCTTATGCTGATGTGGAGAACAGAATCACTAATACCAGAAAAGACCCTTAAGTTCACTGAATCCAACCATTAACCTAACATTGCCAAGTCCACCACCAAGCCATGCCCCTAAGTTCCACATCTACATGGTTTTTGAATGCTTCCAGGAGCGGTGATTCCAGCACTTCCATGGGGAGACTGTTCCAATACTTGACCACACTTGCAGTGAAAAAAATTTTCCCAATATCCCATCCAAACCTCCCCTGTGACAACTCAAGGCTGTTTCTTCTCATCCTCTTGCTTGTTAACTGGGAGAAGGGACCAAGCCCACCTGGCTACAATGTCCTTTCAGGTGGTTGTAGAGAGCAATAAGGTCTCTCCTAAATGTCCTTTTCTTCCAGCTAAACACCCCCAGCTCCCTCAGCTACTCCTCCTAAGATTTGTGCTCTGTTGCCCTTCTCTGAACATGCTTCATCACCCCAATTGCTTTTTTTGCAGTGAGAGGCTCAGAACTGGACACACACTTTGGGTGTGGCCTCACCAGTGCTGAGTATAGGGGGACAATCACCGTCCTGATCCTGCTGGACACACAATTTCTGATGCAAATGAGAATGCATATTTTGAAGCACCTCTCTTACCTTTCTTTAAATCCGTGTATGGACTTTCAGTAATTTAGTCCATTATAGGTGCAGGTTGTTGCTCTTAATTAGCTAGGTTTTCAAGGATAAAGAAGTGAAATTCACATTAACAGGACATGCTTCAAGTTTCCAATTCTCTTTTCTCTCTGGCAGTAAATGTAAAACAAATGATTAGTTACAGTCTACTGTAGTTTAGTTGAGACCTTATGTTCAGTGCCAAAGTACTTTGTCTTAATTTAGACCTTGAGCATATAAGCACTTGAGCACGTATCTAGAATTACTCACATGAGTAAAGCCATTGACTTCAAAGTTATTGACTACCATATGAATCAAGTCCAGCTTCATAAGGTTAAAGGTCTGGAGCCTTTATTTCTTGACTAGACAAAAAGACGGAGGCTAAGCAAGCTGTGGCTTTTGTACTGTTGGCAGATTTTTCTTACAGATAAAGGTCTATAATGAAAACAGTTTTCAGTATTGTTATTCTGAAGATGTCATGAACAAACAAGTGAAGACACTGTCACATTCCAGAGATCTGACTCAACATGTTCAAGTTATTGTATACAGTATCACCATTTTTTTTTAGTCTGTTTCTGAAGGTTCTTCTCTGCAGGCCTAATGTAGTGGAGATTGATCCAAAGCCAGCCAAAACAAGTAGAATGGATTTTTCCTCCCATTTTTTTTTTTAAATTACTGTCTTCTGGGAATATATCATAGTTTTCAAAACCTCTGTAGAAGCAATAGGTATCTAGATTTCTTTTGAGTAGACTGAGGAACATGGAGTCACATCTGATACAACTAACTTGGGGCTGCTGAAAGCCACTTCTATATGGGACTTCAGTGCTGTCTGGAGCTATGTCTCACAAGCCCTGGATAAAACCCCCCTTAATTCCATCTATAAAAAGCCTGCCTTTTAAAGAGTAAATCCCAGCATTATGTGCTGAAAGCTATCTGAACTATTTAGCTCTGTGTGACTAATAGATTCCACTGCTACCAAGATCCACTGCCAAGATGACCAAGGTTTCTCTTGTGAGATCCTCTTCATGAGACAACAATGAATTATACAAAAAACTCAAAAAGCAAACCACAAAAAAACCCCCAACCCAAACAAACACACCAAAACTAACAAGCAATAAATCACTGCCCCCAGACTCCCAAATACATGCATGCCCCCACCGCTAACCAAAATAAAACCACCCTAAACAAAGAACACCCACACCTCCCATCCCTTCTTGGGTGAAACACTCTTTATTTAATAAAAGATCTACTATTTTTTTTGTCTTCCTATTGTGAAAAATGTTAAGACAGGGTTTGAGTTGAGACCTTGGGGAAGGGGAAAAATGTCTACTGGTGCTTCATGGGAAGAACGTCACTCTAGTTCTACAGTTTTTGCCAAGGACTCAAGAGTTCAAGAGGAGAACCCTTCCATGTCCTTAGCATTTTTTTGCCTTTTTTGTTTGGTTGTTTTTCCAAAATAAATAAAGGATATGGAGCTGAGTGGTCCCTTCTGACCTGAAAAGGGGGTTGCTTTGGGGAATTATCTCCTCAGTTTGCAGCTTTGTGAGGCCCTCTGCCATGAAGAAGTGCTACTGCAGAGGGGGCCACTGCTGGAACAGGCAGAGCTCTAACACTGGAATGATGCTGCTCCTTTCCTGTCTGCTGAAACCCAATGCCTGCTACAGGCTGCTCTGGAATTGCGTGTGAGCTCAGGAAGGAGAGAAGTTGTGGTTTTCACAGCAAATCTACAATACAGGAGGAGTATAACTGATCTCAGCCTGTCCAGTGGTGACAGATGATGCTCTGTGCTGTTTCTGAATATAAATGTAGCTGCTAAACAACAGCTTGCTGTAGATTCAGAAAGCTTGATGGCCTACTTCAATGTTGGGAAAGCTCTAGTGTTTGCTCCTTATAATGGCTGATACCTTGCAAGCTGTTCCTCTTCTGTTTCAGTCATAGTCTAACCCTTTTGACTTCTTATATGAATTATTTTGAATATTCTGATACACTTCTCTCTGAGTCCTGCTCACGCTGATGTACTGCATGAAAGCCATATACGTTGTACAGGCAGAAGGACTGTCTGTAGCTCTTCTAGGACCTGCAAGAAGCTCTGTGGATGTCCTGGTTCTGAATCATGTTCTATCCTTCTAGGCTCCTGGCATGCATCTTTTTACTTAGAGGTAAGACTTCCAGAGGCCATGCAAAAAAATGATAGATCCCTTCTTAAGAAGGATAAGTCATTACAGAGGTTACCTGTGTGTTTCAGCACAGTAACATTGAGGTGATAGTGCTGATTAGCCACAACAACCTAATTCAAAGATACATTATCACTAATATTATATACTAACATTATGTAAATGTAATAATATAACATTATTTTTAACAGGGCCAGAGCCTCCTAGAAGGGAAAGCAGTATTGACAAGAATTCAGAACTAAGAATACTGGCTAATATAAAATAAATACCCTGAAAAGCCATTGTTGTTTCATTGCAAGCATAGCTTGGAATAGGCAATCAGAGGTGTTAATTACCAGCAACTGATATAAGCTGATATTTTGGGCTGAAATGTTGCCCAAAATAAAAAGTTACTTAACTAATTTAAGGAATATGGGATGCTCTGTGTTTTTCCCAGGTTTGTTTGCTGCTTCCTTTCTATGAAAGCTGTTTTTCACTTTACTGGATCTTTTGTAGAACAACACTGTAACCTCGATTCTCTTGTGAATACGCCTGATATTGTTGATATTGTCACTGATTATTGCTGGTAGTGTCACTAGGTGGTCCCTGGTGCCCAGCACTTCCACTGTGTAGCAGGGCTAAAATTGGAAACAGCAGAGCCTCCTTGGCTGACCCAGTCAGCTTTGGATAATCAAAAAAGGGAATGTAGGGCTTCACCATTCAAGCTGGGATCCCTGGAAAGCTGTTTTCAGTGACTAATTTGGTCGACAAAACACCACAGTTTCAAGCAACAATGTCACTTCCAGACTTGATTAAAACCTTGTGGCCATGATTTATTAGACAGTGTTAAAGAATGTGTGTATATCCAGAGGGCAGGTGTTACAGCCCTCAGCTCTCAGCACTTACCAGTTTCAATGAAGCAAGGAAGATGCTGAGAACCAGAGAGGTATAAGGCTGGGTCAGACAGGTATAAGACTTTCTGATACAGTTTGTGTGGAGCAATCTAGGTGTGCACTTGTATAAACATAAGGCAGCTGGGGGCCTGACAAAAGGCTGTTTTGTCATGGTTTGAGTACTGACTCAAACTGGAACTACAGCTGGGATCTCTGTACATCATTGCATTTTGTGGAAGCAAGTCTCTAGTATGCCCATGGAGCATGGCTCCTGTGTGCAGTTTTTTTCTTCTCAGTTCAAAGTATCCTTCAGTGACCAGGTTAAGAAGTCTTGAGTGCAAAGCCCCATGACTGAACTTACATTTGTGATAAGATGTGGTGTCATAGGAGTAAATGTAGTCCTAAATCCAGAGAGTTTTCTCAAAGGGAAAAATGGAAAAAGCTAATGACTAACTGGATAAATTACAAAGAAAAGTGCAAACAATTCTTGGTGAAAAGAGCTTGTTCTTTTGGTGGCATAGACTTATATTTGGAGCACACAAGCTACTTTCTAAGAATCCAGCTAGTAAATGTAATGAAGAAACACAGCATTTGATATCTGTGAATGCTAAACCCAACATTGACAAAGTATAATTGGACTCCTATTTTGTTAGCTAAGAGTGGAATTATTCCAGTCATGCATCTTCTTTTAGATATTGCCCAGGTGTGAACATTATCACCTGACCAGTGCAGGCAGCTCTGAGCAGTGACCACCAATCCATGGAGAGGAAGAGGGAACAAAGACTTGCTGATTGACTGGAAGGATAAGACAATGTATGCATGTGGAATTATGTGCAGTGTTGGAGGGAAGGGAGAGGGGTCTCTGCTTTCCCCCTGTCCAAAGGGGTGCAGAGAAGGAAGAAAAAGACTAGGAGTCCAGGCAAGAGTGCCTTTATTCAGACAATCCCTGAGGTTTTGTAAGATCTCTGGGGGAAGATGCCAGATCTGAGACTGGGTTGAGTGAAAACTTGGGAAGGGGCAGGATCTGAGGTCCATTAACCAATGGATTTAGGACAGGGGCTGATGTCATCACAAAACCTCTCTCAATGATTTTTGAGCAGCCTTGGGAACCCAGAGAAGTCCCAGCTGTCTGGAAGCTGGTAAATGTTGTCCCGATTTTCAAGGAGGACCTCAGAAACAACGAGCCTGTCCATTTCACTTCAGTGCCTGATAAAGTTATGAAGAAGATTATGCCAGGATGTATTGAAAAGCACCTGAAAGACAACACAGTCACTGGTCCCACCCAGCATGGCTTCATGATGGGAAAGTCCTGCTTATCACACCTGACTTCCTTCTATGACAAGGTAACCCACCTTGGCTGATCAAGAGAAGCCAAGTGATGTCATCTTTTTGCATGTCAGTAAAGCTTTTGATACTGTCTCTCATGGAATCCTTCTGGACAAAATGTCCAGCACAGAGCTGTATAAACACATCATGTGGTGGGTGAGCCATTGCTCATGGGTCGAGCATGGAGGGTAATAGTGAATGGGGTGACATCAGACTGGTGACCTGTCACTAGTAGGGTTCCACAGTCCCTGTAGACTTCAACATCTTCATAAATAACTTGGGTGTGGGACTGGAAGGGATGTTGTTGTGCAGGGGTAGGAGTTGGACTCGATCCTTGTGGGTCCATTGCAGCTCTGCAAATGGTGTTATTCTATGAAAATTCAGGTAGAGGTAGAAGTAGCATCAAATTGCATCAGGCAACGCCAAATACCAAGATTTACTCATATTTAGATTAATTGATCTAGGACTTAGTTGCTAAATTACCATTTAGCTTTAGCTAACAGAAATAATATGAAGCCAACAGAGAAAACTGCAGCTAAGGTGAAAGTTTCTTTTATTAAACTGTGGATACATTAAGAGAGGTCACTTTAAATACATCATTCCAGGAAATAGAACATTGTCTGTAGGTTTTTTTGGTGTTCTTTTTTCTTTTTAATTAATTTGCAAAACTTCATAGTATAGGTAGCAAACTTCTGTAGTGAAGTAGTAAAATAACCTTTACAGTAAAATACAGATTCATATGCCTAAAGGGGAAAATACTCTAACATTTCAAGGGCTCTTAAAAGCAAAAGAGAATGTGTTTCATTTGATAGGCTAATCTGACTCTCACCCCCAATGGCCAATTCCTAAATGTCATTGGGAACTCAAGGGGCTTGAGTAGAATAGTTGCTCTTGAACTTCTTACCCCAAACTTCTTTTGAGTAACATTGAGCTGATGTATAAGCCCTCAAGGAGCCAATGGAATCACTGAATAAAAATGGAAATGGGACTTCTGGGCTTAGCACAGTAGAAATAAACACAGTAAGGCCTTCTGCATATCTCTTGAGTTCCTGCCTTTCTTTGAGTCAAACACTGTGGTATTCTGGCACAGGCTGCAGCATGTATACTTATGGTGCTGCAATGGAAGGGACAGAAGAAACTGGAAAGTGAACTGGACAGTATGAAGAATACAACTGTACAAAAGTTTCTATAAATTTTCTTGGTGTCCGAATAGAAATTGAGGAGAAGAGGATACCTCTTCTGTAAGGGGAGACTGCTCTGCAAACTGGTTGTACTGCTTCCTGCCTGGTAACTTATTACAGTCAAGCCCAAAGGGCTTTCAAAGAAAAGGTTGACTTTTCAGGGGATTTTATAGCCCTTCAAAGAACAGATGAAAGTAGTATTGCATTCCTTTGTTTTTCTGCACTTCAGTTTACGAATGACATTTAAACCACAAGTGATGAAGTCTGATCCCTTTCCTTTTCAAGTTTAACTGGGAAGAAACTTAAACAGGCCTCAAATTAGAGGAGGGTGTACTTGGTATTGTGCTAAAAATGAAGAGGTTTTTTGTTTTAGTTTTGTAACTAGGATACAACCTTATGTCAAAGGGCATCTCTGAATATTTGTTTGGCTGGAATACTGATGGTAGGGGAGAAGAGATGTAGTCCTCTGAGGGCTATTTTCCATAATGATTTATACAGCTCCAAACACTGTTTGGAGTATTTAGAAACTGAGTTTATGCCTCCCAACATTTCTTTTTTGGCAATTATGTATTCAATATAAATCACTAATAGTTTGGACTTATCTATTTTGGGTGAAAAAAAATGACCAACCTCTTTCTTTGCTATATTTACCCTGTGCTACTTTACAGCGTACTTTAGAAAATGTACTGATTCCTTTCTGTGCAGGGAAGCTGATTGCTGGGAGAGGTGAACAAATGAAATTTGCAGTTCTGACTTCTGTTCTTCATAATTGCTTTGTCTCATGAGCTATTTTACAGAATCATAAAGTGGTTTGGATTGGAAGGGACCTTAAAGATCATCTTGGTTTAAGCCCCTCTTTCCTGGGCAGGGACATATTCCACTAGAAGAGGTTGCTCAAAGGCCCATCCAGTCTGGCCTTGAACACTTCCAGGGATGGGGCATCCACAGCTTTTCTGGGCAACCTATTCCAATGCCTCACCACCCTTCCAGTAAAGAATTTCTTCTTAATGTCTTATCTAAATCTCTCTTTCAGTTTAAAGCTGATACCCCTTGTCTTATCACTATACACCCTTGTCAAAAGTTCCTCTCTAGCTCTCATGTAGGTCCCCTTTAGGTACTGGAAGTTTGGTATAAGTTCTCCCTAGAGCCTTCACTTCTCCTGGCAGAACACTCCCATCTCTTTCAGCATTTCCTTGTAGGAGAGGTGATCCATTGACCTAATTGTCTCTATGGCTGTTCTCTGAACTTGCTCCAACATCTCCACACCCTTCTTTTTTGGAGGTCTCCAGAGATGTACACAGCACTCCAGATGGGTCTCAGAAAAGAAGAGCAGAGGGGGGGAATCACCTCCCTCACCCTGCTGGCCACGCTGCTTTTGCAGCCCAGGATACAATTGGCTTTCTGGGCTGTGAGTGCACATTGCTGGGTAATGTGGAGTGTCTTGGGTTGAGCTGGCAAAATGCCAACTGCCCAAGAACAGAGAAAAAGTGCTCCTCTGCCCCCCCAACCAGCCAAGAGAAAAGGAAGGAGAGAGGAGGAAAAAAAACTTCCAAACCAGGTTTATGCTGAAACTAA
>JAOXXN010000471.1:62526154-62556392 GCA_026770055.1 Myrmophylax atrothorax
CATGGGAGACCCTACCGGTGGCACAAACCACCGCCAGCTTAGCTCTCAACCTCATGAGGGCACGCAAGCTTCTCCCCCGCGACAAGGGGGTGTCCCCGGAGAAGTGTAAGATCCTGGAAAATCATCAAAGAGCTGAGTAACTGCCAACATGGTCCATTTGTTCAACCAAGTTCCCTTCTGTGACTGAGTAATTGGCCAGTGGATAAAGGAGGCACATTAGCTCAGATTTTGAGATTAGTAGAGCTTTTGTTACTCTCTTGCATCACACTTTCTCAAATATGTACATAAATTAACCATATGATAAAAAGCCAAACGATTTAGAAAATCATGCTCGGAAAATTGATCTGCTATCTGACCCAACAGATATATCAAATGAATTTTTAAAGAGTGTTTTAGATGGAATAGGGAGTTAGCCTACTACCTACAATATGAGAAACAAGATAGAAGCAAGCAGACTAGTTTTATTGCTAATCACAAATAAAGATAAAATATGGAACCATAGAATCACAAAATGGTTGGTTGGAAGGAACCTTTAAAAGTCATGAAGTCCAACCCTTCTGCAATAAGCAGGCACATCTTCAACTAAATCAGTGGTGGGGCATGTACAACTTCTCTAGGCAACCTGTTCCAGTGTCTCATCACCCCCATCATAAAAAATTTCTTCCTTATATCTATTATAGAATCATAGAATATCCCAGTCTGAAGGGATTCACAAGGATTATTGAAGTCCACCTCCTGGCCCTGCACAAAACCACACCAAGAGTCACCCCATGTGCCTGAGAGCATCATCCAAGTGCTTCTTGTCCAGCCCACTGATCATTCTTGTGGCCCTCCTGTGGACCTGATCCAAATCTGTGGACATGACCCAATGGGTCCATGCCTTTCTTGTGCTGAGGACCCCAGAGCTGGATGTAGCACTCCAGGTGGGTTTTCACCAGAGTGCAGTAGAGAAGCAGAATCACCTCTTTTGACCTGCTGGTCATGCTGCTTTTGTTGCAGCCTGGAATGTGATTGGCTTTCTGGGCTGCAAGGGCACATTGCTGGGTCATGTCCAGCTTTTCATTCACCAGCACCCCCAAGTCCTTCTCCACAGGGCTGCTCTTGATCCCTTCACCTGCCAGTCTTTGTTGATACCAGGGCTTGCCATGATGCAGGTGCAGCACCTTGCAGTTTAAAGGGGGAAGTCTAAGGTGTCAAATTCAGTTGGGATCAATTATGTGATGGGTGGTTCTGAAAGGTTCCTGGAAAAGGAGATGGGCAATCATGGGACTTAGGACATTATATGACTCAGAAGCATGATGCTGGTTTTATCTGGCATGAGAAGGAAGCAAATGTTGTATCAATAAATATTTATAGTGCTTGCAAAATACAGAATGTGCTCCCATTCTGTTCAACATTATCAAGACCTTAGTTGTGGTGGTATGTCCAGTACCCTTCAAATAAAATATGGACACCCCAGAGATTTTCTGGTGAAGGAAGGCTAGAGTGATCATCTAGTTTAGAAATGGTGTTTTTAAATTAGAGAAGGCTGAATGCAATAAATAATTCTAATAAATAAATGCTGTTATGAATCAGTTCAACAAGCCTGTGATGCACAGCATCAGGCAAAACATCTCCAGCTGGTTGAGGCAGGGGATTGTGCTGCTCTGCTCTGCACTGGAGTGGCCTCACCTTGAATATTGTGTGCAGTTTTAGTCTGACTTTTTGTATATAGCTGCACCACGTATGTTAGGAACAAGATAAGGAGCACCTGTAGAGTGTAACACAGCTCTTGGGCCTCAGAGCAGCTGGTACCTGCAGGAAAACAGGAGATATACTGGTGATTCAAACCTCTTGCAAGCTAGCTTTGGGGGTCAGCTGCTCAGACGCCATTGCAGTCGAACTGCTGTATGCCTTGGGTGTCCTGACTGGTGACAGTTCAGATGGCAAGGCTGTACAGGGAGATGAAAACCTCTTCTCTACAGGCTTAGATTTTCAAGAGATGGTGAATGCTCTGGAGACCCTTCCAGGTCTTCCCCTTGCTGAAAGCCTGGTTGGCTATCACCACGAATTTTGGAAAATTATATATGCTGTGCCCAATGTGTCCATTGTGCGCTGGAGTGGCATGCAGGTTATGTACAACCATCTAAACTACTCACTGAGTTAGGATTTTTTTTTCCATGCTAGTGTGATAGTGAGGTTACAGCCAGCCAATCCAAAAATGGGTTATCCAGCCCTTATCTAAGTCTGTGATACTTGGCTGGTGTGATGTAATGCTCCCCATCACTGATAAGATCTCCTGTAAATATTGATACCGATTTTTGGGATGATATGGTCCTTTCATGATTTGGTGCAGGAACTTTTAAGTTTTGAGGATGTTTGCAATGAGGAACTTCTTTTGTTTTCCTGATAAAAGTCTGCTGAAACATGGCTAAATTACCAGGCTTCATGCTGCCTCTGCCCTACCCTGCCCTGCTTGGACAAGGCAGAACAGTTTGTGCAGGTCACTGGAGAGCAGCAGCTTTTATAGGCACTGCTTCCAGCTGAGCACATCCCTTCATTCCGATGCAGCTGTCGTGAGCTGGCCTGACTGCATAGCCCAGGCTGAGACTGGGGGGTACAATCAGGCATATAATTATTAATCTCTGTTAATGCCATCACTTGGCACCAGAAGAGAGAACTAGATGTAGAGGATTCAATTGCTTTTACCTAGTGCTCAGTGAAAGCTCTTTAAAGCTTGTCTCGATTAATAAGCAGCTAATGACCTTCAGAGGTCAGAGTTTATTACCAAGAGAGTAGTCAGCCAAAGTATTTGGGGACACTGCTACACTTCAAAAAGCCTGCCACCTGCATAAGGATCCCTGTTTTCCCTCCCTTTCTGCTCTCCTGTGAGAGAAGAAATAGAACCACCCCAGGCTGAATTGTGTCGGTAAGAGGACATGGAGTCTCAAAACAGGTAAAAAAACCCCAACCAACCAATGAACCAACCAAACAACAAAAAAAAGCAGAGAAAAAGGAGCTTTAGGAGGGGAAGAGAGCTAAATGAGAGTGCTCAAGTAAAGCCTGGCAATTTAACCAGAATTCCCATGTCTCAGTTGCCCAGTAAGGACCTGCAGAGTGCAGGGGTTTTCACACTGTGTTGTCCTGGCAGGGTGTCTATTGGTTTTAAATGTCAGAATTACAAACTGTGTCACTCCTGCTGCTGTGGTTTGCCTTTACAGAACATAATCCCATTACTGTCTATCTTTTTACGTCTATGGCCTGGTCCTTCAGATCACAGTATGATTAAATTTGTATTGAAAGAAGGTATCAGTACACTATATCATGTCCCATATTTTGCTTGACCTACTCTCTAGTTCATAGCTGCTTTGACCAATTTCTACTGCCTATGTGACCAGTTTAATATACAGATCTGCAGAGCTAAGTTAACACTAAAAGCCTCCTGAAAAGCCCCAACTTTGCAGCCTCAAGGCATACATGCTTTTATTAAAAAACAGCAAACCTCTTGAGTCTGCAGGAGAATATACGTAAGTGTGTGTTGTGGAGTAACCAGTGAGAGTGTTTACTGAAACATGAGCTTAGTTTAGTGGCTTAATGGAGTAAGTTAGGTGATGTTTATCCTGAAAAGCTGCAAATACATGGGTGTGGGTGGGCTTTTGTGATGAAATTAAGAAGAGACTTTGGCCCATGCTATTTTCTGGAGCTGTGAAGTTGCTTGTAGATTCTATTACTCGTTTTCATTGAAGTTCGAAATATGAGGGTGAGTGCTTAAGGTTCTTATGTGCCATAGCTTTGTGTTTTACGAAAAGCTTTAGTGTTTTAGTACTGCAGAATAAACAGCTCTGCTTTTAAAGACCATGGCTTGTGAGACTAACTGCTCATTGCATGGGGGGTTGGTCTAGATGATCTTTACAGATTCCTCCCAACCCAAATTATTCTATGATTGTGTGATTCCAGTCTAGCACGTAACAAACATGTCAGGCATCAAGTGGTCAGAATTGTGCATTTCCACATGGTAGAGTTCACATGGATGGAAGGCTGGAAAAACTTCAGAGCTACTTTAAAGCACATTTCCTATATATTTTCTACTTAGTATTACAGTTGATTAATTTAAACTTCACTATCCTGCACTGAGACTTGACTCTTTGTTCTTGTGGATTTTTTTTTGTTTTTTTCTCATTTATACCTTTGAAGTAGAAGGCTCTTTATGCCATTGCATCTCAGGTACTTAGTATTTTATGGATACTTGTAGCCAGGAAAGCTCAGTTTTCATCTACTTCTGGTTTGGGTTTTTTTGGTTGGGTGTGGGGGTTTTTTGGGTTTTTGGTTTGTTTGGTTTTTTTTTTTTTTTGAATTGTGGTAGTGTAGAAGAGAATGTCTTAAGTCTTGCTGTAAATAAATATGTCATTTCAGGAAGAGACTGAGCAGCTCTTGTAACTGAAATTTGGCTTACAGCAGGGCACTTCAGGTTTCTCTTACTTGATACAAATGCACTGAAAAGTGTGCACAGTTAGGATGAACATCTGTCTGCTCTCCTGATGTCCTCAGTAAAATTGATCTGCTGTCTCCAAGCTTTCTTCTATGCAAACAGTCAACAGCTGTATTTAACAAAGTAGCAGTGGTTTTACAGTGTCTTTGCTTTAGGCTTTTTTTCCCCTAGCTAACAAAGGAAGAGAGCAAAGTTAATCACAGGAATGTTTCCTAAAGGTATTTCACCAAATGATTCAAAATCAACTAAAATTCCATTAATTAGACCTGCACTGATATTGTTACTTTTAGTTTTAAAGTGTTATCAGATTAATTCAGCATGAGAATGGATTATAAAATTGTAGATAATGGAGAAGAGCTGAGGACTTAATGTATCTAGCATGTATTTAAACCAATAGACTTGTTCCACCTGTTCCAGACCAGCAGATATTCAGAGGGGTTTTGCACGTAATCCAACAGGTCACGTACTAAGTATCAGAAAATTAGAGTTAAACTTTTGCCGTGAGGGAGCCTCAGAATTTGTCTTAGATTTCTCATCTTGCAGCTCAAGGTTTAGCCTGAAAAGAAAGGGATGTTGTCAGTGGGGACAGCTGCTAAGTGGAGTACTAATATCTTCAAAAGCATCCTTCTCAAAACCATTAAAGGTGTATGCTTTTCATTTGGGGTTTGAAAACACATGCATCACTTCTGGTGCTACCATAGTTTTAGAAAATATAGGGTCTTCAATTAAAATAGAGAAATTATTCTTACATTTTAGTTATCTACATTTTGCACTATAATCAAAGGGAAAATTTTAGGCCAGTTAGAGGTAAGACCAACTCAGAAACAGCTGTGCCCAGTGGAGGTTTATCCAAAGCTACTCAAGGTGACATGGAAGCAGGTGACCATGAGAACTTGGTGCTTTCATGGCTGACTTCTCACTATAAGCTGATGAAGATTTCCAGTGTCCATACAAAGTAAGGACCATAATCACATTAGTGAAAAATTTCACATTTGTTTCTCAATTTGAAGCCAAGTCACAGTGCAAGTATATCTACACACCGGCAACAAGAAAAAGCTATCTGCTCTCTCACTAGCCAAGCAGCAGTGCACTTCTGTCTCTTTAAGAGGAGATTTTTAATCTGTAGAGCTGCTCTGTGACTGACCTCCTCAAGTCACCATCTGAGACAAGAATCTAGTGTATGTGCTCTTCCTTGTGAGCTGGAGCCACTTCTGCCAGCACTTTTGCTTAGCTTTCCTTTTAGAGTAGAGCCAGCTGTTCTTCGGGGTCTCTGGAGTATCAGTATGTTCTCTTAAACTCTCCTTTTTGGCTACAAAATAGGAACAGTAGCTAGATTGTTTCCCATACCAAAAGTTTAACAACCGTGGGTATTATTACATTTCTCAGATATGTCCATGGTCATAGTTCAGTCCCTGCTTCCCCTTACTTGAGGCTTCAGACCCGTGTCTTAGGCTCAGCTCTTGGAGCAATACTGGCTTCTGTCAGCCCCCTGACACAGCCCATCTACTCTTTGCTTTTGAGAGGTGGTGGCAGTTGAATGACAATAGGTTTCTCTCTCATGACCCCCATCTCATCCAGGAAAAAGTGGAAGGGATTATGTTATCTGAAATTAATTAGGAGTTAATGAGGCTTTTTGAAGCCAGCAATGGGAGTCACAAAGCAGCTGCTGATTAGAAGGGTCATGAAAAGAGCTGTGCTTAGCCATTAATCAGGGAAAAAGAAGAAAGCAAGTAATACTGATTTAGAAATTTTTTTCCTGTTTTCTAAGTATGAAATAAATGTTTAGTATTAAACAAAACCTTTTTAGAAGTGAGACAATACGGTTTTATGAAAGGTTAATGATACAAAACAGGAGACAGAGGAAATAAAAGTTTTATTCAGCTTGGTCACTGGTCATGGACTTCATTCCATGTCCTACTGAAGGGTGCATGAACTGTGCTGCCTGGCTCCCAGAAGATGACTGTTGACACCAAGCCATCTTCTCCCAAGTGAATACACATATTTAGACTTGTTCTTCCCCTCCTGCTCTCAGCACAATGAGTAATTGAATAACTTACTGCTGATTTGCAGTAAGAGGGAAAGGGATTTTTGCAGGCTCTTGTAGCCTGTTCTCTCTGGCATGTCCACCAGAAACAATGCTGGTGTGTTTGAAGACAGAAATTAATGTAATATGTGATATATTGAGCACAACTTGGCCATCCAATAGATTCAAGCATCCTACTGGGATAAGAACACATAGCCATAAGTTCATTTTGAGCAAACTTAAGTATAATACAAGGGATTGGTTTTTTGTAATTTTGACTATGGTGTTTTTTGTTTGTTTGTATTTGGTTTATTTTTCCCCCACCTCAAATGTGTCAGCAGAGTATAGTGAGTTTCCTGAAGTGTTTTTCCCACTCTTTCCATGCTTCCTCCAAGTATGGAAAGTAATTTATGAAAAAATTTGTTTAGAGAAGAATCTCAGAACTAAAACATTCACCTAGTGTCCAGATACTGGATAAAGGAATTTTCAGTTAATGTTGCTTATTTTTCTCTTCAGTCAATGCATTTTTAAAATGGGCAGAATTCTCGTGTCATTCATGTTTCTGAATTCAAAAAGGGTTTTTTCCCCTTCCAAGTACTTAAATTATTTGAAATTATTCCTTCTATAAACATTCATTTCCATACATTGATGTGCCTGGTCATACAAGGGAAATGGCTACAAATTCAACTGAAGCAAATTTAATTTTCTCTATTATGAATAAGCATACTTAAATATTTGTCTGGTTCAGGCACAGACATTGTCTTCCTTTGTTTTACTATGGAACTTAGATATTTGTTCCATTGTTACATTCCTGCTGTGTTTAGAAGATTCTAACATTTTAATAGGTGAGAAGAAGATGAATGAAGAAAGCTAATGAATGCCTGTATCTGAAAATATACCGTGTATTATTATAGGCTTCTTGTGAACAAGAGTATTCCAACAGGAACTCTAGATCTGCCACTCTATGGTGCCAAGATTTCCCTTTCCTTAGACCTTATTTTAATAATTTTCTTGGACTTGAAGTGATGAACTGAATATAATATTCAAGTAGTGTTGAGTATCATGATTTTATGTAAATGACATTGCATTTTCACTTCTTTTTTTCCCTTCTTAATGAAGCCTATTTTTGACTGGTATGCACTAAGCAAGCTCCCTTAGTGAGCTGCAGAGTGACAGTGTGCAAGTCTTTTCAGTGAAATGTGAAATGTTGATCAGAAATTATGTGTATGAAGCTTGTTTCTTCTCCTTACCACTCTTTATTCCCTTGTATTAAATTTTCACTGCCATGTTTATTTTGGCTTTCTTCATAAACCTACTGTGACCTCTGTCATCAGGTTCGTATATTTTTTTCCTGCCTCATGTGTGTCCTTTGTTTACTTCACAGAACTGAACAAGACCAATGTTGATCTGAACATCTATTCACAGCTATGTTTACTTGCAGTATTTTCCCATGACAAAACTGTTCTTTTATTTTCTCTGGCTTTTAACCAGTTCCTAATGTATAACAGGACTTAATTTTCTATCCAGTTACCTTGCTTTCCCCTTCCCAATTTTCTTTAATGTTCTGTCCAGAGTTAGCTTTATAACTGTGGAAACTGCTTTTAAACATATGACTAGTGTTTTCCATGATCTTAGACTTCTAGTGAGGATCTCTGGTCCACTGCACCCAAAAGGTGGGAAAAAGATACCCAGCCTAGGATATTTAAGGCACTGTTGGCCATGCCATGTCACACCACTGTCAGTTATCTTCCAGAGCTGAGGATGAGGAAGACACTTCTCCATAAGTCCAGGGATATGCTCTTGCTAAAATCATAAAACTGCTGCAGTGAGTTGGGTGGAATGAATTCCTCTACTGTCAAGGACACCTGCTTCTAAATATTTAATTTAGCCAAGTCAGTTCTACCTAAAGGGTTGTCTCTTCTGTGAAATAGGGCTTGTTCCATGTGGTGAACCAGCCTCAACTTTTGTAGGCCAAGGCAGGGAAACCCTGAAAACGTTGTTTGAGTAGTTCTCCTACTCTGATCTGGTAGACCTGCAGTGTAACACAAGGCTATGGGAGCTATTTCTGCATTAAGGATCTTCTATAATCTCGATCATGAAACCCTGAAAGGGTTGTTCAGAAGAATTTCTACTGAGTTATCTTTTATGATTTAATTTACAAAGACACAGTTCTTACCCTCATAAGCAAATATCAATTTGAATTTATATTAATTTATTAAGGGATTGAAGTGATATTCAGACTTGTCTGCATTATGCAGATGTATGCTGGAAAATGGAGACAATGACGGCGCTTCATTAAGTGAAAGGAACTTTGTGGACTCTGTGTAGAGAACAGATCTTGCGAGGTTGTGGCTGTACAGTGAATGTCTCTGATACCTGGGTATTACAACAGCTTTCACGAGGGAAGACTTCAGGTTTAGTGTAAAACCCTTTACTGAAATGGAAAACAAACTATATGAGATCTAGAATAATGGCCCTAGTTTGCCAGGTATGTGAATCTTTAACTAACAAGGAAAACCACATTCCTTATTTTGTGAACATTTTGAAAGAGTATAGTTGTCAAGGTCTGGAATAAAGGAAGTAAGTATTTGGCTGTCTTGTTTTCTGTCTATTTCTTGTGGTGATAATTCTTATCAAACAGCATTAGACGTGTAGGACTCAGCAAGAAAACTTCAGATGTTGTTGGTTTCCTGCTGCTACTCATATATCAGAGAAATGGCACATTGACACTGAGTGACAGATGAACTTGCCTAAACCAAAATGTAACCACTCACAGATGTGTAAGTGAGACAGCAGAGGAACTAGTCTGTTAGGAGAAAGCATCAGGAACAGTCAGGGTGGTTTTGAGCTACCTTCAAACCTATTTAACCAAAATATTGGATGATTCTTTTTAATGAGAGATTTTCTTTGTCCATATGAAAGGTTTTCTAGGTGATAAACATAATAAAACATAAGTTTTCTACAGGTATACTTCAAGTATGTGGAAAAAAGATCTATTTCTACTTAACCAAAATAATACTCTATGTCAACAGAACTCTTTTAGAATAATTGGCCTCTATGCTTTTCACTGATTTATTTTCAATAAGCTTATTGCATTCAGTTGTAACACATCACATGCAACTTGCAGAATTCAACCATGTAGCAGTAAGTTTCATGAAAACTAAAATATTTTATATATAATATCAGGTACTAGTTATTTTAAAAGCTTGTAAATAACAGTGTGAGGATAGGTTTACTTTCTAAGTCAATATTAGTATTTATTGTCTCTTGTAAAAGGCAATTTTGTGACCAAATTAATGGACTCTAACAGAAGACTCCAAAAATGTCAATGTCCAATAAATTTAGCATGAGTGTTCAGATCCTATTTTTTGACAATATGAACCCAAAACCAATATCTCATTGTCCTAGGGGAAAGAAAGACAAAGGCTTCAACCACAAGGGATGCAATCTGCCTTATACTGAGGAACTATATCAAATCCAGCAGCTTCTTCCCAGGACTGCTATTGATTTGTCCAGATTTTATCCAGCAGTTATGTCACTGCTGTCTCTTCATATTCTTAACAGTGGTGGTATTTCTGTTGTAAATAGCTAAGGATAGCCTTTGTGGATACCTAGAAAGCAAAGGGAAAGATGTACAGTGCTTTTTGTACCAGAAGGCAACCTTCTGTGATCAGAGAATTGGACTGGCATAAACTGACCACTCAAATAGTTGCCTCCATGGGCATAACTGCTTATATGCAAAGAGTTGGGTGAGAGAGAGCTTCTTTTGATGCTGTGATGGTTCAGCCATGATTTTGAGGTGATAGTGCTTCAGATGTGCTATCAGAGTGAAACAAAATGTACTTCAGCTTCTGGTATTTATTATCTCCCAGTAAATATTCTGGTAAGGACACAGCACTTTTTTAACACCTTAATATCTGTTTCTGCTTTATTTCTCTGCCTTCTGAAACAGACCTGCTCATCATGTTAATTAATTAATTTTAAAGTCTTAGACAGCCAGTTGTAACTTCATCTCTCACTTTGAAACTAAATTTTGTTATGAAAGTGCTGTTTCAGACTTAGGAGCCTGGGGAATTTTTCCACCTCCCTCCCTTCCACCTAGAAGTAGCCACAGCTACTATATGATATGCTTTCTTCTCTTGCTGTTCTTACTGATAGTTTCTGAGAGAAAAATTTTTGAGCCAAAAATAACTCAAATTAACATAAAATTTGGATTGATCTAATACTTCTATCTATTGCTAAGTCAAAGAGGTTGCAACCTTTATTTCAGTGTTGTCTGTACATGTCTTTCTTAAACTCTTTCCCAATTTCTGTTTGAAGAAAATATATTGTGGTTGAGCAGACTTGTTTATGAGTTTTTGAGGTTAAATATTTTTGGAGCCATATCTGGTTGATTTGAATAGGCTTTTTTGAACAGAGGCCTACTTATAATAACATTTACTGTTGAGTATCATTTGTCATTTGACTTGGCAAATGAAAATGTGTGTGGCACTTTTGAGCACGTCTCCTTTTGGTTGCTTGTACTTCCAGTCTTCTTTTAAAACCACATTCTGACTTACCACAGCATGTAACTAGGACAGTGGCACATTCAAGAGTGATGTGCCATGACACCTGGAGAAGTTGTTTCTGAATACAAGTATCTCTTGCCTGAGCTGAATCCCAGTTAATAGGTGAAGAAGTTTATAGCCAGGGACAGTCACAGTCTTCAGCTGCTGCCTTCCGCCTTTGTGTTTAGACCCTTTTGTTTACCCTCTGAAGTTATTTAGGATAGAAACTGTGTTTCACCATTTTTCTATGTAGAATTCAGCAGTCTCAAAGCACTGCTGCCATGCTGATGTCAGTGCTGTATCATCACCTGGCACCAGTGCAGACAGCTCTCAAGTTGATTCAAGGTGAAGGCTCTTGCCTACTCTAGGAGGAAGAAAGTACTGACCTTGTGCCTCCAGGCTGTTTGTTGCACAGAGACCAGTTACCCATAGTTAAATCTGTAGCTGCAGCAGTGCTCTCTGTAGGGCTGGCTTGAGCTGGATTGGCAAGTCTAAGAAGGAAGTATACCTTCACATCTTGCAAAGAGATTTAACAAAGACTGAGACATCCTAAAATTTGAATTGCCTCAGTTTAAAGACAGATTTTGGAAGACATCTGGGTGAGGTTTTTTAAGTAAACAAACAAATACATGCAGTATTTCACTGAGTCTGTTGGAGTGCTGAACAACATCCATTTTAAATGGATTAATATCAGACATTAGCAGCTACTGAAACAGAACTTTATAATAGACCATCTGCAAGTCAGAAATAATTAAAAGGTTGAAGAAATAGCCCCTGTTTGAAATGGGGAGCATTCTTGGTTAGCAAAGCCAGTAAGAGAAAAGACAAAATTAGGCATGCATGAGCTGTTTATACTCTCTAATAGGAAGGGTAATTCCAGTGTTTGGGGTAGTGGGGAGCATAATAAGAGGAATATTTTTTGCTTTTTGTGAGAATTTTCCCACCAGTTAGTTACCTCTGAGTTTACTTGTTCTGGATGATGTTTTTCTTTAAGTCTGTTTTGTCTTTTTTTTTCCTTCACCCCTCCCTTATTTGTTTATCTGTTTGTTTGGTTTTTTTCTTATTATTTTTTTCTTCCCTGGATTGTTACCTGCTTCCCTAGAGCTGAAAAGCACTGAAAGTATATGTAACCTAAGGAAAGTCTCTATCATTTCTCAGTCAGCATTCTAAGAATTTGTTTGGTGGGAACCTGAAATTTCAATTTCTTTCCAGGTCTGATGTAAATTCAGCAACAGTTGCAAAATGTCACAGAGGTGTTGTTTCAGCTAATCTCTGCCTTTTGGTAGCATTTCAGTCTTTTCCAGATGTCAAATGGGGAGAATATGATGGAAACTTAATCTCATTTAGACAGTGCAGGTCTAAATGCCATTTAGACTCTTTACCAGACTACTAAAATAGAAGCAGGTGCCTCCTATTTGTTTTAAAATGAAAGAGCAGTGACTGTGTTTTCTAAAGGGTCTGATAATCTTTAGGTACCTTTATCAAGTCTGCAGGGAAAATACAAACCCTGTGCTTGGTTTCTGGGTCAGAGCAGTTATGAGTCCAGAGCAGGGTCCATGATGAAATGTAAACCCTGAGAGAACTGAGGAAGTCATAAAAAGAAGCCACTGAATGTGGGCTTGGGGGTCCTAGTTGGCCTGAAGTTTTGAGAAATACTAGTGTTGCACATCATCTTGCTTAGTTGATATGGATCAAAATATTTAAAAATAAAATAAAAATATACTTAATGTTCCTTGGATTGACTGTTTTGTGATTCCAGAAATGCCTTAAGGAATCTCAAAGTTCTAAATTTCTGACTAGTTTTGGAAAGCTTCCTATTTGCCCATAGATTAACATTTGGGGATAAAGCCTGGGAAAAATAAAAGTTGTCATAAGGTTGCCATTTTACTGACAAGAACCTATGGATAAAGGTTGTGGGGTTTGGGATTTTTTTTTGTTTGTTTGTGGGGGTTTTTTTGGTTGTTGTTGTTGTTGTTGTCTTTTAGGATCCTGAGCTAATTTTCAGAAACTGTCTTATTTTTCTCACCTTTCCAAATTGGAAAGTTGGCAACATTGAATTGACGTTGATGTGGAGTACTTGCAGACACTACTATTTCTCATACTTTATTCAATTTAAATGCAAAATAACCACTTGTGTTTGAATTGAATGATTTACTTAAGGTCAAACTAATCTTTTTTATTTTTTTCTGTGAATAAAACACTTCAGCCTCAAGTTCATTTTTGGCAGCTGTAAAAATGCTTATGTTTTCTATTCCCTATGCCAAGACTGACATGTGAACAGATAACTTTCCAATAATGTGCTTTCCACACAGAGAATCTTGTTCTTCCCATGTTGATTAGCACTTTATTTTTCAAATCCTCTGGGAGGTCTTGGAATTTCCTTTTTGTCTCTATTAAAAATATTTTAATCCACCTATATAACTTTTTTTTTCAAAAGAGAAGTATTCCATCTCAGATCCAAGACTCAAAATCCTGTAACAAATACTAGATATTGCTTAGCAGCCTTAATAGGCTTTTGCAATCAAGCTGCCAAAAAAATCACATTTGTGTGAGACTTCTGAAGCGAGGACAACAAAAAAAAGTAAAAAATTGCTTGTTTTCAATAAAATAATGAGCTTTAAGAACCTGAAAGTGAGTTTACTACTTTTCCTTTTAAATTCTGCAAATATTTTGCCCATTTCTAATATTTAGTTTGCTAAGTGATGTCTGAATTTGGCTTGTTCTGAACCAAAGTATTTTTCACTCTTGTAAGATCACAGAAACTGATTCAGTTAAGTTGAATAGTTGTCATATTCTTTTCTCTGTCTAAGCCCCAAATTCCGATTTCTTCCATGGGTGTTCATTTTATTTTAGGAAAAATTTATCATCTAAGATGATGAAAGCTATAATTTTCTCAGCAAGCTGTCAAACAGCAGTTTTCTTATCCTGTCATTTGCACATGAATAAAATGTCTGTTAGAACTAATAATAAATTTGCCTTCATTTTAATGAGACTAGTGATTTTTTGCTATCTCAAGGAAGACTGCAGAATACTATAGGAAATGCAAACTGAGCAAGCAGTGAGAACGTCATTTTAGCCCATCTTCTATTATGTGAGAAACCCATCACAGTCTCAAAATGTTTATTAACATATGTAAAGTATGGGAAATTGAGATCTGCCTGAGCTAGTGTTTATTTAAGTACTATGACTTAAGGGTGATAGTATGGGAGTTTGAGTGTATGAAATCCTGTGGACTGCTGGGTGAATAAACAATGTGACAGAGGGTTTACTCTAAGTTTATCGGTTTATCACTGCTATTTGATTTTTGTTGGTTCTTCTTCTTGCTGTGAATATTGCTAAAAACCAGGATTTTTTTTTAATGTTCCCTTAAATGTTTGAGAGAAATAGCCATGAGAGCATGCTCAGTGTAAATACATAAATATTTCTATTTCAGATTCTCTTTTGGGTTTGGGAATGAGATTAGTCAAAGGGAGGAGGGGAGAAGGGAGAACATGCAGTCCGCTGGAGGAAAGATTAAATGCTCTTTGATCACAAGCAGCAGGACTGCTCTTTCCTTCCTGTGTTCTGCAGCTCAGACTTTAAAGTCCTAGAGCTGAGAAATGTGCAGCTTCCACTTCTTTTTCTCTAGTGCCAGCTGTTGCTACCTGAACTGTGGACTGGATCTATGGGAAGGATTGAAGTAGCACTGTCTTGCCAGGGTGCAGGCTGCTATCTAAGAGCAAGTACATTGCCTCTACAGCCATGCAGATGTACCTGGTGCCTTTTTACCAACAGCTGAAATTAGAAGGTCTGTAAAAAAGTGATCTTATGATGTTCCACCTTGTCATGCGGTTTATGTTTTGAGAGAGTTTTATATAAAGCTGTGTAAACTTGCAAATGGCTGAACTCTCTTGCACAATTTTCCATCTGGTGTTTTTTTGTGTAGTATGACCCTGGGATCATTCAGACTCTTGGCATTTGGGGAATGCCAGCAGGTACCTTTATTCCCTACGTAGTAGATGGCATAGCTGGTTACCACAGAACAGACAGGAGCCACGCTGGCCAGGCTATGGGAATGACTAAAGGTGGGGAGATATCCTGTACTCTGTCTGTAAGGCAGCTAACTTATCTGTGTCTCCACTTGTAATTCATGGCCTAAAGAAAGGAGCCAAAACTTTCCTTGCAGAGTTCAAATAGGGTACATTTTGAAACTGGTGATTGCATTATTTTCTCACCAGTGTCTGGAGCAGGCAGTAGAAGCCATATCTCTTCCCTGCCATGTTGCCTTAGTCACTGGTTTGTAGCTGGCATTCCTTCAGGTCCCAATTGATTTTCTGTCTCTCTACTGGTATCTCAGCTGCTTGGGAACTACCCAGAATCTCTCCCCAAACATTTATGGAAGTCTTCTGGAAGGCAAGGAATGTGAGTTTGAATCTCTTTGGACAAATACAGATCTTGCCTAAATCCTCAATCAGAGCTCTGGCTTCTGAGCTACCATGTAGGGACAGGTGGGCAGGGAAGAGCACAGTAGGGAAGAGCAGGTTTTAGAAGGTCTGACACAAACACTATGTCGCTATGTAACACTGAGTCAGGCCAAAGGACTGTCTGGACAAGTAAACTCTGAGAGCATCCCAGTCACCATGCCAGACTCATGGTACAGCTCACTTGCTGACAACTCTGCTAATCCTTCTTGTGAGTCCTGTTTAAATGATACAATTTCCACACATGAGGCTGTATTCTGCTTTGGGTCAGCAACAGGAGAATAAATGGGAGGCAAGTGCAGCATCTGTCGAGATTTTACTGTTCTGTATCACCACCATGTTTGCAGGAGGTAAAGAACATGAATATACTTCTGATTTTCCTATACTGACAAGCAAAAACTACAGCAGGCAGTCAGAGGCAGAGCAGTCTTAGCCACCCAAAATGAGTTTCATAGAATTTATCAAACTGTATTCGGTACATGGCTAAGAGTCAAATGTTTAATATAAAGGATCTAAGATAACTCTGCCCTAACCTACCCTGTGAAAAAATAAAACTGAGGGTGCATTTTAACTTACTGCTCAACGTAGCAAGTACATATATATTTTGAAAAAAATTATTTCTAGTCTCTAGTAAACATGTAGACTGGTGGGGCATGCATGACAGAGACAAGTCTTTCAATTACTTCCACCTCACTAACATTTTCCTCAAGTTTGCATTTCCTATTTATTTTTTCTTATTGCAAGCATGCAAAGGAATCTTAGACAAAGTTGAAAGAATTTCTGAGAGGTGTTGATATGTCCTTCAGACCTTGTTATCTCCTGTCCCTTTTTAAACCACTTCTAATACACAGCAAGCAGAGATTCTTGATTAGAAATATGGTTCTTGGGTTGTTTAGAGAATTGTAGAGTTAAACTATTAGTCATGAATCATGGCTCATTTGTTTGATAATACCAGAAGCAGTTGCAAAGCCTTTTGATCTGTGTAGACCATTCAGGGCGTAGAAACAGTGCAGATCAAAGTATAAAACAGTACAAAGTCAATTAAAAACATAAGAAAATGGAAATTTTTCTGTGGAAAAAGCTATTGAACTTTTAAGTGTGAAACTCAGGTTTGTGTTTTGGTTATAACAAAGGAGTAGTCAAGTGTCAAGGCTGTGCCTGTGTGCATGACCAGTAGACTTCAATCTCAAACTTCAAGTTCATTGGCTGGTTCAAGAACTCTGGGGATCCTCATGAGCACAGATGAGATAATTGCTGGTTTGAGACAAGGAACTAACTTGGAACAGGGTGATTGACTGCACAGATAGACACGATCTCATCAAAATATTTGATCAATTGGTGCAAGATCGCCTCTCTAGGTGGGAAAGTCAGAATGACTTGAACAATCTTTCCAGGCAGTTTCTGCTTTTCCTGGGTCAATTCTTGTTCTTGAACATTTTATCATTCCAGGTGGCCACTTTTTCTTCCCACAGGCTCCACTAGAGGGTCACGTTGCAAAATTAAGCATATGTACATAGGTAAGATGCTTCTAAATGGTCAGTAAAAACTCTTCTTGCAGATGCAAAAGTGATCAAATAGAACAAACCAGTTTTGTCTGTAGTTACAATGATCTGTAGCAATGGATTCAGCGTGTGCTGGAGTGGTCATGTAGGGCCATGGGCCAGCTGGATTACAAGACTTCAGGAAAGCAGTGGTTCAGGGAGTCTCACACAATCTAGGATCAAAGATTCTTGCAAGAGAGACTCCTGTTGCCATCTGGACAGCAACCAGACACTCTGTTAAAGAATTTGAGCCCACTCATCAGTCCTATCATATGACAAGATCCCAGAAGTTTGGTTAGGTTTTTTAATAAACACTATGTCCATGGCTGCCTATGTAGTGTTGTCCCAGGAACTCCCAGCCCTTTTAAATGTGCTGTCCAGGCAGTCCTGAGCTCTAGATTAGCCTTTGTGCCTTGATGAATGCTTCGCAGTCCTGGCTTGAGCTGAAATTTAGAGGTTCTGAGCATTGTAGTGACTCATGTGTAGGTTGCCTGGAAGGAATAAACTCTGCTTCTGTGAAATCTGTTTCTGACTTCAGCTTTAGGAAGTGATAGTAAAATATTTCCATCAGAAAAAATCCAAATGGTTGTAATCACAATAGAAGTGGAAGTAGAATCTCTTCCAATTTCTCCATCAAGCGTTGTCAGACATAACATGTTCTTATAAAAATGTCATTTTTTGTCTTTAATAGTTGCTAGACATCTCAAACAGTAAGCATTTTTGAAATTGGGGATTTGATGGAAAACTTGGAGTGAGGAGTTCATGAACATCTTAAAAGTAACAGTAGAAGAAATTTCAAGGAACATAATTATTTTCATTTATTAATTACTGACTGTTTAGGTGTATGCCTGTTTTATTTTAATTGTTGATATTCAAATTTGTATGTCACTCACTTACTAGAGTTTTCTAAATTATCAGAATAAGAATCTGAGCAATTTTTATGACAGTTTGTTGGACCAGATGATCTAAATTCCATTCCCTCCCCTCTTGATCTGGACTGAAAAAGATGTAGAGATGTTGTCTCATGCCTTAGATGTATTATTTTATTTACCATTATTTCAGTAGGAAAGATGAAATTGCCTGCAATCAGCGTGCTTCAGCACTGACCTTAAAAAGGACCAGCATACAAAGCTAAATATGTATCTATAAACAACCACTGATGTGCACTAGTAAACAACTTGTATAAGTTATTGAAGTATGCTTGTCTTGTCAACAGTAACTAGAAATTAAGGAATTCTCACATTTTTTTTCTTTGCCACAGAATGGAGTTTGTATAGTTACGTTTTATTTTCCCAGTTCTGTTTCCTGTACAGAAAGAGAGTTTCAGGCAGTTTGATTTAGATTTCATTAAGAATTGGCTGAACTACTTCTCATTCAAGTTACAACAAAGTGACATTGGTGGCTATAATGTAGATACTCATTTTTTCAGGAAATGTTTATGCTGTTCAATGTCTGTTTGTTCCTTTGGTTTAGTTCTTTGTGTAAATAAAGTTAGCAGCTAACACATACAAGAAACAATTTCCCTCTCTGCTATGTTCATTGTTTTTTCAGTAGGACCTCAGACTATAAATTCCCTTCAGATCCTGGCAGAAACTTCAAGCTCTAAAAACTCCAATTAATGTTTAATATTATGCCAGAAGCAAAGAGTAAGGCCACAGGATGCTTTGCACTGCCCTCATCCCTCTGTCCTTGAGCTGTTTCTGGTACCACAATTGCATTTGTGTGAGGCGGTAAGAATAAATCATATCCAGCAAATATTTGGTGCAAAAGAACTCTTGCCACTGAAAATACTGGATTATTTTTTCATCCATTTATACAGACATTTATACAGACATTGTTGGTTGGTCTTTTCTGGCTTTCAAACATAAAACTTGTCACAGCTCAACTTTAAAAAGAAGAAATAAAACTGTTATATTGGATTGTGAAGATGAAAAGATTTCCTATCTAAAACTTCTGAAATCAGAGAACATTTCTTGTTTCCACAAAGTCAGCATTTCTGTCATTATAACTGCCAGGGATAAATTCCTTTCAGGCCCAAAGGAAAAATGCTGTACAGCTCAGTGTGCCTGTCTAAGGGGGGAGACCTGTCTCAAATAATTTGCTCAACTACAGGCTTTGTGTGAGACTTTGAGTAAATGAGCTTTGCTTCTGGGAAAAAAAAATAAAAGCTTTTCTTCATCTTTTTTTTTTTTCTTAAGCCAGAGGATGCAGAGCTTATTAAGAAAGACACAAGACATGATCTTTCTGTAAGTACTGTATACACCTTAAAGAGTAGGAAGTAGCAGAGGGTCAGTGTCCACCTGAGCTACAGCCTTGGAATTTGCCCTCCTACGCTTGTTTTCCTGGCTTTGGTGATGAATTCAAGTAGGGACACTGTAGGAAGCTGCTCCCCAATTCTCTGCATATTGACTCAAGTAATGCCACTCCCAAGTTTATACCTCTCAGGGGATAGGATTTTCCTAGAGCCTGGATTTATTGGGCCTGTGTCCAGTTGGTAATAGAACATGATGAATGGAAAACTAAGAGGATCATGATGTTTTTCAGCTGTTTCCTTTTATATGAATGTGTTAAACTATTCCTAGTCTATATTCTTAAAATGAAAGACAGATGAGGTGTCTGGGAAATGTTTCTTTTATCTATCTACATTATCTATTAGTTTAGTCTGACAGGTTTTGTCATAGTTCAATAAGAAAAAAAGGTGAACAAAGGATGCTTTTCCATTTAAATTTGCTTGTGTTTTGCACAGCAACAACTGTGGTTTTGTTTCTTTAAAAGAAGTCTGAAAATAGTACATTAGATTTCATGGTGGTAATTTATTTCTATCCTAAAACTGGGATTACACTTATCTGGCTTCTGAGTAATAACTCTAGAATTCTACATTGATACACAAATAAAGGTTTGCTCCAAGCCACTCATTGGCTTTTGAGAGCTGTTCATAGCTGACCATAAAATAAATATATCTACACCTAAATTGTTCCCTACCTGGAAAGAAGCTCCCTATCAAGTTGCACAGTGCACTGTGAGAAAGGACAAGGGGGTAACTATTTCACCAATCTGTTTGCCACTGCTTGCTTTGGCTTCCCCTGCTCCAAGCCATGTGGGGCTACCACCTACTTTTCAGTTGTCCCAGAAATTGTCGCACTTTGCCCTGTGCCAGTTTAGCCTACTAAACCTGCAGAAACATAATCTGGGTTTTTCTACTGCACTGTTGAGCTGAATCTGTTCACAGAGGCTTCCAGCAGCTGCCAGATCTGTCAGGTTAAGTTGTGCCTGAGCATGGCAACAATGTGAAAAGAATAAAAAAGAAGGATAAGGAGAGAAAAGTCAGAAAAATCTCCTGACTCCTGTTTTTGAGGGTGATTGACTGTCTTGTCTTGTGCTGTGACAGCCCTCCAGTAAGAGGAAACAACAAACTCAAGCCATGAACTCTGATCTTCCATAGTAGACAAGAATCACTGGAGGAGGCAGCATGTTCTAGGAGATTATTTGTGAAAATAATGACTAATTTCAGTGCTCTGGAACACCTCAGAGGAACAAGTCTCCCCTCACTGAGTATTTCATGCATCTGGTGCAATCAGCCTCAAGAAGTTAGGCTTCGAAATGCTTTCCCTAAAGTTATGTTCTTTGGTCTCTCCCATTCTGGCTAGTGCTGCCTCTGGTGGAGAATATCTTGTGTCCTGGGCCATTCAGGACATCTGGGCTCTTCTGAATGCTCTGAGCCAGATGATCTGCCAATTTATTGTTAACCTCTCCTGTGTCATGGAAGAGGTACAGAGTCTGCTGCTTCACACACTAAAAATGATAGTCTGGTTGCCCTTTTAAACTGTCCCTTGATACTTCTGTAGACAAGGGAGTCAGGATAATTTTGCCATTTTTCCACTATAATTTCTTTTTTAAAATGATGATGAAATTTCTTCTGGGCTCCACCCCTTTCCAGCTTTCAAAATATTAAACCTAAAGAGCTTTAATTGGGTGACACAAGTTAGAATTCCCAAAGACTGTAGGGAATCATCTGAGCAAGAGTGTAACTTCTTCCCAATATCTGTCAAACAGTGCTTTTACATTAACCTCCTTATTTCTAAGCCATATGAGTAGTTTAAAAAGATCTGATTGCATAGTTAGCTGCAAGAGAAGTGTGGTTGCAATTTAACTATTATAAAGACCCTGGTCTCACTAGACCCCTGGTAGTGCTTCTGAAATGTTGGTAGCTTTTTCTCGCTTCTTGTCTCTTCGGCAGCTTAAGGCCAAGATTATAGGCAGCATCTATTTTTTTTTTAATTGAGAAAAGAGTTTGTTGCATTAAATGGCATAAATGCAACCATGTTTAATAAAGGTCATATTTAATCTCAGTGCATGCCTTGTTTGAACAATCCTAGGCACTTTTTTTGTTTCCTTACCGACATTCTGGTTTTGTTTTACAATTCTGAATTGGCAAATTATTTGATCTTTTGTTGCCCTTATTCTCTTCTATAACTGTATTACTTAAAGGTCTTCATGATCTACTGATGTGTCTGCATGTATGCAAATGAGTATTTTATGCATATATATAAAATGCTGCCTTAAACTGAAAGAGTAACATTAAAATCCCTCTGCTCTGGAATAGTGTCATTCCTGTTCACTGCAGCTTCTATAAATAAATGGACTGCATATTTCTGGCCTGTCTCCAACATCTCCAATCTCCTCCTCTGCCAGTTTTAAGATTTGGCCTTTTGCTGCATCCTGGACTTGGGTGGAATTCCCAAACTTTTCAGATACCTATTTTCCAACTTACACTTTTAACCTTTGATTTAATTTTTATTTCCTGAGTAATGTGATGCATTAGCAATTCTCAAACATTATCAAAAATACAGAGACAGTAAGTACTGTTACAATGTTAAATTCTACTTTCTGTCTTAAATAAAATGTTTTAACACTCGACTACACTCTAGTTCAGAAGGTCACCTAATGTTTTGGTTACTAGATCAAGGAATTGAAGATTGATCCATGGTAAAAGCAAAATAATTTATAAAATCCAGAGGTGTATGGAAGAATGGTTAATTTAAAACAATTGAAGAGGAAAAGTGTGAAGGTCCAGTTTGTGTAGGTCATGGGTTCAGTGGGGACTGAGACAGGGGTTATACGGAGGGTGACGGTATCAAATATACACAGTCTCAAAGGTCAGCAGAGCCAGTTATCTATGCATAGGGATCAGAAAGTGAACAGATTTAGACATGAAATGTACTGAAATATTTTACCATTTTCTTCGGCTACAGTCAAAGAGATGGAGGAGGAAGACTGTGCCTCCTTGTACTGCTACTGCTGTTGTGCATTGTCTGAGCTCTGAGTTCATCGGTCCATCTTCATGACCGCTTTTGAAGTGTTGTTGGATGAATAACTGAAGCACAGGGAGACTGGCTGACCCAGACAGGCAAAGGCAACCTACACAGCAGGCTCCACAACTCTGAATCAGGGATGAGATATCTTTCAAAGGATAAAAGACAAGTTGCCTTCTCAGGATGGGAATGGAGAAATTCAGGATCCTGAGCAGAGAGATGGTTATTACAGCTCTATAGTCAGTACATGCAGACCTGTGTCTCACTGGGGCTTCTGCAATGAGCAGTTGAGAGAAGATGATGGTGATTTCGAACTGCTGAAATGGATTTAACAAGGGAAAGCCATGGTTGACCAATATGACTGTCCTCTGTGACAAAATAACTTTGTGACAAGGGGAGAGCAGTGGGTGTCACTTAACTGGACTTCAGTCATGTTTTAAGTAGTGTTTCCCACAGTATTTTAGTATCCAAGCTGGGACATCAAGTCTGGATGCCTGGATTACCAGGTGTGTTGATAACTGGTTGGAGGGTTCGGCTCAGAGAGTAGTGGTTAAGGAGCTGTACTCAGGCTGGACCCTGCCATACCTGCAACACTGTGGCAAACTGTCCTGGGATTGCTCACCTGTTACATCTTTGATCTTTGAAACTGAGGGGGTGGGATTGCTCAGTCTGGAGAAGAGAAGACTTTAGGGGGACTAAAGAGCAGGCTTCCAATTAGGGGGTTACTGAGAAGATGCAGTCAGTCTCTACAGTGGAGCATGACAGAAGGATAAGTGACAGTGAACATCAGAAAAGGAGAATTATTTTTTTCTTTCACTATGATGACAGGCAAGTCTGGAGCAGGTTGCCCTGTGAAGTTGTACAGTTTTCCTCCTTGGAGGTTTTCGTGCCTTACCTGGACATGGCACTAAACAGCCTGGTGTAATTTCATTGGTGACATGCTATGAGCAGGAGTTTGGGCTGGGTACCCCAAGGTCCCTTCCATCCTGAATTATCCTAGGAATCTCTGATTTTAATGTCTAGGCACACAGCCAATTGTCCAGTTGTCCAGACCACAGAGTTGGCTTTATGTTGACAGAAGGAGAACAGTGAACCTGACATGGTGATTTTGTAGTAGCAACCTTCCTGCTAAAATATTGTTAGCCAGTTTATTGTTAAAAAACCCCATGGGTTCATATCACATCGTGTTTTCTGCCACACACAAAAAAAGGGCTTTGATTTAGTGGTATTAATGGCAACTGTAACACAGTACACCCACTTGCCAACATAAGGTTTCCAAGTTGCCTGTCCTAAGCATTTCATGTTGGTTATGTCTTGGACTACATTGCATCTTGCATCCCACCTTTTATGGGAGGGTTTAACATTTTGGTATTAAGATTCCTGAAGCTTTCAAAATATGCTCAAGGGCTGAATGAGAGCAAATTGGTCTCGAGGTTGAATATTTTTCTACAGACAGGTAGGAATTTCTGTGCTTTTCTTATTTTTTTATTCCATTTTATTCCCAAGTCTGTCTGTGTTCTGGCTATGGGGTCTGGTGGTTTGACTCTGTTTTTCACCTGCAGTAAATTTACTTCAGGGAAGGAGAGAGGCCCTTTCACTACAGTCTTCAGGGTGTCTTTGGTGAGAGATAAGGCTTTGCATGCCTGGAAAAGATGGAATTTGTTCACCAAAATACATTGGGGTTCATGCCTTTTTGAGGGAAGACAGATATCTTCCATAGATAATTTAAACTTATTGGTAGAACACTTGTCAAATCCTGTCCTTAGAATGAAACATATGGAGAAACTTCTGCCAGGGTATGGAGACATAGTCCCAAGGAAGGACCTGAGCTGTGCAGCCATGGGCCAAGGTGCACACATACATAGGCTGAAAACAGAGATATGTTTGTACTTGGGTACTCTCATGAGCTACTTGTTGTCTTGGGGAACTTGCTCTTTCATAGATCTAGCCTTAGCTATTTTGTTCCTGAGAAGTCTGCTACAGGAAAAGGAGTTTGAACACCAGTATCCTGAGCCCTTGGTGATGCACGTAGACCAGATTTTCTTCTCGTCATTGTGGTGAAGGAGTGAAAATTTTGACCCCAGGCCTCTACAAGGCTAAAGAAAGTCATAACCCCAAACCGCTACCTGTTTTCCATTGTCTCATCCTTGCATTCTTAGACATTGAAGACAGGCAAAACTTAGGGCACAGATTTTGTAGCATGTTAGTTCATCAGGTCAAGCTCTCCATGCTAAAAGCCCTGTTGACTTTATTCTGCACTTGCCCTATTTTCAAAGTGAGGTGAGTTACCTTGTTTTGTGTCATTCTTAGTTCACGTTAAGCGTATCTGCATTGAGTACTAAAGCAAAACCCATGGTGTCTGTAAATTCACACTTTTCTTTGTGTATAGTTATGTCCTTGCAATTCACATCTATACGTAAGCTTTGTCTCTTAATCGAAATATATTTTACTATTTCCAGAATTCAGTCTTTGCTGGCTGAGAACAAAATTCAGTATGAACACATAGTTTTTCTTTTCTTTCTTCTTGAAGTTATACCCTGATGTTGGACATATTGTCAGTTCTTCTAGTTCTATTCCCTCATCAGTGCTGCACATGACTTTGGATGTCTAATAATGTAAATCTTCAGAATATTCATTTCAGCTGCAAAATGAGATGTAAACCCCATCATCTTTTTTCCCTTCTTGTAAAAAGTAAGGCTATGTGAGGCTATCTCAGCCTATATTCTTCCTTAGATCTTGAATCAGACCCAGAAATATATCTGTTTTTTCTACATCTAAGCTACAAATCCTGAGGCTTGCTATAATGGTGCTATCAATCTTTCCTATGACAACACGGAGGAGGAAAAACTGCTTTTTGTCTTTTTGAGCTTTTATAAATTAGATGTCTCCCCCCCTCCCCCAAAGCATTAGCCTTGAATTTATTTATGTGGTAACCCAAAAAATTAGCTTTTTCTGCTGGAAGTCTCTTTAATATTTCACATCCTCAAAGGCCAAAGAGTTGAATAGCTCGTCTTGCTTGACCAGGTCATTGCTCCAGATCAGTATGTTTCCTCAGCACCCTAGAACTTCATTTTAATTCAATCCCTTCCTTCCTTAAGAAGTTCCGTTATATGCTATAAACAGAAACTTCAGGCAGGAGTTCTCACCTTTCCTGTAGCAGGATGACCGCTGATTTAGGCATGAAGAAAAGCTTGTGTGCTTGAAAGTCTGCCTTTTTTTGTTGTTTGTTTGTATTTTTCAACCCTGGTAATGTTGATTGGTTAAATAATAAAGCTTTTTTTTTCTCCTTGTACTTGATAGTTAAAACAATAGTTAAGTAGCAGTATTGACTCCAGAGTTAGCAGCAGCTTTGGGAACCAAATGGATAGCCAAGTGACGCAGCAGGCAGGTACTTTGTGCTTCAGAGGAATGTGGGAAACCAACATCCTTCCTAACTCGTGCAAGAAAGATGTTTGCTGAACTTAAGAGACATTATAATGAAACTTAAGAAAATCAGTTCTCAGTGCAAAGAAATAAAGCTTATTTATTGCAGTCTACTATGTGCTTTTTTTGTAGACTGCAAGATTCAAACTTCAAATGAAATATAAAAAATGTTCCATTACTCAGTTTTCTCTTTCTTTAGAGCACACTGGAAAACAAGCATGTTGTCAGAGGCCCTTTTTAAAGGTTGCTAAGAAATAAAAACTGACCCAGTCCCTAGTGTACTGTGCTGCCTGCAAACAGAACAAAAATACTCTTATTCCCCTCCCCCCCCCCAAGTTGGCTCTGTAAACACAAGAGGTAACAGGAGGTAATGGTTGCATTCAGACAACTAGAAAATTCACCCAAACATCACTACTGCACTTGATAGCAGACACAGAACAGTCTCTACCCACCAACCAGCAGCTCTAGTAGCCTGTGCCTGGTACAGAGCCTCAAAGGCAGCTCTGTACCACACTGTGGCAAATGCTGTAGCTCAAGGTACTGACATTACCTGCCTAGGGACAGCTGCCTGCCTTTTACCAGACCTCTTGCATTCCTGCAGTGGTTTGCATTTTATAAACACTCTTAAGGGTGTTTCATAAATGTCTCTTTCTTGGGAAGACACAGAAGAGGTGTGTGTGTGGAAATTAATGTGTTGCAAGCTGTTACTGCTGTCTCAAATCCCATCAGGCTTTTGATTTTTGAAAATGAGAGAATGTTCTTACTGTCACTGAAGCATCCACAGAAAAAGGGCGGTGGGGTGGGGTGCATGGAGGACTGGAGAAGGACATGTGTTTGTGTTTCTAATTTTGATCTGATTTGTTTAGCATATGTAGTTTTGTTCATTCTGAATTACTGCCTTGAACCGTTCAGCTCTAAAGTAAAAGAACTGATCTCACAGGCCTGGATCATGACTGTAAAGGAGTTTAAGAGAACAAAAGTAATGTAACTTTTGAGCTTTATTAGATGTATACTTATTGTATTGTACATACATAGCATGAGAAGAACCCTTATGTTGCTGCTCATTGCACCAGTGCTGTGGCAGCCTCCCATCCTTGTGCTGGTTAGTCCCAGATTTTGCCCCTTGTGAACTTAAATGAGAAGTGTGCAGGGATGGGAAATATATGTACGTACATACTTATATGTGCTCGGTACAGGAAGATTATTGTAAGTCAGAGTCTCTACCACTGTGGGGGGTCTCACCAGAGAGTCACTGCTGCTATCCCAGTAATCAGAGAGCACAGGCCTGTGTGGGCAGCAATGGGTTGAAGAACAGAGAAATGACACAGTACTGTTTTCTTTTTTTTCCCCAAGTCAGTTGCTTGGATTTCATCAACAGGGTCTTCAAGAGCAGTTGCAAATCTGTCTTTGAAGTGTCCAATTTATTTCCCTTGTAACACAAAGTGTTTGGGCATCTTCGCTGCAAAATAAGTGGGATTTCAAGTTCCCTCTTCCAAGCCTAGGAGCAGCTGTGACACTGAGTTACTCTCCCATCTAAACTTCTTGACTTGGTATGGTTCATGCTCAGCACTAGATTCCACTTAAAGAGGGGGCCCACCCTTGCTCCCAGTGTACTCTGTTTTTCCCGTGCATTTCCATATATCAGTTTTGACTCTCTCTTTGTCAGGCTCATTTTATTACTCTTATATCAGGTTTTTTTCAGCTGAACTTAGGAAGCAAACATTCCAAGTTGGTTTTTTTTTTTAGTTTTTTACTATTTTTAGACTTTGAAAACATATTGAAAATTAAGAGTGGAATTGTATAGATTGTGGGAAGCAGAAAATAAGTCAGGGCACTTTCAAGCTCTGAAGATGCCTTAACTGTTCTGACAGTGCTTAACAGGCTTTGTAGGATATCATGACACAGCAAAGTCAAAAGTACACCTGAGTAGCCTTGGCTTTTACTGATCTCAATGAGTCTCTTTTGATTTTGGAAGTTTTCTCTTTAGCATCAGAAGATGTGATGCCTGTGTTTTGTTTCTTTGTTTGTTTTTAGTGGATCTGCAGTACACGCCCATCATTTTCTGCAGTTTATCTTCCTGCCTTTTGCAGCACTCTGAAGATTTTAATTTCATTTGAGAATTAAATGCATAATCCAGAACCCACAAATGCATTTACAGGTCTCCTGATTGTTCAAAACTGAGATGAGTCTGAGCCAGATGTCACTCCTTTTGATACCAAGGGGTGCTGAATACTTCTAAACTGTCAAGAATAAACTTCAGAGTGCTTAATTTTGCATTTTCAGAAATTAGCTTTATGGTGCACAGTGTCGAGCTGAAATCATTGACTCTGCTTCCCTATCCTATGAATTGCCTTCCAAGGGTAATGAGTTTACATCAGCAAGGATGTATTTCCTAGATAAGTGACACCCTTTAAATCAGGAATAGAAGAAAACACTCCCAAAGCCGACCTACCACTAGGACATATGTTACAGGATGATGGCAGTAGTCCAGTGACTTACACAGAACTTTAGTCTTGAAGAGCTTGTGAGGAGCTGGACCTTTTTAATTGCCATAAGACATTGGTAGTTGTGGGGCGATGGGCTGATAAGCCCTGATGGGTTGAGGGAAATGCCTCAGCCCCCTGGAGGGGTGCTCCTAGCAGAGGACAAAGGCTTTCAAACTAAGATTAACATGGGATGGAGTGTTGTTAAATAATGACATGGCTTCCCTTTGCAATATCTTATGAGATATCATATGAGAGGGGAAATGCCATGTCTCTGCTGGGGTAACTTCTTGTCTGGCCTCCTCCTACCTCCTGGAACAATGTAGGGGTAAGAAGACCATGTGCTTTCTATTTTTCTATACTTTACTTTCTTTACTTTCTTACAAAGCTTATTCCTTTATACGTTCTATCTTACATCTTATGCTAACAGCTACTTTGATTCTTACTTTATAAGCATCTCCTTTACTAACTGTTTTGCTACCTTAATACTAATAACAGTAACTTGCTTTACACTTTGCTATTATATATTAGTTATTGCTTTCTCTTGCAATGTGCAGCTTCTTTTTTCGACATATGTGTTGATAAGAAGCAGCTCTGTTCTTTCCTTTTGTTTTGTGTTACAGAGAGAGTGGTGTGCAAGATATTTTATTGTCCTATGTTAGTGAGAGAGTGTCTAGATAAGTGTTTTAGGTGGCTGTGTTTTAGTTAGTAGTTCTTTGTTGCTAGTTTCTGTCTGTCATGAAAACGGGATACATTGCTGTATTGTAACTTGAGTTCAGTGTGTTTGTCTCTGTAAAATGTGATTTGTGCTGGTATCTTTTGAGGTCTTTTATTATCAATTAAATACAATCTTGCAGCTAAACGTTATGACTGGCAAAGCGGAACCCACAATAACTCTCGCATACTTGTATTAATAAATGGTATTTCAGGAGCTGTTCTGGGCAAAGTTCTTTTCTAGCTTGAAGTGTGGCTTCAAAGCAGAGGTTAGAAATCCTTTTCAAGCTAGAAAAGTTCTTTTTCTAGCTTAAAGTGTGGCTTCAAAGCAGAGATCAGAAATCCTTCCAGCCTGTGTGCTATCCCTGTCAGTAGGCAGTGCTGCGTTCATAAGGCTCTAATTATTCTGGAAGCGCTTATTTAGCTGATGAATTCTCCCCAGCTTAAGTGTGGCTTCCTATCAGAGGTCAGAAACCCTTCCAACCTGTGTGCTGTCTGTAGTCATCAGGCAGTGTTGGGAACATAAGGATCTGATTGTCTGGAAGGACTTATAGCTAATAATTTCTTATTTATACGGTTAAGACTAGAAATCTTTGCATTTCTGTCTCCCTCCTCCCTTTCACTTGACACCCAGGAGTCAAACCATGTGCCTAAGAGTATTGTCCAAACACTCCTTGAACTCAATAAGGTAACTAGTTCTTATAGGTTATACAAATTAATAAATTCTGTTAAGTCAAATCATCAGCACTTACCATATTATTATAATTATAGAGTCATGTTGTCTTCCTTAATAAACAAAATCTATCTAGTAGTTAAGCTATCCTAACCTCACTCAACTGACTTCGGTTTTCCTTCCATAATTAACAGGAAAAAGTCATGACAGCCTCTGATTCAGTAAAATCTATCTTATATGTGAGGATACTTAAAGGGAATCTTCTAATGCCAAACATAAATATTAGATCTAATTTTTGTGTGAAGTTTTTTCTAAAAAAGTTAAAAACAAAATAGAAGCATAAAACCTTCTCAAGTTTAGTACTGATACACATACATGTTTGCATTTATTTTTTAAATGTATTCCCAGGTCCGTTTCCATAGATAACTCGCTCAAATCATAGAATTGTCACAGAAGCATCATACAGGCTTGGCAGACCACCTTTATCTTCTCACAACATAACAAGAAATGGAGCAGTCTATTTTTAAAAGATAACATCTGCATTATTTTTCATAAAACTTTTTAATTTCTTGGGTTTGCAGCTTATTTTTTCCT
>JAOXXN010000471.1:62556492-62573480 GCA_026770055.1 Myrmophylax atrothorax
CACACTGCTAAGATTAGTGCTGGTAAGGCTGCTGATTCTGAGCTGCAAATAGACACACAGCTCATTAAAGCTACCTGGAAGCAAGTGTTTAATTTGACTTACAATAGACTTTAAATAAGAGTTCCTTGAGGCAGGTGTCGGATGGGTGTTATGCTGCTGGTTTTTGGTGAGGAAAAGAATCCATTTTCGCCACAGTAGAAGGTATGAATAAGCAAAATTTTGTCCCCTGAGAAATCTGGAAAAATAAAAAAAAAGTAGTGTATTAATCATTGCACTTACTCATGCTATTTGAATAATAATAACTGCCAAAATCAACCTTACCTTTGACCTTAGAAGCCTAATGGATACTACTCTCAATGCAGATAAATTACCATATACAATAATTTGCATTAAGAATATTACTTGGGCTCAAGCCAGACAATTTAAAAAGAAGAATTATGAATGTACAAAAATATCCTTACAGCTATCCCACGTGAAAATGGCAATTCACACATGCAATTTCCTCTAACAGTTCTCTTTCCTAATATCATCAAACACACCTTTAAAGTCTTTTTCTCAGAAGCTTCCAAAATCTAAGACAATGAACTAGTGAATCCAGGAGAAGACTCAGGCAGGACAGCCATTTTCTTTGATGAAAAAATTGAGATGAGCACATGAAGAAAGGAGGAACACTATTTCATGGGGTTTATTTTTAAAAGAAACACCATTTCCCTTTGCATATAATCTACTCCTACCCCTTAAGTTTAAGTCCTGCTGCTTGCAAATACATAATCCAATTACTATAAGCTTCACCTTATTATTTTAAAAGGCACTTACAATCAGTTTTACTGTTTCTGGGGTTTTAATCCATTCACAGAACTCATCCACTTGTAACTGGGCCCAGCCTTATAAAAACCAGGATTTAACAGATATCTGCCCAAATCTCTTCATCATGGAAAACATTCCTTTCGATAATGCTTTTAAAACAGACAAAACCATAACAAGGCCCACAGTTTTAATGGATTTGTGAGAATTAGGATATGGAAGCAGAACATTACACACACTGTTGCTCACTATTTCCTGGAATACACACAGCAAGAACCAGAGCTCAGCAGGTAATGGCTCTTAGGCAAAACCTCTCAGCTGTCTGGGTGACAACTCAACTGTACCATCAGTTAACCACCCGAATTAACAAGTGTTAACTCACCCAACTCTAACTCCACTCACAAGTGTTTGTGAACTAGTACATAGAACTCACTAAGATTCCTGGCTTTTTTTCCCCTTCCCCATCACAGTCATGCAAGAATCATAAATCTGACCAAGGAATTATTCCTTGTTGGAACTGAGCAATGTGCCCCATCACAGATACCCTCACAGCAACACAGCTTATTTTAAACTTCATAATAACTGAAAGAGCATCATTTCATACATTGCAAAGGAAGTGCAGTCAAACCACACCTGCCTGTGACCTTTATCACCCTCGTGGAACTTCAAAAAACAACTGTAAACCTTTCAATTTACATGAGTAACCTTTTAACACTTGCAAAGATACTCAGACTGCAAGGGGTAGAAATAACCATCAAATGTGAGTATGTCTCAACATTTCCAGGTACCAGTGTTAGTAAACTGAAATATCCACACTATGAAACCCCTGTTAGTTCTGGAAAAATAACCAAATACTCCATTATGCAGCCCTCATAACAAATGAAGAGGCTTCTGCTGAGAAGGTGGAACTTTTGTCACTGCCCTGGAAATTACCGAGCAGTCCAAGTATATTCCCTTTTTGAGCTACATATTAACAAACAGCGATTGAAACATCATCATAATTCTGCTCAACAGAAAAATAAACCCTTTCCAACACTCAGCCATACATTTTTTTAACATGTCACAATATACCATTTAAACTACAATGGCACTTTGTTGCAGTTGTAAATAAGTTGTCTAAAAGTTCACCATGTGATGGTTGGGGCACAAGGAAATGCCCATTTGGGCATTTCTCACACACACACTGGAGCTTCAACAGTTTAAGACAAACCTTAAATATTGCTTAACCTGTCTGCTGTATTCCCCTGTACAGTGGGCCAAAAAAATTGAAAATCACTCCCTGTATGACCCCAACTTGGTCTGGGACAAACTACACAGAGTCATAAATGCACAGAATAAAATTAGCACAAGATATCAAAGGTTCAGGGTGTAACCTCAGCTGCAATTCTTTCACCATTCTGAGGAAAACTCTGGAATTTATCTTTTTACATTTGCATAGTCCCTGCAGTAACTCCTGTGTGAAGTTTGCAAAGAAAATGAGGAAACACAAACTACAGATGCTACAAATATATTTCAAAACAGAGAACTTGATCTCAAACAGATCTTCTGAAGGTAGAGCCCTCCACAAAACCAGCTGAGGGCAGAGAGCAGAGATGTTCTTTGTTAAGAATATCCAAAGTAACTTTCTAATTTCCCCCTATTTTGTCTGACATTTCAAAGTAATCACTGCCAAGGAGCTGAAGGACCTTCCTCCACTCAATTTTTAGAAGTACCTCAATTCTCTTCTGAGACTCTCATGCAATGTTTGCCCTGAACTCAAAAGTGGGTCCATTTCCCACTTCTACTTCTGACACAGGACTGAAATACTTCCTACAGTTTCCTCAGCAGTTTAGGACCAGCTGCACAGTGCTGAAAACCTTCTCTGCTAACACTTTGTTTAACCTGGAGCAGCATTTCCCCACAAAGTCTCAAGTTTGTGCTTGTTGCCATTGTTTTCTTCCATACTTGCACACAGAAGTAGTTTTAAGCCCAGACACAAAGCATTATCTTCTGTAACACCAGTTTTGTGCTTAGTTTCTGTTAAGTCTTGGCTTCTTCAGTGCAAGTTGTACCTTGAGAATAAAGCCTTACCTGCAGTTACTCTGCTCACTGGTTCTCTGCATTTATTCCATTTGGCTCAAGCAACATATGAAGGAAAAGATACCTCTAATAATAGTAAGTGGTACTATTGAGGAAGTGATAACAAGGGGTTTTCAGGATAAAGATGGCCACTATCAGTATGCAGGTCCTCTTCAAGAGGAAGGATGGCATTGAAGAACTGGTAATTCTGTTCTAGCTATGAGAAGTGGCACTGCCCATTGAAGAACTGATAATTCTGTTCTAGCTATGAGAAGTGGCACTGCCATGTCCTGCAGATGTCTGTGCCGAAAACTGGGGGGGGAAGGATGCAAAGTTTGCCACACAGCATCTGTCTGCAGCTCATCTGCAAGAGATCTGTGGCTGCCTAATGGTCCCTGTTCTTGAAGACACCTGTGCCAGTTCTGTTATTCCCCAGAGTAAGGCAGCACTTGGATGATGGAACATTTTAATGCCCAGTCCTTGTACCCAGTCTGAAGTGCTAACACAAACAGATCTCCTTTTTTTCCTGAACCTTCATCACCAAAATCTCTTTATAACCATTGCATGAGAAATATCTATAGCTTTATCTATGCCCTAAGCCTCTACAGTCTTTCACAAGTTACTGAGGAGGGAAAAATTTTCTTCTCTAGCTAAAAAAAAATCTTACTCTGACTAGTGGTTCCTCCATGTGAGAAATGGAACACATTTCTCCCCTCCTTGGCTTATGCTGGTTTGACTCAGAAAATGTGTGCAGTGGATTGAGCTGACAGGGATATGAAGGCAGAAGCTTAAAGGACATCAAAAGTGTTATTAGCATTATGAGCTCTGTATAAATAGTCTTCCTGACACAAGTCTCCAAGCATCCTTCATCTCCTTGTACACAGAGATTAGAGAAAAGCTCCAATGCTTAATTGTGTGTCAAGTGCACAGTCAGCACGTTAAGGTGCAGTGTAGTCTTTTCCAATGGAGTCTTGAGCACATTCACTCCTGGCACAGACAATTCAGCTGCTGTTTTAAACACAAGCCTTGCCTGCCTCTCACTCCTCACTTTACATTGTTCCTCACATCAAAGCAAAACATGGAATGGTGATTTTTCCACCTTCCTCCTAAAAATAGTGATCCCACCAATTGGTTCATCCCCCAGCTTCAGTGACAGGCTGATGGGGAAATTCTTCTTTTACAAATACCCTAAAATAACACTAGAATTGAACTTCAGAAATTCAGATTACATACAAAAGTCAGTCCTTGTAAGTCCTTGGATGCCAGAAATGGGAATTTACCCCCAACTCTGTGACTCCCACCCTCATGTCTGGGAAAAAGAACTCTTCTGTAGTTATTGCACTTAGTTTGGAAAACTGAACTAACGTGAATAAAAGGCTTCATTCCTTTTCCTCCTAAAAATTAGGCTTTAATGTCACCTGGAAGATTTTAAAACAACTAGAGGTACAAAAGAGAAGGGATGTTAAGCTGCAGGAAAGTCATGCAGTGAAGTTGATGTACATCAAATACTGAGATAGAATTGAACTATGACTATAATCAGCTAGAATGGATACTAACCTGTTTTAAGAACTCCAAAGACACTCATTCCTACAGTTACTATATGAGGATTAAAACACAATTCTCATAAATCCTGTTCAGTTGTTGGAGTCTTTGCTTATGTTAAAATCTGAAAGTATCAGTGTTAGGAAAAAACATCATAATTTTCAATTATTTCAATAATTATTCAATTATGATTTTCAATTATTAAATTCAATGATTTTCAATTAGTATCAAGTATCTAAAACTTTCTGCCAGGGTAAGTGTGGGGTGGTGGTCTGATAAGCCTTGATGGGTTGAGGGAAAGGTCTCAGCCCCCTGGAGGGATGTTCCCAGCAGAGGCAAACTGATAAATGGTGGGTGTTACCAAAGAATGGACTGTTATTAAATTAGCAAGGCCTTTCTTTGCCGCACCCTGGACTGAAGGAGCCCACCCCCCTCAGGCATCTGTATCACCTCTCAGAACATTTGACTGTAGTCACAGGAAACCACCTGAAGGAAAAAGAAGTATGAAAAGAAATGCAGTTTTAACTGCAGGACAGAGGGGAAAATGCCATGTCTGTGTGAGGGTGGCTGCTGGCAGCCTGTCCTGCCTCCTTCTCTTGGAACAATGTAAGGGTGAGAGCCATGTGTGTTTTATACTCTATACTTTACTTTCTTACAAAGCTTATTCCTTTATACATTCTATCTTACATCTTACACTAACAGCTACTTTGATTCTTACTTTATAAGCACCTTCTTTACTAACTGTGTTTTGTTACCTCAAACGTTAACAGTAATTTGCTTTACACTTTGCTACTTTGTATTCGTTCTTGCTTTCTTTTGCAATGTGCAGTTTCTTTTTCAGCACGTGTGTTGATAAGAAGCAGCTCTGTTCTTCCCTTTTGCTTTGTGTTACAGAGAGAGTGGGGTGCAAGCTATTTTATCATCCTGTTATGACACAGTGTCTAGATAAGCATTTTAGGTGGCTGTGGGTTTAGTTAGTAGTTCTTTGTTGCTGGTTTCTGTCTGTTGTGAAAATGGGATACATTGCTGTGTTGTAACTTGAGTTCAGTGTGTTTGTCTCTGTAAAATGTGTTTTGTGCTGGTTTCTTTTTGGGGTCTTTTATTATCAATTAAATACAATCTTGCAGCTGAACGTTGTCACCAGCAAAGCAGAACCCACAATAACTGTCACATATTTATATTAATAAATGTTATTTTGGGAGCTCTTGTGAGCAAAGTTCTTTTCTAGCTATTCAGTGTGGCTTCAAAGCAGAGGTTACAAATCCTTCCAGCCTGTGTTCTGTCCAGCAGTTCAGCAGGCAGTGCTGGGTTCATAAGGCTCTGATTTTTCTGGAAGTGCTTATTTAGCTGGTAAGTTCTCCCTGGCTTAAGTGTGGCTTCATATCAGAGGTCAGAACCCCTTCCAACCTGTGTGCTGTCCGTAGTTGACAGGCAGTGTTGGGAACATAAGGATCTGATTGTCTGGAAGCACTTATAGCTAATAATTTCTTATTAATACAGTTAAGACTAGAAATCTTTTCATTTCTGTCTCCCTCCTCCCTTTCACGTGACAGTAGTATAACAAGCTGTTCAAAGAAGTGAGGAAAGTGAAGATAAAGGCTGAGGGAGGGAGGCCATAGCCCACAGACTGTTAATTTGTGAAGGCCCAGGGAGGGAGGCAACTCTTTGGGTGTGTGGTGTTTCTTTAAGTGTGTGATGCCTGTCTAAAGAAGACCAACAGCAACTCACTGGGCCTGTGATGTTTATCTCCTACGAGCCAGGCTGTGTCAAAAATGGCCCTTTATGCAAACACCCATCACTAATGCCTCAGGTTTGGCAGGGGCTCCTCCAAAGTGGTCCATGCCCCTCCAAGCCTAAATGATTTTGCAAAAAACCAGCACCTCCAGGCTCTGCAGAAACATCATACCTCTGCAAAAAAACATTATACCCCTGCAAAAACAGCCTCCCTCTGACACATGGGAGTCACCAGAACCTCCAGTAAGGTGTCTAGGTTTGGCCCAGCCCCCAGTTTCAAGCCCAAACTGCCTTCCCTCTCCTCCCCCACTCTTTCAAGCAAAGGGAAAAAAGAAAGGGGAAAAAAAACCTGAAAAGAGGAAACCAAGAACTTGAAAGAAACAGAATTAAATCAGAATATATATATTTTCTAGTGTTTACAACTACATATACAATTTATACACACAATCAGGAGCTCTCAGGAAAAAAAAGGAAAAGGGAAGGGGAAACAGGGACAAAGGAGGGACAAAACAAAAACAAAACAGACAAATACAATCAAACCCCCTAAAAACTGGCAAAATGCAATCTCACCAACAACTCTCTAAAGAAAACCAGCTCCATCTCACTCTCTCCCTCTCATGATCTCCCGCGTGGCTTTGATAAGAGACTGACACCTGGACCCCCTGCTCTCTAGCCTCGCCGGAAGAAGAAGGAAGGCAACTTCCTATCTCTCTCTTAGTTATACTCCCTTGTTATGTGGAAGAAAAAAAAACCAAGTCAAGTATGGAATACTTGGGAAATGGGCCTTTCCCTAGTTACCACTGGTTACTAGGGAAGGCCTGGATCAAAACTATCACATGACTGTAGACACTTACTTTTTCCTCTTTGTTTCCTTCTCTCTTTCCCCTTTAGCTCTCATTCTTTTCCCTCTTTCTCTCTTTTCCCTTACACATTTTCTTGGGTGGCTATATTACAACCAAAATGGCTAAATGCCTCTTTTCCTTTGCAATACCTTTACGCTTTGTATTGCCATATTACTATAAATAATAACTCTCAGGTGACAACAACACAGTGCTCCACTCTGAGTTAAAGCAGCTGTTAGAAGGGTTTGAAATTAGAGAAAGTAAGAATTCTTCTAAAATAATTAAAGTTATTGTTTATTGTGTAGTAGATGTACCAGATAAATTATCTGTATTTATCAGCGAGAATGAGTAAATAGGAGCACTGGCTCAGGCAGTATTAGCTATGATGTTTTGGGCTGAGGAAAGTAATACAAGCTGGAAATGCTTTCATTATTTTTTCCAAGAAATCACTACCACCTTTTCTAGGTTAGATCACTGATGCCAAAGCCAGCAGTGAACAATGCCATATGTTTCAAAAAAATGCAAATCAAATAGCACATGTTTGTAGTGTACTCATTCTGTGCTCTTTTTCCCAGGTAATGATTATTAATTTTGTTTTCACTCTTACCGTGTCTATCATCATTAAAGAACTGATCAGACTTTCTACTAGATAGTCTTTTTTTGGTGTGCAATAGGAGAGTCTCAGTCCTTTTATTGACACTCCTCTAGGTAAGTTTTTCTTATCCCTTCTCATTTTTCTTTCTCTTCCCCCATTGCACAGACTTAATAATTCACTAGTTGTGTACAGCTTCAATGTGATGTGTTAAAAGTACTCTTGGAGACAAAAGTCCCAACAGTTTTTCAATAAACATAGATGTGTTTATTTTCCAGGAGGATAAAACTGAAGCTTTGTCTGAGCTCTGTTGATTCTGCTCCTCATCATGCTTTTTCTACACACTAATTTGCAACTTTCAGAGGAGCACAGCATGGGCGTGAGTCAGCAGCAGGCTTGCTTAGGACTGCTTTGCTTAGCACTGGCTTGTCACACAAATATTTAGGGCATGCATTTCTGTATACTTTGTGAAGCTGAAAAAATTCAGTGTTTAAAACTCCCAAATATATAATTCTATTTAGTGAAGTCTTGTGAACTGAAAGTTGAGAGGATAGACCACATTTTAAAGGAGTCCTTTAAATGTCCTCTTAGTTAACAGCAAATTTGGATTTTCTTTCTTTTATTTTTTTCCTCCTGTACTCTTGGATACAAGTAAAATTCGGTTATAAAGGGATATAAAGAAGTAGATCTAATAGTAGTACACAGCTTAGCTGTTGAGATGCTAGCTTCAAGGAGATTTTAAAGTTGCTAATTGCTAGAATTGCTTACATGTCATTTTAAACAGCAGTCAGTGCTGAAAACAAGGTGCCAACCTGGATGGCTCCATTGCATGACACAGCACGGCTGCGTTCTTCACTTGTCACACTTCTGCTTCTGAATTGCCTGGTGATAAACCCTTTTTACTCACACATGAGGACTTGCTTTTAGGGTTTTCCTGTTTTGCCTAGGGTTGTAACTGCAGCATTTTAGCACAATTGTATTTGGTAGGGGCCCTGCAATTTGCTAGTCTGAAAGAGAGCAATTCTGATGAGGTCAAGCTGAGAGAGTTGGGGCTGTTCAGCCTCAGGAAAAGATGACAGAGGAGACCTCATCCTTGCTATAAGTATCTGAAAGGAAGGTATCCAGGGGATGGTACCAGGCAATAGGACAAGAGGCAATTTGTAGAAACTGATGCACAGAAAGTTCCACCTGAACCTGTAGAAGAACTTCTTTACTGTGCAGTGACCGTGCCCTGGAACAGATTGCCCAGAGAGGTTGTAGAGTCTCCCTCACTGGAGATATTCCAGAGCTGTCTAGATGCAATTCTGTGCCATGTGCTCTAAGGTCACCCTGCTTGAGCAGGGTGGTTGGACCAGATGACCCACCGCGATTCCTTCCAACCTGAACCATACTGTGATTCTGTGTAAGAAACTGGTTGTAAGAAGTTGTTATTTGTGACTCTTTGGAACCTGAGAAGATCAGGCTTTCCCTTTCTTTTTTGTTTGTTTGGTTGGTTGGTTGGTTGGTTTTTGGTTTTTTGGTGTGGTTTTTGTTGTCGTTGTTTTGGGGGGGTTGGGGTGTTTTTTGTGGTGCTTACAGCTTTTCCTATAACCACTTTGTAGTTTTGACAGTGAAAAGGTGAGTTTGATTTACGCAAGAAACGATTAGTAGGAGAGGTGCAATTTAAATTGGGAAGCATGCTATCATAAGAGCACACATTGAAACATGAGCACGCAAGCCATGCTCGGATCCAAACCTCAAAACTCCCAGTCCTAGGAACAGACTGTGCGTACCCACATGGATGGTGACCTCTGCCTGTTTTTAATTGTTTTTAATTCTCCGACAAATAAAGTATGAAGCAGCAAGAAGAGGGCTGCTCAGCCTTCCTGTTAGTTCTCATTTCTGTCCTTCAGTAATTAGAGGCTGTTCCAGCTCTCGCTGAATCCCGCAAGAGTCTTTGCTAGCAGATGATTCTTCACATTGAAAACAGAAACATCATAGTAAACTAAAAGAATGAAGCCAAAGCAAAACAACATCTCTCTCCCCTCAAAACTGAAGTCCAATAATCATGTTTGTTCCCAGTCACCTGTTTTCTTCAAGGGAAGGAGGGGAACATGGGCTGGCTGGGAAGAAATCCTGTGAATTAGAGTTAGTCATAGGGAGAGAGATGAGTGAAATTTCCATAAGAAAGAGGTTTGCTTAGCAGCTAGTGAGGTCTCCTTAGAAGCGATGCCATTGAAACAGGATCATAATTATAGGTTAAGCGTCCTGAAATAACACTCACAACTTTTTTTTTTCCTTAGTTCAGTAAATGTGATGTGAGGATTGTGAAGAGGAGTTAAATTAAATACCTTCTGAAAACCCTAAGTGAGCTTTTTCCTTCCTAGATATTATACCTTATTAACAGCATGCCTGCAATCTAGGAGAAGATATTCAATGATGCTACTAATACAGACATAAATGCTGCATATTTGTGTTAAAATCATATTCACCAAGGCAGAGATCTGATGTGTTTTGCAATATACTATCTGAACCTGTCATTTTTTAAATGATATGTTAGACTGAGGAGACAGAAAAAGAAAATCTATTCATGTACTTATTTTTTGTGGAGAAACACTCTCCTGAATTCTTCTTATCTGAAGGAGTGGAACCATGTGTCCTCATTTTCTTGGTCATGGTGTCAGGGTGGCTCATTCCTCTGTACTTGGGGATGGAAACAGTATCTGACACTGTAAACTCATCCAACAAGAGAAAGATCCTCTTCAGTCTCTTCAGGCAGTTGAACTCCTGTTACTTGAGAATATTTAAAATTAATTTGTACTCAATTATTAAATCCCTCTACTTGCACCTTCAAAAGAAAGCTGGCAAGTAGACTCTTTTTATTAATTTTTTTTTTTGCCATGGAGTATCAGAATGCAAGTGATGTGACTCAACATGAAGACACATATTTCCATATCAGCTTAGATTCAAAATGGGTTGGAATAAGCTTTCAGGGTTTGGATGCTTGTCTGAAGGATTTTCAGATTTTCTTAGAAGTAGTTTTTGTATCTGAAGAGAAAAGGTGCTCACATTTTTTTCAGAACTAGCTGCAGTTTGATGTGTTGGTGGAGATACCTTTTATTCTCTACTTCAAGTTACAGTGTCCCCATCAGATCTCTATGTCTGCATGTACGTGTGTGAGTGGGGAATGAGCCAAATGTTTCACAGTCTCAACAACTAAATTTAAGCTGAGCTTGTTTGTACAGCTGAACATTGGCTCCAGAAGGGATGTCAAGCATGAGAAATTGGGGGGTTACTGGTTTTCTTACTAGTAACAGCTTTCTCATCACCACCCCAAATGCCCTGGGAGGGTGGTGGGAGTAAGCTTGCACTGTGTATGGGTTGTCATACATCTGTTTTGGGAGAGAAATAAGTCATTTCAGTTACTGTAATTCTGGTACTATCTCTAAGCATTTGATTCACTGAAAGAGACCTTTCCCTATGGAAGTCTGTTATTTCTGTGGCTTTTTTTCTCTGGATCCATGCTGAGGCATGTGGCAGATGTAACTGCTTGGCATTACAGCTGGCTAGGAGCTTCCGTTTTCATTTTCTGTCCCTAAAGAAAAACTCCACAAAAATGAACCCCCAAATCCACAAAGCACTAAATACCCCAAACCCCCAAATCCTGTATTTTCTCAAATGATCTTATCTGATACCTCAAACCATAGGTTGATATTCATATACTTGATATAAAGCTCAACTTCTCTATATTCCCAGCAGTAAAAGTCATGGTTAGTTGTGGTCACTTGCTCGTCATGTTTCCCATATCCAAACTAACTTACTATGTGAGTTTTTTCTATCAGTGTGAAGCTGTGCAGTATGTTGTCTTTGTGCACAGGGACCTTGAACTCTCACAGGAGAAGTTAGATATTACTTGATCAAATCTTATTTTTATATGAAGAAGATCCACTGAGCATCCTGTAATATTCTACTTGTGCATTAATTTTCAAGATTTTGGCTGAAACACTTCAGTAATTTTTAAGAACACCTACACTGAGTTTTGTCTTTTATTTAATAACTTGCAGTAATCATTTGCATGTAGAGCCAAGTTGTAATATTTTAATCTAGAAAATGCTCTGACTTTATCTGTGATCTCTTTAAGAATGCTTTCATATTTCAGTGATGGACAATACATGAACAGAGAGATATATTAGATCTTTTTTTTTTCCTCAAATGTATTCATTATTCATAAGTAACTCACAGAACAGTCCAGGCAAACTAATTACAGACTATGGGTACTTTGTAAATTATTGAACTAGACTATTTGTGGCACGCTATTGAAACAAACTCTTCAGTAAGTGTGACTGGAAGTTCTGAATTACAGAATAACAAATTCAAAAAAAATACTAAATTCTAAACAGAGGATTTATGGTATCAAATTTTATTTATATAAATTTATGCCATGCTTTGTAGACCTTATTTTGCTAAAGAGCTAGTTTGATCCTGCAAAAACATCTGCTTGTGAAAAATGCCTGAAAGTTTTCGTATTTTTTTAATCTAATGCAGAAAAAGTAAAACAAGACTATAAGACACTCACTGTTATTCTTTAGGTGTGTTTTCAGACCAATAAAATGTATTGAGTTTGTACTCTTTGTCTGGTTTTTTATAGATAGAGTGTATCTCTGGTGTGGGTTAATGTTTTCTAGACATTTTTCGTTGCTTTTTTTCACATGAATTTGTCACACGCAGGATTTCAATCTCTGTTATCCTGTTCAACAGACAGCAACCTACTGAACTATTTTCTTTTAATATGCTGGCATTTCCTGCTGGTAAGTTCTCAGTGGAAAAGTATTGGATAAAATTGGTATGGTTTGTCAGCCATCTCAGGAAGGCCATTGGGGCAATGCCTCGGAGGGTTTACCTGTCACTGGTTGTACATGGATTTCATCCTTTGAAGCCAGCTGAGTTGAATGAGGTCTTGAATTTACTCTCATTTTGACTTTGAGAAAGTCAGATTGCTTCACTTTCCAGAGGAAATTATTAAAACACCTCTGTTTTTCCTTTGTTATTGGACGGATGCCGCAGATGCTGGTGAGAAACTTCCCTCCTGCTGCCACATGTCCCAGCTTGGTCAGTGAGCAGAAGAGCTCTGACAGGTGGGGCCTGTTGATAGTACATGTTTGTACTGTACTTAGAACCGCTGTAGGGTTGGTGCCATAGATTTCTGATGGCAGTATTCAGCAAGGAGCAGGACTGGAGATGGCTTTCAATTCAGTAGAAGTGTTTCTGTGTGAGTTAAATGCAGCTTTGTGGAATCCATGACTCCTTTATATAACTTTAATTTTCTCCCTGTAACTGAAGTGCAGAAGGGGAGACACCTAGCAGGTACTGGGGATATGGAAAGCTTGATACTATTTACTTCAGTGTTATCCAGGAAAAAGGATGGTGAAAGCACAGACACACAATCCCAGCCTTTGATGCAAATATTCTCCTTTCCTAGGGAAAAAAGTTGCTGGAAATGTTTTTATACTGGCAAAGCCTCAGGTTTCAATTTCTGTAATTTAAGGAGACTGACAGCAGCCAAACTGTTCCCAACTGGACATCACCAGGAAACAGGGCAGAATAAAGCCCTCAGGGAGCTGAATAGAATTTCCTATTCTAGGCTGAGAAATTATTTATCTTTGCTTCCTATATTGTGGAGATAAAAAAGCGAAGCCCTTATTTTCTTAGTAAAGACAATATGCATTATTAAATAGAACATCCATTCATATGTTATACTCTCTTATTTATTAATTTCATTTTTTCAACATCGTATTCACACACATCCTTTGGGCATTTTTTTTTCAGTGAGATGAGTAAAATTTGTTTTCTCATCAACTTTATTCATTATGGTAAAAGACCAGCAAGTACATTTTGCTTCTCTCAATGTAAATTTAGAAGAAATATTTGCTTGACTGATTTTATTATTTCCTCAGACTTATTTCAATTCCATTCTAAGTATGGATAAGTAATAATATAATTGTATCAAAGTTCAAGTAATCAAATGTGTAAGAACAATCTGAAACATATATGCTCAATCTCAGGTATGTTTGCCATTAGAACTAACATCCTCCTTAAGTATGCTGCTTCTCTTCATCTGCCCTCAGCCAGATATTATTATCTTGTTTACTATCACAGCCTTGATCTTATTTTATTTTTGTCTATCTCTTAATATTTAATCAAAATCCATTTCAGGAAAAGTGCCTAGTAGATTACCTGAGGGATGAACAAATAAAAGTTGTGGGAAGAATATTACCCCTGCCACACCTCATGAGGATGCAGATTTGCATGCGGTTGCTATTTTCAGTCTGGATACAGGAACGTCGTTATCTCAAACCTAGATGGGTGTTTGCCTTGAGCTCTCTCTGCAGAAAACGTGCTGCATTCCCATGGTTAGCATTGAATCTCTGACCTTTCCTGCTTCAAGTTTCCTGTTGGACTGAGCAGGCTTTCCAGCCTGCAGAGGTTGACTCTGACCCTGTGTGCAGTTCCTTGGCACAGGCTATGTTTAGTGCCACTTACAGATGGTTTCTTTACACAGAAGAACAAATGCCTCAGGCTCCCAAGGTATTCCACTTTCCCATGCAAGCTCTCCTATCTGCTCCACACTACAGAAAATGCTGTTTTAAGTGTTATACGGTTTAATCCTTTAGGAACAGGTGAAACAAGCCTTTTGATAACCCATTCTAGACCAGCTTAAGAAAGTCAAAAATAGGCAGAGTATTTCTTTTTTCCCTTCTTGATTTCTCATTGCTTGTAGTATCCCTTGAGATTAAGGACAGTGCCTCCTTAAAAAATCCAGAACTTGTTTGAAGCCCCTTTTCTCCTTGTGCAGTTACACTGTTTTCTTCAGAAAGACATGTTGAAGCAAGAGTGTAATCATTTAGCAGCCTTTCCTAACTCCTTCATTCTCCTCATTCTGCCAGTCCTCCCCATTCAAATGTCAGTGCTGCACGTGGCATTTCCGCAGTAGCAGCTGCAGTAGCACTGTAGGCTTTGTGCTGTGCAAAGTAGCACAGATGAGAAAACAGTTTTCTGAAAACCCAGCCCCTTATTTGAAATGGTCATAGCTGCTCAGGGTATGCGAGCAGCATATTGCCTCTAATGTGTAACAACTGTGAAAAAAATTGCTTGTCTCTCACATGCAGGACAGTTGGGCAGTACAGTCAATGCAAGGAGTCTCTGGAGCATGAAAGTGAATTGACTGACAGCTTTTGCCAAACACTGATGCTGCAGTTAAGATGTTACCAATCCTGGTTCTGGATAGCCCTGTAGTGTTCAAGGTGGGGTAAGGCAAAGAAAGAAAGGGTTTTTTCTGGCCAAGCCTCTGAAAACCGGCCCTGGATTGTAGAGTGATCTTGCTAAGCCTGCGGAGACATAGAAGCCTTTTCAGATTAGCAGCAGACAGCATATTCTCAATAAACAAGACTAAAATAATGCCCATGTTAACAGAACTACAGTTTTAGCTTACTGATGAAGTGGTTTCTAACTCTGTTAGAGTAGACACTGTAAATCAGCAGAATAAGACCCACTTCTTTGGAAGGTGGGAAAGGTGATGTATTTTTTTCTTTTCTCTCTCCCCTACTCAATACATAAGTGAATTGGAGGCTGTCATCTTGTGTCAATGACATTGAAGATGAGAAACAAATTAAATAGAGGACAGAAGTTAGAGCTACTTGTTTTGGTGCTTAGAGCACTGTTTCCCTTTATCTATGGTATGGGAAGGATGTGTATGAATGGCATGAGCATGTGATTACATTAGACATCTAAAAATAGGGTCCACATTTTCAGTCTTAAAATAGTTATGCATTGTGTGTGTGGACATATAGATCTGAGCTATATAGCTGTGCTTCATCTTTGTTAATGTTCAGTTATTATGCAAGACAACTGCAGTGGAGTGACACAGTTCTGATAGCTATTGGCATGTGATGCTAACTATGAAGCGTTAAAAAAATGTTTGTCCTCAATGTATTTTGAAAAGACAATCTTGCACCCCTAATCAGAGACCTTATGATTGGGCTTGTGTTGTGCAGAGGCTGGCTGGCAAAGTCAGCCTGTAACCCTGGCTGAGGAGAGGGGTTTGTGCACAGAGAAAGTGCAGAGCTGGGAGACCCGAGAGAAGTAGAGTAAGAGATATGGAATATGTGACTACCAGGTAATCGAGTAAAGAGATGGTGATGTGGAGGTGGAGAAAAGGTCCCTGTCCTATGTTCCATGAAATAAGTAGCAGTTTTGCCAACAGCAGCCTGACAGTCTATTGAATGAGGTCTTGTCAAGGGAAAGAAAAGGAACAAATTAAAAACAAACCCAAGAAGGTGAGAGAAAAAAAAAAAGGAAAAGGCAGAGGAAGAATTCATATAGCAAAATTAATGCAAGAAGAGACAGACAAACAGGAGGGACTGGGAGGGAGAGAAAAAGAAGGCAAAATCCAAAATCTGAGTAACAGAACTCTCTCAGTTTTTTGTTCATTATGCCTGTTTTGTGAACAGCTAGTATATTGTGAATTCACTTAAATATCTAGTAGAGCAGAACCTGTTTAACTGAATGCACTGAAGCATAACTGATTGGAAAGAAACAAGGAAAGAAAAATTGTCTTTTTTCTTTAACTGTAAGGCCTGAATAGATGAGGAGATCCTCTTTGAGAAGAATAGTACAGACAGAGCCTATGGAGGCAAAGTAAGCTGAATGACTCGTTCAAGGTCATCTCGTGGGCAGAGCAGGCAAAGCTAAAAAGCTTGGAGTTACATTGCACAGCAAATGAATTCACAAAGCTGACAGAGGACTCTCATGCTTTAATCCAGTTTTACAGATTGGGTTGTTGTTGTTTTATTTCAAATTAATTCCAAATATCAGGATGTTGCTTTTTCTCCCTTTAGAAACTTCTTTAATTTTAGAATGAAATGGATGTTCCAGTACTGTCTGAAGTCTCATAACAGTGCCTAGAATGGTCCTTCCAGTCTATTCCTCCCATCCAAAGCACAATCCTAACAGTTAAGGAAAATCCCTCTTTGCTCTGAAGTGTGGCTGGAGGTATACTGAGCCATCTAACATAGCTTAAATGACCTGACAATTCCCAGTAAAGAATTGTTGTACTCTGATACAACAGAGAAATTCCTCCTTGTATGGTTTCTTTGCAATGTCTGCTTTCTATACTTATATTGGTTAATATTTCTAAAGACAAAAATAATGTAACCATCAAGCACTGGAGGCCAAATTTCAATCTAATACAAAACTACTAATGGAACTTGAAGTAGAATTCATCTTTTAATTTATTGACTAGAGGGAGGGCCTCTTGCAAAGAAGTCAGAAGAACAGTTATACGTAAGTACTTCTCACATTAGCAACTCACTATAGTCTCTGCTTTAAACAGTGTTTGTGCCTTCAGGCTAAAGCATTAGTAATTCATATTAAATAATGTC
>JAOXXN010000471.1:62588531-62601212 GCA_026770055.1 Myrmophylax atrothorax
TGCACATGTTTCAGAAACATCTCAATCTTGGAACTGAATTTGGAGCTAGACGTTTAAAGAACCTTATATTTATTTGTTTCAGCTGGATTCCTTCCAATTGTTTTCTCATATTCCTGTAAAACGTCCATCAAAATAATCTCAGACAGCTCTGAGCAATATATTTTAAAACACTTCAGTGTTCAAGACCAGCCCTCAAAATCATTGCAGCATAGCATGTCATGAATGTGTACCCTAAGTGCTCATGTTAACTGGTGGGGATGTAGCTGGATCCTGAGCACACAAGCTAAAAAAAAATCTATCATGCTGCTAATGAAGAGTTTGAAGATACTTTGAAGATGACCAATCTCTTCCTTTGTTATTTCTAAAACAAAAGGGTATTTCAAACAAAAAAGCATCACAGCCTAGAGTACAAAGACATTGTCAAAGAAAATTTGTCCATATCCATAAAAATTGCTATAACAAGGCTTTCGTACTGAGTATTGATCGGGTATTACTTTCATTATTGGCTCTGTAACAAGTTACCTTGGTGTGTTGAAAGTGATTCTGGAGTGGGATATTTGTTAATTCAGTGTGTGACTTGGTTCTCTTGTGCTGAAGTCACTGCATGCTTTTGAAAAATCTACGGATTCATTCTGCAGGTGTGATGTAGGCAGGGTGAACTGTAGGACTCACCAGAGTTCCTTGAAGTACAGATTTCCACTTGCATGAAAGTATGGATCAGTCAGGGATTAATGAGGATTTTGTGAGTCCTGGGAGGTGATGAGCACACAGAGTGTTAAAGCTCCTGACAAGAAATGTTGTGTACTACACCAGGCTGTAACATGATTTTGCTAAATTATCTAAAATCCCCATATTGTGATTGCCTTAAATTTGCATTTCAGTCATCAAAACCCCAAAGGGAATTATTTTAAATTCACATGAAATATCCACATTCATGTTGTAATAATGAAGTTATAAGTTAAAAAGTTGACATGTAAGTAATTGTACTCTCTTGTTCAATCCTTCATAGTCTGTTTATAAATCAGCATTGCAATCTAAAAGGTCCTTTTTTATGACAGGAAATATATTTCTTTTTTTATTTCATTACTCTGTTTCATTAAATAAAGCTAAACTAGTCTGTTTATACAACTAATTAGTTTTGGGTTTGATAGTCTAAATATACCAGTAGTCCTTTATTTGGGTCTTTGAGAAATACATGAACTTCAGAAATGACAAGTCAAGAAAGAAAAAGCCAAAAGTTAATATTGTTTAGCTCTGTCCTGTTGGATAGAGTTATTAGTACAGTAATCTGCTGTCCACAGAGGGCAGCTTGAACAACCTTTTCTTTTCCTCACTATACCTGTAGACCCATTGGAAAACCATAAAGCTAATGCACATCAGCATCTGGTTGGTGGAGGATGTACAAACAACTGCTAAACCCATAACCTGGAAGGAGAATTAGTGAGAGAATAGTTGTGTAATGTATTTAAGCTATTTCTGGCCAGCTGTGTTGACAGAATAGACTAACCGTGAAATTGAATTCAAAGTGGGTTTTTTCCCTCTCAAAATAAAAAAAGAGAAATATGGTACAAAGCTCTATGGTCCCTCATTTGCATTAAGGTAGCTTTAATATGAGGGGCAAATTCTGCCCTGACTTTTTAGTGCAAAAGTTGGAAAATATGCTGCCACTTAAGTTTTTTTTAACTGAGAACAAGACTTGCTTCATTTCCATATTTAGTTTTGCATTAACTTATCACCTTCTCCAAACCTGAGCGATTCAGCATTGAGTGGTGAAGCCTTTTCAAAATCATCAGTGTTGAGCTGCTTTCCAAGATGGTTTTAATTTCTTAATGCATATTTTGGGCTTAGTGGAGCTGTTAGAATTTGTCTTTGTCTACCTGGTGGAGACAACCCATAATTTCTTTACTCCAAAATAGATCTTGACTTCTCATGGCATTTTGCACATGGAACATCTCCCTACTATTACTGTCTGATATTTAAATAGGACCCACTTTTTTGCAGGAAGAGCTTATTGGGAACACTAAAACTTTCCTAACATGCACGACTTTTCTCTCCTCAGTGTTGAAGTCCACCCACTCACAGAGTGGGAGCCTCATAACACAGGTAATTGGAGCGTCAAGTGCTGCATAACCAGGAGGAGGAATGCTTGTATGAAGACACTGGGACATGGCAATGGCTTTGGAATCCTCAAGGAAGCCCTGGGACATGCTGATGTCACAGGACCTTTATGAAGAACAGTGGTCTCCCATCTTCACGGAGCTCCTATATAGTCAAACCTGTTACATATTAGTTATGTAGATTTGGACTTTTTCTGAACCAGACATTTATATTTTTGTATTATCTTTTCTTAATAGAGGAAGGGAAGAAGTGGCTGACAGGTTCCACTTCTGTGTTATAATCATAGAATAGTTTGAGTTGAAAGGAACCTTTTAAAGGTCGTCTAATCCAACCCCCATGCAATGAGCAAGGAATAAATCCACATAAAATGCCTGAGTTTCTGCACAAGTGTGTACTTTTCTTTTTCCTAGTTCAGTGAGACAAGACCAGTTTCTTTGCAGTCTGTGTTCCTCATCTCCTACACATAATGTTTATTAACACTCAAAAACATGAAATGAAACAGGCTTTTCATCATTTTTCTGGTTTATATATTTATTTCATTACTCCTGCAGCAAAGAAGCAGTAAAACTTCACTATGTTACTTAGATACTTTTATTTTTATTTAAATAATCCAAAGATGTTCATGAATATTGGAAATACTAGACAGAGAAGGAGGTCTTTTGGATCTTATAGTTACATCAGCTCCAGATCTTGCTATGAGAGCAACGTGTAAATGCATCTAAATATGTTGCAAAATAATGTAATCATTAAACCATTTTTTTGAAAGGAATAAATAGAAAAAGAACAGGGAGTATTTTTACTTTTTATTGTATCAATGCCCATTAGAGATTAAGAGAAAAGCAGGCTAATGTGCAGTTTTTAATATTTCAAATGCCGTTTTCACATTTAGGCAATTTTAAGTTCCTGGATAACTGTGATTGAGGAAAGGTGTTCTTTATTTTAAATGTACTTCATAGGATCTGGAATAAAACAGCATTGTTTTATGATGGTTTTTGAGGCAGTGATTACTGAGCATATAGAAGAGTCAGAAATTTTTTGTATTCTGTGTGGTGACTTAGTTTGTGGTTTTGAATATGGCAATATCCAGAACAAGAGAGTCACTCTGATGATTGCCATGGAATAATCTGGAAGAGACATCAATATAGCCATGTAAACTTTTAGTAAAGATGTTCCCAATCTATATTGGGTTCACAAGAACTTTTCTATACAGTATTCTTTTAGCTTTCTCTTTGAACAATACTAACACTGCCTATGTTATTAAGGAGTCTTTAATGTTTTCTCGAGTATGCTCAGGTTACAGGTGTTAAACTTCTTCTACAATATCAAATGTTATTTGCTGCATGTACTGCAGTGTTCATACCCTCTGAGACCCTTTTGCAGACAAGAAATACCCCTCAAAGTATCCAGGCACAGCAATCTATTATCTTCCCAAAATTTTGCAAATTTTTGTAGACTTTTTGCAATTTTTCTAGACCTGAAAAAGGGCAATGAATAAAGTCTCTCTTTACCCTGCGGCCAGTTCTGTCCTACCTTTGACAGTCTCCTGCTTAATGCAGTTTGTTCTCTGGGCGAAATGACAGCTGTCTCTGCTGACATCTTTCTGAGGTAAAAAGACAAAAAAAAGCCAAAAACCTGAAAAAGCAATTTTATTGTTTTCTCCTTTAAAAGAAAGCCTAGAAGACGATAATAAAACAGCAAGCATTAAAAGTTGCTCATGCTATCCTGAACTATGGATACACTGTGGTGCTGGATGGGGTTGCATGATCCTGTATTTTCTCCATGCAGCCCCGATCCCATCTGATGCATGAAATAGGCACAGAAGAGAGGACAATCATAGCAATGGAGACCATTGCAACTGCTTTGACAGATGCAATTACTCGCTATATACTATTTAATACTTTTTGAAAGCCATTACTCGAGTGAAGGAGAGACCTTACATAGCATAGTTAAAATTCAGGGAGAGAGCAGCTACTTATTGTAACCAAGGTAGACTGACTTAGAGCAAGTCATTATCAACTAGATATCATCTGTACAGGTATATGGTCAAGGTGGACTTGAGGAATGAATTCTGATTAGATCTGAAGAGTGACTTTTTTTTTTTACACCTTCTTGTGTTGATGGAGATACTGAGGGATAAAAGTAGATTCTTTTTCAAGTGTGCTCTATTTGCTGAATACAGAAAGACAGAAATTATAATAATTTTATTATTATCTGTTGTTTTACTGATTTCTGCTGGTTGTAATGCTCTGCCTTATATTATCTGTGAAAAGAAAGATTAAAGAAGCACGCAGCTAAGAGGAGTCCATAAATTCTGGTGCTACCCTTTGTACCACCGGACTGTTGAGAAGTACTGTCATTTACCTGAGCAACCTAATCCCTTTTATGGTATAAGTAGTTTTGCAGATAAACATCTCCACTGTTGTAAGTGGAGATATTCTACATACACCTGTATGTGACAGTGTGCCCCTCTATTAACCATGACAACATGAATCTCCCAAGCAGAGCCTGTAAGCACAGTGTTTCCACTGTAATTTTTCATTACTGTATGCTCTATGTATTATCCTATATATCAGCAAGAAGTAATTGCACAGGCTTAGAGTGGTACAATTAGAAGCTTTATTATGCTACTTGGAGGAATATCTTTTATTAACATTGACAAGTTTCCTGAGAGTTTTCTGTGAAAAACAAAATGAGAACATGAATCTGATGATGAATCTATGAGGTAAATGTTTTCCAGTCCAAAGGCACTCTTCTAACTTCTTATTCACATTAACATATCTGTTGCGGCTCCAGAAGCTTCCTAGCAGTACTGCTTGCCTCAACAGCAAATCACTGCCATGAAAGGAAATACAGTAATCTTGGGACTTACAATAATCTATGAAGATGTAACTAATTATTTAATACACTAACTTTAAGATTGACAAATTTGTCAAAGTACTGACTGAATTTATTTACATATTTCTGTTATGATACTTAAAAATATAGAAATAGAATATTATCCATCATTTCTTAGTGCCCAGGTAGATTTAATCAATTTATTATTCACCCAGGGATGGCCTCTTAATGTTTAATGTGCATATTTTCCTGGTTAGAAATTAATTTTTTTAAATAGACCTCTATGTTGCAGCCATCCATCACACTATTTGACTGGTATCTTGTCACCAGAGGCAACATCAGCATGGAAAGAAAGGTGTTCTGCCTGCATAACACTCATCTAGAGTGGCATTACTCAACACCTTGCATGTGGTGTGGGATGACGGAGAATTTGAAAAGATGTTCTCACAGTACCTTGCACTAATGGAGCAGAAAGGAGTGAAATGATTTTGTTGAAACCTTTATTTGCAAATGTGGGTGGAATTCTCTGAATAATTTTGGTTGAAATGAAGCCTTTGCTCAGTTTCCTCCCCTGCCTGGGGGAAGTGAACCCACACCCCAGTTGGGAATACTTCAGTGAGAAGGCTACAACTTCATCTGGAGTAGTGTTACCACATGCCCTGGTTTGCATAAAATACTAACTTTATTTTGTTAATCAAGAATTATGTTGGCTGGGGAAAACAGAATGGGAGTGAATTCACAGTCCAGGGATTAGGAAACTCAACTGGGAAACATTTAGCCATTTTTTCTCTAAAACAGGCAGAGAATGGAGTTGAACCAGCGGTTTTCACTGGGTCACCCGCCCTTAGAACTGAAGCACATCAGGTGACATCCAGTCTTGTGCTTGGAGGTTACCATGAAGGAACAACAGTGCACAACAGACAGTGCAAAATAGGTTTGGCAACACTTCTAAAATTATTTCACCAATTATTTCACAGAAGTGTCTGACTTTCAATTTGATAGGCAATAGTGTTATCTAAAAAAAAAAACAACCAATACTCTTGCTATACCAAAGTTTGCTTCAAATATGTTATTCATTTTAGTATAGATTTCTGGAAAAGATCATGATGTTGAACCACGTCTCAGACATAATTCCAAGAGTGCCAGTTACAGGAGTCATGCAACTAGTCTGAGACCCATATTTTCTGTAGTGAATAATACGCAGAAGTAAAAATGCCATATTAAAAATACGTGGCCAAACATATTATGGCTAAAAGCAATACTGAAAACTTTATGCTTTATACACACAGAACATTGTAAAAATTAATTGGCTGACCAGATGCTCAGATCAGGCCTATTTGAAAAGAAATAATATTATCTTGATTTCTGTCCTGCATAGATTGAAACCAAACTTGAATTTCATGGGTTATGGTGCAATGTTAGATAAATATCTAGGATGAATGATTTTTTTTCAAAATGTAATTAAATAACAAAAATGTTTCTTGCAGTCTTACTTCAGAAAATATTTTTATGTAAAACTACTAGACAAATGCTGTAGTTATCTCTTCAGTTTTGTAGTGTTGCAGACTCCACAAGCTCAAATATAATGAGTCATATCCTAGTCTCCCTTACAAGGAGTAACAATCGTGTCATTGGCTTGAAAATCACAAGATGTAATTATCTATTTGGATAGGTGGAAATTGCCTCCTGATTTTTTTTAAGCTTTCTAGGGAAGTGGCTGAACTATAAAATGTGTGCAAGAGAACCAAAGGATCAAATGCAAGCAGGTCTGTGTGAACTACCCTCTCTTTTAGCTCATTGGAGGAGTTATTCTGTGCATGGAATAGAAGATGGTGGACCAGACCTTTGGCATCTGTCACCTCCATCAGTGCTCACATTTGGTTGTATTCCTCTTTAGATGTATCCTCATTAAAATCATTTATCAGCTAATCTCCTCAGGCTTTATATATCAAGGCCCTTAGACATCCTCCTCCCCAAAGAAGGGTCCCTTTCCTTACCCATCACACACTCTCAAGTCTTCCCTGGAGCTTTGAAGCTCTGCACCTTGCCCACGACTTGGCTACCTCAGGAGACAGTAGTTTCTCTTCTGCTCATAGTCTTAGGAGCCACAATTCACATTTTTAGCATCTTTTCTGAAGACATCTTGCTACAGCATGTGAAACAATGTTTCATTTGCTAGCATTTGTGAGGCTCTAATGGAGGTCTGTCTATGAAATATCCTGGAAACTCTCACAGAAATCAGAGATGTTTGTTTCTCTGCCTGTGGTAGTGCTAAATTACAAGCTCTTAAAAATTGAACACATTTATTGCGAGGCTGATTGCTTGAGTAAAGTAGCTCTTACTGCTTTGAAGCAATCAATTGGCTTTCTAGGATTCTGCTCTAACTTTAGATTAAATATGGCCTGAACCAGTGAAGTTCTCTCATGCTGTGGTTATTTTTTCTTGTGCTAAGTGGGTAAAGAATAATCTCTTGTTACACTAAGATTTAGCAAATAGATGCAGGTTCATCGATTTTAATGGCATTTTGTCTTCTTGGAGCTTACACTGAAGTATAATCTGGTTTGCCAGTGCAGTGAGGGCTCTGCTGGAATACAGAAGACTTGCACTGTGTTATGGGTTTAGCTGGTGAAGGCCTAAATTTAGGCTTTAGATTTGAGAGTAGGCCTGAGAATATCAGCTGACTTGAGCTGGGCTGGGCTGGCTGACAGCTGACTACTACTAGCCAATGGTATTCCATACCATATTCCGACATCATCTCAAAATATAAAAGCCAGTGTGGGAGTGACTTGGTCAGTTCCTTCAAAGCTGCTGTCCCAGGAGGACACACCGTGCTGTCCCAGGAGGGACGGGAGGACCAGGCCTGGCACAGGTTTAGCACCATGTTATCTTAGGGAAGTAAAATGTTTGTTCTCAGTCTTTCTCTCTGCTTGAGTCTGTATCTGGGGATTGAGCTCTCTGGAGTGACTTGTAGCTAAAATGGTGTGATTTGTGGTCGATGGGGAGTGGGGAGTTATTTTTTGTTATTTCTAACTTGTGTAAGTGTGTGTTGTATTGTAGTTTTCTTTTAATTTTCTCCTTTCTGTATAGGTATATATAATTAGTTTAAGTTTAAATCTTAGAGCCTCCAGTTTTTTTTCCTTTCTCCTTTTTCTCAGCAGAGGGAGGGAGGATTTGATTCTGTATTGGGCAGTTGGCATTTTGCCAGCTCAACCCAAGACACACTGTCAGGATGAATGAGTTAAATGTGGCAAAGGTGAGCCCTTGGTTACCATAACTGCAGTAGGAAACAGACCTCTGTGTTCACATTTAACCTGTTAAACGCTGGATTCATCTTTGCATGAAGCTGGTACAAAACTGAAGTCAGTGGGTTTATCCAACTCCATCCTTGATGTCAGAGAGAATGACTGATCCCTTATTTTGCCATTTTGCTGACTTTCCTTGCCCTCATATTTTCTTGACTAGTTTTGAGTGTCTGGTAGAATTAGAGTGACATCAGAGGCAGACAGCTGAGGTGGCTTGGTGTTTCTTTTTTATTTTTTTTCCCCAATAGAATCATAGAAATCATAGAATCTGACAGTGATTTGGATTGGAAGGGACCTTAAAGACCATCTAGTTCCAGCCCCCCTGTCAAGGGTTTGGATGTCTTCTGCTAGATGAGGTTACTTAGGGTGCTGTCCAACCTGGCCTTGAACAATTTTTGGTGGGAAGGAGAAAAGCTTAGTTTTGGAAGAGAATGTAATGTCCTGGTCCTGGTGTCAGCTTTTCTGATTTGTTGTTTGCTTGTTTTGTTTGTGGTTTGGAGCTTTGTTTGTTTATTTTGTTTGGTTTGATGTTTTTGTTTTGCTTTAGTTTTTGGGGGGTTTTTTTGAGAAACTTACCCAAAATTGAATGAAGCCATGAGATTGTTACATGCTGCTACTTCTGTTAAATAGTATTCTGACACTTTCACCCCTCAAGTTTCATATAAATCTCTGTGTATTTGAGCTTAGATAACTTCTGGGTTTCCACCTAACACTATCTGATATTTTCATCCCAATAGGAGGAACAAAAAAAGTCTTCTCCATGACAATCCTCTCCACATGCCTTGACTTTATGGTTTTCTAAATCTCTCATATGAAAAATAAAGGTAACTTACTACCTGCTCAATTGCCATCTTCCCAAATCAGGCTGAAGAATTGGTGCTTGAGTTGCAGGCATTTTGGTTTGTCATCAGGCACTGGATATATATGATATTTTTAACCAAGAATATGCAGCTCTGTTGGAAAAGGGGTGAACTGAACATTGCTAAGGATTCCCCCGGCCATTCTCAGAAATAATTTGATTCTATCAACTAAGCAGCAGGGAGGCTGCAAAAGACTTAATTTCTTACTTCTGTTATCTCCTTTCATATGTTTGTTTGGCATTTTTTAAGAATAAAGTAACACTTTCAAGACACAAATTTTGGTGCTGTGAAATGGAATGATGAGGTTCAAACTGGTTTTACTGAGCTGAGGGTTTTCAGCCAGACTTTTTAATGTGTTGCACCTACTCTGTGCACACCACTGGTGTGCAGTCTTCTTGGAGTTCCTAAATGTCCACTAAAACTTGTAACTGTGAAGCAGGTACATGAATAGCAAATTAAAATTAAGTTGCTCTTTCAGAATGTTATAGACCATTAATTGAAAACTACTTGTCCACGTTACCTTCCATGCCTCTTGGGTTCTAGTCTGCAAGAGTTAAATGGTGCAATTTGAAAAAGAGAGGCAAAGCATAGCAGGAATATGGTCTCCAATCCTGAGAAAAGCAATCCTTAAAACTTTTTGTACTGTTTACTCTCATCTGATATTGAGTAAAAGTTTATTTTCCCTTGCTTCAACTGTGGTGAAATGCTAAATGTTCTTGATGAATGAAAAGTAGAAAAAAATTGTAAGAAATATTTGGCTCTAAAAGCAGAGAATAAAATTACATAAAGGTGATTTTAAAAAAATGCAGATCAAGAGCCTTCTGTTAGCTAATTATGAAAATTAAAATAATAATTTTTCCAAGCATAGTGATGCATCATTATATTAATAAGTTAGTATTATTATTAATTATTATTATAATATTATATTTATAAGTTAATACTGAGCCAAAATGCAGGTACTTGGACCATAAATCTTAGTTATAGTAAAATAAACATTTGAGTGATGGTGGTTTGCTTCATGTCTTCAGAGCCATTCATTAACGAAAGTAGGAGGTTTGTACTTCTTAGCCATGCATCAGGATGAAAAGTCAATGACAAATTTATAAACAAAGATTTAATATGGCTGGTTCTGAAGGCATTGAAGTGATGGCTTTCCCAACAGGAGACTACTGAATGAAAATTTGATCTTGATATTAAAACCTCAAATTTAAAAAGGCAACAATATACATGTTCGTTGATTTGTTTGTAAAGCAGATGCAGGTAACTCATTTCTGAAAGTCTGAAATAAAAAGAAGGGTACTTTAGGTTGGAACAAAGCCAGAGATTTATAAGAATGGAAAGATTTCAATGCAGAAGATCTCTAAAGGTAAAACCACAACCTTCCAATATACTAAATTACAAGGAAAACTACATATCTAAAGCAACTGAACCAGCTTAAAAGCAGCTCAGCCTCTTTCAGTTACTTTATTTGTGGATCACCTGACATTTTATTGCTCCCCAGTTTCTGTTTCCCTCTAAACAGTTAGTGGCAGATCCCTTTGTAGCACCAGCCATTCAGTTCAGCTTGAGACAGAAACTTCTCCATTTCTACCTTCAACAGACTTAATTTGAATTTTCACCAATCTTAACAGGAAAAGGATCAGGCCCCAGGTCACCACACAAGGATCCTCATTCTGGTTGTTCAGTGCAACGGGTTGCCGTGAGAGTTGCCCCCTTAGTCTCTTTTTAGCTTGGATGTCTGCCTTCACTCCCTCCCTCAAATTAAAAAGCCTGTAAGTAAACCAAACCAAACTTTTAAACACTCAGCTTCCACATAGAATATGAGGGAGCAGCAAGGATAACACAAAATGAATAGCAGGAATCACAAAAACTTGTTCCTGTACCAGAAACCCTTAATTAAATTTGGTTACCTAAAAACTAAAAGCTTTCTCTGAATGCTGCACTGCAACTTGAAGATTAAATTAACCGCTTCCATCATGATGTTTTTGTACCACTAAAATGAAACTGACTTCACAAAAAGAAAGTCACAATCAATATGAAAATGCAATCTCTTAGAATTTGGTTAAGTATGTTACCAAGTTGGAAATAATCACAAAATGACGTCCCTAAATTCTTTGGAAGCAAGGCCAGCATTCTTCAGTGAGAACGGAAAGCTTTGGTTGATTCCATTAGCACATAAACATAAGCAGCATTATTCTCCCTGAAATCTTGCAGGGCCTTTCTGTGCTTGACCATACAGTGAAGCACTGTTTCAATGAAGATGCTCTCAATACCTTCTATCTCCTGAAGTCCAATGATCCAACTGTATCATCTCACCCAGCATTTAAGTTTTAAAGGTGACATTGTTACTAGAACTGCAAGAGGCAAATTGCTTAATATCTTCCTGACTCTCCCCAAAAGACCAAATATTTTGAGTTAGTTGAAGATTTCAGATGGTATCGAACCAAATCCTCTCACTGTTATACCTTTCCAGAGTCATGGGATGAAAGGAGTGAGATTGTAATGGTACCCTAAAAGAAGATGTTAGAAAGGGAAGTTTAATTTTGAATTACACTCTGACTTCCTTAAGATTTTGGTCTTTCAGAAATGTTAAAAGCATCATACAGACTTTTACCTTGTGCTTTTAAATACTGTGGGAACCTTATTAATCATCCTGGGTAGGTTAGACACTCAGCCTCTTGATGACCACATTTCTTTTCCCTTATGATTCACCAAAGCCAGTAATCGCTATCTGATTTATGAGGCTCTCTTGTGAATGAGACTGTCAGGTTTTCAGCTCTGCTCTGTAAAGCCTCCTAGTTTCAATCTCACATGTACTTCAGATAATTCAAACAGTTCTCCAAGTCTTGGATGTTAGAACAACTTTCTCAGAGTTACAGCAGTATGGATGAGATTCTGGTTTAATGGGCTTATGACTGTTATTAGGGGGCTAAACCATGGCTGTGTAGCAGTGAGAGAAGGTTGTAGAAAGAAAATTGTTCCTTTACATAATCAGGGCACCTAAACCAGCAGGTATTTCCTAGTAGATGAGACCATTATAGAGGAGGTAAAAGAGAGATGAGAAAACATAGGAAAGAATATTTACCAGTTACCTTGTGATCAAACCACTGCTCCCTTTCACTCCTGCTGGTCATGCCCAACAGCAGCTGGTAATGCTTGTTGAAATCTCTTCTTAAGCAGAAGAGATGCCTTTTATGTGGTGTCTATCTCTTTTCACAATACAGTGCTACACAAGTTTGGATTTCTCCTCTTCATACGTGCTTGCATTCGTCTGACCCTAAGAGAATGTTTAGTGCCATTTTATCATACAGAAGACACTTCTTGTTTATCTTTTTTCCTTCAAGCTGTCATCTTGGTGAATGGCTGTGAAGGCTTAGGTAAAACTAGCTCTTAGCAGCCTCCTGCAGTTGTATGTTTGACATAAAAGGTGTTGTAGTTTTGAGATGTTAAAGAGAAAATTCTCTCCCCTGCCATTACAGAATTCAAAGACTGAATGCCTGACTCCCCATGCTATTAGTTAACAAAAGAAGTGGTCAACTGCTATGAATTCCTGCTTGATGGTTTTG
>JAOXXN010000471.1:62601312-62624861 GCA_026770055.1 Myrmophylax atrothorax
ACCTCCGCCCCCCACCCCAGTGTATTTACATGTATGAGATATGCAACAGAAAGTGGACCTGAGAATTTTCCTATCAAGTAAAAAGGACAGAGAAAAGAGAATCTAAATTTCATAGATGGTTATGGGGTCAACCATTACAAATCTCCACAAAAGATCAAAAGAAATCTCCTTCATGATATTTCTGTTTTGTCTCCATCTTCTTTATGTGTATGTGCCATTACCTTGGTTTCATTGCTATTTAAATGGATTTAGTGTAATTAGTATTGGAAACATGATTTCTTTTATCAGATTACTAATGACTTAAAAATACTGAAGTCTGCTACAAAGGCCATTTATGTTGGGAAAAAACCAAACTTCTTATATGTTTTGAACATAGCAATAAGCTGGAATCTCCCTCAGTAAAGCATATAGATCAGGATTTTAGTCAGAGATGGTTCATAATGATTTTTTCTTTAGGCTGAGGAATGTGGTGGGTGTGTTCTTTAAGTTCCTTTCTCCACCTTAGCTGACATAAAAGATTGCTCCTCAGATAAATTATAGAAAATTGTACTTGAACTGTGATCGAGGAACATCCTGAAGTCTTCCTGAGGACAGACTGTTTAATTTCTGTGCATTCAGCAGTGCTAACTAATTTAAAAGGTTTCGATTTTTATATTTTTAACTTCTTTTATGAAATGTTCCAAGACATTTATGAAAGGTAATTTTTATGACTGCCTTGTTTCCTCTTAAATCTATAATGTGAAGAACACCATTCCCACTGCTCCCATGGGAGGTAAGGGAGAAGCAGGGAAAAGCCTCTGACACAAAGGCTCTAAAGAGGAAGGCTTATGCCACCCACTTCTGCCCTTAGCTATGGTGAAATCTCATACAAGTAGATTACTAAGGACAGTAGAGACCATTATGATAATCTACTCTGACTCTGCACAACACAGACCAAAGACCTTCACCAACCTTTTCTGCAGCAAGACCGTAACACTAAGCTGTAGTCTGTCTTTTAAAAAAGCACTCTAACTTGATTAGAAGTGTTATAACATCCCTTAATAACTTGTTCTAACAGCTAGTTATCCTCTTTTAAAATCTGTATATTCAAGTATATCAAGATACAGTCCCTAAAATTTGAAGCTCTATTCTGCCTCGAAGAGTCACAATTCTTCCATAATTAGGTACTATTTGATTGTGACATTAGTCTTTTAACCTTCTTTTGAGAAGGCTAAATAGGTTGTTATTCATTATGCTCTCATGTTAAAGCTCATTTTTCAGAACTCAATTCATTCTTGTAATGTTTTTCTAGCTCCTTTCTCTTTGCTTTTTCTTTGGATTCTTTAAAGTCACCATTCCAATAAAATATCAATCATCACATTTAACTCAGGAAACCAACCAATTAAAGCACTAGTGTGCTTCAACATTAATGCATAATGGACTGGATAAACATTGAACTAAATATTTAAGCCAAGAAATCAATTACCAGAACTTGGGGTAGCTTTTCTTCACTATTGCACCTCTACAGTACTATCCAATACCTTATAAATAAGATTATATTAAGCAAAGTGAGTATGATTTAAGGTTAGAAATAACTGATATGATTAATCCTGCGTGTTAATTCTGGTGATTTTATCCTTCAGGCATCCAGTAGTCCAAGTACCAAGGAAAATGAATAATGAGTATGGTGCTCTGTAGTTCTGTATTGATCATGCTAGAATATGTGCCATGTAAATGGATGAGACCTTTAAGATACATTGCATAAAGTAGAGCTTCTATGATCAATTTAACAAGTATATAATTTAGCTAATCCATGAAGGACCTTTGTTTTGAGCTGCTGTGATGCTATAGAGTTCTGTGCTTACAGAAGAATGTAAAATGATAATGATGACTAGGATTTTCTTTAAATGCCCCATCTGTGCTCCACATCCTCATGAAGGTTATGATGAAACTCACCACAGAGATCTCATCCAAAGAAAAGTCCTGTATCAAATATTTATAGCACAATGATTCTGTGGTAGGTTTGCCTTTGACAGCTGCCAGACACCCACCCACCCACTCTCTCCTTTTTCCTACTCAAGAGAGGGAGAACAGAGAGATCATTCACCTAGTGCCATCATGGGGGGGAGGCGGGGGAAGATTTGGATAGTGAGAAATAACAAAATGGAAAACTTTCTCCCCATCCATCCTTTTTCCCAGGGTCAGGTTCACTTCTTCCTTCCTGACTCCTCTAACCCCTCCATGTGAAAAAGCATGGGCAAATGAGGAGTGAAGATTTATGATCAGCCCGTAAAAGTTCTCTCTACAGCTCCTTCCTATTTAGACTTTTCCCCTCTTCCAAGTGTTGGTTTTCCACAGACAGTGGCTTCCTTTGGGGATTATTCACCTGCCCTGGTGTGGGGTCCTCCAAGGGCTGCAGTGTGGATATTTCTTCTGACACGATCATCCATATGCTGCAGGGGAATCTCTGCTCCAGTTCCTGGAGCGTGTCCTCTCCTTCCTTCTCTGTTGATCTGGGTGCTTACAGAACTGTTTCTCACTTTTCTTTCCTCACTCCTTTCTCTCTCCACTGTGTGGACTCTTCCTCCTTCTTTCCCTTTTTCCAGCTTGGCTGATGGGCTCAGGTGTGTCCTGCAGCAGATCCATATCCAAACTTGGCTAGAGCCAACTGTGTTCAGCACGTGGCAGCCCCAGCCTCTTCTCACAGAGGCCAGCCCTGCACATCCTCACTGCCAACACCTGGTCACAGACACCCAAAACAGATCCAGTATATCTCCAGGTTTTTAGGTTTTAGCAGCTTTGCAAAGGACTCAATGGGTTCCCATCAAGAAATAAATTATTTTTGTTATGTATATGGTGCTTGAGGAAAAAAAATGGAAAGGAGTTACTGCTTCATCTTGAGCTACTGAACCTCCTGAAGCATCTTCAACAAGATGCATGTGCTCTCCCTTGGCATGGGTGTCCTCTGCCTGGCTGACTTCCATCAGCTATAGAGCAGCCATTCACACACTGCATGGGATCTGTAATCCTGGAAGAAAGTAGACTTATGCTAGTGGAGCAATTTGCATGAAAACCCAGAGATTCCTCCATTCTATGTAAATCAGGCCCTTTATGCTCTATGTATAAGGTTAAATACATGGAGTGATTCGATAATTCCAGTATCTAGCCACTAAAGAAATATGTCATTGTTTGAAGGTGAAGGTTACATTGTGAGGATTACAAAGCAATGCAAAGCATCTCCGTGTGGTTGTTGGAATTTTTTAATCAAATTCCATTTCAGTGTGAATCACTTTTACTCACAAATCATCTGCCTCAGCACACATATTCAAAGGCTAAACAAAAAGGAATAAGAACATCTACCAGATGCCTCCAGACATTTGTTCAGTCCTTCCTGTGAAGTGGCTTGAAAAAACCATTGCATCCCAGCTCACCCACTTCTGCTCTTTTTCACTCATATGATGGCACTGACCTTCACCCCCGAGATAACCTGCAGAGCGGAGTTAAAGAGATGCAGGGGATGCTGTAGAGAGAGGCAAAGTTGCATTGCACAGGCTTTGCACAGCAAATGTGCAGAGAGGGGTATATTCTGGGGTGAAATAGCTAAAGCACAGAGTGACATTATTTCACTGTGTATGTCATTGCAGTTGTGTTCCAAGGATGCAGAAGGGCAGGTCCCTGATGTGGGATAGCCACTTTGCGTCCTTGTTTTTCTGTTTGTTTGTTTTGGCAGTGGTTATTTCTACCTTTGAAATGTTATTTACATATTAGACTAGATTGTAACTCTTGCAAGGTGTCCAAATCAACAGACCAGCTTCCCACTGAAAAGAGAAACAATGAATCAGAGAGCTTTCTTAGATGAGCCTGTGTGTTTATGTGAAATGTTTACCAGTCCTTGTTGTTTGAACAGAAGGAGAACAGAGATCATTGCTTTGCATGCCTGCTGGGAGGAACAAAGAAAAATTGGTTTAATTTGGAAGAGAGATTCTGTCTGGATGTTAGCAAAAACTTCGTAACTGATAGGAAGGCAAGAGCCCAACTCAGGACAATGTATCATTGAAACCTTCCAAGAAGAGGCTGGGCAGCAGCTGCGAGGGCTGCTACAGGAGCAGCTATTCTGCATCAGACCAGGGATGTGCCCCAAATAATCTTTTGAAGTTTTTGTCTTTGTTTTTGTGGTTTACTCTGTGCAAGATATAAATAACTGGTGTTTAATCTTAAAGTACACAGAAACATTTTTTTTTTATTTCAGAGGAAAAAAATAAAAATTAATACTCCAAACAAAAGCCTGTTCAATGAAAGAACAGCACTGATTTGGACAAACCATTCAGTTCCAGACTCTCATGTATCCTGGACTGGCTCCATGACTTTCGAACTAAGGTTAGTCTCTACATGGCTCTAAAGCAGGAACCTCTCCACAGTGTGTCAGGCTTTAAAGGCTGCTTGTTAGACAGAAGTACTTGTGATGGTACCTGGTGCTGCAATACCAAGTTGCAGGTGGAGCTGTGAATTTCTCTTTTTCCCTTCTCCTCTGTAATCTCCTAATTTTTTTCAGTCCCTCTTGCAGCACTTTTGTGCCTATCTCCAGGATGTGAATTTCAGTGTTACAATTCCCCCAAATCATTACAACATTAAGAATTTCCATCTTGGTACATCTGTTGTGGAAATGCTAGTGATGTGCCTATGCCTCCTACATTTTTCTGTAATAGAATTTTCTTTCAGATGACTGCAGAACATCTATTTAACCAATTGATAAAACAAGTAAGACAATTCAGTGGGAAAGCCAACTGCTGAGTATAATCAAGGAAACCTGAGAACTTTTTCTTCCAAGCAGATCTGGCAATTTTCAAACCAATTTCATTAATCAAACAAAACCAGGTTGAGGAGCTAAAAATAGAGCTGTAACCTTAAATGCATTTTGTTCTGATAAAAATTTTGTCTCACTCTTCTTTCTTCCAGGCGAATTTTAAGCAGAGTGTAAGAGAAGGTGAATTAGAGAAGGCTGCAAGGTTCTGCATGAATGTGAATTAGAAACTTTCTGTGTAACAAGGATAAGTTTTGAAACTAGTAGCAAAAAATGTACACTTCAAAAACCATTCAAATCTACATTATCTTAACCAAAAATGTTTGTTGAAGTGGATTGACTTATATTTAGAGCTGTGTGAACTAGACAAAGGAAAGGTTCTATTTTTATTGCTATTTATGTTTAATGTGAAAGAAACAGAGGCTTCCATATAATTGCGACCTCATTGTTATGCATGACACAAGTAGAAAATAGATCTTTGCTAAGGAAAAAAAAAGATAGAAAAATTTGAAGGTATGTATTCACATACATAAGGATAGAGTAAGGTGATTAGAGTAACTGCCTGAAATATTTGAACTCAAAGGTGCTTTTACATTATTAAAAAAAGACATTTCAGGCATCTGAGTATGTCTCTTTGTGTGGGACTGTCTATAAAAGTGTAGCCCCTAAAAAGCCAGAATTATAGAATGACATGAGAAATATTCTCTTCTCTGCTAGCAAATAACATGACCATTGCTGAGGCCTGACCCACACCCCTCTTAGCAAGGGGCAGCTTCTTAGGCTTTCTACTATAGAATAATGCTTTGTGAAAGGTATAATGGGGAATAAATGCCCTTGACTTACATTACCTGAGTTTATTGAGTGTTTCACTTCACTGATCCTCCAATACAGCCAGATCTTCACTCTGAGAAGTTGGATTTTTCTAACAGAACGCATTTTCTTTGATCTATCAGAGGAAGCTGAGCATAAGTATCACTAGGGACTGAATTTGGTTTGTATATTATTGTATTTTCTTCAGTAATTTCTGTTAAGAACAAGAAATATTAAGCCATCTTGCAATACTTGCTTTTGTATTCTACAGTATGAATGCAAAGATCTGACTTTCTCCTGAATCCTTACATAGATGTACACTCAAGATAAGGTTTTACTTCTTGAGGTGTAAATGGTTACAAGAAGGGGAGGGGAACTTAAGGCTTAGAGCAGTAAGAGCAATCTGGATGCCAGCTGCTTTTTATGAGCATTATAAAATCAAAGGGAAAATGGGATGAATCAATGCATGGAACACTGAGGGCAGTATAACACATACTTTGATCCTATAGCAACTGAATTATTTAGATTTAAGAGTGGAAAATGATCTGTCTGCATAATTTCACCAGCAATCTCAAAACCAAGGAGCATTTCATTTCCTTACTTCCTTACTTCAGTCAATGGATGGAAACTAACAGTAGGACTATAAAGACTGATTTTTATTATTATTATTTAATAAGGTTTCTTTTAATATACACAGCTAAGTCTGTTCTGGAGGGGAAGAGCAAAATACAGGGATGGAAATGATATCAGAGGTTAACACTCCCTGTGATGGAGTATTTATTAAAGCAGTAGTGGAACAAATTCTTCATAGAGAGCCTCTTGGACATGCCATCAGATACTGGTGAAATCCTGTGTGTGCACAGTCTGGACAAACAAGCTTTGCATGTGAAGGCTCTGCCACAAGCATTTGCAGATGTCAGGTTTCATCTCCTCTGCCTGTGAAGTCCTGAAAGCAGTGTGAGGCTGAGGCCCCTCAGCAGATGTGCCCTTGTGTCATCTCACCTAATATATGCAGGGCTTAATATATTGTGAGATTTTTTGCTTATGCTCCTTGCAAGACTTTCACATGAAAGTTCTCCAAGAAACTGTGCTTCATTTTATTCTCTGCTACAGCCTTGCTTGAGATGCAGGGGTGGTTTGCTCGGACTCACCAAGCAGCCAGTCCTCATTCTTGCTTTGTAGCAAATGCAATTTGGCCCAAACTATGGCCACAGCCATTATTCACACAGAAGCATATGTAAATAGGTTGATACAACCCTTCTCCCATCTGCTCTTCAAGGCTGTGGAAGATTTCCCTTAAAGTCCTCAAGGGGAGTTGTTGCCTGGCCAGCCATGCTATGAGACTGTGTGTCCCTGTGGGCCTCTAACCTGGTTTAGTCAAAACTGTTGCCCACCAAGTAAAATTACTTACTTGCTGGGCCACTGAAACTGTGATTTTTTTCCTGCTTCAGACTGAGCATTCATGATTGAAGCTCAGGTCTTCCCTTTCTTTCAATTCTGTAAGTTTTAAGTTCCTGGCTTACACTTTACTCTGGGCAAAATGATGCTTACATAATCCCAAATCTTCGTTTGTGAAGCCTAGACATCATGATGATGATAATATTCTCTGTATGGAGGAAAAAATTCCACTTGTGAATGAGAGTGGCTCTCCCCTGTCAACTTACTCTGCAGACCACTATGGTTAGAGGAAAGTAATGTGAAATAATTTTCAAATTTCTTCTGCAGAGAACCCGAGTGACACAGAAAGTACAAATTCTGCCCCAAATATACCTTTCCTGTAGCACCAAGGAAACATAGGTACCCTCTTGAAACTCAGCTGCCCAACACCTAGAGAATATCTTCCTGCCTCATACACCGCAGAAAGATTTTTCCAGCAGCATTGTGGTTAGCATATATTTTGTTGTTTTGTTTGTACTCTTCTGCTCATATTGCATGAGCTTTCTGCCCTCATAAAATGTATAGGGGAGAAAATGGTTTTATTTGCAAGTTACTGAATCACTAGAGTTCAGCACAGGGAACAAGTCTGAGCACTGCAATAGCCAGGTCCATTCAGAGAGGCAGCTGTAGATGAGCGAGGCCAGCTGGCTGTATCTGTGGTGTTGCCTCTGCATCATATAAAACTTTCTTGTTTTAAAGTTTAAATCCATATGTTTGTCCATAGGATTGTTTTGCTTACAGCCTTACATCTAGAGTGTGATTAAGTGATTTATTGAGATGACATATATGTCAGCATAAAAATAAATATTATTACAGGACCATACACATAAATATACCAGAAGTGTGTCCTTACCTGAGTCTTGCTTAGTGACCTGAGAATACATCTTATGTAGGATTGATTATACACTCCTGAGCCAGCAGGGAACATGCATGCAAGGGCATATGATATAAATAAAGTTCTGATGGTAAGAGGTTCAGAATAGAGCTCTTAACAAAGATGTTTCCTACAGGCAGCTCTTGGCATTGGCTTTGTTCACAAAGGTCTCATGATGTTACAGAAAACAAATTTAGCTTCTGAGCATTTGGTGTGTTTAGAAATGCAAATATCTTTGTCCCTGGCATTTCTGATGGTTTGTCAGATTTAGGTTGCTGTAAGTGTGCAAAAAAATATTCAGAAAAATGACCTCCTTTTGCTTTTGTTAATATGACATCCCAAAATTATATCTCCTGTTCTAGTTTCTACTTGCTTTTGAGTCAAGCCAAATTATCACTGAAGCTTTCCAGCTGAATTAACAATATTTCAGGGGACTGCTCACCTATGTACACTGAAGCCCGAACCCACACGCTGCTCGTCTGTCAATCACAGAACTCTTTAATAACTACGGTACACAAAGAAACCTTGTAATCATTACACATGCTGTATCTAAATCTACTCTGAACCCTCTTCATGCCCTCTTGATCTGCAGAAAACTAGACCAGATTTTGATCCACTAATTGGGAAGGGGGTAGTTTTGTCTTCAGCAAATCAGTGTGCTATTTCTTAAATGCTAAAAAACTATCTCCAGAACCTCTCTCACTGGGAAAGTAGGTGGGATTACAAACTGCCTCTTCTTTCATTGCCACTAGCCACTCAAATAGTGTTTTTTATGACATAGTTGACACCAAACCTATTCATATCAATATAAGTACATGTCTCAGCGTAAAGACAAATGTTCTCAGAGCAGTCCAGACTGTGAATTATGATTAAGACCATGTTTGCTCCATGCTATGGAACACAGTACAGAGATTCCTGAGAGGCCATTGACATCCAATGTCACATGTCACCATTTTTCAGTGATTTATCCCTTTTCACATACCAGCTGACCTGCTGAGCAGGAGTCTTTTAATGTAATTGTTGTGGCTGTTAAACTGAAGGCAGCTGCAGGGTCCCTCCCAGTGCCTGCCTCTTACTGTGCTGAGCGAGGGCATAAGGAGATGCCATGCAACTTGTTCTTCTTCAGGCAGGCTACGGAGCCTGTCTTGTCCTAGTCTTTGCTGTGCAACCCCAGGCCTTGAGCCTTTTTGAAGTAACTCTCCTCAGTAGCTTAGGGGGAAGTGATGGATGCTGCAGCTTGCAAGGTTGTTAACAGGGTTGGGCCAGGACATTGATGTTCATTATTTTCATAAAGCTCCTATAAGCTACCAGAGAAAAAGAAATTTAAGACACTGCAGTGAGAGTGGAATTTCCTAGGTGAAATTTGTTACTACTGTAGCTCTATAGAAATATATCAGCAGGGAATTTGTCCCACAGCCTTTTTTAAATACAAGAGTTTTCAGAAGCTTTTGGTGACAAAGAGAGTTAAAGGAGCCAATTAAATAATAGCTGTCCTAAAGCCAACTGGAAATTGCCTTTAATATCAGAATCCATCTGTGCCAACAAGTGAAGCCTACTGGGGAGAAGATGAAACAAAAAGAAATAAAAGTGTCATGACTACTGGCAGACAAGTAGATAAAATTCTATTAGCTTAGCTTGAAACATGCATTCACTGTTGTAAATGAAGTTTAACTTTTCCCCCTCAGTTCTGGAGTGGAGACTGTTCTACACATCCTGCCTTGAGAAAAAAAACTTCTTTGTTTTTGCTTTTGGACTTCTCCCCCATGCCTAATATATTATTATTACAGCCTGTCATTTCTATATACCGAGAAACAGCTTCCATACCTATCCGAGCAAGATGAAAGTATTTGCCTCATGTACTAAATGTATGTATATACTTTATCTGAGCAAAACTACTCACCATCATTCACTAGAGAGAAGACAAGAAATCTAAAATGCTAGTTCTGTAGAAGTTTCTAAACAAAATTTCTGAATCTGTGCCCTCTTGAATGTTTTCTGTTCATCATCTAGCTCTGAATTTTGTGCCCTGAAATGATTGCTGAAGTATTATGTAACAGGCATTCCCTCTTGAAGCTAATAAAAAAATGCCTCACTAGGTGTTACTGCCACAAGGTTTTTTTAAAAATTACATTCTCTTCTTAATAATGATCTTCTCAGCTGCATTTTAGAAGATAAAAATACAAAGCAATCTGTGCTTCAGTAATAATGATCTACTTATTTTTTGTCTCCTTTTTAGTAAAATACTTTCACTCATGCATATGATTAAAAAATCATCTTGCTGATAAGTTGGCTTTAGAGCTGTCACAAATTTTTCATCAAGCGATGTACAGTAGATGAGCCTGAACAGTTTATACTGATTGAATGATAGTAAATGTTTTATAGATAGAGCATATTATGAAAACCCAAAGTATTGATGGCAGGGACTGAATAAAAAAGGTATTGTTTTATGACAACAAAAGATTCCCTGAAATGATTTTCAAAAGCTGCTAAACCATAACAATAGACATTGGTTATAATCCAAGTAAAGAGATTTAACATAGTGCTTTTTGCTTGGTACAAGATGAAAGGTTTTCAAACCCCAAAGTTATACCTTTAGTGTCTAATAGTGTCTAAAGTTACTTTTTAAAGTCCATACTGAGGTTACCTGAATTCCAAGCTTGAGTTTTTGCCATGATGATGGAACAGCTCTTTCTGAAAACAACCAAGGTTAATTGTCTGATCCAGCAATGGCTGTGTTGTAGCCATGTATTTGGGTAATCTTCCCCTTGAGCATTGTGGTTTGTTTAGTTAACTTTGGTGAAATCCAGATTCCAACAAAAGCATTACAAAATTTGCTGTCAAGACTAAAACAAAAGACAGAAATATGTCTAGCAGGTACTCATCACTTCTGATCTCAAACGGAAAACTAGGGTTTCTAGTCTAAAAACCCTGAAAAAAAAAAAAAGAAAAAAAAAGGAAATAGTAAAACTCTGTGAAAAGCATTGACAAAATGGGAAAATAGTGTTGAAAACTAGTTCTAGCTCTCTTGCTAGGTAGCCAGTGGTACAAAAAAGGGTTCCATTTTTGTCAATAATTTTTACATTAAAGCACCTTTGAAAACTTACTATAATCTGTGGGGTGGCATAGAGGAAAATATTCCCCATTTTCTAGCTATAGATATATGTAAATGAACAATTGCTATGAGAGTGAAAACATCATTACCTAGGAAGACACAACATAAGGATCCCTCTGCAAACAGGAGTGAAAGACTCCCTTCCTCAGTGACTTTAGTAATGGCTTGTTTTCTTCCTTTCCATCCACTGATCAGATCTAGTAACACCTCCACCCACCTCTCAAAGCTGCTCACAATATTCAGAGTTTCAGTAGAAGTCTGTCTCCCATCTCAAGAGATTTTCTTGATTGGTTCTGCGAGACAGCTGACCTGGCTCAGAGGTCTAGCTGGATTCAACTGGGAAGCCCACTCAGTTCAGTTCCTACCCTTTGCAATATCTACTGGTGTTTTTGAAACTGCTGCTACTTACCACAAAAGTCTGTGTGCTCTCTTCCAGTAAAACCCTCTATCAACTCTATCTCATGTGTTCTCATGCAGAGGAGGCATCAGCTATCGAGCCAGCTGAACTCAGTAGGTGTGTAAAAATATAATCTACTTTTATAAGGTAAGAGCTCATTCCCTTTTCCCTCTCTGAGCTCCAGCATTCAACCACAATGATGGGTCATTGCAAGAGGAATCATGAACAGTTGGCCCATGCAAAATGAATGCTCTTTGACAGCATATTTCCATTTCATGAATGAATGATGGTTCTAAAGCCTCTCCACAGGATTTGCTAATCAATACTATAAGGCTACATGAGAGAAGCTATAAATTCTTCAGGTATTTCTCTACCTGATTTTGCAAGAATCAGCAATACAAGAATTGTATTTTGTTGCTATATATGCTGAAACTATTAGTTTATAGTAGGTACATTGCAATCATAGCTTCAGCAAAACCATAATTACTGTTTTAAGAGCCCAGTTGACTTAAGCACTAATTTTCTCAACTATTTTGAGGGTTGAAATGTCATATACTGTTTTTCTGCACAGAAATGAACTTTTCAAAAAACTGGAGGCAAACCTGAGCAAACTGCACCAGAACTTTTCATCCACTGATTAAGTGATGCCTATTTCATGGGTTGGTTTCTCCTAGGGCCCAGGTGGAAGCTGGCATTGATAGACTAAGACCCATCTGTATCTGGTGCACCCTGCAGAACTGGTATCCTCTGTGTTCTTTCTTATGTATTGCTCAAATTTATCCGCAGATATACTTACCCAAATAAAGAATTGTTTTTACAGTATTGCAGGTCTCTGCATCTAAAAGATTATAAGAAGGCAGCAGCACCTCTTTTACTTTGTGGAGTTGCAGTTGTGAATGACAGGAGGGAACTCGCTTGTGTATCTGAGCTCTAACATCAGTTAATTCAATGGCAATGCAGGACTCCTCTATTTCAAATGAACAGGAGTCTGTAAATGCCAGCTTACAGTCATTTTGCTGCTTTATTTCCTTGCACTTGCTGTACTTCTGCAGGGGGTTTATGGAACAGGAAAGAAACATAAAGGAAGAAAAAGAGAAAGGGACAATCACTAAAAAAAAAAAATTATAATTAATGAGTATTAAAGAGAAGCAGTCAGGGGCCTATAAAGCCAATATACCATCATTAAGGAAGGCAATTCAGTTACAGAGTCACTGAACAGGCAATTACATTCTTGCCAAGGGACCCTGAAGCTATTCATAGAAATATTTACCTGACTCTCTGTGTGTGCTTGCTCCTTAAAAAAAGATTAAAAATAGAATTTCAACACAAAATCAAACTTTTAAAAGGACTTGACAAACATATATGTACCATACCAATCTAATGGAACAATTTACATTTTTAACAATACCAAATAAAAACATATTGTTATCCTGAACTGTACTTTATTTTTCCACAGTATAACTATTTAAGTGCTTGAGTTGAATATTCAGCTAGCATATAAAGAAAACACTCGTTATTTGTTTTGAGCTTCAGAGGTTTAAAAATGTCTTATTTCTGATATTTTAATCCTGGGACACACGTAGTTGTCATTGTAGGATGTGCAATTGCTTGGGAAATAGTTATAAAAACAACTTCAAAGATTAGAAACAGAGCACACTAATTTAGAAGCCTCATGAGTGCAGTTTCCTGGATATGCATAGACAAAACGTTGGCACTTATAATTCCATAGTTTCTTCCATATTTGGACAATTTGTCATTATTTGTATCCTGAGCACAAATCAGGCTTCTAGACATCAAACTTGCACATAAGAACTCCCAGAACAGTAACTGTTCTAGAAACATCAAAGTCTCAATGCAAGCACTGTTCCCAGAATCACAGCTCCGTCAGAGCTCCTTCCCAACACTGTACCACAGACAGTGAGAGGTTTCCATAGAGAATATTTACAAATAATAGGAACTTAAGCTAATCAGAAAAATATAAGGCAAACATTTTCCTCTGAAAATTGTTCTGTTTTTTAGCTATAATCATAGAAACATTTAGGCTGGAAAAGACTAGTGAGACTAAGTCCAACCACTAAGACAGCACTGCTGAGTCCAACACTAAGCCATGTCCATAAGTGCCACTTCTTCATGTCTCACCTCCAGACGTAGAGACTCAAATACTTCCTTGGGCAGCCTGTTCCAATTGGGCGGCTTGATAACACTTTAGGTGAAGAAATTTTTCTAATACCCAATCTACACCTCCCCTGGTGCAATTTGAGGCCATTTCCTCTTGTCCTTTCACTTGTTCCTTGGGAAAAGAGATTAATGCATCCACCAATGAATGGCCAGTTCTGTAGATACATAAAATAGGAAACTCAAACTTTCTAGAGATACCTCAGCAAAGCTGGATATGAAAGTAGACATTGATAATGCATATTGCAACTCTCACCAATTCGAGTCATTTAAAGCAAAGCCAGAGGACAGATGAACTTCTAAATATGTAGTACCTCAGTGACTATCCTCAAGTTTTTGTCATATGTTTTTCTAAAAATAATAAACCAGAACTTCTGTAGCACTTTGTTAATAACTTTTAAAAGTATTTATGAATTAAGTAATATGGTGCATATCCTGTAATGAAACAAAGAAGGAAAATATTGAAATGAAAGGTTCAAAGGACATGACACACTGGGCAATGGAACTAGACACAAATCCATGTCCAAGGCTCAATAATTGCTCCATTTGCTGTTAACTTCATATAAAATAGTGTGTTAAAGTTTTTGGGCCCAGAACTAACACTTTTACCTTACACCTTTATCAAAGCTTAGATAAACCTGCTAGCATTTAGAAGTATTTTTGGAGTCACTGTCATGACAAAAGAGGGCATCAAAGAGTTTTCTGAACTTTCTGAAGCTGGGTGGGAGTGCAAATGTTATCAAGTGCTTTTAAAATACTCTGGAACTCCCTAAAAGCAGTGGAGGTGGGTAGAAAGAAATGGGGTTGATAACTAAATGGAACAGCATGTTTATCAGCTGTAACAATGGGACCTGTACTCTGCTGATCCCATGAACAAGGTTAGGAAAGAACAAATGTAGCCTGAGTCTTCATGATGTTGTTGATTCATCACTCCTTCACCTAGGTGGGCTTCAGCTGCCTCAGTGGTGTCTGTAGAGCTGAGACTCCAGCAAGCAGCTGCTCAGGCCTTGCTGCAGATTTGGCCGCAGGAATCTTGTTTCTTTGGTGGACACAGAAAGGAATTAGATACTTTATGTTGTACTTGTGCATGCTACATCAAGGATTATAACTGCATATTAAGAGCATTTTCTGACCCTGTGATATATTTAGCAGCCAAATAACAAACGTTACAACTCATGGAATATACAACTGTATTTCCATGCCTCACAATAGCATCTGCATCATAATCATACAGATACATTACTGGCATTTTGAAAGGAAGAAAAGGATTTTCAATTCCAGATGTAAGAACATATTAATAAATTCTTCAGTTAGTACCTGATCCTCTGAAATGCCCCTTCTACAGAAGGGTCAGGTACCTTCCATGCAAAAATAAATGAGGAATGGAGCAATGTGTTGTGGCCAAGGATTTTCCACTTTCAGGCTTTAAACTGAAGTCTTCAGCTATGTATGGAATTATACTAATTTCCTTGTTATTTTTATCTCACTCACAGCAGCTATGGTGTGAGTTGGTGCTTTATGAACTATATTCTTCACCACTTTGGAGGCAGTAGATCAGGAAGACACATTTGACCTACTGGACATAAACATAATTTGTTTTATTTGGTAAAAACCAACCAACCAACGGCAATGTTTTTGCTGGAATTCTAAAGAAAAAGCCTGCAAAATATGTGTACGTGTCTCTACGGTGCTAAGGACTGTGGGGGAACAGGATTTAGCAGGGAAGGAAACATGTTGTAAGGCTCTCTAGTAGTTACTAAATTCTAAACAAAGCAAAAGTTTGTGCACTGGATTCAGACAAACATGTTAGACAGAATTTTTACACAGCAGATATAAAAGTTCTAGCTATCTAAAAATTCCAATGGGCTAGGGGTTTGCCCACATAATGCAATATATGCGCATCTTTCTATAGAATATTATTTTGATGCTATCCAGACACTAGGACTTTTTTTTATTATTAGGAGGAAATAGGTCTTAGAGTCATAGGCTAATTCAGGTTGGAAGGGACTTCAAATGCCTCTAGCCCAGTTTCCTGCTCAAAGCACGGTCAGTTGTAAATCTAAACCAGGTTACTCACGGCATTATCCAGTTGTGTCTGGAAAACCTCTAAGGACAGACAGTATAGCCTCTCTGGGCAACCAAGGTATTTTATTACATAACACATAAAACCTCAGGGATAAGTAAATGCATTGAGCTAATTGACTGTGCTTGATTAATCAGAAAATGAAATGGTTAATTTGCATCCAAAAGTCCTAATGACTCTTTAATAAGTTGGGTTTTTTGGTTGGTTGGTTGGGGGTTTTTTGCATTTCCAAAATAGAAAGAAACAGTTATTTTTGTAGCCCTGTTAAATATCTTTTCTGTTTGTTTGTTTCTTCTCTGGAAGAAAACGGTGGGGAGAAAGCTATTTCTGTCATTAATTGATAGTAACTGTTACTGCAACAGAAATCTATTTAACACACAAAATGTTATGACACTTTCTGAAAACATTATAACCTGAGGGCAGTCTCAACCTATGTGACTGTCAGTTATGCCAAGCTGGAGATGGCAGAATTAGGAAAGAATGAACTGCTGCTGAACTCTACAACAGACAGGTTCCTTTTCCTTTGACATTTACTATGCACGACTACGTTTTAAAATTACTTTAAAATCCTTTTTTTTCCTCTTTAAGACTATAATTGGGGACAATACCATTCCTATTATGAAAAGTATGAGTTTGATAGACATTGACTGGCACTTCTGAAGGTGGTAAACACTGTCATGAACCCACCCCTGTACAAAACATTCACCTGACAGTCAGGTTCCCTCTATAGTCATAAATTTAGCTGAAAAATATACAGAGTAGCCCCAAATGTTTGTTCCCAACAGCATTGTCAGTTAGGGAGTCCCTGACAAACGTAAGAACCACATGTGTTATTTCTTGACTCTTTAACATTTATTTTTCCTTGAATTTCCAGGTAATTTCTGGGTTATTGAAGACATAGGTTCAGTAATCACAAGGGAGATATGCTTCAAAGTCTCAGAAAATTATGATCTAGTGATCCAAGCTGTATCCTGAGAGATTTGCACTAAAAGAAATCGGAGATAAGAAAGATCCCTGGGCTTTTTATTTTGTTCTTATTTTAATTTGCCTGAAATTGAGCCTTGACGCATAACTAAGGTTGGCTATTTCAATGAGTAGTTTTGTGGGATCTTGGGTCACTTTTTATTTTTTATTTTTTTTATTTTTTTTTAATACGTAGTATTTGTGATTTGGGTACTTTGCCAGAAGTATAGAAAATGTTCACCCCTTTCGGCTATAAATCATAGGTCACAGTTATTCCCTGAGGCCACTTGTTCAGCATACAGGAAAAAGAGGCATCTAGAAATGGTACTGTGAGTCCAGCACTGGTGACTAAAAACACAAACATAGTCCTTAAAAAATGGTAGCAATGCCACTGCTTCCCTATAAACTGGAGGCAGTGCCTTCCTTTCTCTTTATTCTGCAAAATCCAAACTGCATGAGCTACCTACTAGACAGAGACGAGCAAAGGAGAGAAACATTCAGTCTGTGTATCCTGAGATGACTTGTGTGCGAATTCTGTGGATCTATGACATTCACTGAGGCAGAAGAAGAACTTTAGAGCACGGGTAAAACTTTATACACTGGAGCTTAGCAAGGGTCTGAGAATCAGTAGTAGGTTTGCAACTGGAAGGATGCACATAAAGTAGAAGCTTGTTAGGATTTACCTACATAAATGCCATTAACCTTTTGGTTTCTCATCAGAAAAAAAGGGCACAACAATCCCTCCTTAATGCATAAAGGCATTGACAGACTAAGTATAACACAGGTGATGAAGCATTTAGATAATGGACCTCAGAGCTGAGTGCCCATAAACCCCGAGGCCTGAGCTGCCCAAGATCCAGGAGCCTGGAAGTCTCGGCTTTCTGGCACCTCATCCAGCAGTCTCCCCAGGAGCCAGCCAGCCAAGCCAGTAAGCAGCTGGGCACTCAGAAGCTGATTAAAGGTTTCCTGGTTTCCATTATATATGGGGTAAACCAGACACATTCTTTAAAGAAGGATCAGATTTCAACTAACTGGCCTTTTTTTGTTTATTTACAGAAAAATATGCCATCCAGGAATCTTTAATCACTTCTATTGCTAATTGTGTTGTTAAAACAACACATCATATTACTCTGACTCTGATGTGCCATGTGGCAAATCCAAGGTAGTGTCTGATGGATTGACTAAAAGTCTCCCTTTAATTACCTACAGAAATTGCTGCTGATGTAAACAAATTAGTGTCAACCTTAGGGAATGCACATTTATAGACACTTTGAAACTCTGCACACAAGCATTTATTGGTGATAAAACTGTGTGGCTTAGAGTCAGCCAAGAAATTGTAGTCACTCCTTCTTTTCCCTACAGGTAGTTATATATAGCACAGCATGGAAGGACCTCACAGGTAGTCTTCAGGAGAACTCTCCAGCATAGCTGAGAGGAGAATGTCATCTACCCTTAGCAGATCAGGCACTGAGGCATACAATGTGAAGCACAGCAAGCACAGGCTGGGGATGGTAGTCAGGTTGAAAGCAAAGACTATTTTAAAAAGCGCAAAAAAGGAAAAGAAAGACAAAGTGAAAGTGTTTGCTCTAATGTGAAGTGATTCAATAGGCATCCTCTAGTCTTTGCTGGACACTTGAAATTGCTCCTCTCAGTACAGTTGCAAGGGCCCCAACAGAGCAGTTCCACACACTGTTTGCACCAAATCTGATGAGAGGCACATCAGAATAGCTGGTGTCAGATAGGGCATCCCCACCAGAGAGAAGATGAATCCTTTTTCTTAGTTCAGCTGTACTGCTTTCTTCTAAAATTTACCTGGACTGGCTGGGGTTTTTCAGGATTTCTAATATTCCTCCAAGTATTTGACATGTGTTTGCTTTCCAGATAGAGAATGTCCTTGTGGAATGAGAGTGTTAGTCCACTGAGAGATAAAAAGCTAGATCAAATAAAACATTTATGTGCCAAAAGGAAAGGCATTTTAGCTGCATCACCTTTATAAATAGTCTATCGGTGAAAGCACTCAGTGAGGAAGTGGGAGACCTCAGTATTAATTTCTTACTCCAGCACACTAGGCTGAAAGGGATGCTGTGCTGAAAGTGTTCCACTACAGAGCAAATAATGTGCAATGTTGGGTCAAAGGCATAGAGAACAAAAACAAGAGAAGCATGCCCCCACAGTCTAGGGTTAGACTCTCAATTAAGTGTGCTGTACATCTTGGAAGCAGTCAGGTTATCAATTCTCTGATTCATGTCACTTACCACCAAAAGACCTACTTCTAGCAGCCTGCGTTTAATGTATTAGAGGAGACTTAACATGATGGAGGCAAGTACAAATCCTCATTTTATTCCTGTTGTCAACAGGGTGAACAGCTTTCTCTGTCAGCAGAGAGCTATCAGGGAAGAGCATCGTGCAAAATGAATGACTGCTGTTCACAGAAATGCTGAAACCAAACTAATTGATTTTGATGTAGCAGGCAGCTACATTTGATTTGACTTGTTTACATTCAGGACCTATAATAAAGCATTTTTCTTAAGAGCTGTACATATAGATGAATTAAGTGTTGGTCTACTTTTCATTAGATTTTTCAGACAAGTGTAGTACAGAAAATTGCTTTACAGCAGAATGCTATTTATTGACAGAAATGTTTTCCTTTTTTTCTAGTGTAAAGAGTATCATCAGTGTAATCTATTAAAAATAAGCTTCTACAACTTTCTATGGATTTCTGTTTTTCAAAAGCAAAAAGGGTGTGGGGGAAGAAAGACTGGTATCACAGTAAGATGTTAGGTCAGGACTACGACAGCAGGTTTCAATACCTACTATTTTCTATGCCTCTCTGTCTTTTTTTTTTTTTTCTGTAAGATACTGACAATCTTTCTTTACCTTACCAACTGTTGTGCAGTTGAATTAAAAAATGTTTGGGATAGTGTAGTAAAGGACATGTATGAGCCAGAGGAGAGAGAAACTACTTAATATGTCTTCTGTCATACTCCAAAGACCACCTCATCAAACAAAGGCAATGTACCAACTGCAGGTAATTCAATTAAGGTAGTCACTGTGAGTTAAGGATACCCCAGCCTTCCCTCTAAAATCAGTAACAATTATCCACCCACTGGAGGACAGAGAACCTGGTACAACCACTTGAACAAGACAGAGCAATTTGCCACTTTTTGCTTCCTTGAGAAGCAATACTTCTACTGCTTTCATGTTTTGTACCTCCTTAGGTCTTCCTTAGGCATTCAAAGTGATTGGAATCCACAAAATTAAAGCCAGCTCAGTTATCAAAATGGGATCTAGGAAATTTCACAATACATCTGTGACTCCTCAAACTGCTGCTTACTCCTTTCTCACACACCTAAAGTGTCAGTCTCCTATTTCTGCCCTGAAACAAAAACATGCAGGGTGTATAATATGAACTGATGCTTTTTGCTAAAACTAGACTATATTCAGTGTAGCATTATTGATGCTACACAGCCTTTAGGTCCAAGTGCCAAACTGTATTTTTGGCTTAATTTCAAGGATAAAGGACAAATTTAAGCTTGATGTTGAACACTGCAGTGAGCAGTCCTCTATCTGCCTTCTCCTATGTCATCTATTATATGGTCTAGCTGACCCACAGATCTGAAAGACAAATTAACATTTGCTACAGTGCAACAAAAAAAGGCAAATTCCTCCACTGTACTTGGCTACAGTGCAAACAAGGTATGTAAATATTAATTCCCCCAGTGCTGGGGGTTGCTACTTCCTCATGCACTGTTCCCCCTCCAAATTCAAGGTTTTTCTCAGAAGCACTTTGTTGCTTTCTGCTCATCAAGCAGGTCACAATAAGGAACCAAGAAAACAAACTCAAAGATAACATCTGGCCTTCCTCTTGCATAGCTTGAAGGTATTCTCTCCTCCTTGAGAGTAGCCATAGTTTAAGGTCAGAACATTCCCCTGAAATGCATGTTGTTATTGACATTTCCTGCAAAATCCTCACGCTTCTCAGTTGCTGCTCTAATACCAACTTTCACAGACCAATGGCTTTCTTCTCTGAAAACGATGCAATCAGATAATGCTCTCTCACAGTTTATACTGAAAATATACAATAAGGTTTGTTCTTTTGGTTATATAGTCAGAAAAATCTTAATCCACATCTTCTACAGGTTTGAACAGTAGACAAATTTAAGCAGAGAGGATTGCATTCCTTCTGTTCTCCTACATTTACGCACAAATGTTTGCATAAATTCCTCAGGCATGTTTACCTGAAAAAGAGGCAATATCTAAGGAAGCTCCTAAAGTCCTTGCCCACACTTAGTAGTTTCTTCATTCACAAGTAAACTGAAGTTTTCTGGGATTACTCACAAAGGATGATATAAGCCAACGTGAGCAAAGCTGCACATAGTCTTTCACTTCAGATCTGCTTCTCAGAAATCACCAGTCCTCTTGCAGCAACATGACTCTTCTGAACAGAGATCCCACAGAACAACAAGGGCCTGATTCTTACTTCAGACACTGATTAAAAGCTGTGATCCTGTCAAACCTCCTATATATAAGGCCCCTTCCATCTGCTTCAAGCCTTGAAGAGGCTAATTCTGCGTTTCTCACTCACGCAAAACTCCCACAGAGGCAGCTGAAGGACGGCAGCACTGAGTTCCCATCCCAGCTCGGTTACACTGTTTGATATTGCAACACCCAACCAACAATGGTACTGTTCAGAAAACTGTTTCTGAAAATGAAGCATTAACTTCTCAACTTAAGACTGACAGAAAATTTTCTTCATGATGAAATGAACAAATGAAGAGTTAAAGATCAGGTACTTGTTAAAATCGATATGGCTTTGTAGCAACATTTCATTCTTCCACAACAGTAGAGAGTGTTCAGCCAGCTCATCAGATGTGATCAAAGAAACAACTTGACACATTTAAAACATAAAATATCTTCTCTCTTTTTCTTGAGCAAAGCACCATAGACTATTTTGCTCCTATTTATGCTATTAGCCAACTTACAGTTGAAGCACAACCACAGTGAGTAGCAGAGCTAATAACTTTTTATGAAAAGTTAATACCACACAATATGTTACAAACAAATTCCAGCTTTCAGCTATTACAAGTAATAAGAGAACACTGTAATTAAAAAAAATAAATCAGCCCCATTTTACTTGAAGCATATTCAGTAGTTACATTAAAAACAATTTTTATAGAAATCCTCTGTACTCACGAATTTAGAGGGAAATGCACTTAAAAGGGGTGTAAACTGCACATCTTTATTGATGAATATTACTTTTTATCTAGCTCAGAAGAAATAAAATCCTCTTGAAGCATTGAATCAGATGAGTAACTGTGATGAGGAATAAATTAAAACCAATGAAATGCCCTGTTTTTAAGTATGCTGCTGCACATAGATAGATATTCATCATCTGCATCAATCCCTTTTAAACATTTGGAAGTGCAAAACAAAAATGGAAGCATTATTTCCTTTATGTATATAAGGACCACAGAATACTTTTATCACAAAGAACTTTTAAGGCACATCAGTCATTCCATTTATACTTTATGGCAACTAAAATCTGACTGTTAATTAAATTACATCTCCAGATTCCTTGAATTCTACAAGACAAAAAAAAAGGGGGGAAGGACTGTGTTTACAGACCACAAATCTCATTTCAAAAGCAGTGCAACAGTGAAACCTCTGTGAGTCTGAAGACTGGGAAACCCCTCTAAAACCTGCAGTAAGTGACAAAAGCAGACCTTCATCTTGGCAGGAACGGGCATCTCTAATGAAGCCGTCCAGCAGCTCAGAGGTAGTAGCCAAGTACCATATGTTGCTTTGGTGATTATATAGTTTCTTCAGATTAAACAAACCTGAACTTTGTAGCTACATCATTACCTACAAATAATATGAGCTTGTTTCAGCTCTTCTTGATGTAACTTTAAAAAGAATTATCCATTTTGCGAAAGAGAAAATGGCTTGTAATTTCCTCCTCTCAGTTGCTATTTTTTCCTCTCATTTATCAGTCTCAGGTACATATTTGTACCAAACCATTTGTTATTTAAACAAAGCTCAAATCTTTCCACAATCTGAGCATTATTTCAAGAAAGTATCCAATAAGTTATGCACTTAGGACTTTGAAAATGTCTCAGTTGTTTCTTTAGTGAAATCAAGAAAATTTTAAATGCTTTTGTGCAATCATTCAACACCTACCACTCTCACCTGAATTTGAGTTAAGCTATCTATTGAATGAAGACCAGAACTTCAGCCACTGACAACCTCCTTTTCCAGGGTTAAGTGAATCAAATGCTTATTATAAAAAACTGATGAAACAAAGTGACTGCACTATCATTTCTCCTTATGCCACAGAGATTTCAAGGGAAGAGAGGCTACAGACACCTGTCAGACAGAACAGAGGGAGTAAGGAAGGAGATGTCTAATGATTCTCAGGTACAGATTCAATTTATCTGTTTTAAGAAGCCTGTCATATGTGATTAGATTTCTTTTTTTTTTTTTTTCAAAGAGCTGTTTGCTATGTAAGGTTCATTTGAGGCAGATGCCAAATCTTGCTGCCTAGGAAAGGAGTGACACACACAGACTGGAGAAGTATTTACCCCATAAACAGAATACACACCTTGAAGCAGCACAGCTGGAGAAGGGATGTAAATGCTCAGCTTAGTCTTACACTTGATATGCATTCAGTGATGAATGTACAGACACCATTCCCTGCCTCTCATTCTCTTCATTGCAGTTTATGACATTTTATAAACCCATGGGAAATACATTTTGCTTTAATAACTATTCAAACTATTCTTCCTTCTTCCTCCCCTCCTCCCAACAAAATCCTCTGAAATCATAAACTAGAAATGCAAACAGTATAAGAGAAAGCAAGAAACATTAATGCTAAAGGTTTGGAACAGCTGCACCTTCTTTTGTGATTTGTTCACATACACC
>JAOXXN010000471.1:62651678-62663753 GCA_026770055.1 Myrmophylax atrothorax
GGAATAATCCCAAATGGATTTATGATTGCTTCCTTCATTTCTTTAACTGACTTGAGGGAAATACATCATTTCATTCAGCATTCAAAGATTCAACTTGTCAAAGAGCAACCTTTAACTTGTTCTTTTCCTGTTCTGTGCTGCTTTATTTCTCTGTAATACTGAACATTCTAATCATTTGACCTTTATAGCAATGAGTGATGTGGAAGTGTATGAAGTATCTATGCCTTTTGGTTCCATTTCTCGTTGAGGTTGCATTTCACATTCAGAAAATAAAAATTAAAACTGAACACAACCTTAACAAAGATACATCTTATAACACATCAATATTTCAACAAAGGAAAAGAAATGTCTATACAGGTGTCTTGTATATAAAATAGCATGTAGCCTGAATGCAGTAAGATTATGTGAGCAGAGTTTTGACCCAATTGCTCAGTTCTAACAATAGAAATCGCAGGAGTGTTTTTTAAATTTTAGGTGTGCTGCACATCCTTTATTCATAAATTGCTCAAATAGCTTGTTTCTGAGTCAGTGAAAGGGCTTGTATGAGGTACTGATCAAGAGATATTATTAAAGCATATTTTAAATGTCTCATTTAATTACATGTACCTTAAAAATATTTGTGTATTTATATTCATTAAAACTTAAAAAATTCTTTAAAAATTCTGTAAAATTCTATTTAGCAGGTGGCTGGTAGTTCTGTCGATGAAGTGTATTGCTCTAGCACATGATATCAATATCTTGGGAAATATTACAATTAAAATGTATTCATTCAGCAATAATTAAACAATGCACATTTATTGATTTAAAAACAAAATTAAAATGTCCTTTCACTTACTTACATTTTTCCATACAGCTGTTCCAAAAAAGAGTGAAATGACAGATTTCTGTTCAGAAGCAACTGATTTCATTCTGCAAGCAGAATATGTGAATTTGAATAAACACAAATTTTTAAGACAGAAACATGTAAGTGTGTTTTACCAATCTAGAAATCTGTTGTGTAAGCTAATTTGTGTAGAGTAGTATGGAAATCTCTCTCCAAAGGCTGTCTTGCTTTTGAGTAGGTCTCCATTATATCTTAACTATTAAAAAAATCTACACAATAAAAAACTAGAAGAGAAAAAAAATCACTTTATTTTTTATACAGTAACTGACATAGCTGAAAAAGATACCTCACAGATAAAAGACAACTTTTAAAAATCTTCTATTTCTCATTTTCAGTAGGTTTTACGTATGGTCTCCATTCTTAAAACAATGAGCTCTGCCTCCAGCCTGTGTAAGCAAACTGTTTAGATTCTTCATCCAAGGTACATATTTAGCTTCATGGGGGTCCTAAGAAAATAAAGGAAGCTCTTAGTAGCTTGTGGCATTAGGTATTCCAGGAGTCTCTTGTGCAGTTTTCTTTGTTCGTAGCGGCTCCCATGGAGTCAGTTTAAATATTGAGCCTGTTCAGACTATGAGGCATAAGGGTAATTTATAATAATGCTAAAGTGAGCTATTCATGCATCAAGGAAACATATCTTCATGGTTTTAACTTGCTATTTGTTTTCCCTGTTCAGTAAGAGTTTGAAAGGATTCTGCCTGTGTGGAAAAAATGAACATTAACTGAAGATATATTTTATTCTTTAGAAATGTGATTTTTTTTTTTAATACAGTTGTGCCAGCCTGTTCCCTTGTCTTCTCTCTTTTACCATGACTAATTTTAGCTGGATTAGGCTTCATTGTAATCGGGTGATGTTGTAGCCCCATCCAGACTCTGTTTCACCAAATAGTCAAGAAAGTGAGTGAATGGGGGGGGAAAAAAAAAAAAAAAAGAAAAAAAAAAAAGAAAAACAAAAAGTGTGGAGCCTTCCTGAACTGGTTTCTAGTGGGAAAAGGAGAAAAAAGCACCCAGGACCAGAGAGCAAAGCTGTAGCTCTGTAGCTGTCCTACCTCACATCAGGTACACTCTTCACTGGACCAAAGTTAGGTCACTCCTTGCCTGTTGACCACCCCGCTGTACACATTTGCTGCCCAATGGCTCAACTTCATGAGAAGCAGTGCTGGAGCTCTCCAGACATGTATGCTCAAGGTGGGCTCAGCCCTCTCAACCCTTCCACCCCATTTTGTGGATAAGTGCCACAATGCTAATATGGGAAATCCTGTGTCCCATGAGGCGCAGTCACTGCCTGCCCATCTACAAAAAATGCAAGAGAAGACATTTAGGAAAGAATGACTTTTGCAATAGTGTATGTAAAGAACATTCTTGTGGCCACTTGTTGCCTTGCTGAGGACACTTCTCTACTGTCATGTGCTTCCAGCCATATGTTCCCTGCCTAAAATCATAAGCTGTGTGTGAAAACATATTCTGAAGTGAGACCAGATTCCCTGAAGCTATAGCATCAAATTCAGGAATACACCCAATGACCTGCCAGCATCTATCTTTCACTTCTGTGACATCTATGAAAATCAAAGTCTGAGTCCAAAGCATTGAGTTAGCATTAGAAATTTCTAGGGAGATTGTATTTCATGAATTCAATGTTTAGCTCTTCAGTGGAGTGAGGTGTTCCATATAAAACAGATCTAATTTAAACATTTTTGAGGATCAAGATCACACCTCTGCAAAAGGCAGGTCCAGCGCCTATAATGCATCTTTTTTTTGTCTGATCTGATCCGTCTAACCTTAGTTTCCAGACAACACATCTTATTATGTCTCAGTCTGCTGTACTGAAGGACACTCTATTACGAGATTTCTGTTCTCATGTCAGCACTTACAAACCCACATGAAGTCATCCCCTTAATCTTCTCTGCATAAATCTAAGCCAGCAGAGCTCTTTGATTGTATCAGTATAAAGAACAATTTTCAATCTTTCCATCTTCCACATGTGCCTTCTCTGTACTGTCTGCTCTTGATCAAAATCCTTCTTGAAAGAACTTCCTTGTTTTCACATCCATGGTGCCCCACTAGAACAATTCTCATTGTAAAATTCACTAGGAAGAGGAAATCTTTGGAAAAACCATAGAACAGTCATAACATGAACTCATCTTCATGTCTCTATCTGCTGTGACCTCCAAATACTCTTCAGCCATGGTGAACATGGCCAGTGTTCAAATTCCTTGGGTTTTAGTGCCAGATTAAATGTGGGATATGTCCTTTTCACAGCTTATGATACAGTTTTATCTCACCCTTCAATCCTTTCTGTAGTTGTCAAGAAAAATGGTAAATAGTGTCATGGTGATTGGCCAATTGTGCTTAGAGTTCCACTCAATAGGTCTTCAATTAAGGTTTAAAAGCACTCAATTGATATGCATTTTTTAATTTCATAATACTTAATTTTATAATATTTAATTTCTAGTGAAAATGTGGTCCAAAGTTGTAGAAGGCTCTGTGTTTGCAGAAACACTATTATTTTTTCAACTAAATTTATGACCTCATGGAGAGAATACATCAAGTTAACTAGCACAACCTATTGTCAATGAATCCTTGGCAATGAGAAATACTCTTATTATCCCTCCTTGCTTTGGCCATTCTTTAGAGCTGGAAGGCCTGGTAGATCCAACACATTGTCCACTTTACCTTTTTCAGATTTTCTTAGAGCATTGGCTTCCTTTCAATTTTCTGGAATCAGCTTACTGTTTTAAGCTTTATTGAAAATCACTTTTAAGTATACAGAGAGCTACTTAAACAATATTTTAAAGCTTCCTGATGCAAAGCTATCCAGACCTACTGATATAAAAATAACTTCACTAGCCACTTTTTAACATTTCTTTGGCTCACTGTCAGAATAGAAAATACACCGTCATTCTCATCATCATCATCACTAGATGTGCTGCCATCACAGCAAATTGACTGTTATGCAAAGCCCAAGGAGAAATATGTAGAGAAGCTTGTCTTCTCTGCTGTACTGTAGACAATTCTGTAGACATGATCTACTATTTGGAAAAAACCTCACTTCTTTACATATTCCTTTGTTCCAAATTTACTTGCACAATGTTCTTTTTATCCTAAACTTTTCCGACCTTGTAGTTTTCCTTGTACTGTTACCAGTTATTACAGTTTTGTCCTAATTTATATTCCTCAATATCTGTTTCTTGTTTCTTTATTTCTTTTATGATGTATGCAATACTTATGATACATTCATCAACATTGTTATTATTAACATTGTCTCATTTTACTGCCTAGGTCTGACTTTATAGCTGGTATGATTTCATTTTCATCTACAGGGTTCTAACTGTTTTAACTTTATTTCTATTCATGCTTTTCTGTTTGGATTTTTTACCTCCAATTGATGTGATTAAAGCTGTTCCCATGTTTGAAACTGTGAAACTGCTCATATAAAGCAAAGAGCTCACAGATGCAGAGCACATGTGATCAAATCATGAGCACTTGAAGTTACAGCTACATAGAGCTATGCAGCATCACATGGAGCTTACTCTGAACAGCCTGATTGTGTGCTGATTTGGAGCAGTATTCCCAAAATTCACATTTTAATGTTAAATGTTACCCTTTTTTTTAGGCAACAGCTCTGTTCTGAACAGCAACAACTGCAAGACTTCTTCAGCAGTCACTGTAAAATATTCTGGCAAGGTGCAGAACAAGCTGATTTAGACACAATTGCTTTGCAAGAAGGCAAATACTGATGAGTGAGGGTGTAACACTGAAGTTACCTTTACTCTGGCACCATTTACCAGCTTCAGAGGCTCAAGAGCAAGACCAGGTGCACAGCTTGGAAGAACACAATCATCTCATTTATTGTTTCTATACATTTTAATGAGCTGGAAATAGCCATTATCAGCCTGACCCTTAACATGCTTGCATCCCACTATTGGGCACCCAATGAGTTTGTGTCGACCAACCAGTCACCAATATATTGATTTATGAGAAGGGAGGATCCCTGATCCTGTTGTGTTTCTATTTTCATCCTCTTTATTTTTTTCTCTTCTATTGGCAATTTCATGGCTTATGTAAGTGCTTTTTTTCCCCCCCTGAATACTGGATGATTTCTCTCCTTTGCTATGAACTACTACCAATGAACATCAACTCCACAGTCTCGCCTCCCTTTGTTTCGACTCCCTTACTTTGCATGGTTCATTAACCTACATGCTTTCTTGCTCTTAAGGTAAGATGAGAGCTCATCAGAAACTTCTTTCAGCAAAGCTAGGCTCTGGATCAGAAGGCAGTCTGCTCCTCTGTGCTTATGAGAGCTGAGATAATCTTCCTCAGTGCACAGAGAATCCAGTGAGCTCCCACACTCCCACCTGAGAAATTCCCCCAATCTGAGGATCAGCAGTGCCTGACCTTGGTGAAAGACAGCAAATCACACCTTCATTGAGCTATGAACTCTGTGTCAAGTAAAATATCATGACTCAGTGGCATCTCTCTGCAAAGAGGAGCTGGGAGATGAAAGTCTATGAAAGCACTGTCCTCCCACCTCCACACCCACTCACACACCGAGTACTGCATGCAGCTGCCTTAGTGCAGTGCACCCACATTGAGAAGTTGTATCAACCTGATGGATTGTGAAGGAAACATGATCATTCTGCCTCCATGCCTCCAGACAAACTCCAGAGTGCAATGTTTACAACTTCATGAGAGGAAAGTTCTGCTTATCAAACCTGAATTCATTTTATGACAAGGTACTTGATCAGGGAAAGCCATTTCATGTAATCTTTTTGGATTTCAGTAAAGCTTTCAATACTGTCTCTCACAGGATCCTTCTGGACAGAATGTCCAGCATAGCTGGATCAGCACATCATGTGCTGGGGGAGCCATTGGCTCATGGATTGAGCACAGAGGGTGATAGTGAATGGGGTGACATCAGACTGGTGACCTGTCACTTGTAGCGTTCCAGAGGGCTCCATCTTTGGTCCTGTGCTCTTCAACATCTTCATAAATGACTTGGACACAGGACTGGAAGGGATCCTAAGCAAGTTTTCAGATGACACAAATTTGGGAGGAGCTTGTGACTCCCTTGAAGGCAAAGAGGCCCTCCAGAGAGACATTGACAAGTTAGAGAGATGGGAAATCACCACCTATATGAAGTTCAACAAGGGAAAGTGATGGATTCTGCACCTGGGATGGGGCAACCTTGAATGTATGGACAGACTGGGGAATGAGATGCTGGAAAGCAGTGCCATGGAAAGGGACCTGGGGGTCCTGGTCTAAAACAAGTTGAATATGAGTCAGCAGTGCCCTGGCAGTCAGGAGAGCCAACCCTGTCCTGGGGAGCATCAGGCAAAGCATCACCAGCCAGTCAAGGGAGGGGATTGTCCTGCTCTGCTCTGCGCTGTGGTGGCCTCACCTTGAATATTGTGGCACTTGTGGGCACCACAATATAGAAAAGATATTAAGCTGTTCAGAGAGTGTCCAAAGGAGGGCAATGATGATGGTGAAGGGCCTTGAGGGGAAGCCATATGGGGAGTGGCTGAGAGCACTTGGTGTTTTAGCCTGGAGAAGAGAAGACTGAGGGGAAACCACAGCACAGTCTATGATTTCCTCATGAGGAGAAGAGGCAGGCCAGGCACTGATCTCTTTTCTGTGGTGACCAGTGACAGGACCCAAGGGAATGGCCTGAGGTTGTGTCAGAGGAGGTTTAGGTTGAATATCAGGAGAAGATTCTTCACTCAGAGGGTGGTTGGGCAGTGGAACAGGCTCTCCAGGGCAGTGGTCACAGCACCAATCCTGACATAGTTCAAGAAGTGTTTGGATGATACTCTCAGGCACATAGTGTGACTCTTGGGGATGGTCCTGTGCAGAGCTGAGAGTTTGACTCAATATTCCTTGTGGGTCCCTTCTAACTCAGCATATTCTGTGATTCTGTGAATTCCTAGGGCTTTTGAACTGTGTAATAATTCCTCTCCAGCTGTCAAGAAGGCAAGTAATATAGAATTCCCTTGTGACAGGGAGAACATTTTAGGATTTAAGGCTATCTCCTATAGAATTAAACATCTTAGACTATTTGGCAGAATGAAATTATCAGCATATAACACTCAGACTGAAGTTTCCTCTAATTAAAATCCTTTTAGCTTTCACTTTATAGGTAAATATAAAGCCCATCAGCTTGTCCTCAAGTCTTTGGATGATGGCACTACGGCTCCTCTTAGGATATTGGCTTATAAAGTCTCATTTAATGTTTGCTTCTGAGCTGGAAGTGATTCAAGCAGACAGTATATTTTTTGACATAGAATAACACTCTACCTCCCTCTTTGTCAACTCATCCCTTCCTAACCAGGTAATAGAAGAAAAAGAAGCACTCCAGCCATGCAGATCTTCTCACAAAGCTTCATTCTTCCCCACCAAGCTGAATTTATGCTCAGAAACGCATTCCAATTTCTATTATTACACAGGTCACCAGTGTTGCTGCGTAGGAAATTAGCACATTTATCTCTTCTTATCCCTGTGTGCCTTGATTAATTTTGTTCTTGGCATCTTGATTTTATGCTAACTTAGGGCTTATTTATCCTCTTCTATTAATTGAATACCTTCCTGATTATCCTCCTTGTCTGCCCTCTTAAGCAGTGAGTTGCAAGTTACCCAAAAAACCCACTTGCCTCTAAATAGAGTTTAGTCTTACACAAAATCTCTCTTCCACAAAAATCCTCAATTTAACTTACTTTTTCCCCCTCAGCAGTTCACTTCTACAGCCTTACACACTGCTTCTTTCAGAGAACAGCAAAAAACTGTCCTTGGATATGGTCCTTGCATATTCAGCATCCCTCCAGGTTCTTTGTGAGTCATCTGCAGTCTGTGCATCCAGGACGCGATCTTAGAGTGCTTAAAGGTTGCATCAAATGGCCGAAATACCATGGGGTATTTCTCTGTTTACAACCATATTGTTCTGTCAAGCTAACTTCTGTAGTTTCTCTGAATAACTGGTAATGCCTGAGTGCTGTGTAGAATTCAGCCATGTTCATTACATTTTTCTCCTTGTGGATACTATTTCACCCTCATGCCTCTGGATGTTACAGTATGCAAAGCTACCTCTTGTCTGTCTCCTGTTTTCCATTTCTGACCAGTCTTGTTTCTGCTAATGCATTGACACTTCCAAAATCTTAGCCTCGATTTGTCTGATCATCTCTACTGACTGTACTTGTCCCTGTTTGCTTCAGTTTTCAAATTCTGTAAGTCCCTTCTAACTTCAAGAAGAAATAAAACCTCACCCTTTCACTCACACTTACTAATTCATTTTGGTCTACAGCATGAGGCATAGAATGACATCTGGAAGGAAAATATCTCACTCTGCTTCTCAAGTTTTCTTGTGAAATGTTTGGTGCCTTGCTCATTTTTTCTTGTCCCTCTTATCTGGGGAGCAGATATTTCACCAAAGAGTAGACTGCGGGTTTGGAGAACAGTATCAACATGCCTCAATAGGCTCCTTCTGCTAAGTCAGGGCTCACTGCCCCATTCCATAGCCCAGACAGACAGCATAAAAGAGTGGATGTTGCAAAAGAGTAGTGTCTGGCTGTAGTGGAGACAGGAATTGTGATTGAGATTATCCTGTGTAGTAGCTGGAGACAAAAACTAGCCAACCTTCCAGAGAGAAGTTAAGCAGTTGATCCTAAGAGCAATCCTCATTGTGTGAAAATGCCATCGGTCACTGCTGTCATATACACAAACACTCAGGGATACTGACTGCAAAATAGACCTAATAATCTTATAGTTCTTGGCGTGGTGGAATTAAATTTCTCTCTTTGGAGATCTATATCCTTGTTTGGCACACGCAAAAATGTTTACTCAGGAAGCAACTCCTGCCATGAGAAAAGTCAGGAGATGTGAGAGACTTGTCATCCTGCTAGAAGAAGAATGATCCTTCAATTCTTCTTCATTTAAGATATCTTTTTGCTTTTTTAGGAGTCACTGAATCATGGGAGATTAAACATATGCCATACGCAGACAGATTAAATTGTGTCAAGGATACAGTTGTCATCAGCACTGTGTCTTGAGATAATGAACTTGACACTGAAGTAGAATCCATCACTCCACTATTGAATTATTAGGCTTCTTAAGGGTTGTTACCAAAAATTAAAAGCCAACTCACCATATGTCTACAGTAGGCATATGACATGAATCTAAAATTCTGCCCTTTTCTGGGTCTTAGTCATCAGGTATCAAATTATAAGAGGAATATTAGGGATTACAACTCTGAACCATTTCTAGAGTACAGCACTGCTATTGTTTGGTTTGGGGCTTTTTTTAAAATATGGGCAAAAGGAATGATAAATCCTGTCTCTCAAAACAAACATAGAAAGCAAAAACCACTACGCTTTTCTTAGGTTTGAACACCGTTGGGAGTCTGGAAGATGAAGTTCATCACTGTTGTTGCTTGAAATAATGAAAAAATAATCTCTCACCTGCCTGGAAAATGACATAACCTCTCATTTACAGTTCCAGACACTGAGAAAATTAAATACTTTTTTTGCTCTCTTTTGAAAAAGTGTTACTAATAGCGCTTTTTATATTTTCTTTTTAAACACCCTTATTAAAAATTCACATAGATGCTGTTCAGCTGGTCATGTTGCAAGCATCCTCAATCATAAATGAAACTCATATTTTCATAAGTTCTGAATTTCAGGCATCATATGGGTGACAAGTGTATTCTGAATCATATCAACTGTATATAGCAAAAATTTGTCATATGCACTATTTCTGACCGTGAGTAACAGCCACCCATGTAAGCCAGTGGATATGATGAAATGCACCTGTTTTGTGTGGCTGTTTTGACTCCAATGTCTTTGTCTTTCACAGCTTTCCTGGGCACTATGATGCCATTTTTAGCCTGTTACAGGATTTTATTTAACAACAGCTTTCCATTTCTATGTTTGTATCTGAAGTTGGACAACATACTTCCCTCCTGGCCTTCTCTTGAATTTTCAACACCACTTGGTCTTCGTCATATATATATAATTTTACTAGTATTTTTTTCCTGTAAGCATTCCTTGGAGTAGTAATGCTTTAATCTGCATGGCGGACAACCATTCTCCACCGACAGCTTCAATTTTCAGAAACATTGAGGCTACATTTCTTTTTGACCAGGTGATGAGATCATTCCTATAAGGAGTAATGCACTAGCCTCTTCAAAGTGTGCCTTCTTTCCCAGTCTATATTTAGGAGATCATCTGGGGGAAATATGAACTTTCTGTATATGTTTCTCTGGGGAGATGGAACAATGAAGATAGGTTGTCTGTAAAACCATATTTTTCTGATGCTGCTTAACAAAAGTCATACTGGTGAGCTGCTAAAATCAAAGCTGCTATCTGCAACCTGGCAGCTGACCACAGTCTGTTGTCTGTCTTTGGACCCAGGATGCTTATCCTTTCTTTGATTAGACCAATATATTTTTTTCCCTTCCAGGTGGTACCTGGTGAAATTTAGTAGTGCATCAAGTTATACTCAGTGTGATCTTTTTCGGATTGTGCCTCCTTACTCTCATTTTCAGCTTTAAGTACTGTTTAAAATTAATTCTACAGGTTATTAAATGCCAATCATTATAAGCCAGTGAAGTGGAAGCCCACATGTCCCAAAGGAAATGCACTCCATCCAACCATTAGGTATTACTCTGCTTAAATAGGGCCAGTAACCTGAAACTGCATATTCCTTTTCCAGTTCCTTTCAGATTTTAATTTTCTTTTTGGTCTAGTGTACTTAATTATTTTAATACAGTGGCCATCAAGCTGATTGACTCATAAATTTGGAATGAACCTTTCAAATATGTCCAGAAAACATGGAATATCTAAGATAGTCTGCAGCTGTGAAGTATTCAAAAATCTGTATTCTTCATTTTCTTAAGGGTAAGTCTTTTCCATCTGGACAATACCTTGAGTAAGTACCCCAGTTTTCAAAAGACATCACAGTTTGTTAGCTTTAGTTCATAACACAGCACACGCATTGCAGTCCCCTCTGGGCTTTAGAAACATTCCTGCAAGTGCCTCCTAAACTGACCTCTCGTTCATGCATGAGGTAATGCTCTTTGCTGTCTTCACTCTGTTGCTGACCCTTATTTCTTCCAAACACAGCAGAGAAAATGACTCCTCTTATACGCAATATTTCTGCTAAAACACCAATGAAGGTGATCTGGGATTTTGGGGTTTACTCTTCAACTTATAAAAGAGTAGGGTTGCTCACTTATGTTTGGGTTTTTTTCAGCTGAGTGGAGACAAATGTATGTATGTATGTATGTATGTATGTATATATGTATGTATGTATGTATGTATGTATGTATGTATGTATGTATGTATGTATGGCCAGGCTTCACAAATGAAGATTTGGGAAGGGCTTTACCCAGATGAGTGTGTCTTTCGAGCCTGCGCAGTGGATTTTTTAGGTGAGGCACAGCGTGCGCGAAACTGGCCCCACCCTTTAACACCTAAGGTTCATCTGCCACGGCTGAGCAAGATTGGACGGTGACAGTGAAGTCCTCAGGACTAGAATCTACAGCCCCCAGTATTCCCAGGAGGTCTCCCAATCCAAGTACTAACCAGGGCTGACCCTGCTTAGATTCTGAGATCTGATAGGATCAGGTGGGAGACAAATACTGCTGTGTAAAACATGTCTATTTTCTGCAGCTGACTCTATCTGAAATCCTTTGACTTTATATCAGCTAATCAAATATTCATTTGACCAGAAAAAGAGAGAGTAAGCACAAGGGTGAGGCAGTTAAATGCCACCCTGACACCTGATCCTGTCAGATCTGAGAAGCTGAGCAGGGTCAGCCCTGGTTAGTACTTGGATTGGGAGACCGTGCGGGGAATACTGGGGGCTGTAGGTTCTAGTCCTGAGGACTTCACTGTCACCGTCCAAACTCGCTCGGCCGTGGCAGATGAACCTTAGGAGCAAAGGATGGGGCCAGTTCTGCACACGCTGTGCCTCAGCTAAAACATCAACTGTGCAGGCTTGAAGGACACACCCATGTGGGGAGAGCCCTTCCCAAATTTTCATTTGCAAAGCTCAGCCATGATGATGATGATGAAGCACAAGGGTGATACCGCAGCATGTCTGCCATTGCACCTTCTCACTTCCAGTTTCCTGTTGCAGTCAAGTAACTCCTTGATGTAAAATAAAATAGCCAAGAACTGCAGTTCAGATTGCTTTGCTTCTCAGGG
>JAOXXN010000471.1:62677746-62688125 GCA_026770055.1 Myrmophylax atrothorax
GCATTTGTGTTAGCTAGCATTATAAAACACATAGATTCTGCAAAACCACCAATGTAAAAGGTAATTAGGGGTGTTTTTATAAATACATTAACAGCAAAAGGAGGGCCAAGGAAAATCTCCATTCTTTATTGCACAAAGGAGGGAACATTGTCATTAAGGATGAGGAAAAGGCTGAAGTACTTATTGTTTTTGTTGCCTCTCCAACTGTCCATAGGAGAGGTGTTCCAGGCCTCTGATCATCTATGTGGCCTGCTCTGGATCCACTCCACCAGGTCTCTGTCTGTCTTACGTTGTGTCTTTCCTTTTCAGTTTAGGGTAGTGGAGCAGAACAGCTGGACTCTTATTGTTCCTGCAGGTTCAAAATTAAAGGAAGTGAACTGTTTGCATTTACAGGCAGAGAGTAGCAAAGATGTAACGTGTGACATTTACTCAGCTGAATGTGAGAATCTACAGTCATAGGTGTCTGCATAGATCTATGTCTACCATATGCTTAGCTTGTGTATAATTCCTCTGTAGTCACTTTAGTTTTAGGTAAAATGGCCAATAGCAGCCAAGAAAGAATTCACATACTATGATAACAGATACCACCATTTGCTCATGCGAATCAGATCCCAACAGTATCCACAGTGTGAAACTGACTGCAGTGAGGCTTTTTTGTGTATCTGAGAGGTAGATCCCTCCACAAAGAGCAAAGCAGGTCTACTCTGCCTGTGTTATCTCAACTAAACTTGTCCCACTCACCCCTGACACTCTTGAGGAAATCTGAAGGTGAGAGTGCTTGAAGGTCTGGTGGCTTTGCACCACCCAATTGGTGTTTCCAGTCCTAGACCTTGACCCCTTTAAGTGAGGCATTTCTGAGATTCAGAACAAAGAACAATTTCTGTCCCCAAGGAGCTTACATGCTGACTGCAAAACAAAACAGAATTACAAGCAGATAGGTATAAAAGGAAAGGAAAAGTATAAATAAAATACCTAAAAATAGGAGAGAAGAAATTATGCAATGGAAGGGTACTTGCATTTGGTCATAGGTCTGGTGCTGATCTTTTGTTTGATTTGCAATGATTTGGTAAGATAAGTTTTTTAGATGTGGTGGAATTATAGCCATGAAAAACACCTTCTGAAGAAGCACAGGTCAGAAAGAGAACGTTATTATGCTGGCTTGCCTACTCTATTTTCTTGGATTTGATATAAATGTGACTTAGCTTATTTCTGAAAGCAAGCATCTCACTTCTGCCTCAAAAAAAAGCAGTAATTCAAAATCAGAGCAAATATTGTCATTGTTTTAAAAAAAATTTATCATCTAGCATTTACCTCTATCCAAATGCTGCTTAACTTTGCAGCAACTTGAACACCAGAACTTTCTCTAAAGCAGGTTTTATTTTGCAAACTAGCTTATTTTTATAAAGATATTGAATGAAAATCTATAACCATGTGATGGCACTATCAGATATCATTGCAAAAATTGAACTGCCAACTATCTTAAGTTATTGACCAGTCTAATAAAAAATTATCTCAGTAAATTATGTGTCAGGTTCTATTACTTCATTGCGAGAATGGAAACATCAAGTGAAGAAGATCAATGCTAATTGGCAGGAGAGAAAAGTTCACACAACATCTTGTAAAGACAGAAGACAAATGTTCCACTTGCATTTCATCAATTGAATTATTTTATACTTGCAAAGAGAAATTTGCTAAACCACTATGTTCATTTCCTGTTTTCACAATGTACCTTATTTACTAATGAAATTAGTTCGACAAGCTGACACTGGAGTGTCTTGGTTTTGCTTAAAACATTAGTTTTGTCACACAGGAACTTTGAGAGTATGCAAAGCTGAACTAGCCCTAAGAATGAAGGATGAGTTGCCTAACCATCTGCATGAGGAAGGTGATCTAGATTCAGCCAACAAGTGGCCAACAAAATCTCTCCTTGTGAAGGCGAAATCCCCAGTGGCATTAGATGACTAAAGACATACTGTGTATCTCTTTCCCTCCTGGCATGGGAGGGACGAAGCCTGCTGAGAACAGCTGCAAGATGACAGCTCTTCTGCATCTCCACTCTCCACTAACCGTGCCTGACAAACCAAATGGTGTAAGTTAGAAATTAACTTGTAGCTGGTTAATGGTTTTCTCTTCAATGCACCAAATACAACCCATGTGCAGGAGAGTCTTCTTCAGCATCAGGGGAAGAACGCTAGGTTCCTACAGGATATTCACAAGGAAAAGCCTTGCTGCTGAAGCCAGTTATAGTCCAGAGACATGTAAAAGGAAGTAGGCACCTGTAGTATGCTCACCTGGACTGATTCATCTCTGTCCTCAAGAAAATAACTGAGAAGAAGATAATGGACTGTAACAAATTAAATATCAGTGAGCAGCAAGGCAGCCAGAGGAAAAAAAGGATAGAAGTAACTCAGCGAAGATGTAAGTGCCAATAATCAAAATTTCTTCAAACATCAGAAAGAGGGAGCTTGCCAGAGTCAGAAGGATGAAGAGACAATGAAGATGAAAAGCTTTGATCCTCACTTATTGCAAAGGAAGGTGAGGAATTTATCACTGTTGCTGAAGAGCAGAAAAAAGGGTCATGGGAAATCATATCAGCCAGAATTGTCAGCAGTAGGCATTTCATAAATCAATAAACTGAATGCAAATTTCTGAGAACTGCTGTTTTTTAGAAGAAATTCAGATCTGTGATATTCACAGAATCATTGACATTACCAACTATTATGTAAATATCCTACCTGTTGCTTGACTCACCCTCAGAATCAGGGAAATAAAAAAATGGTTTATGTTGTACCATTAGTATCTCAAAGAGTGCCTCAGGTCATCTTGGGAAAGACCAACCAGTTACTTTTGACTTTAAAACCAGCCAGATTGGCAAAGAACTGTAATGAGTAATGAAACTAATAAATATGGATGAAATTATAGATTTGAGATGATTCACAGGAATATCTTGTGATACTATAAGTATTCTGTGAAATGGCAGTTTACTGGATAGGTGAACCTGTCAATCCAGTATACTTGGACTTAAGAAAAAAGCTTTCAGCAAAAATTGCTGAAGAAGTTTTCCTTCAATTAACCAAAATAATTTTTGTCTCTGTCCTGTTGTAACCACATATGATAGTAAATGAACATTTTAGATTATTTAGAGTCTCAAGAGATATGTAGTAGGACCTGTCATGCTCAAGATAGTCACAAATGATAAGAAAAAAAGAGGATAACTAGTAGGGAATCCATTTTGCAGAGTGTATGAAATTATTCAGGGCAGTTAATTCTAAAGCTGAATTATTCCAGAGATGCAGGAAATTCACAATGCTGAATGACTGGGTGAAAATCAGATAATATTCAGGGTTAATAAATGGAAATTAATCCACATGAAATAAGAAGAACTCTATCTCTCTGTGCTTAATAGGACATATACAAACTATTATCACACAGAAATGAGACTTTGGGGTCATTCACGGCTGTTCTTTAAAATCTGGAATGGAAATTTTTTGTCAGCAAGACATATGCACAGTATTGCTGTGGCAGAGAGTTAAATGAGTAGTTCGGAGAAAACCCACACCACAAAATCCATCCAGATGGGTGATTCAAAATACTGCCATAGTATGTTAACTACTTTCAAAATCTTTGAAAGAAGAAGAATTAGAAAAGGATGCAAAAGTTACCTGTGAAGTTTCCACTTTTGTTTTTGTTGTCTTCAGTAAATCTCACTTTTGATTCAAAAGCTCATTTGATCATGTAATTGCTTTAGTGCTGTGCTGTGCTGAGTAGGAGAGCTGAGTATCTGCTTTTAGATCTACTGCAGAGCAATAAGCAATATTATTGCTGAATATTCTTGGAAGGCTTTGCCTTTCCATATATTTTTAGATTTTTCTCGAACTACTTACTCATATGTATCCTACCAGCTCCATTGGATGACCTAAAAATGCCATTTTATGATGAAATGCAAAAGTGGAAAAATATTAGGTTTGGGTTGGAGTTTTTTAGTCATTTAAGAGAAAATCTTTTCAGTCCTAAAATACAAAGTTTTCAGATAGAGGCACAATACTCCATTATCCATAAAACATAGCACCTCATATTTGCCTTATATGTTCCTCTTAACTGATCATATGTCCACTTTCTTTGACATTTTTATATCTCTGTTCCAATGAAGATAATATTGCAGGGACATATTCCAGCTTAAATATGTCTGAAATAATCAAATATCTGCTTCTACCTTCTTTTCCTGGAGAACAGTGTAGCTTTTTGTTTTATTTTGTTTGCTCTTTTTTTCTTGCACTGTATAGCAACAAATAACATTAATGTGAGCTTTGTCTTCTGTAGACAACATTTGGTACAAAATGTCCCAGACATAAATTCAAAATTGTCATTAGAGTTCACAGATGTCAGATATTCTTCATACACCAAACCCTGAATTTTTCATTCTGCAAAATGGGGTAATTTTTTATTTCTTTGGACCTTTGTTCTCATGACAATATTATGAAGATTACTTACTGCAATGATTATTCTTATCACTATTATGGTGAAAACTGGGCCAAATTTAAGTTAAACTGCTCTAGAAATGTTACAGTCTCTTGGACTACCCGAGTTTCAAAAGTTCATCAGAGCCTGAATTCACAGGTGAAGCAATGACAACTGCAAAGCACAGATTTAATGTCTCTTGGGGGTTAAAGCATGAGACTATCCTTCCCATGCCTGCACTCCCTCCTTCACTCATTTATCTTTTCCCAAGTTCTTGCCACAAGTGAAACCATTTTGAAGTGGGGCAAAATTAGATACTTGGACAACAGCAACAGAAACCAAGGGCGTGACCTGAAGTTGTGCCAGGGGATGGTTAGGTTGCATATTAAAAAAAAGTTCTTCAGCCAGAGGATGCTGGAGAGCTGGAATAGGCACCACAGGGACATGGTTACAGCACCAACTCTGACAGAGTTCAGTAAGTGTTTGGACAACACTCTCATGCACATGGTGTGACTCTTGAAGATGTTCCTGGGCAGGGCCAGGAGCTGGACTCAATCCTTGTGGGTCCCTTCCAGCTCAGCATATTCTGTGATTCTGTGAACAGTTTTCTGCCTTACAAAACCCTAATTTGGCTCCAAAGCCCAGTCAATTAGTGCCTTGAGAATGGGATTGCTGAGTATAGGCATGCATTTCATTCTGGCCACTCCTCATTTTTGGCTGGTGCAGCCTTCACAGCACTCTGTTTCCAGGCAGATTCTGGGGAAACCTTTCATGGCATGCAGATCCCTAAACTTTTAAAATAGCAGACATGAGTTTGTTTCATTTTCAGTTGTTGGGATGATACTCCATGGCATCCAGTGGTTCTCCAGCAGGGAAGCAGCTTTGCTCCCTCTGCATGCATGCAGGGGTCAGTCCTGGCTACTTCTCACATCTGTGGTAGCAGACATGGAAATGGGACAGGAGGTCTCCAGCCTCTGCTCTCAGTAACTCTGCCTACATCCAAACGAGGTGAGGAAAGGAGCCCACCAGAAGTGTGCAAAGTCAGAAGCCAAGCAGTAGCTCACTGTCATGGGACATTTTGCCTTCTCATTGGCCCACTTCATTTGCCAGCAGCAGCTGAGCACCAAAATGCAGGTGTCTTGCGTTCATTTCTCAGGTTTAACTTCAAGAGAATATCTTCCATTCACCAAGGCCCTTATTCCCTAGGCCCCTCTAATTCTGATGGCTTCAGGTCTTGTGCCTCCTTAGTCCCTGCACCAGCTCTGCCCTGCCATCCCACCTGAGGTATTTTATTTTGTCCACTTCACAGAGTTTCTGTTCCTTTACATCCCTTCTACAGAAATCTCTTCTCCTCAGATCCCATCTGCACTGGTTTTGGGCTCAAATTCTTCATCACTCCCTATGGCTAGGTCTCCCAAAGTCAAAAAATATTCCCCCATGCCTGATCCTAGGGTCTTTCTTTCTTCTCCTGACACGCTTTCACTGAGGTGCTCCTCCAACTGTTGAATGTCTCATCTCTGTCATTCCATCATCCCCCTCAGGTACTGGGGGCAAGCTAAACACAGAGCAGGTCCTTGGTGCTTTAGCTCCTAACCTCCAACTGCTCACTGCTGATGTGTGGAAGCAGGTTTTTCAAAGGCTTAAGAGCTGAGTAATATTTCCATGAGAACATAAGGGCTTAAACTTCACAGTGGAGCAGCCCTCATATCCCACCTGGCATGACCTGCATACCAAGCCACAGGCTTGTTCTCAGCCGCTCCCACGCTGTGCCAGGTACCCTGAGTTCCCCCAAGGAAGGCATCCTGTCAGGGATCAAGAACATCAGGAACTGGAGATCCAGTTAACTTTTGACTGTTGCAGTGGGAGAGTTTGGGCACAGTAAAAGCATTAATTGGGAACACAATCTGCAAGGGAACAGGCAAGATCTATTATAATGGAAAACAATTGTTATAGCAACTGAATATGTACCAGTGCCAAGTTATTGTGCTGAGTCTCCAAGCCACCGGTATGAAACTAAGTACACAGAACAAATCAGGCATGCATGTTTGAATTCTGTTTGACATAAATGCACTTTTTGTTGTCATGGTTAAATCCACAGAAAATGATTTATTTTGAATATCAGACAATCAGTTTCTTATTAAACTTACACAAAATGCCTCTCCCAGACACTTGAAGTCTTTTTAGAAAAAGGTAGCTTAGTTGAGTAAAGCACTTTCCTTTGTATAATTTTTAGAAATGTTGAAGTGAAAAATGCTAGATAGGGCTCCTTCTTTGCCAAGAAGGCAATTTGATCAACCAAACATTTTAATGAGAAATTAAAATCCACGATCATATAAAATAAATGAAGTTTTAAAAGGTACTGAAAGTTCTTTACTAAAATTCTGCTCTTAATCACAGTTATCATGTATTTTAAATATTTTCTACATAAGGTCTTATGTGTGTGATAGACCAGTGAACAATGAAAGGGAGTATAATCATTTGGGTTTCCCTTAAGTTTTAAATATTGAAGCCAGTTTGAAGAAGATACAGATATTTTTGCTTCTCTTACTCAAGCTTCTGAAAAATGACAACCTGTACATCCTATGGGATTTCAGTTATTTGGGCCCAGGCCAGTGCACATCAAAGTTGTAATTAGTCAGTGCTTGTAAGAAGCTGCACAAAATGGTGAAAAGCTTTCCTGAAGATAGAACAGCATTCTTAGTGTGATTTGTCAAAGAACTATTGTAATATATTGCTATTCCACAGTGTATTGAGGTTGAAATATCCTAATAATACAGAGCCTGGAAAGGCTTTAAAGACTGCTCTTGACTAGCAAGGGTTTTCCACCTTGCTTTTAGCCAAGCATGTTTTACATCCCAGGACAGCAGCCACTGGCAGCCTTGGCAGGGGAATATAAGACAGCAGCTCTTAGGCAGCAAAGTGCTGTGCCAAGCACCAGTCTTCAGTCCTGGACACTGTCCCTTTCCTTCCACACTTTCTGCCCAGTGTGGCAGTGCCTGTGTTGGAGAACCCAGAGTAATCCAAAGCCTGCCTCTGCTGAGGCTGTGCCATGGGAAAGCAGATAGGATTTCTTGCAGAAAGAGGTGCTGTGCTCTGTGCTGGTCACTACAGATTGACAGCACCACCTGTCAATGCAGACTTCCAGATAGCTGAGAGAAGTGGCAGTGAGGCAGATTTTGTTAAGGATGCCCTTTATAGGAGTGTGGCACCTATGGCAGGAATAGGCACAGAATGCAGAGAACAAAGAACACCTCAGGATTTGCTGGTCACCTCGTTCTATCCTTAATTTTCATTAATCTGCTCATCTCAAGGTAAATATTGTGCAAGTTGGACCTGAAAAATTACATCAGGAAATTTCTTAAACCACATGTTCCTCTGGGAAGCAACCTGTCTTTTGTTCTATAAAGTATCCACTGTTCTGGTACACTTTAAGGAAAAAAATAGTTCATAAGCAACACGATTTGTTCTTCTCCTTTTCTTTGTATTTCTGAAATTCTTTCTTTCAACACTTACAGATTTTATTATGAAGTGTAAAGTAGTTCAGATTGAAAATCTTGACTTTGTCTTTGAAATATAGTTAAAACTCAGGCTAAAGAAATTTTATGTACTTAAGAATAGCTTCATTCTTTATCTTGTCTGAACTTTGAATCTTTCAGTATACATGGCAGGTATTTTTCTTCTCTTACTAAAACTGGATATTTATTGATTCTATATTTATTTCTTGACCATGACAAAATACAGGGATAACAAACATTCCTGAACCTCTGGTGATAGGTCATTAAAATGAAATTTTAACCACGTATGAGAGAATGGATGAAAGTTTACTACAAAAAAAAAATTTAGAATTCATCCCATCAATAACTTTTGAAGAGTCATAACCAGGAAACCAGCCTACCTCTATGATAAAAGCAGTGTGTCACCAGTAAAACCCTTGAGAGCCAGCTAGTCACTGCAACAGCAAGTGACTTACATTGATGATTTTCAGTGCTAGAACCAACTTCTCTAATGTGCATCTAACTGCTTTGGACTCCAACCTGATCATCTTTTTGAAAGAGTTTTGTTCTTTGGCAATATCCTTGTTTCACTTGTACCCTTTATGCACTTCACAAAGCTTCATGTATACATCGGAGTTCCCCAAAATCACGCCCTTGTAAAAGAAAAGGTGAATTACTTGGGACCTCTGCAGTCTCTGAGCAAGGGGTTGGCACAGCTCAACGTGCTGCCTCTCTTACTGTGCAAAGGCCAGTTTGAACCTTTTACAAACCTGAAGATTTAAAGACTTATAAATCTCTTATTTATTACTCCATTTTCTCAATGTAGTGGCCACAACAGCATCAGTATCATTTTTGTGAGAATGTGCAACTCTTGGTCAGTCTCTCCTGTAACACTGTATTTTTTTCTATCAGGAGAGTTTTTTTCATTCAAGTAAGATATTCATTATCACCTTCACAAAAACATTTCCACCTGTCTCCATTTTGGTTAATTCCTCTTCATCCTTTCTAACCCCAGTGTCTACATACCAGTTCAACTGTAAAACTGAAAATATTTCAATGGAAACCGTGCTTTTGTCACCAATATCCTTCTTTTGAGAGACTCAGCAGAGAAAGCAGAAAGTTTATTTTTTTTTTCTGCTGTCAGCACTTGAAAAAAGCTCTTCTCCTGGCTTTATGAACAACATTCCAGTGTGCCACTGGACTGGAAGAATAAACCAATTAAAGGAGGAATATAAAAATAAATAACTAGACTGCACTCAGAAATCTAGAGACCTTTTTTAGCTAAATATTTTAAAGTATTTGTGATATTCAGCTAACTTCTATTCTTTCTGTTATTATTGTAGCCCTAATTTTTTAAGGTGCTTAAAATAAAGAAAAATGTGTAATGCTGAACAACAGTGAGAGATGAGTTTTTGAGAGTTTTCTACTAGGATCAGAAATTGAAATTATCAGGGAAAACAGTAAAATGGATCAAATTAACTTTTCATCCCATCCTTTTGAGAAGGCTGTTCAGGAGAACATCCATATGGAAATCAAAGTTTGTTTGGAGGTCCAGTCATTACTGATTCCAATTCAAACAGCATCTAAGGAGAAAAAACTTTATGAGTAATTTTCAAGATTTGGTGTTGATCTGCCTGTATATATAAACAGTGTATACAGAGCTTATAAAGTTATTGATGAAAGTATTTGTTATAACAAATACACACATCCATTATTAATAAATTTCAGTCCAGAAAGAATTAATGCAAATAACAAGTAGTAGGAATGGTGAATCTACTTCTGCAGCTAGATTTAGTGAGGCAGAGTGCACAGAGGAAAAGGAAGACCTAAAGGATGTGGGGTGATGGTCCTGGTAAGCCTGGATGGGTTGAGGGAAACACCTCAGTCCCCTGGAGGGGTGCTCTCAGCAGAAGACAAAAGCAGAGGCAAACTGATAAGTGGTGGGTGTTACCAAGGAATGCAATGTTATTAAATTAGCATGGCCTTTCTTTGCCACACCCTGTCCCTGCAGACTCAGGCAGCCCACCCCCGCTCAGGCATCTCTATCACCTCCCAGAACTCTGACTGTAGTCACACGAAACCACCTGAAGGAAAAAAGTATAAAAAGAAATGCGGTTTAAACTGCAACTGAGAGGGGAAATGCCATGTCTCTGCTGGGGTAACTTCTAGCAGCTTGTCCTTCCTCCTACCTCCTGGAACAATGTAGGGGTAAAGAGACCACGTGCTTTCTATTTTTCTATACTTTACTTTCTTTACTTTCTTACAAAGCTTATTCCTTTATACATTCTATCTTACATTTTATTCTAACAGCGACTTTGATTCTTACTTTATAGGCATCTCCTTTACTAACTGTGTTTTGCTACCTTAATACTAATAACAGTAACTTGCTTCACACTTTGCTACTTTATATTGGTTATTGCTTTTTGC
>JAOXXN010000471.1:62702361-62729751 GCA_026770055.1 Myrmophylax atrothorax
ATCAGCACGCTTGCAGCAAGCGTGGGTAGTGCCCTTCCCAAATCTTCGTTCGCGAAGCCTAGCCATGATGATGATGAGATTAGTGGTAAAATGTATCATGCTTCCAGAAACAATAGTTCTCAGTTCTACAAAGTCTTAATATCTGGGTATCAATACTGATTATTCCAGTGAATTAAAATTTGGGAATAATTTTGCAGCAAACAACCCTGTGGAAATGTTCTATTAAATATTGATATACCTCTTTGTCATAAAATATAGATCATCAGTAAGTTTCGTATCTTTTATCTGAAAGAGTTTTTCTCTTATGAGTGACATTATTTTTGGTTCCCCTTACAGATAGCTTTAGACACAAGACTGATGTTGCTCTGCTCCAAGAGAAGTGAAAGTCATGGGTGTCAAATGCTTTTTCTTGCTCCTCACAAATTGGACACCCAGATTATACAATTCTGAAATACTTTTCAATCAAAATAACACATTAAAAAAAAAGGCTACAAAAATCAAATGTATGAACTGACCAAAACTTGATAGTTTAAAATAAATAGATACATTTATGCATTTACAGATTTGGGATAATTTGTGATTAGTTAGACAAGATTTTTTTCATTTCACTTTTAGATTGGTAACTGAACTTCAGGATTTAACATTCTTAAAAGTCTGATTTCTTAGATTTAAGCCTTTCATGGGTTTAAGGAGGAAAGAAGATAATTCTCTATTATTCTTTCCTGATGAGTGAAGGTTTGGTGCTCATTTTTGTAGCAGAAATCTGTAAAGAAACGTTCGTACAACCTATAAATCTCAGTAGATATTTATAAGTACTGCATCAAAGACAATTCCTATCAGCAAAACAGAATCCAAGTCCTGGGCTTTTAACCTACAAGGGTTTTAATAATCCAGATAAAGCCATGATAGATGTGAGATGAGGAGTTACAAGAGCTTCTGCTCTTCTGCTGTTTTCAAAATGGGTTTCAGTGATCCCTGTTTGCCTTCTACAAAAACCCGTTTCCTTACTGAAATTTAAAAATGTAGCTCCCTGTCCTCATACTACTTGCCTTGTACTCTCTGTTGCTGTACAACTGTGACTGCCTCAGTCTTGACTGAATCCAAACCTTGCCATTTGACTTAGCTCAATCTCTCTTTTTGATTCCTTTGGTGTGGTCACAGAATCATATCCACCCTAATCTTTACCAAATCAATTCATTTAGTCCACTCTAAACTGATTACGTTTGTTGAATTAATTGTATTTGAGTTTAATAGCCTGAAGTGATATATTTCCCTACTCAAGATATCTCTGTTTCAAATGCCTTCAAGTCAACAAATTAGACCATACATATGAAGTCACTGGATCATCACAGTTATAAAATCTCCATTATATCAGAAAGAAACTTCCACAAATATGTTTAAATCCAAAATACTGAAAATAAGTAATTTTGTCTCATTTTGAGGTGGAAAAGGACACACAGGTTTTCTACAGTTATGTCTTCAAATTGAAAATACCACTGATCTTCAACTCTTGTCTTAAAGGTGCAGCTGGAAAGAAAAGCAGAAAACTTCACAACAAACTTTTTTGAGAAGACTACAAAATATATGTTCACACAGACACACACGTACATACATACATACATACATATATATATATATATATATAAAAGACTGTAAACAATATCCCTTGCAATAGTAAAAGTGAGGTTTTACAGCCTCTTGAAAAATGCTTACAGTTAAGTAAACCTGGAACCTTAGATGCGGGACAGCTTGTTGCTTTCCAGAGCCTGGCTGTTCCACACACATGCATTTTACTCCACACAAGATAAGGATAATTTTTTCCTCTAATATACCAATTTTCCAAGAAGTGAGTTAGTCAGTGAACTGAAGCAAACAATAAAAGATTGTTGGAAAAGCTTGTGGAACTCTGTAGGCATGTTTTTCTTTATTGGCAAACAACTATGAGTAATGGATTCACTCCGAGTTCAAAAAATCTGTTGATGGGTAATATCCAGTGATCTGGTACGAAGTCATTGAGTTAAACTCTGAATTTCAAAAGGCCGTGTAATATTTAAAATGAAATCAAAACTGGGAATAGGAATCAATAGAACAGACTGTGTTATGAGGTACCATTCTGAAGTCTCGTACCTCACTAAACTCACTTTCCAAGAGATAAGGGCTAGTAAGATGTACTGTTTGTGTTGCCTGTTTGTGGGATCAACATTTTATCACTTACACAGTGAATTTTGGTGTTTCTCCAAGAGCTCATAGATGGTCCCAGATGTTCCATTTAATTTATGACTCAGGCACAGAGACCCTCTCCCACAGACTTGTATTTCTTTGATATACTGTACCATGGAAACATGATATTACTGGATTTTGGGGGCCATGTATGAATACAGAGCTTTCTTTGGATTTCTCTAGGGGTCACTGGGGCTTGCAAGACACCCAGAAAAGCTTACATTTTTCTTTGGAAAGATTATGGTTTTAAAAAGTAGATAGTGTCAATTGCATCTGACTGGGTCATGTGTTTCGGAGGTGACTACGATATTTTTATCCTATACCATCTGTTTGATGAAAGTAACAAAATTATTAACTCTGTGTAAAATTTATTTTGAATTAATTAATTTATAACAGGCACATTTAAGCCTTTCAATGCACAATTTGATTTCACTTGTAGTTTTCCATGGTAGCAATTCTTTCAGATCTATATGATTGATCACCCTATTTTAACCTCGCTTCAACGAGCAGCTGCCTGACAGACACCATATGTTGTTTAACCTAGATCTGGTGCTGTCTTGTTTAAAACATTCTCTTGCTGCTTGTTTACTCAGTTTTTTGTCACATCTTTTCATTAGATGATTTAGTTTTAAATGGGTCACCATGTTATCTCCTTTTCACAATAGTTTTTAAGCATGTTGTACCTTCTTCCACTCCACCCGATGTTTCTGTTTCTGTACGTGTTACCTCTGTGAGAGTCTTTATCTTGAGCACCATGACTACATTTTGCAGACCTCTACAAATGGTATCAGTGAGCACTCATGTATTAACAGTTTGCTTTATTCCTCTAACAGCATATTAACTGACTGAATTTTCTGCCAGCTATTTTGTAGCCTTCAGGTTTTTTCCCTACTCAGGATTTTGGAAGGGGAGGGAGGATTTTACTGCAACCCATTTTGTCTCACTCCTCAATTCTATTATCACCTGCAAGTTTTCTGCATTTCAATTTTATGGATTGCCTCTTCACCACTCTATGGATAATCATTTGCATAATTATGCAAAATTTTTCTAATCTTATGTAAACACTATAATGAAAGTAAAAAAAAATTGACCTATAATCATTAAAAGACACATTTGAATAACACGTTTATTCTAAGGATCTTAAATTGCTTTACACAGGAGGCTGAATTCCTAAACACTGCAGTCATGTCATGGCTTAGCTCCCTAGGGAAGACAGCAAGAACCACATCTAAAAGGCTCAGCAAAAATGTCAAAGGAACCCAAAGCCCCTTGTGCATCCCACCATGGGCCTATGGGATTCAAGGTGCCAGCAGAATTGTGCTTATGCATAAAACACACTAACATGATGAAACTTTTCCCAGAGATCATCATCACTCTTTTGAAAAAAAAACAAAAAACACAAAAGCAAAAAATCCAAAACAGTCTCAAGAAATTAGGTTTTCTTTTTAATGTGTAGTGTCTGAGGAGGTTATCAAACTGCTTTTTGGCTTGGAAGAAAGTAGTCTAATTTAAATGAAGAAACCTCAAGAGACTTTTTTCCAGAATGATAATCTATATCCCCATTTCAAGGCAAAAATGCTTTTAGGCAGTGGCCAGTACATATGGAAGTCTACAAGGATGTTATTGCCTGTGTTCTGCTTCTCTTTTGCACTAGTCAGCAATAACTTGACAAAGAGAGAAGTATAGATATGCCAAGATGCCCAACTCAGCTCTGTGATTCTCATTGCAATCGTTTTTTGTTCCAAAATATTCTATTTTATCAATTCATTTTCACAAAGATTTCCTGTATTATCATATAGCAGTTTGTGTCATTGAGCTATATTTGTTGCCTTTCTTCTGTATTCTTATTTTGCCTTCTGTCATCAGATCCAAGGGCCAAGCAGCTGGCGAAGCTGACAGAATTCATAATGGTAGACTGAACATGACACTGATATTAAAGGCAATACCTATTCCTCTCTGTGTCCAGACATAGATTTAAAAAAGATTATATATACCCTCAGTTGGAAATCTCAGGAAGAAGGAAAAATATAAATCTAAGCATGGAGTTTCAGGTGTAGCAGCAGAGGAAAGAAAGAAATAAAGGTTTGCAGTATAAACCCAAGCCAAATTCTCAAAAAGGCTTGTGTTTTTCAGACAAAGTAAAGCTGTGCTTTATTCCAGCACAGTCATTTTGATGAGTGATAAAATGAAAGTCTAATGTGCAATAATTTTAAATTATCATAAGAATTGTCTAACAGTATCTCCACACCTCAGTATCTTGGTTGTCACAAACCAGTGAGAGGAATCATGATGTCTGCTTTTTTTACATCTAATGTTGGGGAGGTTCTGCTTAACCTATCATTTACCAGTGAAAATGTATCTGATTTTATTCCTAAAACTCTGAGAAATGAAAATTATACCCTGTATATTAAATATAATTGAACGTAATATATAACAGTATAAATCAAATTTAATTGGTGTACTATTCCATACAAGAAGTGACAAGATACTTCTTCAGCTGTGGAAAAGATAAAGTGTGATTGATGGCAGAAATTAATAACTGAGGAATGTAATTCACTGCAATAGATACAATCTAAGGAGCAGTTTTCAAAATGGTTAGGCAAGGCTAATAAATGGGAAAAGTTTGACATAGCTCTTGTTTAAGAAACACAGGAGTGTGAGACAAATAAATAAATTAGAATACTTTTAAAGACAAAGAGACCCAAACTTGGACACCTTTTTAAAGAGAATGTCCACGTTCCCTGCATGTACAAGTGAACTGACATAGATGAGGAGTCCCTGGTGCAGATAACTGTGAGTGCCTCTGCTCCAGGACACAGCATCCACTTTGCAGTGGACTCCATCAGTGCAGCAAAGGGGTATGCAGAAACTATTCTTGAAACAGAGATTTGACAATCTGAAGAATTCTGTTTTAAAGTGGATTCCTGTCCACCTGCAGTGCTTGACAAGAAATGAGTCTTCAGTGTTTTCTGTTTGGGTTTTATGGCACAGTCCTGTGCCAAAGACAAATGTTAAAACACCTGATTCCAATCCTGATCCTTACTGTAATCAGCCTCTTCCTCTTCTGGGAAAAGAGGGCCATGTCCCCTCTATCTCACACCTGTCCAAGACCAAAAAGTCCCACCCATACTTGCACAGGTTGTTAGGGCTGTACCTGGGAACAGAGGGAGAAGAAGAAATGAGTCATCTGGGACAGAGTTGTTGGGTAACCCCGGCAGCATTAGGTATTGGAGTTTGGTTTTACTGATGCTTAAATATAGGTTACTCATCACCTGTCTCTTTTATTTACACCTTGAATAAAAATCTAAGGGGAAAATAGCTGTAAAGAAACAAAAAAATGTGATGATATCAATTTACTAAGAACGAGTTTTGTGAGTTGTTCTTTGTATTGTGCAAGAATTCATATTTTATCACTTTTACCCATATGAGTCAGAGAAAAGTACAGCTTTGAAAACTTCTGTTTTCTTGTGCCTTCTTACCTGTGCAATCAACTGATTAAATGGGGATCCACACCAAGGACTGGCTAGAGACCCAAGAAAGGCAGCCATTCCAGCTGTCCTAGACAGCCACTCCTTTCTCCTATACATTTATAATATCAATTAAGTGCTTCTAGTTGATAGCCAGAGGAGAAAAGGGTTGTGCTGGAATGAGTTTGCAATAACTGTTTCCAATTTTCATGACAAAGAGGACATTCAGCATATTATTTACCTGTTATGCATCAGTGTCACAGCCATCTGATTCACATTACTCCCATGGAGCTGATCCTTCAACCTCTGCTTCTCCCACAACCACATGCTGGAGCTCCTGTTATCCCCAGTCTCATGAGTCTTGATGAGGTGATGGGACACTTAGAAGATCCAGACAGTCCTCTGGAGACCAGACTTCAGGTGTGCAATCTGCTTTCACTATCAGCTTGCTGTGTTAGACTTCCAGGATGAAAGGTATTAGAAATGAAATTGTTAAGATCTGCTGAATGAGCAGGGGAGGAGTACCTGTACCTCCTGCTCCTGTACCCTGAACCAGGCCCAAATTCAGGGGAGCATCACTTTACAGGGCAAATCCATTTGACATTATCAGACCACAAACTTCAAGGCAAGTGCAGGCTCTGGTGCCTGGAACCCAGAGGAGTGTATTTCCCATCTTTCAGGCAGTATGTTGTTTATGTTGACATGGAATCAGCCTTTTTTAAAATGAATACATTAGAGAAATCATTTAAGAACAGTTCATTTTTTATAAACATCATAATGACTGAACTGAACATTTTCAACTGAGTGTGTATAAAATTTGAGATGCAGGTGCAGAGATTAGTAATTACATTTTTGTTTTGAATTCAATATCAAGTGGACTATTTATTTCCCTAATCATCACTGTCACTGTTTAATATGCCACTGTAAATTAGACAAAATACAATTATTATCTGGATTGCAATTTTATTGTTGATATAAATACCTAATTGAACTCTTCTTAGTATTTTCTTCTGGTTTTTTTATTTTATTTTTGTTGGTGGTTTTTGGTTGTATATTTTTTTTTTTAGGAAAAGGTAATATTTTTAAAGTTAGTGTAAAGAAAGCAGTCAAAATGCTAGGACCAAGGGCACATTGCTTGCTGCGCTGCACACAGCAAGGATGCAGTTTCAGCTCCTTTTTTGTCCTTTTTTGGCCACCAGGGAACACCTTAACCCTCTCGCCTCTACACCAATGTGTGTTAAAAAGTGTTAAATCTTGGCTCCCTTTCATTTTTTGTGGAAAACCCCAAACAAATGACTCCTGAGATGTCTGCTCTTTGCCATTCAAGGTTCTGGACTGAAACTTTGCTGGTGGGCATGGATGGGCAGCACGTTGCCTTCCACAGAAGAGTTAATAAGGCAATTCAAAAAAGCACATTTTCAGATACCAAACAGACGAAGAAAAAGAGAATTTTGCCATTGGTTCCGTTGTTCTCTATGCCTCAACATCTTTTCCCTCTTGTTTCTCTCTGCCTGTCATTCTCCCTCCTCTTGTGGTTTTATCCTTTTATTTTACTTTCTCCTTTTATTTTACTTTCTCCCTAAAACTTTTCTATAACTAATCCCTGCCCCTCACCTGCAGAGAGCTCAGCCAGAAGCATACAGCATCTGGATGGTTTCACAGCCTGGAAGGGGTGATGCTCTGCTCCCAACAGCAGAAACCCCATGTATGAGCACAGTGCCCTTACCCCTCAGCCAGGTGCAGAGGGATGGTTTCCTCATCATTTCTTCCAGTCTCCCCAGCTTCTCACAAAGACTTTATCCTGACACAACTGAAATGTCCTGGAGCTTTTTTCAGGAGTCTGTAATTGACAAGTTCTTTTACCTTCATGTATATTTTTTTCCTCTTAAGAAGCAACAATAAATCCTCTTATAATCACACATTCAACCTGAGATACTGGTGCTAATTCTCAAATAGTTATCAATGCCTGATACTGTTCACGTTAAGTCTGTAATATTTACCCACAGAACTGCTGCTGCAGCTCCTTAAAGGGTGATCCTGCTTGTTTCTCACCTATTTTAAATTTTCTCAGTGTCCTCTAAGCACTAATTTTCTGTATCAGTTTGAACAGTTCCCAGACTTCTCTTGGAGAGGGCCAGATTCCAACATGTCTATAATAGGTCCTCCAGACCAATGAGGCCACTTAAGAAGTAAAAGATTTTGCAGTTTCAGAAAGCTCATCTTACCAAGACAACTCTATCTGTTATTCTGCACTTGAAAGTTTAATTTGGCTGTCACGTGTTGGCTTATTTAGATTTAGCAAGTTTGTTCTGGAGAGTTCAATTTTCTGCATTCAATTTGTTACAAACATTATGCAAACACCCTGACCCTCCAAAGGCTCCATTTCAGAGAATGAACATGACTGGATTAGATTCATTTAGTCCAACAGCTGGCTCTCCTTTTGCAAAGCACCTCTATAATCATTATCTTGCTTTTGACCCTCAGGGACCAGCTTTTCTTTCCCAGAGTGGAAGAAGTTAAATATCTTTTGAGGTCTATACCCAATTCTGTACAGTTTCACTTTCAGGTATGAAGTAATCCCCCACTGATAAGCAAACCTAGATCATCATTATGTTCTACCTTACTGTACACTCAAAGGGCAGATTTTCATGATCTTTATGGAAAAGTATGATTCAGTGGTATTCATGTTATAATAGCACTTGGATTCTCTGCAGGCAGAGGCAGAAACTCTGAAACAACTGGCATTGTTGGAAAATACAGGCAAATATTTATGTATAGAGACAATTCTTCGGGTCACCTGCATCTGTAGCAAACATACATTTCTGAAAAAAGTCAGAGAGTTATAAAGACGCTTGGCACCTTTTATTGCAAACTGCAGCAGTATGTTAAGTGATGCTCATGTGCATAGCTGGAGCCAGGGCTGTTCCTGCTCCACTCAGATTACAGTAGGGCTCTCAGCCATTCCTGCACCATTCCCAAACCAGGATATGTGCTTCAATAGCAGTGAAACTCCAGTTATATTGAACCTGCAATTTTCCAAGGATAATACATAATGTTAGCTCAGGACAATGGGAATATTATATGGATTTTTTTTTCTTGTTTCCAGCCTTCTTTTTTACTTAAGTCAGTGATATACAATGGAGCTGAAATAGCAGATTCCAAGAGTTGAATGAACATCCTTGTAATAGGTCACAGAAAAAATTATTATGGTCATTACAGTGCTTATCAACTAAACTAGCTGCACTGTAAACATGCTGCTAGAAAGTCAGAAAATGGCCTATGAGAAGCCCTTTGTTTTCTTTTTTCTTCCATTTCCTGTAAGATGATCTTTTAGCTGTGTTCAGAGCACTCTGCTTTGTGCACTTGGAGATGCAAAAAAGTTTCTTTTATACCTGTAAGAAAAAGCCTTGTGTATGAACACATTACAATTGGTGCCACAATGTCTGTAGCAAACAGATGATCCAACACTAGCAATGAGATTATTCATTTGAGTTCAGTAATTCATTGACACCTTAATAGTGTTACTCATTTGCACAGCCCCTGCATATATCCAGGCATTGGCACTACAAGGAAAACCTCCTTCTTGAGGAATTGAGAATCTCATCTGAGTTACACTTTGAAGGAGGGCTTGAGGGTTAGGAAGCAGTCCCAGGCTTTGCAATGACATCTTCAGAGTTAAATAACACCAGCTGGGGTCTTTGCTGGGTGAGCAAGATGGTCAAATAATGTTAGGTACCTTAAATTCTGCAAATGTCATATGCCTGCCACCATCTGCCATCCACAAGAGGTGATAGGCTTATAAACAAGGACATGAGAAAGAAGCTGCTTGCAAGAACCAGGCTGCCCCATTGCAAGATGGAGCCAGATGGGAAGAATAAGATGCCGTACAGCCCATCAGGCTGCTGTCCTGCCCGTGGTTGCAGGGGTGCCTCAGTCAGCTTTCCTATTGCTGGGTCTTTCAACAGAGCCTTGTGACAGAAAGGTGAGGAGGGGGGAGGTATCTGTTGAAACATATCAGGAATAAAGTTGTAGCATTATGAAGCAGTTTACGTTGGAAGGGACCTCTTCATCCAGTCCAACATTCCGCACAGTTCAGTTAGATCAAGCGCCTGGCCACCCTGAGTCTTGAGTACACAGAAGTTCCACAGACTCTCTGGCACATATTCAAGGGTGATTTTGATTTTTCCTCATTTTTCCATCAGAATTTCCTTGTTGTAACATAGGACCGTTGTGCACCTCTGAGAAGAGACTGGCTCCTTCTCCTTAGAGCCCCCCATCAGTGAGGTTCCACATTCCCCCACTGCCCACCTCAACTTGCCTTTCTCTAGGATATATAATCCCAAAGTCCTCTCTCTCCTCACTCGTTGTGTGCCTCAGCTCCCCAAACCTCTCAGAGACCTTCTGCTGGACTTGCTGTGACTTCTCTATCCCTCCCCTACAGGGAAGAGCCCAAAAGTATTCCAGAAGTGGCCTCCAAATCTCTGAGCAACGGGGATCAGTCATTTCCCTTAACCTGTAGCAGAGGATCAGTCTGACCTGGGAAGTGAACCAGCACCGAATGGGATACTCTTAAGAAGAATAAAAGGGATGAGCTGTGTCAGTTTGTGTAAGATACAAATGAGACTTCAGATGTTAAGCTGTTTATTCAAACCAGTCCCCTAAAACTTGTGAAGTTCTTCCATCTCTAAATAATAAGAGTTATTTTCAAGATGTTTTTGTTTTCCTCCATCTGTTCTTGTTTCCTTGGGAATCTGTTTTACTGAGAGAAAATGATGGTCTTTTTTTTTGCTTTCTGTGAGAACCACTGACACATTGCTATGGAAACTAGAAGTTCAACATTTTAGTGTCATAACTTCAGGAAAAACCTGCAGGTACAGCCAAGCCCATTCAAATTTATTTGCAGAAGTTCTTCTTTAATTCACTGCTGTTTCTGGTTAACCGTGGCTTTCATCTATGCTAATACTGTTTCACAAAGGTTGGACTGTTGGCACATAATTCATCAAGATGAAATGTGTGTTTCTTTCAGCATGGTAACTCTTTATTGGCTTTCACAGAACTTGATTTATCAGCTTCAGTTTGTGCAGATGCATCTAGACAAGTGTGTACAAGGGTCAGACTTTCCAGAGGTAGGGCACGAGTGATTTTGACAGTCTCACATTTTGATTGTCCCATCTGAATAAATAAATTAACTCCACATATTCTGAAAACCATGCCTACCAGGAAACCTAACTATCAGGAAAATATCTGAAAGGAAGACCAGGTGGGGATTGGGTTCTTCTCTCACATAACAAGTGATAGGGCAAGAGGAAACGACCTCAAGTTGCAGCAGGGGAGGTTTAGATTGGACATTATGAAAAGATTCTTCACTGAAAGGGTGATCAGGGATTGGAAGAGGCTACCCAGGCCAGTGATGGAATCACTGTCTTTGTAAATGTTCAAAAAACATGTGATTCAGAATCACAGATATCATATGGTGCTTAATGACATGGCTTAGGGGTGAACCTGACAGTGCTGGGTTAATGGTTGGACATGATGATCTTACAGGCTTTTTCCAACCTTTATGATTCATTATTAACTATCCTGACTTGTAGTTAGAGACAGTCAACAAAAAAAGCCATCCTTTACCTGGGTAATCAACCTATGATCAGCCACATGGAAATTGTGAAATGAAGCCTTGTCTGTATCCACAGTAGAAACAACCTGATACATATTAAATGCTTATTGTTTCTAAAATCAAGTAAGCTTTTTAACAATATGCACTCAGTTTCTGTGGTTTGCACAGAATAAAATAGATGACAGATTGCACAGATCTTACCTGGGAGAGCAGCTCCTGTGGTTGCATCACAAAGCATGTGGTTAGCCTTAACCCATCCAATGTATGTGTGCCCCCATAACTGATAATTGCAGATTAAATCTTTTTCAAAATATTGATTGCTTGTTAACAGTAAATTTACATCACTCTACTGTTACAGTATCAGCTCTCACAGAGTTATCAAACACCAGTTTTCTAACTATCTCAAAAATTATAATCTGGTATCAAGGACACTCAATGGCAACACATCATTGTGATCTAGTCGATAAGCATTTCAAATTGTATATTAATGTGATCTATGGTTAATGATGCTCATTACACCATTAACAAATCTTATGCTTTCTCTCACATGTGTATTTCTGCTATGCAGAATGCTTGTGCTCATTACACAAACCTACTGAGCTGTTAGCAAAGCAGTCAGCAGGGCTCCTGCCTCACCACCATCACCCCTTACTGTTTTCCAGGTAACAGCAGCAGTTGATTTGCTTTCCTCAGGGACACTGCAAGTTTGGCTGGTCCTATGCAGGAGAGCAGAAAAAAGCAAGAGGAGGAAGGCCTGGTCCTTTGCAGATGCAGGTGGGGAGCTGGAGGTGTTTGTCTTTTGCTGAGGAGGAAAGTTATTGTGGAAAGTCCTGACTCCTTTTAAAATGTATGCACTCTCCATTTATTTATACATAATTCATACTGCTTGGCTGAAGAAGTATGGGAATGACTATCTGTTATGTAAAGCATTTCTCAAAAATACCATTTGTTATTTAAAAAGTAAAAAAGAACTGATGGCAGAAACTGTGAAATAGAATCTGTGTTTCAATGAATTATTTAGACTAAAACCAAATGCTCCAGGGTGGAAGAAGATGATTGGTTTACTTTTAATCTAGTTGTCGTCAGTGAGTGCAGTTTAAAGGGAGAAGTAAGCTAGAGCTGAGAAGTGATCAAACTCAAATAATTTGTTTCCCTCATAATAAACATCATAATATGAACCAGAAAAAGGCACCATGAAGGAAACTGGAGAAACAAAGGAACACATTGTGTCAGGGCATCAGATTGAGGTTGTACTCCCTGTAACAAGGCAGATGTTATTCACAGAATATATAAAACTGAGACTGCTATTTTCTGTATTCCTAGCTGCTACATACCGTTGATCTAGAAAAGGTCACAATGGCAGGAACCCAGCTAATGTCAGTCTTAAACCTTTGCACTAGGAAAAGCTGCTGAGCATATTAAAAACCTGTCTAATGGGAAGCACATGGTAATGTTCAGAGAAATAGCAATTAATCATGCAATAAAATGATTCATCTATATCATACACACAATTAAATGTGAAAATTACCCCAAGGACATTTTAAATATTAAAACCAAATTTTTACATTCATATTAAGGAAAAATTATGACTTTGCTGTTCATTATAACCTATGTGCTCCTGATGAGGTTACACTGGCAATATACAGATGTTTAGGTTTTCTTTGCACTCCAGACTACCCAGATAGCTAATATCTGTTAAGAACCACCCTTTTCAGCAAGGGGTCCCCAGACCACTAGCTTGTGCATTGTAACTCACGAAGAACACCCAAGAGCTTGGAGCCGGATGCAGTCTGAGAACAGAGCTCTGCAAGATCTGAAGGCCAGAAGAGCTTGTGGGTCTAAGAGCAGCTGGAAGTGGACCTTAATTAGAAAATTATTCTTAAAATGCCATTTAGTGTAAAAATTTAGACTGTGGAAAACAACAGTCCAGATGAAGTACACAGTTTTGAGTCTATTAGTCAGAAATAATCATTTGTTGTGCAAAGTGTGTACCTCTCCCCTATAAAATGTAGACTGCAATAATATTTGCACTAGTGGCCATCAATTCATTCCAAAGACCATTTAATTCTGCAGCTCTTCCTTACTTAAGGAGTTTGTTTGTTTGTTTATTTGTTTTTGATTACTTGTTCATAGAGATTGAAACTGAAATTTAATTCCTCACCCCCAATGTCATATCAATACTCCAGCCATATGCTTCAGTACTAAAATGTTAGAAGTTTTCACAGACCTTTCCTAAAGACTAAGATCTACAAACTTTGTTTGTCAAATTTGCAATCTTGCTTTAAAACAAAAACTCTTTCACTTTGAAATGCAAAAAATATTCTGGTTTGTTTTAAGAATGACTTTGCCTTAGTTGCTGTTCTCAGCCATACCAATAAGAGGGAATGATGGAAAGTGATGACTTGTCAGTACAGAACAAAATGCCATCAGAAAAACAGAAGGTCTGTACTGTAGTTTTGAACACTTCTTTTCAAAAGGAAAATAAAAAATCAGGGAGCTATAGGCAAGTTGTTCTATATCTACTGTATCTAAATTGCTATGTATCTACTCCTACAATCAGTCCCTATGACATAAATGTTCCTAGTGATTTCAGTGACTTTCAAGTGAAGCTGTAAGATGCTACATACTCAGAGAAAATATGCAGAATTTTTTTTTGAAGTGTGTGATTTATAAGCCTAAAATCTAATCTCTTTTCCACAAAGACACTTTAGAACACAAAAATATTCTGTATAAAAAATAAATATATTAATGAGTAGTTGATAAGTTTTCCTGCAGTTCAAAAGAGCATGCTTTAGAAGTAGCACTAATTACAGTAGAATTTACAGAAGTATAAAATATGTGGGCAACTTCAGATCATTTTCAGGGAGTCCATTTGTACATCAGAAACCCAGGAGCTACTCAGCCATAAGCTATGTTCTCAAGAACTACCTTGAGTCATTGTAGAAATGGATGTCATTTCAATCCAGAAAAATGATCATTTGTCTACAAATAAAGCAGATAAGAGGTCTCAATTTTGAGGTCTAATGATGCAATTTCCCTTGTGAAAACTGGATAAACTTGCAGGATAAAGGTTATAGTGTGAGTTTACAGCATATCCAAATTAAAATGCAAGTTTTATATATAGAGAGGTCATAACTTTCATTAGATAAACTAGTGTGGGTGGGGAAAAAATCACAGATTTTGTGCACAAATTCTTTGCATCCAAAACAGATCAGAAAGTTCAAATGTAAATGCAGACTGATAAAAACTGCTCTGAATTTAATTAGAAGTGCTAATCAGTCTGACCACATGAAATAAATGGTTATTGGTATCTATAAAGTAAAAGGAGAGATCATAAGCTGGTTTTCTCTTGAGAATAAAAAAGAGTCAGGCCATTTATTACTTGCAGAACACTGAAGAGTTAGTGAGAGAGAGGGGGAAAATAATATTCCAGGAAAACACTAACTCTCTAAGGTACATGTCTTCATTATTTAGTAGGGTTAGAAGTTACTTGAACTGAAAAGTCAAAGGAGAAGGGTCTTTATAAAGAAGTACTCCAACACTAATTAATGAATGTTTCTATTTCATTGTCTATCTTTCTAGCTTGTTGCCTCTACGTGCTCCATTTTTGGTGATGCTCCGTCACTTGAAGTGTGATACAACAGAAATCAAAGCGGTTGGAATGCAGAAAAATACCAGTCTGCAGCACAGGTCAGTGTTGGCACATCCCTGGAAAGAATAGCCATGCTGTGGTTATTTGAGCTGTTCTGTGTCCACAGAGTAAGCACTGGAGGAATTCTTAGCAGAATCTGGAAGAAACAGAATTAAAAATTGCCTTTGTTTCTGGCTTCAGAAAGGAATGTAGACTCCCCACAAAGGCAGAGGGTGAAAGCCTGGCCAGGAATACAAACTGCCTCTCATGCCCATTCCCACCTCCCTTTCCCAGGCATCTATTTTGTTTACAAAATAAAACAACCAAAAACTTTAAAGGTGCTTGGGGTGCACACCTCCTCCTGAAATTACTATTTCGCTGTTTATTAAACTTCAGTGTCTATGTCTCTTATCTCCATGTTCTGAGAGATCCAGCATGAGGATGAGTCTTGCACACAGCACAGTACCAATCACAGAATCACAGAATCTGCTGAGTTTGAAGGGACCCACAAGGATCATCAAGTCCAACCCCTAGCCCTGCACAGGACCCTCCCCAAGAGTCACACCATGTGTCTGAGAGTATCATCCAAAGGCTTCCTGAACTCTGTCGGGCTTGGTGCTGTGACCACTGCCCTGGGGAGCCTGTTCCAGTGACCAACCACCCTCTGGGTGAAGAATCTTTTTCTAATATCCAATCTAAACCTACCCTCAGGTCCTGTCACTGGTCACCACAGAGAAGAGACCAGTATCTGCCCCTCGTTCCCTCAAGAGGAAGTTGTAATTGCAATGAGGACTCAGTCTACAGCCAGCACTTGGGACAGGAACTGGGATAGCCCCAGGGGCTGAAACACCCAGTAAAGATGACTGGAGAAAGGGAGAGGGTTAAGAATATCCCAAAGCACTCCTTTCCTGCAGTCTGGATGCAGCCAATCTACTCTGACCCTCCATGCCTATCACAGCCACTTCTGCACAAAGGCTTCCTTCTGCTCTTTCCTGCAACACAATTAAATAGACCTAGCCAATATTCACATTTTCTTTGAAAAAGAAACTGATGCTTTGTCTAACTGATTCTTAGAGTACTACAGGTCCTCATGTTTCCAGAGTCCATGGGTCTACATGGCATCTAACAGAGGCTGTGCAGTACTCATAAAACTTTCACTGTGCTTCCTTCATTGAAGCTGTGGACATGAGTGAACATGGGGAAAAAAAATCTGTTTTCAGTTCTAATCTGAGTCTCTCAATTAAGGTTTCTCTAATTTTCATCATATTTTCCTTTATCTTTTGAATCACAAGCACTTGCTATCATCCTGTGAGCTTTCCGTCTCTCACTCCTACCATTTTGTCAGTATGCAACTTTCTAAAGAGAGCTAAGGATGTGAATGGAAAATATTCTTCCTTCTCTAATATTTCCCTGAGCTTTCTGCATAAAATACCATATTTCTCTCTTAAGTAAGTTTGCAAAATAGCTCCATATTGCCATAGCTCTATGAAATATATAATTTCATAATTTTATAATGCTGAAGGTAACTTAGATGTCGAAGTGCTGAAAATATTTTCAGAACAACTGAGATTTGCATAATGCTCCACTCTGGTCTCCCTTGTCTTACAGGCCACGGAATCACAGTTACAAGTATTTTTATCAAGCCCCAGACACTTCAGGAGAGATATGATGAAAGGCTTTGAGGGCTGGAGAATCCAGTGTGTACCCAGTAAATTTTCCCAATGAGTTCTCATTCTCACTGCTAAAAATGTTTCATATTTCTAGTAACATATTATTGAATTTTCCTTTAATACTACCAATCAATATATTGGGATATACATTCAGAACTTGTTGCAAGTTTTTCTCTCTCTTTTTATACCATATTCATGATTGCAGTTTTTCTAGTTACTCTTGGATCAATTAATGACGTTCTGTGAAATATCCTTTGCTGTCTCTGCATTGACCAGTGTTATATTAAAGTACATTTAGAGGAAAAAGGTCAAAACCCTTTCATGTAATGCAATTAGAGCGAACATCCTTTTACATCCAGAAGATGTGAAATCCATTGCACAGAATCTATTGCACACTAAGGATTTCAGGTAAAAACCCTGATTTTGCTGTTTCTCATGACTTCCAAGGTTTATCAACTGATTTAGTGTTATTGCAGACTTAAGGCTAAAATGTTTCCACTGTCAAGAATAAAGAGAAAGATTCTGACCATAATCACAAGGTGGAAATAGTTTCACTGAAATTAGTGACAATCAGGTAAAAAAAAATAGCTCAGATTATTACCTAACATCTGGGGTTTGCACATTACAGGCCAGCTTCTGCTATTCTGATTCTTGTTAAGTAATCCTGTTCACAGTCCAATGCTGTAGAAAAATGACTCTATAAAATATACTTGTTTCTTTGTTAATGGTCAGAAGAGCATGAAGAAGTACCCAAATGCCAATTTGGGAGTTATGGTAAATCTCTGTGCTGTTCCACTTCTCTACTGAAAGGCCAAGGTACCTATTTGAAGTGCTCAGCTAACAAATCAGCTTTCATCAGCCTGTCTGTTTTGGCCACTAATTAGAGTCATAAAACATTTGATAAACTCCATGGAATGGGATACTAGCCTCATTTGACTTTCTAATTTTAGTTTTTATAGGTTGATGCTGTTTTAAAAAATAGCCAAGTTGTATTTCATCACTAGAAATAAACAGGAGCCTGTAGTTTCCTTCCCACTTCGAATGGCTAGATTATAAATATAATTTTAAATTAAAGCTAAATGATACAGTTTATGTTGCCTCACATGCCAGGCAGCATAGACCCAATCCTGTTTGCAATCCCTGTTAGCAGTGTGGTCCTGAAGGTACAGATGGCTAAGCAAAGAGTAACCACACCCCCCAGTCCTACTGCTGCTACAGAGGGCACATTTGCATAGAAAAATAAGCATGTTTCAAACTATTTCTTCAATTGCAGTTAGTTCTGAGAACCAGACTCATTTAAGTGAAAAAGTAAAACAAGAATTTTAAGTCTTTCTAAAGGTCTTTTAGTATTTTCTTTATAGAAGGCAAACTGCAATCCTCATATGCATGGTAAGGATGCTGAATCCTACTGGTTTGCAGTTGGGTAGCATCCCTTAGCTGAGGTACCATCTTAACTTGCTTTTCACATGACTTGCTTTAGCTTCCTTTTCTCTTGAAGATTCCCCACTCCTGCAGCTCCAGATTTATCTCAGTCTGCTCTTTGAGCAAGATTATTTTCAGCTCTGGGCTCAAGACCTGGAAGCACCATTCTGTAGTAATCAAGGAAATGTTCTTTTCTTGTTACTCCTAACATTTTTTTGTAATTTTTATTCCCAAAAATCTCACTGGAAGAACATAATGAAGTTGTCTACCATTAGTCTTAAGGTCTTTTTAGACTTCTTGCTTCTAGAACACCATTTCATAGTCTGAACTTGGCCTTCTCAGTTTTGATGTTTGTGACCTCTCTAAAAGCATTATGCCCTACAAGTAAATCTACATTGGTAATTTTTTGAGCCAGTTCTGGTTATTTTCCATTATGTATTTCCACTGTTTTTTCCATTAGATATTTATACTTCACATACTGAAAGACACAGAGACTGCTGTTTGACTTGGAACGCCTAGGTAAATGTTCAAAAGCCATAGCTGGATAAAATAAATCCACATCAAGAACTCTTTGCTCCCAAGTGTCCTTTCACATCCCTTTGTCGAGGAAAGGGTCTGTCTTAAGTGTCCACTTGAAAACATAATAATGATTCCTCTGTGATTTTGTGTGACCTTTTGTTAAAGCTTTTCTCTGCTAAGCCACCAATTTCTAATACTCCCTTGAGTGGATGTTCAGTAAAGGCTTAAGGATGTAATATGAAATCTGACAACTCCTGACTCTGTTTCAGTAACATTTTGAGGTAACAATTAGAAAATCCTACCAGTAAAATGATCTAAACAAGATTTCAGGATGCCATATTTTTTTTTCTTTTCTTTTTTCTTTTTTTTCTTTTTTTTTCTTTTTAAAAAGCAGCATGAAGCCAATTGAAAGCATAGTTAGGGTATCTCTGAATGTCAGGAGCAGTAGTAGCACTTTCCTAAAACAGTTGTTCTCCTCCATTGACTGACCAGGGAACTGTTAGGAATCAGTAGAAATTATAAAGAATTACAATCCAGAACTTCTTATTCCTCTCCTGCGCAACAGATTCCAGGTGAGCAAAGCCTTTAAAAGGTAGTAGCAGCGACATCAGTTGCCCCCCAGTCTCTATGACCACGCAGCTTGCACAAAGGTGCACTAAGGCAGGTGGCATGGGGAGGGCATCAGCAAGTCTCAGGACTGAACCCAGTCAATACAGTAATGTGTTCTTTCCCCCTTCTGAGTCTCTATTTAATTAACTATGAGAATAGAAAAGCGCTCTCATCTGGGAAAGGGCAGGAGAAATAAATAAATTCAATTTTAAATCCTATCAGTATTTTTATCTATAAGGAACTACAACTGGTTTTTTTATATAAATGTAAGAGGAAGTCTATCTGACTTTACAGCACTTTTTTCTGTCATAAACTAAAACTATTTGGCCATATAAACATAAAAAGAAAGCCATTTGTGACATTCATTTTTGTCCTACAAATTAGTGTTTGTTCTTTAATGAGGAAGGTAGATGTGTTTTCCCAATATAATTTGGACTACCTTCATCAGCACATTTAGAATTGTAGTTTTTTCTTTCCATCCTTTATAAGTGTGTGAGCAAGTGAAAAATCCATCTTAATACAGAAAATTCATAAACTAATGCATACACTTATAAGCCTGAAACAGATCTGCTTAGGTGAAACAATTTGGCAGATTTCACATTCTTTCCTAAAACACTGTAAAAAGACAATAATTCAACAGAGTGATGAATCAGAAATAGGATACTGCCCCACACATTGATTTTCTCTCATGTTCTGATGATACTCAAATATTTCAGAGTTCAGTGCTGTGAATTGCCATACAGCCTAAACATTGTTATAGGCAAGATCAGTCACTGAACAGCTTAATATTTGTGGAAAAAAATTAAAAACGGATTTTGTGAATTTTGTGTTAGATTATTTTGCTCTCATACCAGAACTGGTATCTCAACACTTTTAGAAGCTATTGATATGGCACCTCTTTACTCTTGAACATTGTTGCCTTGGTAGGATCAAAGAATATGTCCTTTAGGTTAGGAGAGACCACAAGATGTTTCTAGCCCAACCTCCTGCTCAAAGTTAGATCAGCTCTGTGGTCAACCCAGGCTGCTCAGGAAGTTGTTCAGTTTGAGCTTGAAAACCTTCAGAGACTGAAACTGCACAATCTCCCCAGCACACTGTCGCACCTCACTGTCCTCACAGGGAAAAAGGGCTTTGCTTTTAACCAGTTTAAACAATTCTTGTTTTACCTTAATCCCATTGTCTCATCCTCCCATGAGGCACCACTTTGCAGGGCCTGCCTCTGTCTTCTCTTCCTTGTAGGTAGAGGTTGTTCAGTCCCCTGAAGCTGCCTCTTCTAGGGCCTGAAGAAGCCTAAGACCCTCAGTCTCCTCTCAGAGCTTCAGCCCCATTGCCATAGGGGTGGTCTTCTGCTGAACTTGCTGCAGTTTAAGGATGTCCTGTTCTGGGATGCCAAAGTTGGATGCCGTGTGGTCTAACAATTGCTGAACAGAGGTGAATGATCACTGCCTTCAATCCACTGACTCTGACTCATTTCATGCAGGAGCTGTTGGCACCTTTGCTGCCAGGGCTGGCTCAGGCTCATCTTGCTGCTCACCAGGACCCTCTGGGCCTTTACAGCAGAGCTGCTCTCTACCAGTCAATGTCCTCCTTCAGAGGGGCAGGACTTTGCATCTGTACTGAATTTCACAAGGTTCCTGTTGTCTCAGTCCATCTGCAAACACTGCAAAAAGCCCTTCTTTACAATATTTTGGTCAATTCATATTTTTTAGTCTTGGTCACAGATCACTGATTCTCAATCTCCATTCCACATTGGTTTACTCCGTAAAATGGCCAGGTTTTCTTAGGGGTAAACATATTACCTCTGGTACTTTTGGTTTTCTGGGACCTCTTTTTATTTAAGTAAAGCTCAGTATAGCTGTCTCAGAAAATGCAGACAGCATATAGGTGCAGGTGAATAACCTTCTGCTGAGCAGAAAGTTATTTCCTGGATAAGAAGAGTGATGTTGTTTTAAAGGCTGTGCTGTGGAGCATGAGATTAGTCACTTGCCAAGATAATAGGTCTGACTCTCCACAGTGTTACTCCAGCTCCATTCCTTCCTGTGCATATCCATTGTAACAGCGCTTAAAACTGAAGTCATACAGGAGTGAATCAGGCCTGGAAAACTTAAGAAAATAAGAAATGGAGGTGTGGTGGGAGGTTAATTTCCCTCCTACAATATTTCACAACAGTGAAAGAAATGAAACTACCTTTTGGATTTTTTTAGCTGAAAAAAATGTGATCTACCTCTCAACTCACCACACAAAGCAGAAGTATTGTGGTTCAACAGCTGCTTGTAAAAAAGTCCCTGGTTAGTAACATAGAATGTTTTCTTCTGGCTTGTTTTCAGTTACAATTATCACTGATGAAATATGCAAAGAGGGAAAATAAGAGAAGAAAAAATAGAGAAAGTAATATTCAATGAAAGTGCATACTTCAAAGCACCCAGAATTAAAAAGATCAGCCCTACAGTTTGCTGAATATATGCACAGCACAGCAGATTTCATTTTTCCAAAATGATTGTGACATCATTGCTATTTGAGGAACTAGGATATAGTTTTAAAAGTTGTAGTTCTATGGAGTGACAGATCAGATCTCATCTATGGAATTTAAAATAAGTAAGCAGTTGTTTTGGTGGTTTTTAGTAATGCTGAAGAAATAAACCAAACTGTTTTAAGCAAGCTCTTAGCCTACTTCCTTTTGCTTATTGGTTTCTTTCTTAACCCTGATCTTTATGATCAGTGCATGACAATGTGACAGTAAACAGCCAACATTAAAGTCAGAAGTTTCTAGCTAATTATCTACTTATGCTAATCCATAGGGGACATGGTAATGTACTGAAGAGCTTCTTTTGGGTTTTCAAATGCATTGAATGAAGATCATAATCAGAAGGCTTTTATTCCTAGCCTTTCAGTTCAGAAGAAATGGGTTTAGATGTTAGCAGATCTTTTGATATTATATAGGGAGTTATAGCCTCTCTGCAGTTCCAGAACTTTATGGTCTATAATATTCTAGAACAGTACTAATTTCTCTGCTGCGGCGGCAAGTTATTTCATCTTAGTAACAAGAAACACAGTATGAAACTGACGAAAAAAGGTTGCATAATGGTTTGATTTCTGTCTAATTGAATTTCCCAAATCTGCCCTCAGATGTTAAAGCACAGCTCTATCTAATTTGTAAAAGCAAGACAGAGACATACATATCTGAACAAAAATCAGCACATACTGTTTAATTCCTTCAGAAATCTGCTTAGTATATTGACATCATTATTCTATTACTCTATTATTTCCCTTCCCTGACACAACCTCCCCCTAAAGTGTTTAGCTTTTCTGACATAAAAATGCGTCCAGACTCAATATGTAATTTTGATCTTTAGCTCTGTGTTTTGCAAGAGAAAATGGAATTGTGCCAGCAATACCAGCAGCAGAAGAGTGAACTGTCTGTGATTTGAATTCCAGAGCAAACCTATGCCTTTGCTTATATCATTAGTAGTCAGATTTATCATTGTAGTGTCTAATGCTAACCAAGAATAGGTCCCCAGAGTGTTTTGTGACAAAAACTGAAGATGGTCACTGCCCCAGAGAATTTTCATTTAAAATCATTCAGATGAGAAATAGGAGAAGAACTATCCACAAACAGGGTCAAGCTGTTCAGGATTCTGGCGAGGAGAAGGCAGAGAAAGGGAATGCAAAAGGGTCTATGGAGGGAATTATCTTAGAGAAAAAGAATAGAGGGCTGTTTAGGAGAACTTTTACAGCAAGAACAAATCAAAGGGACACAGGCAGACTGAAGCTTGGATAATAGAGAGTGCAAGCAAACACCCATGACAGCAGGACAGAGAGGGGACGATCACTGCTAGAAACATCTGAAACCTCCTAATGTCTGACTCCTGGTCTCACCAGTTACTCTGCACCTTCTGATAGGGCCTCCCAGACAGCTGTGACTCTCCCATTGCCTACAGCCCTTCCTCACATCATTTTTGCTGTTCAGGAGCCCATAATTTGCTGTCCTCATCCACTACTGAGGCTCCCATGAAGTCCCTTAACACACACTGACACTGCTGCAGAAATATGAGCACACATAATCCCATAGTGGCTGTGTCCCCTTTGTAAAAGAAGTGTCATTTCCTGGAGTTTCATCAGTCAAGGTGCATCCCTAAACCAACCCATCCAGAGCAGGTATTGAAAAAAAAAGAACTCAGCAAGATAAAGGGTGTACCATAAAAATAAGGATAGTTAAGTGTACTACCAGGACAAGTCTTTTGGAATTTAAGAGAATATCCGCAGTGAGGAAAAAAAGGGTGTGCCATCTCATTAATTGCAGGTATGCATTTCAAAAGCCCTGGTAAGTTGGAGCAAGAACACTTAATGCTTTTTCTGCCAGGCACGAGGTATCCCAGGAAAGCAACATCCTCTACAAAGTGAAAAAATTGAGCAGATCAGACTGCACTACTAACACAAATATTTTTCTAAAAGCACAACCTCTATAGAATTGTTAGAGAATTATTCTGAAAGGCCAAAAAATAGCCATTCCAAAGCATACTAAAGGATTTCCCTCTGGCTCATGCACACGGGTTGATTTTAAGAATAAACTTCTCTGAAAGAGAATATGAATAGCAGGTCCTAGGTGGTACATTACTATAGATTTTACATATTACTTAAATGATGTAAATTAACTTGTCAGTCTCTAATCACATATATTAGAAGGAAGCCACAGCTGCTTGTAGCCTGGATGATTGTCAACACAAATCTGTCACTGGCAACAATAATATGGGATGAAGTATTTTTCTGACAATCATCTGTATAAATAAAGTAATTGCATACCCACACTGTATCATAAGATTTTTCACTGGAATGCACACTAATGATGTCTTAACAAGAATTCAGTTTTAAAACTGTTGATAACAAAGTCTGATTCAAATGTGCCACTGAAAATAACTTATGGAATGGAGACTTCTGCCTGTAATGGGAATGAGGTGAAGCCAATGCATAAAATGGTGCTTCTGATTAGCCCCTCAGAGAAGATCCCAATCAACAGCTCATTGACTACTCATTTTTGCTAAAATAAATAAATACAGGAATTATGGATCAGGAATTACAGTCTTCCCTTCTCATGTCAGCTGAGTAGGTAGAGTGTAACTGGGTATAGTTCCACACTCTTGTAAAAGGCTCTTCCACCATCAGACACAGCTCTGGTGTCAGTGCAGTGCTGTAACCAGATAAATGACAAGGCCATATGCATCAGCTTTTCTTCCAACTATCTCTGCCTTCAAATGTTTAATCAATTTATTTTATATAAACTGACTGATTGAGTCTACAGTAGAAACCTTTTTCATACTCCTTTCACACTTTGGTGAATAAAGATGTCTCCTCCTCAAGCATCACCCATCAGCTCTCTTTGTGTTGTGCTTTGTAGATGCTTAATTAGCTCATCTGAAACAGTCCATGAGAATTCAGAAGTTTCTGATGACACTGAACTCCTTCAACTGTGCTCCTTGAGGAACAGCCCTTAGAGGTGAGATGGGGATCTCACCATGCAGACAAGGAGAGTCAGTGTCCCCTCATGTCCCACTCACACAGGGTGACATTTCTGGATCTCTATAACATAATAACCTGGAGTTTAATGGTGAACATGCTGATGCTACGTTAATGATTGGACTTCTTGATCTTAGTTGTCTTTTCCAACTTGGTGACTCTATGATTCTGTAACAAGGGAATTTCTTGGTCTGTCTGCCCATCTGCAGGGTGAAAGAGTTGACCTCAAGGACTGAGTTGCAGAGAGTGGTTCAGGTGACTGTAGTTTGCTTGCACATACATCCAAATAAATGTCTCTTTTCCTTTGGCTCACAGCACATTTCTGATCCCAGATAACACCCTGACCTATGGAATAGAAAGTGATAATTGAGTTCCAGTGAAAGATATGACAGAAGTTATAAGAAGTTATGGTTTAGGAAAATATAGGTTTACATAAATAAGATACATATATTGCAGGCTAAAGACTTGCCTCTGTTCTTCCATGGTCTCTTGTATTTGGTATTTTCACACTATGTGGTTTTACAATGACTTAAGGAGTTGAGTGTGATTTACACTAGGCACTTAAAAAAACTAATTTCTTCCATTTTTTCTCATACTGTGGATTGTGATTCTTGAAAAAAAATTGTAATGGAACTCAAAGGATTCTGAGAAATGCTTTAATCAGAGAACTGTTAGCAATTGTTTTTACCCAGGTAAAGAGGGTGAATATTTGTAACTATAGGCAAGAATTACAGCTGGTTCTCACTCTCACTTTGAAAGACTTAAGATGCTTCCTGCAATTACAGGTAATTATAAATTTCCTGGTGAATACAATTGGTTCAGGGTAGTGGAGGGTTGCATGGAGACAGTTGTACCCAAAGATGGAAACTTTGCGTTATCAATCAGCATATCTATTATCTGTATAATCTGTGTAATCACAGAGCAAACTGAAATCTTGAGGAATAGGAATGTTATCTTCTGGGTTCTTCTTTAGTTTTTTGGTAGAATAATTGTGGGAACAGTGCAGAGTGGAAAAGAGAATGAACTTACTTAAGTTTACAGTGAGAAATTCCAATCCTATTTGTGGCAGGATGCCATATTGAGTTAAGGTTTTTCGCTAATATTTTCTTTCATATCTCTCCTTCAGAGACATTCAGAGGTCCAGATCTCACTACCAACAGTTTTAATGGGAACAGCCCCTTATCTCCACTTACTTTCAGTTCACCTTCCCAAACATCTGAGAAAAAATTGCCAAATCAAATTTTACTCTGTCGTAAAAAGAACTGGGACAGATAGTACTAAGCAGCCAGGAAAAAAAAAAGGAAAATTTCAAGAGGTCCAAAATGAACCTCTGAGCAGCTGCTCAGTGTTTTCAAAAAGATGCTGTGATCACTCATAGAGTGTGGAAATGAACAGGGCAGTAAAAAAAAGCTGCATAACACTCAAGTGTCAAGTGAAACAGTAAAGGAAATCACAGGGTTCAGGGGCTGAGCTGAAGTTCAGTAAAGTACAATCAAAAAAGAAAATCAGCCAAAAAGGCAGTAAACCCCAGACTAATAGACACTATAGGAAGCAAGGGGTTTTGTGCAAGGGTAATACTTTCTGTAAAGTTTGCATTATGAACTGGGAGCACAATTAGATTGGATTGGATTAGAGATGTTCTTATCAAACATTTATCAAAGGTTATGGGAAAGAAGGGCATTGACTGTGCTTCCTTGGATAAAGTGGGGAGCTTTCAGATTCAGTGATGCAACTGGGCAAAGGTGGGAGCTGCAACATGACAAGAATTAATACGACCTGCCTGGTCACACAGGCAATAGGAGAAGCAGAGAATAGAGTGTTTGCTTCTCTATGATAAAAAGCCACAGAACTGCCAGCAGGACTGTTCAGTTGTTGTCAGCGGGTTTATGGTCATCTAGTGAATAATAAAAAGCAATGCCTGAAAGAAGAAAATGTTGAAAGAATGGAAGCTTGGGTCTCTGTTTGTATTCCCTGGCTGATAAAATTGCCAACTGACAAGTGGTAACCCACAGCAACCAGGAAAATTTATTGAAGGTACAAGTTAATAATTACAGTGGTACACTGTGCCTGTAGCTCTGGGACAGACTGATGAGCTTTCTTTCTTTTCCTCACAAGACAAACTTAGAAATCCACAAACTATAGAAATCCACATCCTTCAGTTATGTCCAGGGCCTTATTCAACCAAATAATGAATGAAACAGATCTCTGACTAAGGTTGAGGGCTCTGCCTTGCCCTCTATGCACACCTCATTTCAGCCTGGGACTGTGCAGGGAGTGAGTTTCATTTCTGCCTTTGAAGATTTCTGTCTCTCATATGAATATTTTTCAGTTTGAGATGGACTACCTTATTTGCATGTAAGATGTACTTTTTAATAACGTAACTTTCTGTGATGCTATTACGACCATCACATCCCTAAATCTCTTTTCAGCTTCTTAGGTACTGAAACTCCTATTTTTCACAATATGTTTCAAAAAAGAGGTATTTTTTCAGTCTATCACTTAACTTGATTAATGTCTTATTTTTCTTTGACAGCACAATGTGTGTTATCATTATGATTTTCATGATCTACTTAGTAGCTCAAAGTAGTTAACTTTTTTTTCTCCTCTCACAAGTACTCCACTTTGCAAAAACCCAGATGTATTAGGCCTAAATTAGGAGCTTAGTCACTACTAGAGATTGATGCAGCCCACCTCACAACCTAAACTGACCCTTCAAAGTACCTTGAT
>JAOXXN010000471.1:62754909-62799301 GCA_026770055.1 Myrmophylax atrothorax
CACTGGGGGTGAGTCTTCTATTAACCTGTTTAAGAAATTCAGCACAAACAAAGCTTTGTTTAAACACTCTTGTGGGGTCAGACCAGCACTCCCCCTCTTTTGTTTTTGCAGCATATTTTTTAGGGTGCCATGTGCACGTTCCACAATGGCTTGTCCTGTAGGAGAATGAGGAATTCCTGTAACATGATCTATGCCCCATAGTGCAAAAAAATCTTTGGTTTGTTTAGACACATATGAGGGCCCATTATCTGTTTTTACCTGTTTTGGTATACCCATATGTGCAAATGCAGCTAGGAAATGTTTCTGGACATCTCGACTTTTTTCACCTGAGTGTGCTGTTGCCACTAAGAGACCTGAAAAAGTATCAATAGAGACATGAACATATTTTAATTTGCCAAAAGATGGTATATGTGTGACATCTGTTTGCCAGATTTGTAAAGGTTCCAAGCCTCGAGGATTTACTCCTTCTGGGGCTAGAGGGGTATTTAATTGACAATCTGGGCAAGAGGCTATAATAGCACGGGCTTGCTCTACAGTAAGTTTGAATTCTTTTCTTAGAGCTTTTGCGTTCTGGTGAAAAAAGTTATGAGATAATTTAGCTTGTTCTACACGCTGAGGGACGATAACAGGTCCAGCCAGCATATCTGCACGTCTGTTCACTTCGATAATGGGTCCTGGCAAAAGGGTGTGAGAGCGAATATGCATAATAAAGAAGGGTGATTGCCTGCTGTGAATGATATGCATTAGCTGTTTAAACAAGGAAAACAAAGTTTGGTTAGTGATATCTTTGAGGTAGGAAAACTCAATCCTTCGGACAACTCCTACGACATACTGAGAATCTGAAACAATGTTTAAGGCACCTGTAAACAAAGAGAGAGCACGAATGACTGCAGACAGCTCAACAATTTGGGGTGACCCCTGAGCTTTATGAATATCTTGTTGCCACTGGCCATCTTTTTGCCAAACTACTACAGCATTTCCAGTCTTCCCAGAACCGTCAGTAAATACAGTCTGGGCATTTGGCAATGGAACAGGAGACCAGTGCGCTCTGAGCTTCAGGGGAATGTGATTAAGCCTTTGTAGAAAGGCACAGGCAGGTAAATGAATACTTAATTTACCATGATAGTCAGCTAAAGCAGTCTGAAAATCAGCACTTAGCGTCTGCAGTTCTTCTAAATGCTCTGTAGTCATTGGCAAATACACAGTTTGAGGATCACATCCAGTAAGTTCCCGACACCTTTTGCGACCTTTAAAACACAACTTAGAAATCATTTCTGGCAACGTGGTAACTGTTTTTGAAAACTGGTGAACCAAAAAAACCCATTCCCATAAACAAAACATAGAATTGCCCTGATAAAACTGTCCCAACAGTCCATAAGGCTGTTTCGGTCCCTTTAAGATGACAAGCGCTGCAGGCTCGCTGGGAAGGCGTCTATCACCTTGCCTGGAGTTAAGTTTCTTTTCAATTTCTTGCAGTGCTGCGCGAGCTTCTAAAGTTAAATGTCGAGGTGATGTTAAGTCAGGATCTCCTTTTAACAAGTTGAACAAAGGATGCAGTTCATCTGTGGTGATGCCTAAAACTGGGCGCAGCCAGTTGATGGCTCCTAACAAAGTTTGCAAGTCATTAAGAGTTCGCACTGTGGTTGTAATAGAAGCTCGCTGAGGCTGAATTGAGGTTTCTGTGATTTTCTATCCCAGATAATGCCAAGGGCTTCTCGTTGAATTTTTTCTGGAGCTATTTGAAGGCCATGGTTTGTGACTGCCTTGACTGTGTCTGCTAGGGCTTTTTGCATCATATCTGTATTAGGTCCACAGATCATACGTGGACCAGGGTCCCAAGGATTTTCATCGGGTTTTGGACCTGCTGCGGCAGCAAGGCCTCCTCTGGTAGCCGAAAAGAAAGGGTTTGTTTCAGTGCGAGGCGGCAGTAGCGGCGGACGGTCCAGCTTATTGCTGGTGTTCTGTCCCCACTGCTGCGAAGCAGGAAGAGGTTCACTAAGTGACAGCTTGGCTAGGGAAGCGGGCTTCTCCTCTACAGCAACTGGCGGAGGTGTGCGAGCACCTGAGGTTTCCACATCTGTGTTGCTGGTTTCAGGGAGCTGCGATCTTTTAGCAGTGTGAGCCTTTACAGTCTCAAAAACAACACGCCAAGCGCGTAGGATTTTTGCAGCTTTGTCATCGCCCGTAGTGGCTGCTTCCCACAAAAGAATACCAATGCTATCCCACTTAGCATCATCAAAGCTGTTTGTTGAGTTTAAATCAGGATCGTTAGCCTGAGCCCAGAGCAGTAAGTTCTGTAAGGATTGTTCATCAACATCTGAGCCGTGTTGTTTAAGCAGGATTTCATAATCGAGTATACGTGATTCTGCTCTGAAGATAGATTTCCCCCCATTTTTCTTATTAATCCCGAAGCTCTTTTAAGCTTCCGTTCGTGGTTGCTCACCTGCGAGAGTTCTTGCAGGGACCTGGTTCCGGAATCCTTTCGAAGTTCGACCACGCACCGTCCCCGAAGCGGAGGCGCTGCTTCTCCTGCTACTGCCAACGGGCTCTGGGCGGCTAGCTTCCAAATATTGGGAGCCGAGACTTCAAGCCTCACCGATGGACGCCATTTGAGACGGTCAAAGACGGACTTTATTCGAGAGGAGGAATAAAGACAAAGTTATTGTGCAGCTACTTGCTTAATATAGGGTTTTACAGTTAAGGGGAAGGCAACATGCTAATTAGATCTTAACTAAGGAATTTACAGTCTGTTTATCTGACAACAGCAGAGGTCCAAAGCTATTCCATTATTCATGAAGGAAGGGGGAGAAGAACAAAAGGAAATGCAACATAGGTTGTGCAAGTTTTGATACAGAGCAAGGTTTACACAGACAATCTACATTTCCTTAAATTGCAAGGAATGGTAGACAGGCAATATCTGCAAACTTTGATCAAGCTCTGTTGCTGGCGTCGCTTTCAAGTTTTGCTACTTTCCATGGAGTAGCAGATCTTCCACACAGTCTCGGGGTAGTTTGTGACCCCACATGCAACCACTTTCCTGGCATCAGACCCAGGGTTAATTCGATCTGTTCAATGCCATATGTGCTTTCTGACTTTCTGTGTAGTACCTGTGATAACTTGACCTTTCTGATTACCCCTCTCTATTGGGTTGTTTTGTATGGCAGAAGCTCATTAGATTCTTTCCACTGACCTGCCTGCACAGAGTCTGTTTCAGAAGAAATGCATACACCCTCAGGGAAATATTTAATCCTGTACTTTCTCTTACAACTTCTGCCCAAAATGTAGTTTAATCTTACTGAAAGTACACAGCTCTTGAGTGTATTTGGTAATAAAGGCAGCAATTCTTCAACATGATGATGGTATTATCTTCTTTTAGTGTCTCTAGTCCATTTATTCCAAGCCTACTTGTATGTTTGATAATAAAACACATCCATTGATGGAGACAAAAGCGTTTTATAGAAGACAGAGAAATATAAAGGTCTGAATGGTGCTGTTAGGATCCACAACAAGAGTAGGAAGGGAAAAATAAGTTTGTTTAAATTGCCTTTTTTGCACAGTATACAAAAAAACTAAGACTTTACTTGGAAAACACAGCATCACTTTGCATTTCACAGAGCATTTTGGTTTTGTTGTGGCTGGGAGGCAGAAGTAATCAGCCTCTCAGAGACTAAGAGAGAGAGTCCATGCTAATGCACTCTTTACAGTATGGTAGAGTAACACTGGAAAATTGCCAGAAGAACTGTGTACATCAACAATGCTTAGAAACAGGTGTCTGACAAGCAGCTACAGCAGAAAACCCCTATATGCAAATAATAAAAAATACTTTCTGCTTCAAGAAATAAAAGAGCTTATTTAAAGAAACTTGAAGTGTAAATACTATCAAAATATGTTATAAATCCTTAGAAATAGAAATGCAAGGAAGAGAAGGTTGATACAGCCATAGGTTTTTCGCTCAGACTGAATTTCCCAGTGTCAAACACTGCTTTATTAGTCATGACACCAAGACAGAAGCATGAGGAGGTTGCTGCCTTCTGTCAGTCTGCTTGCCAGTCACTGCAGCCATTAAAATGCCAGAAAGAAAGGAGCTGCAGAAATAATGTGCTTATTGGACAGAGACTATATAGTTTTTAACTATCCCTGCGAGAATTGTACTTGTTTTGTTAATTTCTGAGAATGCTTCTTCCTGATATTTATGGCTGGACATCTGTTTTATAATCTCTGGAGAAAGCTGTGCGGAATAAACTCACTGTCATTAACTACAGAGCAGTGTTAAACTATTCTACTCCCCAGTTCAGAACGCTGCTGTTATTCAAAGGCTTGAAATTATTCTCTTTATGGCTAATTGATCATGATCCATGTGGCAGCTTCTCCTCTTCAAACAGGAAATATCATTAAGGGATTCTTCGTCTTTCTTGAAGTCTGTGTCTTTATTTTAAAAGTTGCCTGTTCTAAGGTGGGCAGTGGTTTTGATGGAGTTCAGGGTAAAGTGGAACTGTGATTAAAACACAGCCTACACTGCCCTGAAAACCCAGCAAGCTGATGTCAGGCTTCATCCAACCTGCCATAACACCCAGGGATGAAGAAGTCAAACTTCACTGATCAAATTTCAAAAGAACCCATTCAGGGGAGAATTCAGCTTATGCCACCTCAGGGAGGGACAGTTATGCACATAGCTTTTGGTCAGAAACCATGTGAAGCATCCCTGATGCCACATTTGCTGCTGTATGGGTTCCAAGCTGGCCCTTGGAAAGCCAATTAGCACCTTCATTTATCAGTTAGCAGCCCCATTTGAAATTCACCAGTAAAAAAGCATCTCTCAGCCTGATATGTCATTAGTAGTTACTTTCCAGGACATGTTCCTGCTTCTATCTGGTGCTTTTCCATGATCTCCCTCTGTTTCTCTCAGTTCCTGCCTCCCAAACAGTCAGCCTGTCAAAGCTGGCAGGTTTTGCTTTTTTCCATTATTCAAAAGGGTGCCAGGGACATCTTTTAAATTGCTTTGGTCGGTTTTCTCTCAAGGCCTGATCCTACACCTCGTTGCTGAGCCCCACATCTTCCTGTGGGCATTGCTTGTCTCTGTGATTATAATTATCTGGCAATATCCTGGTGCTGATCACAGCTGATCACAGCAGCCAAGCATGAGGTTACCAGGAGGTAACAACTTCACAAGACCCAGGAACAAAAAAGACAAAGCAGCTAGAGTTTTTAGATATAACTGAGCATCCTGTTTTTCATTAAATTTTAATGGCCATGAAGGTCATACACTGAGCTCATGATCCAGCTTGTGCCTAGGAGAAAGAACACGAACTGAAAACACTATGATTGTATCTTTGCTTGTCTTTTTTACTTTGCTGCCTAAGGGGACCTCTCATTTGGAATTTAATAACTATTTGAGTAAAAATGATTACAGACAAACTAACATGCATACTAGAAAGAGTGACTGGGGTCTGTAAATAAAACAAATTTATTTCCCTTTTAAATTACATCCAGCAAGTATATTTACCACTGAAAATTATTGCATATAGAGGAGCTTCTCAGAGAGCTGCCTGTGTACTGGGTGTGTGAGGCAGGACAGCAGCCTCAGCCTCCTTCATGTTCAGCACTACCGTGGGAAGGAACAGTGATTGAGGAAATTAATATGCTGTGCTGAAGGAGGAGGCGATCAGATAAATTTCTACTGCTTCAGTGTAAGCTGAGACCTACTCAGAAGTTCATTGTGCCTGTACAGTGACACTTTTTATCAGTATTTCCCTACTCTAATGAAAGTGCAGCCTGGGTGACCCTTAGAATTGAGAGGCTAATTCACTTTCTTTGGAGTCTACAACCTACAGAAGTTATGATCAGCATTACACAGAGTACTAACAATGGGGAAAAAAGCTGGAGACAGCTCCAAACTGATGGTTGTCTTAATAGTGACTTTTCTCCTAACATCTTCCCGTTATGTCTGTACTTGCCAAATCAGGCACACAATTAATGAGTGCTGAGCAAACAGGCAGGACAGAATAACTGTTAAATTACACACATTGTTTGGATTGCATCATCTTATCCCTTTCCTTGTGAAAATTAACTTGACCCCTTTTTCTGCATTTTGATTCCAATTTAACCCTTTCTTCATTTATTTTTCAAAAATAGCACTGCTTCCCTTCTCTCTACCTCCAGATCATCTTCTTTAACACTCCTATCTAGCATGGATTCTTAAAGCACAATTTGAGGGATGTCTTAGTGGATACACAGCAGAATAAAAGCCTTTGAAAGCTGGCAGCAAAGTGGGATAAAAAAACAAAACAAAAAACAAACAACAACGACCAAAAAAAAAAGAAGAAGAAAAACAGGAAAAAACAATCCAAACAAGGCAAAATCAAAGAACAATTTATAAAGGAGAACTTTAGGCTACTCAGACTTTATCCTGACAAAAGCCTTTGTTCATTCCCCCTTCTAAAAATAGAGAAGTGCATAAAATGGAGAAAAATTCAGAAGGAACAGCAGTCACTACTAGCAATCCAGTCCCCAGCCAGCCAGAACTTTCAAATGTGCCTAAATATTTGCAAGAGCTTTGTTTCTGCAGGTATAGACACCCTTTTGCAGCTTGTGCCATACAAAGCTTGCAAGTTCACAAGTGCTAGACCAAAAAGAAATGATTACAGCAGTTAAATGAGATGCCACATAGTTTTGCCTTGGTTCTTTAGAGGCACACTTTGCCTTCAGATCCTCTGGGAACCCTCCGATAAAGTCAGGTATGTCAAGGGAAAATTATTTTCTCGTGCTTTACTGTCCTTTCAAGTCATTCATCCATACTTGTTTCTGCAAGGTAAAAGCTTTCTAGTTGAACAGCTGACATTTCTCTCAGATCTGGAGCTTAGTGCTTGACAGAAACCAACTTCTACCAGAAGGGAAGAAACCAGGTGGAAACTGACATAGTGAAGCTTTTCTCCTTCATAGCTTCAGCCTTATTTTATACTGCCAGGAACAGACACTGACCTCTTTACCTCCAACTTTGGATGACCCCAGTACAGACCAAGGAACAGGGGAGCATTTTCATTTTGTTTTTAATGATTCTTTCACCAACAGCTCTCAGCTCACTTTATTTATTTATAAAAATTTAATGCTATCTGATTAACCATACATACAAATGCTTTTAAAGCTCATGCTTTAAAGTTTGGAAATTAGCAAGTATAGAGCTGCTTGCTTGGTCCTCGGGTGTTATCCACATCTCAGCAGGATCTCTAATGGATTTTCCACATCATTTAATATCTTGCAAGATATAACAACACATTGTGTCATTTTTCAGAAGCAATTAAGCTAAAGTTATGATTTGAGGGAAGCTGCCTGCCACTTCATCAGAAAGCAATAAGTTTCCTTTGCCAAAGTTTATCCCTCACAAAAGGTGCCAATATAACAATTCCAAAAAGTGACACTCAGGATCTGTAGACATTTGTAGAATAGCTGTTTTAAATGGTATATTTTATATGCATGGATGAAAACAGACCCTGGATTTACCCTGTTTGGCACTACAAGCTGTGTGGCATAACCAGGCTCATGCATAACCAGCACAGCTCATGCATAAAGAAACAATTAATCCAGTTACTCTGCCTCATAGATTAGTTCAGGTGAGGCACTAACACATCAGCAGAGCTCCTGGGGATGCCACACAGCCATCCTGGTTGAACAACAAGCAGGGGATCCGAAGTTCCTCTGAACCTACCCATGGAGACAAACCCAGTGCCCATTCAATCCTCCAGGAGGAGCTGTGTGGATCAGAGCCCACACTAACAAGTTTTTCTTTTTATCACTAAGATTTTGCTGGCAGCAGGTGATGGTTAAGATAGTCAAAACAAGGAAAACAAAAGAAGGTAAGGCCATGGCCTAGCTCCAGAAGATAAGCCATAGCCAGGATTGGAGCAGAGATGAATATCAGGAGAATCCTGGAAATCACTGCTTAAAGCCCTCCAAAAGCTTCCATTAGATATCTTTAGATGGGCACATGAACTGAATACACATGCTGAGCCAACTCACTGATTTACAGACAGCAGCTATAGGTCTTACTAGACGTAAAATTTCATTTTAGGCAATTTTTAGAAGGTTATAGTACTCTAATTCATTTTAATCACATGGGGGTTTATGCTTTCCTCTGTGCCAAAGCTGAAATATTTTGTTAAAGTTGAATGGTAATCAGCTTACAATTTCTGGTCTGACTTTAAAACTTAAGCAAATTTGCAAACCTAATTATACATATTCAGAAAAAGCTTAGAGGCTGTTTAGAAACCATTCCTGCCCTGGAGACCTTACAAGCTTATGAAAGTCTGGAGATCACCAAAGGGCAGAACTGTCATGCTCATTTTGTACATTTCATTAAATCTAAAGAACAAGCCAAATGTGTGGTGAGGGGGAATAGGGCAGGGTAGGAGGTCTGGCTCACAGCCTTATATGTATTTGCAATGCAAATTTCTCACATATGCAGTAAAGTTGCTATTACAGTTTGATCAAGAGATAGCTTTAAAATACACGAACAGTTTATGAGTAGCCCCTTTCCACAGCTTGTAATTGGTTTCGGTTCCAGTTCCAGTCCAGAGAGCAAGAAAACTCACCTTGGACTTTTGCATTACGTCCAGATAGGATATCAACCTTCCTGCTTCATAGCACAACACAACCTGTAAGTTCAGGAACTTCAAATAAACTTCCCAAAATATGAAGGGTTTTGGCACTTACCTAACTGAGACTTTGTTCTTCCACATGGTGTAAGGCAGAGTTGCTTCCAGGAAGGGGAACTGAATTAGAATCAGTTGAACAATACTTCAATATTCTCTTTTCTATGCACCTGTCCATTCTTCAGATCAGGTACTTACATTCCCAGTAGAGGTCTCAGATACATCTTATTCCTTTATACTTATTGTAAGTAAATTGGTCTTACATGGGTAAAGAGATACATCAGCCAATCTTACTCATCACAACTTGTCTATAATTTTTTCATCTGAATAAAATATTACTTTCTTTGACTGCTGCAACTAGTTAGAAAGAGATAAGTTGCCACTGTGAGATAAAAGGAATTAATTCCTCCTTAATGATTAGGCATCTTGTGAGACAATGTACTGCTCAGGATGCAAGTGTGGCATCTTGACACCAGTAGTGAGTAGGAATTTTGCAACCTGCTCATGGCAACTCAAAAATCAGTTTACAGTGACTTTACCTTGTGGACAGAAGAGCCACTGTATAACCACTATTATCAAAATTCACTAAGAACAGAGTGAAGGAAGCAACTTCACAAACTGAGAAGCACCTGCAGCAGAGATTGTAGTTATTATAATGAAAGAGTTCTTTCCCAGCCCTAATATATCTTAGATAATGTAAATCTTGTTGACAGCCCACTTCAGAACACATATGATAGAGATTGGAGACATCTTTCATCACTGCTATATTATTTGGCTTTCATCTGCTAATAGAAACAAAAGAAGTTCTTTTTTGGAGTGAAAAAGAGAATTCCTAATCTCCCACATTGCATATATACTGACTATTCTAATGTTGGTAAAACTGGTGGGCTCTTTGAGGTAAATACACAATACAAATTAGTGAAGAGAGACCTTTAATTAAAACAAAACTTAAGCTTTTATATTGACTTCTAATTTTAAAAACTTGCGTGGAACTAAATGCATATGGAAAGGGCCAGTAAGAGGCTGGAGTTTTCACCATTTTGCCTGACTATTCTTGGGATAGGAAAGGTATTTCTGAGTAACTATAGGTTGATACTTCCACAGAGAGATGAACAGCATGATTGAAGGACAGCTCTAAAATACTTTGTATTGAAATAATATTAAAGGCAGAAGCTGGAGCTGAGTGAGAATAGATTTTTTTGTGTATTATTAAGATTTCTGTACTTATTTTCATATCACTTGAAATAGAATTTACCTCATAATCAAATTAATATTGAAGGAAATGATCCAACTATGTAAGTGCCGACACTGTGGTCTGTTTGCCTTGAACTCCAGAATTCTTTAACCTTGAATGTCTAATAACTCCTGCTTCATGGTTTCAACTGTATAACAAACAAACAGAAAAAACAGCCTTTCACAAGTTTTATATTGTTAAACAAAATTTACAGCTCCAAATATATGGCTAAAAAAAACAAACAAAAACCCCCAAAGAATTTGGGGAAACATTTCAAGTCCAAGGTAATTTTCCTAGAGAATTATCCAGTTTGTAAAAATCATCCTTCTTGCAAGAGTTTTAAAAGTGTAACACAGACTACCTGCCACTCACTAGTCTTGCTACCATCTTACCTGCCCATAAACCAGAATCCCACAGTGTCATGGCAAGCCATCTTCCTTCAGAAGAATAAAACAATCACATTTTCTACTGAAGCTTGTTGTCAAACCCATCCACACAGTAATTCACCTTCCTCTACATACAATTTTTGTAAAACATGGGCACAGTTTCAGAGGCACTGAATGCTCTTCACCTATGGAATACCAACTTTTACATCACCTCTTCAGGCATTTTTAGACTATATTTGACACACCCTAAGTTTGGAGATAAGACTTACAGATTATATCTTTAGCATCTTAGACTAGACTTGACTAGACTAGACTAGACTAGACTAGATGAGTTGGAAGGGACACATTAGGCTGATGAGCCTACTCCTGGCCCTGAGCAGGACATCCCAAGAATCACACCATGTATCTTAGAGCATTGTCCAAATGCTTCTTAAGCTCTGTCAGGCTTGGTGCTATGACCAATTCTCTGGAGAGCCTGTTGCAGTGCCAAGTCACCCTCTGGGTGAAGCACCTGTTCCTAATATCCAACCTAAACCTACCTTGACTCAGCTTCATGCCATTTCTTTGAGTCCTGTTGCTGGTAATGGAGTGAAGAGGTCGATACTTGTCTCTCCTCTTCCCCTCATGAAGATGTTGAAGACTGCAGTGAAGTGTCTCCTCAGTCTCCTCTTCTCCAGGCTGAACAGACCAAGTGACCTCAGCTGCTCCTCATATGGCTTCTCCTCCAGACCCTTCACCATTTTCATGGTCCTCCTCTGGACATCATCTAATAGCTCAATATCTTTCTTATATTGTGGTGACAAAATCTGCCACAATATTCCAGGTGAGGCCATCCCAGTGCAGAGCAGAGCAAGACAATCCCCTCCCTCAACCACCTGGCAATGCCTGTATCCATACCGCCTGATGCCCCCCAGGACAGGGTTGGCCCTCCTGGCTGCCAGGGCACTGCTGACTCAGATTCAACTTGCCATCAACCAGGATCCCCAGATCCTTTTCCACAGCTATGCTCTTGTTCCCCAGTCTATACACATAACCAGGGTTACCCATTCCAGCTCCGACTCAAAAGACCTGATTTCTATCACAAATGTAATTATAATGTCAGCACCATTCTACAATTCTATATCAAACTCCAATTACCAAAATTCTCAGTCAACTTAAACCAGTCAGTTGAAAAACTGCCATATTAATGAAATAGAGAAACTAGTACGAATTCTACAAAATTTTTTAAAACTCATAATCTCTGTTAAGCTCAATATAACTTTGACTGGAAGAAGATTGTATTAAAAAGAAAATCAGAATACACACCAGTTTTATAAACCAGTATGATATTGCTCTCAATCTGTCCTATTTGGACATTTTTTACCTCCTGTGCAAATGACTTTTCCTCTTTGCTGTTCCCCCACAACTGAGTCTGTCCCCTCCTCACCTGCCAGATCCAAAAGTGCTAATGGCTCCTTTTCTCTCTCTTGTCATCTAGTGGATTAGTATAGTTAAGTTAAAATATGAGCAGTTGTTTATAACTTGTGGTTCACTTTCAGTTTGTTACTTCTTTGTCAGAGATCATGAAAGTACCATGTGCCAAGAAGCTTTTTATATCTGCATCAGGCTGCTTAATAAAACCTGTTAAATCTCCCTACACCTGTTCTCTTATGTTCTTACTACAGCTACAACACAAAACAGCTGTTACTACATTTGTACATTTGTAGGGCAATTTCTGAGCTAATTGAGCCAATTCTTTACTATAAAAGTAAGTAGGATCTACTGCATTTCATCTTGTTTAGACTTCTTTTCTGATTATTAGGATTTAGTTTGACTCTATCCACTTCAAATAGATGATGCATTTTAACAGTTATAATGGGAAGCATTTAGCAAAGAAAGTGTCACGCACTGAGGCAAAACTCATAGGGAGCTTCTGTGTTAAAAGACCTGCAAATTTACTTTATTAGGGTCAATTTTCTACTCAGAACAGGAACCAGCAAGTAAGTTTTTTCACAGAATCACAGAATATGCTGAGTTGGAAGGGCCCCACAAGGATCATTGAGTCCAGCCCATAAGCCTGCACAGGAGCATTCCCAAGAGTCACACCAAGTGCCTGAGAGTATCATCCAAACACTTCTGAACTCTGTCAGGCTTGGTGCTGTGACCACTGCCCTGGGGAGCCTGTTCCAGTGACCAACCACCCTTTGGGTGAAGAACCTTTTTCTAATATACAACCTAAACCTCCCCTGACACAACTTCAGGCCATTCCCTTGGATCCTGTCACTGGTACCCATAAAGAAGAGATCAGTGCCAGCCCCTCCTCTTCCCCTCATGAGGAAGTTGTTGCATCTCATTGTTTTAGCTATGGGCTTTCTTTCACTTTTGAAACTTGCAGTAAACAACCTACACTGAAAGCTCTGCAAGAAAATTTCAAAGCTCTTAAAAAAAGCTACCTACTTCTTAGGAGGTAGTCACATAAGGATATATAGGAATACATGTAAAAGTGTAAATGATAATTTTAAGAAAGAATTAATTTTCTTCTTGAAGTCGGGTGTTGTACTCAACACACAATATGTTCATCATTAAACATTTACATTTTGATTTCTCTGTCATTGTCTTTTATACTTGCCTTTTGGCAGCTCTCAGAATTTATGAAAGGAATATGAAGGACTGAAATCCGCAATATTTTTCTGTTTGCTCTCTGTCTTTGCACTCATCTTGAAAGTGTAGAAAGGCTCTTACAAGCATTTTTTATCTAGCTCTATTCAGAAGATTTTTCACTGAGAGTATTTGTCATTTATGTGCTAGAATGTAAGAGGAATTCTCCAAGTCTTCTGTACATAAAATACATCTTTTGAACACTCGTTTTTGTAAAGACTCTATAGTGATGTTTAATTAGGGATTATTGGTATGGAATTGAGAAAAATAAATTAAATAAACCCAAGGAAAATAAAATTGATTGAATGGAAACAGTATTCATAATTAACTGCCCTTTAAAAACATGTCTTCAAGAAATATCTTGGTGATTCAGACTACTATGCAATACTAGATCTGTGCAAGACTTTCAGTCTTTCATCCCTCCTCCACTTTGCTATTTTCCACATTTGCTATATTTAATCTCTGATTAGATGTAAATGCTGGGAATCATGCAGGGGTCACCTTGAGTTTGAACAGCACCTAGTTCAAACGAGTCCTGTTGTGTTACAGTTATTACTGGATGTCATAAGATCATTCTCAAAATAGTGCTCCAAGAAATCAGTTTCATGGTTCCCAGTCCTGCAAATACTCTGCCAGAATTAATTGGACCATTGGAAAAGCAAGAAGTAAAATAAGTGCAAACAAGTCATTGCAGAATCACACATGCTTCCTGGAGATTATGAATATATTCTCTGCTGCATTTCAGAGGCAGAAGTCTAAGCATATGGAGTAGGGATGCTGAACTTCTGTTCATAACATCCTTGCTTCATAGCATTTATGGAATGAGCAACAGTGAAGATTCTGTGAAAATGTGTGAAGCAGAGAACTAAACCTTTGTCAACGCATTTTCCACTAAAGAAGTCATTCAAGACAATGGAACTAATTTAGTACTAAAGACACAAGGCATGCTGCCTTTCTTTATTGAAAGTTTTATCTGAGTCAGAAAAAAAAAACAACCAAAGAAACTTTTAAAAAAAACACACCACATTTGCAGATAGGGAAATTATTCTGGGGTGTGGGTGTAGATAGAAAAATAAAAGTAGCACTTAAGATTAAACAAGGAGTAGGAGGAAATGTCTGTAGAGAGGAAGGTAGAATTATATATCCTGAAAGTGCAAAGTTAAAAGACATCTGAAATATATCTGAAATACCATGAGAGATAATATCAGTAAAGGGAATGCAAAATTATGAAACATACCTTGATAATTTTTCAATACGGATCAAATTAAATTTATTTTTTTCCTGCTATTTTCTTTTGACAGTGAAAAAAAAATTCATTATCCTCAAATAAATATTCTCCTTTGTTTGTTTGCTAGTTAGGGGTTTTTTTTTGTTTTTTGGGCTTTATAAGAAAGACAGTGAAGAGAATCATTAAATTGCTAGAGGAGGAGTCATAGCCATCAGAGGATTTTCAATAGCTCTCAGGATGTGTGTGATCTAAATTCATTTCCTGCCTCTAAAGTTCAAAATGTCTAAACCTGCATCTCCTGCCTCCCAAGAGAGAGACCTTGGGAGCCTCCATATATTTTTTTAAGATGGACCAATTCCAGCAGGAAGCTGTTTGAAGGAAACCTACAGCAAAATTTCTTTTCAACAAGTGGTGAGACTGTTCACTGGAATAAGAAGACCATTCAACCACTTCAAAGAGCTGGACAGCACAAAATCTTTCAGGTACAACTACACATTAGCATAACAAAGTAAACCAAAGGCATCCCAGCAGGAAATTCATCTACCACTGGTTTTCGTGGGTACCCAAAGGAGAAACTCAGGTAACCCTGTGTGGGGAATCAGATGGAGATGGCAGGGAGTGAGGAAGCAGGAAGCAGGCTGCCCAGGAGGAAGGTTCTGGCACATCACCTACTCCCACCTCCTCTTCTGGCCAGAGAACGCTCTGACAGGGACTCATCTGTGCACTTGGCGCTGTTCTTCACTTTTCCAGCTCCTGCTATTGCAGGACCTCCTTTTCCCCTCCTCCTCTTGTTTCCGTTGGTTTCTAGTATCTACAGAAGTTTTCCAGCTGGTCCCTGAGTTGGCCAAGACTTTTCTTGCTGTCTTTGAAGTGCCAAAGCTCATGATGCTTCCCAGAGGCGTATTTCAGCAATGTTGTCCTACAGCCAGACATAGGAGGCATGGGCAGGAAAAACAGAAGCACCGGTTGGGCCTCTGGAGGAGAGAGAATTTTTGTGGGAAACTGAGAACAAAATAAACAATCATGTTTTACTCGGTGTTTTGTATTCAACTTCAACTTAAATAACATAAAAGAACACAGATCTTGTCATCTAGGCATTTAATTCCTGTCAGTATTGTCACTCTCATCATCAGGATTTTCACTCTCACACTCTCAAGTCCGTCATTGTGACATTGTCCATGTTATATACTCACAACCATTGGCTCAGTCTCCTGGTTGCCCTAATGCAGACCCATAAAAAATTTCAAAGATTAGGATTAAAGTCTTTCTAATTTAACACGATATTACATCCTAGCTACCACTCCCATGAATCTTTCTGCCTCTCTCCAGAGAAGCCAGATGCTGCCCCACAATATGCCACATTTCAGTATTTAATTTACAGAGCCAAGGAAAACACAAACCCTTGTAATTCACACCTTAGTACCTTCACCTTTGAAGCAATCATTACAGAACACTTTCCATCAAGGCTACAGGATGAGCAACTGCACAGAGAAAGGTCATGAATTAAGGACTCTGTTCCCAATGCTGTCAGGTCAATGTTTCTTTTAAGTGCAGTGCTAAATTAATTTATGATAACAGACACTTCGGCATGCAGTGACCTTCCCTCTATACGTTACAAAGCAGCACAAATCTGACAAGTAATTCAGAAGGATTTATTGGTAGCATTCATAATCATACTTACTCACAAATACACCATCAAATGATCCCAGGCTGGCAGTTTAATAGCTTTATCTCTGATTACTCTTCCCATAAAAACCTCAGAGAAACAGAAGTGCTTGCATTTGGATGACAAAATCCCGAGCTATTTCAAAGACAACTAAAATTTTAAAACAATAAAGATGTTGTTATTGTTCCCTACAGTAACAGCATGACAGACTAAATAACAATACTAGCACAAATTCAAGTGAAGACTCTCTCTCTAGCAGAGAATGAGACAGGAATCATTGGCCTCAGGCATTAGCTCAGTGAAGTATTCATAACAATCTTCATAACAATTCTGATTTCAAAGTAAAAACAGCCCATGTTAAGATAAATTTGAGATACTCTTTCAGTTTTAATGTGTTTTTTCCTTCAGATATCAAAGGTACTTGGAGTAGGGTTTTCAAAACAGTTTTCTACTCTCAGGGCATTCTCCACCCTGCACTGACACCGTAATTGTCAGTAAAGCACATTCCCTGTCATGCAGCTTTCCTTTCATTTCAAAATCTCAACTTTGTCCATTCCAGAGCTGGCTGTTATTTTTCTCCCTGGTGTTTATCATTACAGCATCTTAATCTTCTCCTTGCCCCAACAGAAGGTGAGGACTCCTACTAAGCTGGTAGCAGAGCTCTGCACTTCCAACTGCATCACCAGGGTTGGACAGGAGGACACTTTACACATGTGTAACAATGGGACAGCTGTGCACCCCCAAATGGATATCATCTGCAGGGACTTGAGGGAAAGGGTTTCTTCAGGGCTGTGATGAGTTATGGGATCTGACTGTGGTTTGTGTCATACAAGTTGAGAAGTGGTACAGAGTTACATGTCAGATTTGGTGCTTCCATCAGCTACTGCTCATTTTTCTGATATTCAGGGTGGAATTCCTGTCTCCAAAAGGACGTTTGTACAATTGGGCTGGTGTTCTTACAGCCACTATATAGGCAGGAAAGAAATGGGCACTCAGCATGCCTGTGGCTTTTTGGTTAAAATACCTGATTTTCTCCATAGTTTATAAATGCAGTTGCCTTGGCCATCTGTGCTGTAGACATACAAAGGTGTGGGTGAAAGAGTAGATGAATCCCTACCTTCATCATCAATACTGTAGTTAGAAAACCATCAGTAGGACAAAAAAAACCCCCATACTAAAACAAACAAGCAAACAAACAAAAACAAACACCAAAACAAAATTAAAAAAAAAAACAGAAAACCTCCCCAAAACCCAACAAAACAAAACCAAAAACTCCAACCAACCAATCAAAAAAAAACCACCCCAAAAAACCCCAAACAAAAACAAACAAAAACAACAAAAAAATGGAGAGAAGGATTTTAAAGCGGTTGTTTTATAATGACTGTTCTTACTCCTCTTTAGTTAGATGTCATTGGGCTGAGCAGAGAATTATTAACAAAGAATGAGGAAAAACCTTTTTTTTTTGTTCCTAAGTATGAACCCACCATGATGATGCACTAAGAGGTCCTGTCTATTAATGCTATTATCACAAAGCCAAAACACAAGCTTGTCTATGGCCTCCACAATAATTGAAATTTCTCTGAAACATCTTGTCTAGGCCAGTAAAATATTAACAATGATATTACTCCAGTATCTCCAAAAGGCAATGCTATATCTTCAGATTGTATTATTCCTCCATTTCCAGTCAAAGAAGTGTCACTAATGGAATGGGGTTTTATCTCTGGAATGGTATCTCGTCTGCCAAGAATCTATGAGGTTCTTACTGGTAAGGTTTTATTTATGGAGAGGAAACCATGGTGCCTGGAGTGCTTTGGGCATAAAACAAGGAGATATAAAATTAATCAGTGGTTGCAGTAAAAGGGCCTGGAAACAAAAATTTGTATGCCATTTGAAATTCTAACACTTGGAAGGTTTTTTGTTCTTAATTTGAGGGGGGAGGAAAAGATATTTGCAAAAAGCTAGAAATTAAAACACATGGAGAAAGAGTGATTCACAACCAGCAAAAGATTTTGTTTCAATAAGCTAACAAAAAAATGGAAGTTAAAATGCTAACCCGAAAGAAGAAAATAGAAAATACATGTTTTGCCAATGGTTGAAATGAGCTGGAAAGAATACTTTGTGTTGCACTTTATATAGAATTTAATCAAAACACTTGTATGAAGCTTTTCAGTTGCTAAAGCTGTCCTTTCTGAATTTGCTAAATGACATTTCTCAGCAGCAAAATTTGCTCTCTGGTCTTTGAGCAGACCTGTTTCAGGGGACTATGCAAACACATGGTTAAAAGATCCCAGGAGTATTCCAGTATTGTCTAAGCTGGATCGATCCAAGAATGCAAAGAGAGGAGGTTTCTGGAGAGAGGCTATAGGTTTTCCTGGGCCAACTGGGAGAGCTACAAACACAGTTGTGTTATAAGGTGTTCTGCAGGGTGGAAGTAAAAGCAGCAATGTCCAAAGGTACTTGCATTTGTTAACGAGTGCATTAGCTGAAGTTGGGCCATGTGAGAGAAAACGCGCCTGGTAGGTCCAGGCACATGTGGAGGGATAAAACAGCAAGGTCAGCAAGTTTTAGGGTTCATTAGCCTTTCGTAAACAATTAAAGAAATAAGCAGGTTCAGCAAAAAAACAAGGTCAAGCCTTTTTTTCTGTCTCATTTTGTGGATACTTGCACCCACTTCAGGTTAATGCTTCTGTTAAGGACCTGGATGATGAAATCCAGATGTGCTTTTACTCTAGGGCTACTGTGAGCAAGTGGGAGATAAAGGTTTGGTTTCAATGTAAATCTGCTAACTTGAAGAAATGGTCTAAGATCAAAAATAGCCAATTGTCACAAGCATTTGTTGAAGAAAAAGAAATCGTGGAGATGCACACAAAAATGGAGAAAAGAATATCTTGGACAGTTTCCTGATAGAAAAAAGAGCTAGAGAAGGTGACACTGGGTCAAGAGTACAAGTTAATGAGGTACACTTTTAGTCTTTGGAAAGTGTGTACATAAGAACTGGAAAAGAATTAGAAATAATGACTAATGTATCCAGTTTTAAGCAACATACTCAAAGAGGTAGATTGAAAGATGGAAAACAAAAGAATCATAAGAAGTTGGGAAAAAAATCTTTGAAGAAAAGTGAATGTTTGGAATCTAAACATTTTTACTACTGGTAATCATAGAATCACAGAATCCTTAAGCTTTGAAAATAGCTCTATCCAGATCATCAAGTTCAAATGTCAACTTAGCACTAAAACCACATTCACCACTAACCCATGGCCTCAAGTGCCATATCCACATGTGGTTTTGAACACTTTCAGAGCTGGTGACTCCACCACTTTCCTGAGCAGGCTGTTCCAATGCTTGATAACCCTTTCCATGAAGAAATTTCTCCTAATATCCAGTCTAAACTTCCCTGGCTCACCTTGAGGCCGTGTCCTCTCATCTTGTCACTTGTTGCCTGAGAGAAAAGATTGACCTTCAACTAGCAACCTAGCTTTCAGGTAGCTGTAGAGACCACTAAGGTCTCTCCTTAACCTCCTTTTCTCCAAAACAATACTTTTGTCTATCTTAGACTCTTCTCCATAGCCAAAGTATTGCAGATTACCAGCTTCCAACTGACTGCACTGTGTTTGTTTAGGCTGTGGATGGTTGGTTTGAAGTCTTCACCTGTGCTGAGGGAAGAATTATGTTAGTGGAAGAATTATGCTTAATGCTGTTGGCTAGTAATGAATACAAAAAATAAACAGAGAAATAAGTAAGTTTTAAACCAGGGATGTGGTGATGAAGCATCTGTCAGTTTTCTCTATTTCCTCCTTGATTCAGAGATGAAGTAGTACTTAGTAGGCTTAGGTCCAGAATACAGAGGAAAAGGAACAGGGAACATAATTGTCTTGTTTTGAGTGTAAGACAAAAATTTCAGCAGTTTTATTGTGTGTTTCCTAACTGCAAACTCCAGGGGCAGGAGAATTTTCTTTGATGGTAATGGGAACACTGATAAGTGAGCACTCTGATGGTGCTCAGTAAATTATTCTGCTTTGTATTAAGCCATGCACCCACCAATGCAAAGAACATGGAGCTTTGCCCAGTGGACAAAACCATACAGCCTCTGACTTGCCATATTTTCTTTTTCCTTTAAGGGGAAAAAGGATATAGCTAAATGGGCCTTATCTCAGTTACATGGTTGTACCCTACAGCGCTAATGCTGAGTACAATTAACCTTGTTCTAGATATATGACACTGAAATTGTCATCAGAAGCAGTCCTGAAATTTGGGCCTATTCTGCTGTATCATGAGATGACAAAGAAAAAAATCATGCCTAATACTTTTCTAAATGACTGACTGAACCAGCCAGTGATTGGAAACCCTTTTATAGCCAACTTCAAATTTATTTTTGACAACTATCCATTTTTACAGAAAAATAACCTTTAATTAGAGGCATGTAAAGTTTGTCTGTGAGCTTTTGGTGGATGTTTAGCTAAGAGCATACTGCTGATTGTGTCTCACAACCATGTGTTAAATTGACAGTTACCACTGTATCCTCTAATGCTGAACTTTGGCAGCTTTGTCAGATGTTACAGCCAACAACGAATATGATGAGGTTGAAGGAATGCTTGCACATGTCAAGCATGCCATAGGGACCAGATGGAAGCACCTGAGTCATTTGGCACTCAATGCTGACCTACATTACAAAATTTTGAGACCATCCATTTGTTAAGGAGACATATGAGACAACAATGTGATAGTCAAAGCAAACTCTAATATGCTTACACAATGTTCCACATTTTTGGAACATATCCTAAGCAACTCCTTTTCAAAAGGCTGAAAAGAATTTGGTCTGATATATGGCAGGAACTGACAATTGCATTGCCAGTACTTTTGCTACAGATTTGCTTTACTGTTTTGTGCTGAGAACAAAGATGCAGCAGGAGACAAATCCACTTCACTTCAAACTGGCTGCACACATAAAACCCTCACAAATATTTAATGAAATGAAATGAAATGAAATGAAATGAAATTATTTTGCTTGTAATTTCTGCAGCACAGTAACCTTCTGCAACTCCTGTAAAAAGTCTCCATAGAACATTTTTCATGACTGTATCTCACATATCAGGAATAACTCATTTCTCTGATGTTTAATAGCTCGGGATTGTCATGGATATTATACTCCACGATAAAGCTGCAATCCAAATCCTGGATCTTTTACAAGCCAGGACAAAATTTTTCAGCTCAGTCTCTTCATCCAGAAAAAAATGGAATAGAAATGATAGTTAATAATGACACCATGGTATCAACTCATCAAGTATTCAGTGTTTTGTACAAAGCTCTTGGAGAGCCATGGCTAGGTACTATTTGTAGCAGTGCCAAATGTTTGACTTAACAGAGGTAACCACAGGGCAATCAGGAGGTAAAGTTTTAAAAACAGACTTCAAAAGATTACTTATGTCTGTGAATACTAAAATTCCATTGCTTTGCAAGTGACAGTTCAGGGCCTAGACAGCTTGCTCACATATATTCAGAATTCAATTTTTAAAAAAAACATAAATTTAAGTTAATGCTGCAAATTCTGACAACATCATTTAACTCCCTTGTCCCAGCCACATTATCTGTAATGTCTCATATTTCCTTTGACAGAACTTTTCATCTTTTGGTCAATTATATGTCTACTGAGGATGGCTATCACTAATACATTAAAGAACAGATTTAATATACTAATAGCACTAATACATTAAAGAGCAAAATAATAGCACTAATACATTAAAGAGCAAAGGCTTATTCTCCTCTACTCAACACACATATGTCAGATGCTGTTATACTGCTCACCAACTTGTAATAATTTGCTTTCCTTGAAGAACAAAAGGGAGAAGTCTGTTTCTAAAGAGCTTAGAAAGACAGAAAAGCACAGGTTTTGCAGCAAATATAACTTTGTCTTTTTGCTGAGCTTGCCAATCAGCTTTTGGTTTCCAAAAGGGAGTATTGAAGTAGGAAGCACCAAACAGCTATTGGATTAAATGTTTTAAATTTTGCTTCTTATTTTTAACAACCTAACACAGCAGAAGACTGTAGATCATTACCAATCTCCAATGGTATAATTTGACATCAAATCCTAGTAGTACAATTCCAAATTTAGGGCTTACATGTCTGTATTCAACTCCACTTAAAAATTTTGGTACAAATAATTCCAATAAATTGCCATCATGTATATTTACACTGCACAAGTTATCCTACTTCTAATAGCCATCCAAGCAGAAGTAATGAGAATACCCAGAAAACCAGGCATTCAGCAGTCTGGGAGAATTGTTTTTCTCCTATTGATTATCCTACAGAATGCAATTATAGGCTTATGCTACACATCCTTCCTGCAAACAAAGACTGAAGGTCTTGACTAGGGGATTCTTGCATCCCCAGAAATCTGCTTCTCTTCAGGCATTAGCAGAAATAAGCTTTTAATTTCTCTGTGGATATGTTAATGCTTAGTGCATCCAGCACTATGGATTGCTATTCTAACAGCTGGGATCAGCAGCTCCAAATACTGGGGAGCTCATATCTGAAAACACAGTTACAACTACAGAAATTTAGAAAAAAAATTGCTATGGTGGCAGAAATGTGATGTATATCCTTTGCACATTTTTAAGTTCTGTATTTTCCAGATCTCATAAATTTATAAAACTTGAGAAGCAAATGAAAATACTTTAGGCTACTGCATGAAAAGCAATAAAAGCTGGTTTGTAAAAGGCCAAAAGATGGGCAATGTTCTCCACTTTCACTCTCCCTGCACGAGAGGCACCTAAGAGTGCATGGTAGGAAGGAGCTCAGCTCTGATGTCAGGGGAATGTCTGGTCTTTGGATTTTTGTGCAAGTGAGTTGTAGCAGCATCTCTGAAGCCAGGATGGTCTACAGCTGCAAGGGAGGTAGAAACAGGGGAAAAGTATAAGCTCAGAGTATTCAAACCTTTCTTCAAGCGGTGGATTGACTGAATGAACACCAGGTGCCCACGAAAGCTACTCTCACTGCTGTCTTCAGCAAGACAGAGGAGAGAAAAGGATAGTGGGTTGAGATAAGGACAGGGAGGGATCCCTCAGCAATTACTGTCATGGCAAAACATACTCGACTCAGGAAAATCAGTTTATCAGTTTAATTTTTATCAATCAAATCAGAGTAGGATAATGAGAAACAAAATACCTTCCCCTCAACTCTGTGTTTTTTCTGGGCTCAACTTCACTTCCCATTTTCTCTCCCTACTCTTCCCCAGCAGTGCAGGGGGATGGGAAATGAGGGCTGCATCAATTCATCAAATATTGTCTCTGTTACTCCTTCCTCCTCAGGGGCAGGAATCCTCACATTCTTCTGCTTTTCCAGTGTGGGGTGGCTCCCACAGAAGACAGCTACCCATAAACGCCTCCAACCTGAGTCCTTCCCACAGGCTGAGGTTCTTCACAAATTTTTCCAGCATGGTCCCTCCATGGGTTCACAACATCCTGCCTGGAGACCTGCTCCAATATAGGCTCGTCTCTCCATGGAACCACATGTCCTGTCAGTAGATTGCTCTCTCATGGGAATCCCAAGGGCAGGAGGTGGATGGCTGCTCCCCCATGGACCTCCATGGGCTGTAGTGGGACAGCCTGACTCATCATGGTCTTCACCATGGGCTGCAGAGAAGTCTCAGCTCTGGCACTTGGAGCACCTCCAACTCTCCTTCTTCACTGACGTGTTCTGCTAGCACAGTCTCAATCCTCTCTACTCTGGATACAATTTCCTCTTGCACAGTAACTTTTTCCCCCCTGAGCTCTGTTTTGCTAGGGGTGCTGATGAGCTTGGCCTTGGCCACTGGTGGGTCCATCTTGGAGCCAGCTGGTGTTGGCTCTGTCAGGCATTGGGGAAGCTTCTAGCAGCTACTCACGGAAGCCACTCCTGTAGCCCCTTCCACTGCCAAAATTCACTGCAGCAGAGAAATTCTCTCTCCTTGCTACAAAGTGTTTAATAGATTCATGGCAAAGAGGAGAGTTGGGGAGTATTGGCAAAAAATACTGTAAACCATAAGGTACCTGAAGCTTTATGATGTTGCTGCAGTCTCACATCACAACAGGTCCTTTGGTTTTGGCCCTACAAATAACGAAGTGCACAACCCAAACATGCAAATTTACTGAAAATACGTGCATTCACTGGTTCATATGAGTGAATTCCAAGCAAATTTTTATATTCCTTAGTTACTTTTTCCCTAACGTATTTCAAGCTGCAATGTACTTTGTATTTGTCCCTGTACTTTCAGACACTGCTCATGGTCTTTGCACAATCTATGCTGACAAAAACATATTTTTAACTGAAATTAAGCAAGTGGATTTTTCCATATTGGATTTAGTCATTTTGAAAGGCACAGTTTTTACAGAAATTGGCTGAGAAAGGAGAAATATGAATGATTATATATCCTTGATTAGATTGCATCTATACAAAAGTAAGTTTTTGACTCTCTGCAATTCTCCAAACAAAGGTATTCTAAGTGTTAGAAAACTTTTAAGAATAAAGACAAGCAGGACTCATATCTGACAATCTCTAGGAAGAATATGTCACATGACTAATAAAAAGAAATGGAATGGCAGATATTAAGAAAGTTAACTTCTCATCAAAAAGAAACTTGACCAAATTAGAAAATATTTTGATATTTTTAGTACATCAAATAAGTATTCTTCATATTTCTGAATTTGTAACTGTGCTGCTTAGCATTTTCCTTACAAACCCAAGATAGTCTTGTCTTCTCTTGGATGGATCCTGTTCTTTTCAGATTTTCTGGGAAATTTGGCAACAAATAAGTCAGTCAGTTCCAGACGTGACCTCATTTCTTATATCTTCCAAACTAACACCAAATAACCTTAGTTTTCACCTTCAATATATAATTCATTACTACAATAAAGACTTCATCTTTTCTTCATTAGTTTGAGCTTTTAGAAATTAGACAATAATGTCACTCATGTTGTACTTACTGAAAATTAGTCTGAGATAGAAATCAGTTTATTAATTGCCAGTGCTGCAGGAGGGCACAGAAATTATCATGTTAACAGATTAGTGATTTTATACTAGATGGACATAATTTGATTTGAAATCACTGACTAACTTAAGTGGTGGTTTCCTAGCAGAGTAAATCAGCAGGTGTACTGAGAGTAAATGCAAACAGTGCTAATGTGCTCGCAGATTTAGACAGGAAGCCTCAGCAATGTTTCCTATCACATCTATTTTATGGCCTAAATAGTATTTGGTGCCAAATTGAAAGCAAAAAATATTTTTTGTTTTATTTCCCAGACCTCCCTTTGAATAAAATATGTAATTCCAGACTAAATGTGCTAAAAGCATGTCTTAATGAGAAAAACGGTTTTATCATGACCTTTTTTGAACCTGTAAGATCTTTCAAAGAGAATTTATTCCTTTGGCCTGTTCAGAACTGAGAATACAGCTAATGCTTTGAAAATGATTAATAAATTTGGTGTTACAGAAAAAGCCCCAAGCTATTTGGGGTAAACAATATCCATCCCAGCCACATAAGCGGAATATAAACACTTCCACTCTTTACTTCAGCATTGATCCAACCTGCCAGAGGCATTCAAAGCTGACTGCTTGTGCAATTTCAGCATAAAAAATATATTTCATTGAATCCATATTCTTTTGCACCACTATACCTTTGCTGAGCAGAGTGCCCAGGGTGTGTTCTGCCTACTTACCCTGAAGCATCTTCTCTGTGTGATTTCTCTTGAATGGTTTTCTTGCAATTGTTGCTTGTTGACCCATGTTGACTTTTATTAGCAATATAAAAGGCACCATCCCCATGCTACATAACATCTTCAAGGAATATCTCATCTGAATCAACTGGCTCAGCACTACTTGTGATAGTCAGTTCTTAACTTCCCATGAATTACTGCAGAAAAGGGTTCACTACAGTTAATTCAAATTACACCTCAATTGTCACAAAAATGATATTGCAGAAGTAGATGTTAGGAAATTATCTAATTTAATTTGCCATATTCATAAATTAAGTTCTTTATTTCTTGTCCTGGTCTCAGTGGGTATGGAGAAAACTAATTATAGTCTGATTTTAAAGGACTTCCTGCTGGAAAACTAGAGATCCCACTCTGCTTTCTCCTTGCAGTATGTGTTTGAACCTTTGTCTATGAATCTGATATACCTCATATGTAGCTTCAGAGGCTAACAATGCTTCAGCATGAAAATGCCTCAAAAGTGAGGTCTTTCCTTCCCCTAATGAATAAAGTACCTTCATGCTGGGAAAGGCAAAACATGATCAGTGAACTTACCCAGAAGCAAGTTCCCCTATTTGGAAAATACAACTAGAAGAAACAGGAGTTGACTAACAGATAGCTGAGAACACACGTGTTGTAACTAGCAGTGAATATTTTCTTCACTGCAGGAGTCAGGGACCCCCAAGCTGTTTCCAGCTACCTGATAGTATTGCAAATGGCTGCTTTGAATAATAATTGCTAGTGCCTAGTCGTGAGGTACAATGCATGGTGAGATCAAAGAATATTGGATCTCAAGAGTACCATCAGGCTCATTGCACAAAATGATAAACTCTTCGTATTAGGGAGGTTTCATCTAGAGGGAAGTGATATCTTGTTTCTAACATTGTGCAGAGGGCCATCTGGCAAGCAAGTTTGCAAGACAGTGCAGCTGCAGGCACAGTCCAGGGTCCACAGTTTTGTTAAATGCATCACTACAGCACAATGTTATGTTCTCGATGGCTGAATTACATCACCCATGGAAGATACAGGTGGTTGGTCCAGCAATCAGTCACGATGATTCAGCAGCCAGGTGAGTCAAAGCCACTCAGAGACTAAATATTGAATAATTTAAAATTTCATATGCCAAAAGGCAACCCAAATCCAGTCTGTTGTTGCTCTTAAGAAAAAGTAATCCAATGCAAAATACTCAGGGACATGGGACATAGTGTACAATGTCACAGGAAAGGTGGATGGCTCTACCACATGGAAACATCTGCATTGTTTTGATGAAGATGGATATTATAAACATGTATTATGTATAGCATGAAATTAGCAGGAAAGCAAATTTCTTGCCAAATAGCCAAACATAAGTTCAAGTAAAGCTTTCTCTTTTCCGATATAAAGGGTAAGCAGAAAAACACGGAAGATCAGCAGCAAGCTGTGCATGAGAAAAAATTCCAGTTCTTTTACAAAGACTTAAACCCTGTTTGTAGTTCTAAAGGTAGAGATGTCAAGCCACTTCTCAGCAGTGAGAATCAAACACAGTAGGCTGATGAAAAGAATCTTCTGTGAACATTGTAGCAGTTTATTAAACGGTCTGTCAGCTTTGATGAAGTGCTGTAAGAAGTCCCGAAACAGCCACTAGCAGCCCCAGCAAATTTGTACTCTTGAAACTACCAAACAATGGCACCAGCTGAGTCAGAAGTCATCAAGGGAGCCTCTATAAAGTCATACACGGATGGTGGGCAGCAGATGGTCATGTTACTGGTTCAGGTAAGGATCAGTTCTCAGGAAGTTTAATGATTCAAACAATATCCCTGCCTCTCCTTCAAAACCCAGAGAAGTGACCAACCATGTTCCACTGCGCTCAACCTCTGCAAAGATCCTTCAGAGACAAATAGGCAGCTGCTCACTTCAGGATCTTGCTGGAAAACTGTTTCTGAAGGACAATTGAGCTCTCAATGTGATTGAGACCTGACTGCAGCAATCTCTTTTTATAGCTGGGTAAGGTCAGGTGAAGTGTGCAGCAAAAGACTTGCACACCATCTGTGTCAGATGAAAGCCTTTGAGACTGTAAGTTATGAGTGTCTTTGGAAGTATTTGCAAAAATTCTGCCATCCAGGTAGTTTTATGAATGCTGCTCACTAGCTTCATGGCCTAGGGATGAGGGCTCCTGATCACAGCAGTCTGCCACAACTTTTTGCTGTCACTGGTACTAAGTAAGGCTGTATCTGCCTCCTGCTTCCCTTTCATCATAATTCTGCAGTAACATTTTTATCCAACCACAATGGAAGATCCATTTTCAATTACCAGATGGTGTTTTTGACACACCGACACACGATGCAAAGTCAAAGGCTGTAGAGCAGCCACCTTTACAGATTACTGTGCATTATCCACCCACTCATGCTGGACTGCACAACACATTGTAGGCTTATAAGATCCTAATTCCAGTCAGCTCAAAGTGATTATCACAAAAATAAATTCAATCCTACACCTTTCCTTACTGGAAAGCATGTTGAGTACATTGAGAGGGGTGACAACAGCAGCCAGGTCCTGCTGTTCAGGTACATGGTGCCACACAACACTGGAAGTGATGATAGGGTCACTTAGAAGATTGTAGAAGCCAACACAGATTTGGGAGAGATTGAAGAGGTTTATCTGAAAAGGAAAAAAATATGCATCCTATGCAAGTATCACCACTATTCTTCAATGTGGAAAATTTTACTACCACTGCATCAATCATATACAAGCTTTCCTGTCCTCTTACTGATAGTAATTTCTGAACACTGAGTTCTTGGGGTATTGATGACTCAAAGCTCTCAATGTTTTTGTTCTGAGGAAATGTGCTGGACCAAACATCTGAAGATTTTTTGTATGACCAAATAAATTGGGTTGCAGGTCTGAATACCAAGTTAGAAGGATATGTTCATCAGTTATATGGAGCTTCCTCCACATCATGAAAAGCTATAGGTAGAGGCTATCAGCTAAAGCTATATCAATGTCTGAGCATGTGAGCAAAACCAGCTTATAAGACACAGAGGACAGGGAGAATAGATGTGGTGTTAGGCATTCTGTGGGACAGATAAAGCTACAGATGATAAGATAATCACACTGAAAAATTAGATTACATTTATCAACAAAAAGCCGAAAAATTTGCAGTCTAATATTCTGAGTCAGTAGGAGACAGCATGATTCCCCAATACTAACAGTGGAGCAGATCCTGCTATTCCAGAATTCATGCAATTTTGTTAAAAATTCATAATTCCAAAACCCACTGGGTTTGAAAATGGAGTTTTTCTATGAGAAGGAAATTCACACATTGTAAAAATAGATTATTCATGAAATAACATATTCACAATGTAAAGACAGAAGATTTGAATATGTCTTCTACCAAAGGTCTTGTTCCCTGGGTTATTGTCCCTACAGTATCCTCTGCCATTCAAGTGGAGGTAGTAAGAGACTTGTAACTTGTCTTGTTTAAAGGATAAAGATTTTTAGCCCTTAAATCTGTGTCACAGAAGTCACCAACAGTATTCCAGAATACAGAGTTAAATTCCATACACACAAATTACAAAGTTATGTAACCATACCTAGCACATTTGAACTGAAAAGGTGCAAGCAAAATTTCATTTGGTAGATGATTTTTCAACCAGATTAAGAGCAATGAAAATGTCACCATCATCCTGAGGATGAAATAGGAAAATGGACAGAGGTCCTTGAAATCAAAACCCATTCCTTCTGTTATTTCATATAAGGAGCTCATTTCAGATATCTCAGCATCACCTGTTCCCTGCATTGACAATCATCATCTCTATTAAAGTTGCAGACTTAAACATAAGCTAGTTCAACAAAGTGTTGTATTCTTTTCTCTCTCATCTGATATCATGCTAACTTATCAAGGAGTTTTGAATATTTTGTTTGTTTCAGTTTCAATGGGACTAATTTAATTTGGCAACGATCCATAGTTCCCTAAGGACTTAGCCACTGGAGAAAGGCTCAGTAAATGTGTTTTACTCACCAAGGCAATATAATGGATTTTTCAAATATATTTATTTAGCACTGCCAATGTCCTCTGCAGGAAACACAGCCTTCTGCTACTCCTCACTTCAAATTATTCATTTAACAAATATTTGACATGTTACTCACTAATATTTTCAACAAAAAAGCATTTTATAGCAGCTTTTGCAGAGAAGAAGAATCGATGTTCATGGTTCTCCTTGCTACCTGTGGCCATTTCACAGTCTTTATTTTTGTTTTTCTAAACATTTGATACAATGTGACTTATCACCTACACATACAGAACAGAAACATGATCAGACCCCACATTCAGATACTTTAGAAAGTATGGGATTTTCTTTGTCCTCCCATGCTTTCTATTGATATAGAACACAGGGTCTATGAATTCTTGGACTTTTAAACTTTTCCCTAAGTAGTAAGGATAAGGGGAAACCTAGAGGGCATTTAAATTACAGGAATATGGGATGTAAGACTAAAAGAGTCTTTCATTTTCTCCCATGCACTGTTGCACTTTAAGGACAGTATAAAGACTGTTAGACTTGAATAAGAATAAATGACGCGCCACTGGTCAGTGCCAGAAAAATTTTGTCACATAAGGATCAACAAAAATATGAAGGGAATTTTTGAAGAAAACAACACTCCAGAATACAAGTTTCACTCTTCCCGGCAATTATCTATTGTGGCAGGCGTAGAGAGCTAAACGTGGAAGAAAAGCTTTAACAGAGGAAAAAAAATGGCAAAAAAATTGCTGAAAGACTATAAAAAATGGGAGGAAAAAAGAAGCAGCACTATGAACACAGAAGGAGAAAAGGAGCAGATGAAGTTGAGGAGAAGAAGAAAAAGAAACAAAAGAGAATTCTTCCTACTTTCAGAGTACTGCAGCATGTCCATCCTCAGGCTCAGCTGCAGGGTGAAAGGTGTTCATTCCTGGCTGTCAATATGTCTCCATTCATGTTTGTAAACCCGGTCTAATGAAAGAGAAATACCCTGAAACGCAGGGCTGGAAAAATTCAAGAACCCCAACACATCCAGGAAATTTACAGGAAGAAAACTGCCTTTTGCTTCAGCTTTTATTTGTAAGGTTACATTCACAATTAAATTTACATCTAAATTAGGCACAACAGAGCATGTTCCTGGTCCCCAAGCATTAAGATGATTTACTGAATTTGCAATATATCTTACATAGATATACAGGGCAAACCTGAGAAGAAATATAAGGCCCTGTTGTAAACCTGTAAATCATTTCACAAGGAAGAGAACCAGAACTGACTCCTCCAGCCCCAGTGAGTAACCAGAATTTTGTACACTATCTGAGACACTCAAGTATCAGGTATTTCATTAAGGTGCTGTTCCAAATTTTTTCATAGCAAAATACAAATGTCTGAAAAAATGTTTGTATACAATCTGCAAACAAAAAATTTTAAAAAATAATTTAAAAACTTATCTATTAACACCAAATATGTATTTTAGAGAGCTACATTCCTGTAACTGCAAAGAGGGTAAATACCCTAAAAACTACTGTTCAGTTGCCCAGTATAAGTGCCATTAATTTATTCATTACATTTGGAAGAAGGAAGTTCCTCAAACTTCGACATATTACAAAAAAATAGAGGTCTCCACAATATGAAATTATTTAAAGTAGATTCTGAGCTGGGTAAAAAAATCTAAAGTGAGGTTTGTTCCAGATTTTACACCATTTCTCCATGTGAGGTAAAACTTGCATTCATACTGAAATGCCTGTTTTACTGAAGGTCATTGTGCCAGAGGTTTTTTCACCTTTGAAATAATTTCATATTTGTGATTAAGAAGTGCAATTCACAGTGCCACTTGGTCTCATTACAAATATTCAGGACTGCAATGTCAATCACTACAACTAAGTGCAGTATAATTGTTGATATTGGTTTAGTTTTAACATCTCCTCTAAACCTCCACAGTATGCTGATAAATTTTCTCAAAGCAATTTACCATGAGAGTACTATTATATCAAAAATTTTAAAAGCAGGATATCAATTTAGGCAAAAATGTGTTTTGAAAACAGTGGAGAAAGCTCTTTGACAGTGTTGAAATATCTTGTTTTGACATTTTCAGCATAAGAAGTAGGATCAGGAGTTTGCTAAGCAGGAACAGTATTAAATGACTCTGTGCAATATCAGAATCTCTACTTTAATCATTTCTAAGCTCTGTTTACAGCAGCTATTATTTATAGTAGATTTCTGCAGTGGGGAAACTAGCTAACTAGGAAATTAGTGTTTTGATATGGACATTGAAAAAAAACCCCTATAATCTTAACCCATCCCTGCTTTATAAAGATTTTTCAAAATAGCAAAGCATTAGTTAGGTCATTTTCTAATTCTTTCTTTAGAGAAAATTGAATTGACACCAGCTTATATACATTATCATCTTTAAGTCACTGTAATAAAGGTTCACCTTCTGACTGTCACACTCCCATTCCTGGACTATAGGGATGAATTTCATGTTGGATTTAGGATGTCTGAGCTCAGCAAGATATTTCTGATCAGAATACTATCTCATCAGTTGAAACTGCCAATTCAGTGTCTCTGCTGATCTTCAAAGGAGAAAAACTAAGGTCCTGGAAGGAAATTTCAGGAAAGAAAGCACTTATGTCAAGGAGTAGCTGTGTACTTGTGCTGCCAGTAAATCCAAATGCCAACATATAACTCAGGCTGGATCTTAATACAGAGTTTATGAACAATGTTAAGGAACAGGGTGCAGTCTCAGGCAATTGGCATTGTGTGAGCAGAGAGAGTGGATAATGAAACAAGGGCTGAATGGAGGAAAAACAGCTGTTGGAAGTGTGTATATTAGATGGATCTTCTGTTCTTTATTTTCTTTCAGTATTCTTATTACTGCAGCTCACAGTTGTACTGAATTATGAATGGACCATGGACTTTATGCCAGGTGGGAAGTAAGACTTAAAGTCAGGCTTATAATATACACACAAATATGATGAAAAAAATTTACACTATTGGATTAAACATTTAATTAGTGTCATAATCTTGTACAAAAGAGCCATTTGCACTTCTGGGTACATCTGTTCAAACTTTAGTTCACAATAAATAAAAGATATCAAGGGTATGCTAATGTGTGTTTGGTAAGGTATTGTTATGATTTGAGAGTAAGGAGAAACAGAACCATAAACAAGTATATTTTCTGCTAAAATGAAGGACTGAAATAACTATTCTGATGTTGATAAAGTAATCTTCACACCTGTGAGATTTATTTAAAATTGAATTCCCTGAGTCATCTCTGATGATGTCATGAGGATAGTCATATAAACCTTAAGAGACATAAAAATACCTGAGAGCATTAAATGTGTCACGCAAAGGTTTATTAACAAAACAAAAAAAAAAACAAAAACAACAAAAACCAACCAACCAACCAAAGAAACAAAAAAAACCAAAACACAAACAAACCTGATTTAGGGTATTCAGTTTCACTAGGGATGTCTACAAATTCTCATGCCTACAGATTGGCCAAAGAGGGACACCACTCTTTGAGACTGTGCAATTAACCCAACTTGAGCAATGTGATTGCCAGGCCTCTGTTGCCTCCTCACACGTAGCTGTCTTCTACCAGCTGCCTGAATCCCTTTTAGGCAGCCCTGGTCCTACACATCCAGGACTGATTTTAAACTGTGTTTCCTGTACTCAGAACAAGAAAGCTTTTGCACAAATAACCTGACAGATTAAAGAGGACTCTATCTATGATCTAAATGCCCTGTTTTATAAGTCTCTATGGGTTGTGCTCTTTATTTGAACTTAGCAACGCTCTCAGTCATTCCTGCATCAGCTGAACAAACTTCTCACACTATCAATTGGTTCAAATGAGATTCAATGAACTTTTAGGCCAAATCATGAGATGTCTACCAGCTTATATAACCACAGGATGGAGATGACTTAAAATGTCTCCTCATTTTCTTGCTATTTACATTCCAGTTCTTATTGAATCCAGGTATGGGTTGGACTATTAAGAGGCAATGAAAGAGGTACAGGATATCATTCCATAGGCTAGCAAAGGTCTCATTCATGTGCCCTAAATTAATCTGAAAATTTGGTGTCCACTGTGGCTTGATGAGATGAAGAGTTGAGGTAAATCAATGGGACTGGCAGAGGTAAGACAGGAGCTAGAAGGTGTACATGGCCTGACGGTGAGATTTATTCACAGGTTCAGATGTCAAGATTTAGTCATCTACAGACAGATATTTATAGATGAAGTGTCTGGAGTGTGGAGCATATTCTGTGGCTTGGAAACACTCTGCTGTCATTCCACACAGCACAGAAGTCTGAACTTTTTAACCAAGTCCAGTAGAAGTTCTTTTTCACCAATACTGACTTGTTTCTTTTGCTGCTACCAAAAAATATCCAATAGAAATAGATAATTACTACTTATGTTTAAGAAACAGCAAGAGAGGTTGCTTGCATGACATGACAAAATATTCAACAAAAGCACTTTATGTCAAGTGCATATAAATTCTTTTTTGCATTTCAAAGGTAGGCAGATGAATCTACATCTTTTCTGGAATATATTAATCTTCAGTAATATATAAATAATAATGAATGGATAGTATAATTGTATCATTGTGATGGAAAGTGACATGACATCTATGAAGCAGTAAATGTAAATTCAGAACATCAGGTCTGTACACATTATTAAAATGTTTCGATATATGACAGGAAGAAAGCACAAAATAACTATTGATGTCAGCACTCATTTGAGAGGGAGCAGAACTGAGTTTGCAGGTGAAAAATGCTGGCATTTTACAATGGACCAATATGAATTAAAAAAAATTAACAACAGTCTTAGAGAAAACTTAGTAAGTTTTGCTCCTCAGTCAGTGAAGTACCATAGTCTAGTTCATAGTTACAAGTTCAGAAAACTGATATCCGGGTATTAAGCATCCACTTCTGCTTGCAAAAAGTAAAAGCTTCCCTTGTCATTAGAAAATTAGCTCCTTTATCACTGAACACAGATCCACATAGTATTTCAGAGATGCAATCAGAGAAGAATTAAGGCATTTCCTTGCATCTTGTGTTAAAGAAATTCTAAAAAAGGTTTCATTTACTGGAAGCAACCACAGTAAGGCTTTTAGCTTTAACTTCCATTTCCTTCTGCTGCTGCTCACCTATAAAAAGCAGGCTGCAGAGGGAAATCAAAATTTTGCAAGGGGATGCTTGGGCAAATGTATTGATGATAAAAGGCCAAAAAGACTTTTATAACATTTCATGCAGTAACTCAGTAGTGAGATTAGCATCCTCCTTTTGGACTTCTTGAAGTCTTCCATTTTCTTTATACTTACTTGTAGATAGGTGGTTAGAGTCTAAAAATAAAAGGAGACTGATTTCAGCAATAAACAATTGATTTATTACTTGTTGTCATAATGTTGTAATCATTTTATAATTCCCTTTGCTTTTGTACTGCATTTTCCCCACCTCTTTTGAAAATAATCTTATCCAAACAGGCAGTAGAATGATAGGATGGGACTGAAGTGACTTATTATATAGAAGAAATAATTTGCACTGAAAGCAAGCAGCTTCAGGAAACAGCATAGACTAAAAATTATTCCTCTTGTCTTCCTAGTGAAGACTTTTTAATCGTCCTGCCACTCAAGGTCAATTCAGGAAATGACTTTGCAGACACATAGACAGACTATATTTGCAACATATGTTGTTTGCAGCAGATAGTGTGACTCACGTCACTTGCTAATACCAAGACAGACATGACCCCTTTATCAGTGGACATTTCAAAGAAATATTCCATTTGCAGATTTTAATCCATGTATCCTCTCTATACCTATCTACTCTAAGTGTTGTTTGAACTCATTAAAAAATTCCCGTCTTTTAGTATTTACATTCTAAAACATATTCCTTTGCTCACTTAAGACACATGGCTGTCTGGCTAATGAACTGCTGACAAATGATGTGCTGTGTTGCAAATGGGGCGTACAGAGGTGGACAAGATAATTACATTATTTATCAAATGACTTTTCAATCAAAGTCAAGGAGTCTTGCTAAATCCTATGCAAAATGAAAAAAAAAAGAAAAGAGTGTGGTGTGCTTATGAAAAACACCATAAAATAGGCTCCATTTGCTGCTAGAGAAAAAATATGACCACACCAATTGAATGAGCTGAATATTTTATATTGGTATCATTATATATAAATATATATCTATTTTTATATATCCATTTCTGTCTTTCCAGATACATTTTGCAGAAGTTAAAAAAATACTCAACATTGATAATATCAATGACAAATAAGTTAAAAAAGTGCAGATCCTCCTTCTTTGCATTCAGACTGAGTTTTATATCTCAAAGATTCTCTCAATTTCTTCTGACTCATATCTGTGCAAATCTGGGACCAAACTACTGAAGTCAGTTATACAGTCACAAGTCTGGTGAATGAAAGATCTAAGTACATAACCAGCATGCAAAGAAAAACAGATTATAGTAATAGTCCCCTTAATAATAGTCCATTTAATATTAGGTTGTATTATCATAGAAGAATAATTTCCATTTCTAGAGTAAATGGTAATCTTTCACAACTAACAATCTCATAAATACAAACCCGCTTTCAGGGTTTTTACATTCTTTTTCAGCTTCTGAGTGAACCACAATGTGATATATATGTATGCATACAAAAGAGTCCAAAAGAAAAAGAAAGCAGCCATTTAGATAAATAAACAAACCAGAAGTGTTTTCTTAAATATTACTCCTGTTCCATGCTTGCCATCATCCTCTCATTTTCTTTCTTTTTTTTTTTTTGACTGTCACTACTGAGTCAACAGAACTACCTCAATGGACTGCCACTGACTCTGGTAAGGAATTACAGTTGTGTTTGACAACAACAGCAATACTCAGGCAAGGCAGGTCCTGCTGGGCTGGCACTGGCATGCCCAGAGAGGGTCAGGTCACCTGCTCCAGCCAAACCACAGTGACAGGCAACTGCTCAACTGCTCTTGCCTTAGACCAGGAACAATCTCTGACATGAATGGGCAAGTAGGACTGGGTTTTGGGACATTTAAGTCTCTTTTTTTTTTCTGGCATGCCGTGCATGGCATAATTGCAAAACTAGCTGCTACTCAGGATGAGCTGTTTAGGGAAAAACATCATTCCATTCTACTACTTGTGGCACGTGCAGAGATTTACAAGGCTCCCAAGTGTACTTAGTGCAACATGATACACTTTTTAAACTCAAGTGAAGTGTCCTGGTGTACCTATGACAGTGTATAAAGCAAAAAAACCTACACAAGACAAATATGGTCATATTTTAGACCTGATCATCCCCTAAGATTAGAGGAATATTAAGTTAGGAAACTGTTTAGAATGGGATGGTGAATTCGTGTCCACAGAGCTGGCAAAGGGTCTGGAGCACAGGTCTTATGAGGAGCAGCTGAGGGAGCTGAGGGTGTTTAGCAAGAAGAAAAAGAGGCTGAGGGAGGACCTTATCATGCTCTACAACTACCTTAAAGGAGTCTGTAGCCAGGTAAGCCTCTTCTTCCAAGCAGCAACAGGACAAGGAGTCTTGACAGTCTGAAATTCTATTTTGTTCTTACATGAATTTCTACATGGATAAACATTAGGGAGCTTGTGTTCAATAATGCAGATGTAATTGCAAATTCCCATTAAAAAAATGGGGGATGGGGGGTGGAGATTGCTTATAAAAATAAATCAAAAAATAACAGGACTGGAAAAATTCTGAAATGGGGATCTACTATTTATTTACATCTTGATAATCCATTTCTGACCCTGGACCCAAGGAAAAATCAAACGGAATTCTTAAATTCTTGCGTAACATCCAGCAATAAAGACAGCACATTTTTCCTCCCAACACAATCTATTTGTTTCCTGCACAGGCATTATCACTAGAAAAGTTTTCCTAATGTCTGCTGTAAACAATCCTAAAAAATTCCTAAGAAAAATTAAGCAAAAGAAAAAATCCTAAGAAAAATCCTTTTTGTCCCGTGTGCTGTGAACAGTGGGAACGGACAGTTTTCCTGCTCTCCCAGGCAGCTCTCAGGAGCAACAACATCACAAGTCTACCTATTTCAGCCAAAAACTGAAAATGGGTTGGTTTAGGAGAAACAGAGTTATTGATGAGGGAAACTGGTTACAAGGCCACAGCCTCTTGCTTTCTAAGAGATTCCATGATTTCAGGATTTATGCAGTGGCTGGAACCTGTCATTTGATCATACTGATGTCACCCCTTTCATATTTGAGAAACAGTAAATGAAGCAATGAAATAGTTAATCATCACTCTTTTGATGGCATGGAAAAATTCTCACTGCACTTTCTAGATTGATCTCAAGCAATGGCAAACTTGCTAAGATCTCTTCTCAGGCTCTACCCTAAAACATTTCCAGTTCTCTGATTTTTTTATTGTACTGTCTTTAGAAGAGCTGAGGACTGAGATATTCCAACTATTTCACTTTTCAGCTTTGATTTCCAGTATTGCCAAACAATCTGCTTTATCAGAGTCAGAAATGATGACATTTGATTTGAAATTCTGTTGTTACAGCTCTCTGTGCCTGGCACAAAGAGGCATGAGAAAGAATTAAGACCCAAGATGGCAACAAAAAAAAGCCATTTAAGCCTCTAAAACTTTTTAAATGAGCACTGGGTAATAGCTGTTCAACAGCTTAATTCTGTATTTTCCAGAGAGAGCACTTTAGATGACTTTTTTTTTAATTTTGGCCATAATACTCAATGCAAACAATATAACCTTATAGCTCATGATCTTTTTTCTGTGAAAGAATACTGAAACTGAGTCTTCAACAAATTCATGGTAAGACTCAGAGTAAAATTTTAATTTTTAAAAGTTTATCAAGAACATGCAATGTTTGACAAATATCATTTCAGAAGGTCACTTATCCAACAATTTATCTTTGCATTGTGCTTAGAAACATTCAAACATTTTACTATAATAAGCATTTTCAGTAGACACATAATGTGATCTGGTGATGTTCAATTAGAGCAGAGTGATGTTAGCACATGAAAATGAACATAGGATAGCCTGATAACACGGTTATAAAATGAAGGCTGATACAGAAAAATTATTCACATATTAAAGTAAACCACATCTGTAAATTTTTTATGGCAGAATTCATGGTGCCAGTGAGTCAGGAAAAAGCTGTGAGAAGTGGAAGTGTTCAGTGCATGAGGAACTAAGAAGAGACAACAGTGAAGACTCTGGATGGATGGCTTTTGGTAGGGCAGCCATGGCAGAGAGTCCTTGACACAATTGTATTGATCCTTTGCATCATGATGAAAATTTGTGGGAAGGGTGGGGAGGAGTTTGGAACCTGTTATTGCAGTTTAGTCAAAGGATCGTACTAGTTCCACATTTGTTGAGTCAGTGGCCAGTGTTGGGTGAGCACCAAGAAAGCCAAAAACAAGAGGAGAGATGAGATAAGCCTAAAACCCTATAAAACCAGCTGTGTTCTGTGCTCTAAACAAAAATAAAAAAAAAGTTTACTTTAAAAAACATTTGCTGGAGAATAAGTAGAAGATATGCATACGTTTTTTAAATGTTACTTAGACTCTAGAAACCAATGTAAAACACCTGCAGGATGGCTAGATCGGTATAATTAGCTACTTCTCATGTTTCTCTCATAATACCAACTTCACCCTTATGGCAATACAGAGCTGCATAAAAGTAATGGAGTGGGAAATTATCTCCACAGTGAAAAAGACTTCACTCTTGTGACAACTGATGTACATTACAAACTTTCTGCTGAAAGAACTGTGGCATCAGAGCAGAAAACATTCTATTCTGTATCACCCCTGAATTCCCCATTACAGCTGTTGTAATAGCCTGGTCATACTACTTTTGGAAATCACAGACAAAACTGAATGTTATTGGTTATTGCTCCTTACTTGATGCTTATTTCCTGATGTGGGTTGGCTACACTAAAGACAAGGATGATCTCTGAGCAAAGACAATCCTTCATCCAAGGGGCTTAAAGACATATTTGCAGGCACTTAGCGAAATATCACCATTTTGAGAGCTGACTTTATGAACTCAGCTTCTCCACATAAAACCAACTTCATCAGCTTGTGTTTATGTTTCACTGCACACTAGTAGAAGGCTTTTTTATTCTGAGGTTAAAAGAAGAGTTGCTACAGAAGGTCTCAATTCCTAAGAGAAGTTATGCTGCTCTATACTCCCTCATCATTCATAGCGAAATTAAGTGTCCTGTGCTACCCATGTTCTTACTCTACTATTTCAATGTTGATTAATACCTAAAGAGTCCTTTTATATACAATTTTAAGGAATAGAGAAAAGTTTACAGAGATGTACAAAAGCACAAAGGGGAGTAAATGTTAATCACTGAACCATGGGTTTGAACACACAGTCTCATTCCTCATTAGAAAAAGGTTCTTCACCCAGAGGGTGGTTGGGCACTGGAACAGCCTCCTTAGGGAAATGGTCATAGCACCAAGCCTGACAGAATTCAAGAAGCATTTGAGTGATACTCTCAGGTGCATGGTGTGACTCTTGGGGATGGTCCTGTGCAGGGCTAAGGGTTGGACTCAATGATCCTTGTGAGTCCCTTCCAACTCTGAATATTCGGTGACTCTGTGATCATGTGTAGCACATCTAGAAAAGATCTGCATTGGCCTGAAATTGAGTGAAGGCTGGTGGGGGAGCCATACACTGGATTCTTTTCTTTCCTTCTTTCTTTTCTGTCCTCTAGATATCTAATCCACATTTATGCCCTTTGAAAGATGACTATGGCAGGAACTGGCTGCTCCACCAAGTTTATGTCAGAATTTTCTTTATGTTAGCCCACACTGATCCATGTCTTTGTTCTCAGAAGCTGCAGCACTAATATAATAAGGGATGATGTAGTACTATCACCAAGTGGATCTAAACCTTTCCCAGGCTGCCCTCTTCACCTCTGTTATACAAGTCCGTACTGTAGCTTGGGGAACTGTTCCCCATATTTCTGATTCATGGGTCATTATTGCTCTTTACATAGATGGTATCTGAGTGAAACAGGATTGATCACTGCATTGAACTGCTCTTTGACTATCCATCTGCTGAATGTTTCTTGATATTCAGTTAAAAAAATTGAAGATCTCTGAGTCATCACAGTGCTTTGAAGAGCCTCCTCTGAGATATTTATCCAAGCATTACAGCAGAAAATCTTATTCCCAAGGAAGCTTCCAAGATGTAGGTATCCCTTTAAGAAACTAGGATCTTGATATAAGGTGATGATATCTGCATGAAAGTTATCTAATTATTCTTTCATTTCAAAAGGGGCTTCAAAGAACCCATCTTTGCAAACCCCATTTTCATCTCCATTTTCTTAATCCAAAGAAATACAGTATATTTTAGAGTGAACTGAAATAAAGTAAGAAGATGCAGCAAATACTCCCAAGCTTCTTCAGGGATTTTTCACTCTACTTTTTTTATCCACCTCTGCATTATCAAGTGAAAGAAAACATTGTCATTACCTTTCTTCTGCAATATAATTGAGGTAAGGCATTGTCTTCTCAGTTCTGCTCTTCCTTCCTGTTTAAAAGTTGGATTGCTAATTGGACTTTTCCTTAAATTGTATATTACACTTCATTTTGAAAATTTTCCTATATCTGATTCTACATATACGATATGAAGACACAGTTTTAATGACCCTGTGGCTTCTATTAGATCACCAGTTTATTATAGTCATGCCCAGCCACATCATGCCAAGTTGGATAGTTTGGCTCATGATAGACAAGTTGAGAACATCAGACATGGTAGAGAAATGTAAAACCAGAATGGTAACTTGCATGCCAGAGGCAGTAATCCTTTGTGATGCTCAGCCTGAAACAACTGATGGGTAAGAATCCAGCGGTGAGAGTCCAGAGGACAGTAATGGGAAACAACAAAAATGTGCAAAAAACATCCCCTTGAAGAAATCTGTAAAGAATTGGGGTTGTTAATGTGCAAGAAAACTGGGGAGGGGGCACTGCAGCAGTGTTGCAGCACAAGCATCGTTTAAGTCTTTTCTGGATAAGGTGTGAAGAAAGTTATATATGTAAATAACTTCCTGATGGTAAAGATGGTGAGGATCTGAATGCCTTGCCTTGCAAAGCTTGGAAACAGCCATGATAAATCTCACCTTTTAACAGGAAAGGAATGGGATTATGAAATTATCCTTAAAAACCAGTACTTCCCTTGGCTAGTTCTTTGCCCATGTTACGATTCTTGGCATATTTACAGTTTTCTCCAATCACAGAATCACAGAATGATTAAAGTTAGAAAAGACATTTAAGATCATTACATCCAACCATCAACCCAGCACCACCACCATGCTCACCATTGAATCATGTCCTCAAGTGCTTTTTGAACACTTCCATGAATAGTGACTCCACTACCTCCCTGGGCAGCCTGTTTCGACGACCCTTTCCATGAAAAAAAATGTTCCTAAAATTCAATCTAAACCAGTCCTGGTGCAACTTGAGACCATTTCCCCTAATTCTGAATGTTGAATTAATATTTTTCTCTTTCAGTGTGGGTGAAAAGCTTTCACACATTCATCTGCTAAGCCTGCTTTTTCTTAAAAAAAGACAAGAAAAGAAAGCATACCTGCTAGGTGAATATATCCCAGCTTACCTTTGGTACAGCTGTGCAACTCAGCCCAGCATACGGCAAACAGCAGCTCTGTGGCAGCAAACACCACAGGTCACTGCTCCCCTCAGTGGTGTTATTGAAGGCATTTCTTGCAAGATGAAGAGTACCAACAGCAGCGCCCACGTAACAAAGAGGAAAGGATTCTGTCCCTCACCAGAAGGTGTAATTATTGAGTGATTCTGAGCAGATACCAGTAAGTCAGGCCCTGAAGCTGCAGCATATGCTATTCAACCATTAACCAGTTTTCTTCCCATCTGGTCGATTCTGCCTTCAGACCTCAGAAACCTTCCACCCAAAAGCCTGCTGTCTAATTTACTGAAATTATCTGAAGGTTGAGCAACTGAGGAGACACCTGTCAGCTTAAGGCAGCCTGGCTGGGAGGCTGGCTGGGAGGCTGGCTGTCCTTAGAGAGGCTGTGAATGATGATGGAGCTAAACTTGGAGAGGTAAATTCTGATGTGACAATCATGCTTGAGACATCAATGTATTGTTAGCTCTTAACAGAGAATGACAACAAAGTGTAGTAGGAATGTTGTGATAGAGAGGCACTGAGTCAGGTGCCTGAAAATTCGGCATCTGGAGCAGAGTCCGCGCTCCAAAGGCAAAGCTCCAGTTGTCACTCTTTATTCTCTGGATTGCCGCTACTAGCTCTAGCTCTTTTCTTGTTTCTTTATCAGCATCACTAAGGCTGTGATGAGGCAGTCAGAAAGCTGGAGATAGAGGCCAGCTGCCTTTAGCCCTGAGGCGGGATACAGTCATTTAGGACTGTCTGTTGTTGCCATGATGAGTTCCAGTCGACCTCTTGCCTTAACATTTACAGGGTAAGACTCATTTGCCCTGATGCTCATGCAAAAGTAAATAGATCTTCATGGCACAGTTTTTCACATTTATCAGAAGCCCCAGTGAGGTTTAGCAAGTGGCTTTTTTTTTTTTTCAAATGCATAAACCAGAGAATTTGTGCCATTACTTTGTATTTCTTAAAAACCTTAATCTCAGTGTACCTCAGCTAAGCATCACTCTGCACCCTGAAACACTGCACAACCAGGCATCATCACCTTGTGCTAACACTCCCAAACAGTACTGCCATGCCCTGCTGGCTTGTTGGTAGTGCATGCTTGTGACAGCTTCTAAAAACCCCTTCACAGAGCCATGATCCAGCAATTCACTGCTGTCTTTGCTGACACCCATCAGGGTATCACGCTGCCCGGGTACACGGTCCATACATTGCAATCCCACACATCTCTAGGCAAGCAGAGAGCTCTGAGGGATGATATGCAGCCAGTGTGTTATGCCTTAACATTTTATTTTTTTCTGTGAGGCTTAGGGAGTTTAAACACCTTCTGTTTCACTTTTACAGTATGCAGTTCACCCAGCTTGGCTCATGTACATACATCTGGCTACCCTGAATTAATTCTGAAGGTTACTTTTGCTGCAGTGTAAGGGGGTTTAGTACGTTCTGCACAGCTCTTTTTTCCCATACAGATTCCTGTTCTACATGTCCAGTTCTCTCTCAGTAATTCAATCTCTTCCTTTGCATTTATTTGCTATAAACACTGTTGGCACAGTCTGATCCTGTTCAGGTTAGGTAGTAGTGTCAATTCTCAGGCAGTCTGTGAACTTAATAAGTTCTCTCAAATCATGATACAGCTGCCTTCTACACTATGCTGTTTTTTTGCTAGATTTTCTGGGGAAAACATGCTGTCCTTGTGAACTGTGGCTAGTTCCTTTTAAAAAAATCAATTTCCCAAATTTTCCTTTATAAGGCTTTGCACTGTTTTCCTGCTAAAGTAAAAAGGATTTGGCCATTTCACTCTGCCTCCTTTCTGAGAAGAAATGCAAGCATGAAAGTATAAATTACCTAATAAAAGATGAGTTTACTTGACTAGGATAATTGGAAGGTCCCTCTCCAGACATGAAATTGCATTAAAACTGCAGAAATTTAGATTTTTTTTAATGTTATTCAGCTAATATTCACCATCAGTTCTAAAAATATATAGGGGAACAGTTACATCCACACAAAGAGTTTTCATTTTCTTAGGAAACCAGGCTAAGTTCCTCCCTCATGAGCAGAGCTGGTGAAAGAGGAGTGGGAAATTAAGTCATAGGAAGGAGAGCACAGAAAAACTACATGATGCCCAAAAAGGCAAAATAAGACTGTTTAGAGACATAGTTTTAGTCAGTAAACAGCAAGGTATTTATTGGTGCAACGTTGGGGAACTCCCGATTAGCATCGGACAAAAGAGTT
>JAOXXN010000471.1:62800570-62811240 GCA_026770055.1 Myrmophylax atrothorax
GGGCCAACAAACCCCACTGTGTTTGTGCCCCAAGGTGCTGGGTTACACTTCTGGGTTTTGTGGGTTAAAACCAATTTGTCTTTGTGACATTGCATTTATTGTAATATTCTTATTAAATTATACCTCTGATTTATAATCTCTTTTGTGTTGGATTCATTTCTCTTGCCAGTTTACCTTTAAACCAGCACATTGCCCAAGCCTTTCTTTCTGTTAGATTACAACATTGCAGTGTATAAAGCACTACTCTATACCACTGCATCATACTATAAAGCAGAGATAATAAATTGAGGAAAACTCAAAGAAGGTTAGCACCCTTCTATTTTACCATAGGACATTCTAACATTTTTTGAGTTCTTACTTAATTTTTCAGCAAAACATTAAAGGATCCAAGCACTAAAAAACATTTACGTATTTTTCTTTCATTAGTTATCTATTAAAAAACCACAAAAGGCTTGGTTTACATAAATGTGTAGATATGAAACTTCAAACATCTATAACTACCCCACAGATAATGATATTTTCAATTTCAGCTGAGGTAAACAAGTGATAAACTGAAAAATAAAATTTAAAAAATTAAAAAAAAAAAGAAAAGAAACCCACACTCCTCATCCACATTCTAGTCTTCCTTTTGAGAAAGTGCATGAATCTGCTCAGGATCCAGGGTTGTAGTATTCATGTTGGGAAGGGAAAGATTTAGATTTGGGGCTTCTCTCTTGCAGATATACTTCTCAAGACATTAATGAACTTAGTGCCAAAGGGTGGTTTCCTTCTTCTGTAAGAGGACTGATAATTTCCACCATAGAAACAATCATGGTATAAAATTTCTTTCTTTCTGAGAACAGCCAGAGTAGTATCAGAGGCTTCTTGAGTTACAAAATTGGCAAAATACATCTAATCACAGATTATCTTAGTCCTTTCCACCCTGAATACAGTGGAAATGGATATGATACAAAACTCATTAGTTCACATGCATTTCCTTTCTGAGCGGCTGTAGACAGCTGAATGCATGAGTGCATATATTCCTCCCAAAGCTCTGATTTACTTTGACCCCATTTTACCCAGTAACTCCTTTCTTCCACCTCGGATAGTTCTGGCTTCTCCACTCCATGAGTACCTGCCTTGTTGAGTTGGAGTTAATGCATTGCATTTTGGGTTTAAAAATTTTCCTTTTTCAATCCATTTTGGCAGTTGATATTTCTGACACTCCTTTAGGTTCCAACTACCATGGTTTCTGCTCATTTCATCACTCCCAAAAGATGAGTCCTTAGGAGAAGGATGTCATATGACCAGAAGATGAGTAGGGAACTGGCAGTGACAACCCATCCTTATCCAGATCTTACATCTCCTCCCTCTCCTCCTAAGATTGCAGTTAACTCTCATGTGACCTGAACGTGTTCCTTGGAGCACAGTGCCTCAAATCACCTCAAACACTGGACATCAGAGATGTTCTGAGACTTACATGCTGAAACCAAAAACTTGGTTAGATTTCTGTGATGTTATAGAATCATAGCATCATTAAGGTTGGAAAAGACCTCCAAGATTATCAAGCCTAACCTTTGACCAAAACCCTAGAATCTTCTGAAACAGTTCTTTCTGTCAAACCCCAAAGCACTCCAAGGCACACAGGCAACTGCCTGGTTTCCTTCTTGTGTTAAAGTATGCTATGACTGCACAAAGATAAATCCAGCAAGAGACCATCCAGACTGAAGAAAGCTTTGTGGGAGTTCCCTTGGTTTATGGTTCCTGCCAGGTGGCCAGGTGCATGTTTAGTCACACTGGTACCACAGAGGCAGGTTGGCATCACGCAGCCTCTAGTAAAACAGTCCTAAACTTTCCATTTGGTTGATAATTCTAGGACTGAGTAAAAGGAAGGCATTGCCCAGGGTTAGAGTCACAGGCAACCCCTTGAAGTAAAAAGGGGGGCTTAGCAGAATGGTGTGTGATGCAGGGCCCTTATGCCTCAATACCATTGTACTGAAGCTCCAGAGCTGAAGAAAAATTGCTTATGATGAACACACCGACTATGAAATACAAGGTGAAAGCATGCCTGGATGTACTGCACAAGCAAGGCAGTCTCCTGCACTTTGGAGCCCGCAGTATGTATACTGGAGATAAAAACACATAAACAAACAAATAATGAAGGAACCCCTATTGATGATAACTGACTCTCTGTTCTGGGAAATCATGAGTATCACTGTAGCTTTAGAATATAAGTCCAAGAGAAAAAATTCTTTACATTTCATCATTTTAAAGCCAGAGATTAAACTTGTAAGACATAGCTTTTAGAACTGATTTCACTATAGGGCTGTAACATTACATTCCTAGCCAACTCTGTATTGTGCTTCAAAGAATAAAAGCTGGCTAATGACTTCCCATATCTCTTTTGACAGCAAGAGAGTCTCTGAAGCAGGCTGCTGGAAATTATGAAATCAAGCAGCTGCATCCTAAATATCAACAGCTGCAAAAGTGCCTTGCTGAGCCATTGGTAGTACATGCCACTCACTTTATGAAGAGTTGCTGGTAAAGGAGATTTGTTAGACAGACAGGCTACAAACAGAAAGAAAAACATTTGCCTTCCTGGTGCTGTTTTTAAATTCCCTCTCCTCCATCCTTTCATGGCTCAACTTGCTTTTTCATATTAAACAACAGCAGAAATTCATATGATAATACCAGTGACATGAAATCTAGAGAGAGTTCCTTGAGTCATCCCTTGTCTGGGCAATCCCTCCCTCACCTCAAAAGAAGAAATATATAGGATTTTTCATATTTTGAAGCTCACATCCATGCGGTGTCTCTGTGACAGTGATAGCTGCAGAAAAGGATTTGTCAGAGCCAGCAGACACAATTCACTCAATTACTGGTGGGTGCCACCTGTAAAAGACAGGGTCATCTGTGCAAAACCCTTTGCAGCTCAGGTTTCCCAAAAGCATCAGCTCAGTTCTCAATGAACAGCGCTGAAAGGGAACATGAGAATCAGCACTTGTTTCAGACCTCACTGCCTTATTGTCTGTCAAAGAGAACCCTGACTAAAAGCAACTGCTGCAGAACCTCTCTCTGCTACTTACACAGAATCACATAGTTTGGATATTTGCAATGATCTGGAGATCTGAGCCCTTGATAATATTTCCCAGCAGATTTTAGGGAATATCAGATCTGTGATAGGTAAATTATCTTAAATTGTCTTTATCTCAGGGTAGGTCATGGGACAAGCAACCTCCAAATTCAAAACAAGACAATGCAAGACAAAAAGGATTATAAAGACACAGGCATACAGAATCAAGAGGAAATAAGTTGCTGATTAATTAAACTGTGTTTAATGGCATCTTTTGCCTTGAGTTGCTCAGCTGACAAGCTCCTCATGGTCTGCCCGAGGATTTCTCATGTGACTCATATTGTCATTATAGAAGGAATTCAGCATCTGAAAAACACAGTGGTTAAACTGATGATCAAAACCCTGAATAGATCTCCTTTGTAGATCAATTCTTACTTTCTATAAAGATCTACGTGGGTGCCAGGATTTCATAGAATCATAGAATGGTTTGAGTCAGAAAGGGACCTGGAAGATCATCTAGTTCCAATGCCCTCGCTGTGGGCAGGGACACCTTCAAATAGATCAGGTTCCTCAGAGCCCCATCCAACATGGCCTTAAACACTTCCAATGATGGGTCATCCACAGCTGCTCTGGGCAACCGGTTCCAGTGCCTCATCACCCTCACAGTAAAGAATTTTGTCCTAATACCTAATCCAAACTTGCTCTCTTTCAATTCAACCCCACTCTCCCTTGTCCTGTCACTACTTGCCCTTGTAAATAGTCTTGTCCCATCTTTCCTGTAAGTTTCCTTCAGGTACTAGAAGGTCACAATTAGGTCATGCAAAGCCTTCTGTCCAGTGCCAAAGGAGACACTCTGCTACACAAATTTGATATGCTAGTGTCTTAGAACCAGGACAGTGAGAGTGATGCACTCACTGAATCTTCCACACCCCAAGCAATGAAAATTTCAGGTTTGATTCCTTCATTCCTTGGGTTTTTAGGTCTTGACAGGTTTATCAGAAGGTCATGTTCTCTGTGCCTGGGAAGTTGATATGACAACCAGAGCACCAATGCAGCTGTGTGCAAGCCCAGGCTAAGATGAGCACACCAGCCTTTGAAGAACTGTGTTGAACTCAGATTATTAACAGATGAAAACTCTCTGATTCCCAGACCATCCAAACCAAATCCATATAATCAGAAAACACAATATAAGTCCAAAACATAGTACACACCTACTAATCAAGACCTCGTGAGTGTTTTCCACAATGTTATGCTTTTGTCCATCAGAAATGGAAGAGAGATACATAAGTAGAAGAGAGATATAAAATACCATGAGAGAGAAACAGCAAAATTTTTCTATCTCATTGAAAATATTGATTCTTCTCCCCAGATTTCAGCTATTCCATTTCAGCCCAGAACAAGATGTAGACTGTGGAAAAAGAGACAAGAGACAGCTTTGTCTGCTATATTTGTCCAAACTTCTTCTGAAGTGATGATACTGCTCTCCTCTACTCAACTAGCCTTAACAAATAGACCTTTAAAATGAAAGAATTATTTTATCCTTGACCTCCTGGGAGGGATTAAACATGATAGTCATATTTAATAGGAAGAAGTCTAATAGACTTATTCCTGTAATACAGAAATCTCTGCTAATTTCAATGTAGTTTCCCAAGGAGAGTACACAGACATATATTGAACAACTCCAGTGGTATAATCAAAGATATATAAATAGAGAATTTGACCTTAATAACTCTCACACAGAGATAGACTCTTGAGAACCTGCTCCCACCTGTTCTCTTTGGGTAGATGGTTGCTGGACCCTTGGTTCTGGCACACAGTAAAAGCCCAATTAGGGGATTTATTTAAGTGAGATGAGCACTAATTAATATATTTAAAGAGGTAATTGAGATACTATGAGTGTTTTAATAAGCACTTGTAAAACAACAAACACTAGATGGGTTTTCTTCAAAGCTTTCCCCCTCATGATGTATACCAACCTCTCTTTTACATGCTCATATATAAAAGGTCTTGATTTTGGTAGACCATAGCATAATAAAATCATGTTACAAGAATGTACATTCTGAGAACTCAAAGTTATTTAAGAATGACATTTCTAACACAGGCAACCTGGTTATCCTTTAGAGAAATGCCGTAATACCATTTTTATTTTAGCAGTTTTCTGTCTCTCTTCAGTGATATTCCTACTAGCAGGAAACAGTGCCTTCTAAAATTTTCCCCAATTTTTCCAAATACTTCTGTGACTCTTTTTCCACATTTTATATCATCTAAAAATATTACACTTTTTAGGTGCCTTGCTAGTGGTCATCTTCACTACTGTCTTTTCATTTTGATAAATAGTTACAGTGTTTGAAAAAATAATCTTAGCATGCAAATAAGAAGTCCGACCACTGTTTCTATCAAGAAAATGTCCAATTATCTGGTTGGAATATAAGATTAAAGAACACCATATCAGTAAGATTTTAGTCTTCTGCCAGCTAAAATAGAGAAAATGTTCTGGATTTATAGAAGTACAAATCTAATCAAAACCAGTCCCTACCTCCTATTCATACTCCATTTACTCTCCACAGTTGCACCACATCTGCACTAAGCTCTACCTGCCATCATTTCAAGACTGTAAATTAACAAGCAGCAAGCAATTTGTGCTGTGAAGTTTATCTGCAATGCTAGTTTCAGAGTTTTATTGTAACTTAAGAAGCAAAAACTGCTAGGGAGAACAGTGAAGAGGAAACATTCATAGGTAGATGTACATCAGGCTGAATTATAGCAGTTACTTACAGTGATATCTGCTGAGCAATAACAGACAACAATGCAAGTGCACCAATTTTAATGGTCTCCTCATCAAGTGCTGTCCTTCACAGTCTCCATTTCTGTCTGTCATGTCTCATAATTGCTACATTAGCTAAGAAGATATAGAAATCACGCAACATTCAGTTATGAAAGCAGTGATGAAAATAATGGCATTACTTGATAATGTCCAGATCATTTTGTAGAATGAAAAACTCAGGTAAAATGCAATGATTCTGGAAATAATTTCATCTGGAGTCAGGTATTGGCTATAATTCAAGGTTCAGTGAATAAACAGATTGTATTTTTACCACAATCACCTGGAATGGAACAACACAGAGAATGTTCAGGAGACTTCCATTCCCCAGATGTTGCCATCCACTTTTCAGGATCCATTGTCCTCCATCTATGAAGAAGAAGGCATTTCATAGTGCTGCTGTAATATTCTGCAAGAAGACTGCATCACCAGGTGAACTGAGTAAGTACATGTAACCTAATGGTGACTTTAAACCATCATACACATCAGCTGATGTTCTGACAAGGGCCCATCAAACTGATATAACAGACTACCCTGACCCCAGCACCAGCCTCAGCACCTTCCTCACCAGGCTGACAGTTTCTTCCTGAATCTCAAGACAAAGCACTAAAACTCAGTACCCAACCTATAAAAATTAAAAGATAAAATATTCCTGACAAAGGCACTTTGGACTTGTCTTTTCTAGAAAATATATTAATAATCCCCAGCCAATTCTTCATTCTCTAGTCAGCAACAAGCGTGCACTTTCTACTTTAATCTGGCTCATTAAGGCCACATCTATATTCTTTTTGTCCTCCATTTTTCTTCCAAATTCTGTGAAATTTTGTCTTTGTAAACTTCTGCTCAATTAGAGTACAAAAATACAAAGAATGACATATGAATTCTGTTTTTAAAGAAAGTAACATCCTGAAATGTCAGCCACTTTTCTCCGCACAGTTGCTACGAGAATATCAAAACATCTTCCCCAAGTCCATTCTCCTGGCCAAGGCACCACATTTAATGAAGTGCACTGTTTGTTTGTTAAAACTCAGGAGTGCTAAGCACATTTTATGCATCTAATAAAGCCCGAGCCAGTGGTTGAATGACACAGTAAAAGGTGAGGGAACCTGGACAGAAGAGAAGAGCAAATAAAGCAAAGCTGTCTCTTCTGCTATCATTTTGCCTCAGTACAGAGCACAGCTCATGAATATGATTCCCTCTAAATTCCAGTTGTCACGGAGCCGTCAGTGTCTTCATGCTGAATATGAATTTCTTGCTAAACCACTCACTCATCTCAACTCTATGTACTGTTCATGTCGCTAAATGGCTGCATAAAATGATTTCCTTAATACTTGTGAATTGTGCTACATGTGGAACAGTAGTCCCACAGAGACGATCTGAAATTTGTTACCTTAGCAATAAAAATGTGTTAATTTAATATGTATGTGTGTTTACTTTCACCTATTTCTTCATATGTTTTACAGGAATAAAAATATACTGAGAGATATTCCCAGTTCCTAAATCTGGAATTTTAGTTTACAAGACCGAAAGTCAGGACAGTTAATAATATCATAGGCAGGTCACACTGCTATTCAATTCCAATTCACTTAAGCAGAATCTTCTTAAAATGAAATGACCACAGCTTGCTATAATTCCTAGCCAGGCCAAATAGGATTTGTCTTTCATTCTGATTTCTAGATTATTTCTTTTTCAGGTAAGAGTAGTTCTATGCTGGACCAATTTGCCGCAATCTGTATGGATCAGTTGCCCACAAAATACACTAAAATGTCACTTCCAACTGTGCTGTATTCCAGAACCTATAAAATGAATTTAGTTAAAAAAGGTGTGTAAATTAACACTTTTATTTTGGACTTAGATTAGGAGTAAATGAAACACGTTAAGGGCTTAATATTTTCCACAATGCCTATGGGTGTCTGGATGTTACTCAACACAAAATAGCTCAGCCTACAGGTTGTCTAAGGGTTCTTTCTAGAGAAGAAGTCATCTTATATATCAATAGTTTAAGATGTATCTTAAACCAGAACTTACCCTGAATTTTAAGACACGGAATAATACAACATATTTTAGCAGAAATTCATATGTTTCAAGCAAATCAACATGTTATAAAGAATATTGATCTTTTCTTTGCAATCCTGGTGAAAGAAACTATTCCTTCTGTATTCTGTGTTTTTCATAAAGAATTTTGTATATTGCTTTTTAATGTAAAAATGTACCAGGACAATCAAGTTGTTGTAGATGCCCCAATAAGCATCTGTTATCATGCAGAGAGAAGATATGAAACTGAAAGCAGCAGAAGCATATTGTCACTGTCAGCCCCAGCCAAGTCAAATATATCTGAGCCTCAAGGCCCATTTCTGCAAATTGGAACTGCATGGCCTTTGCTCAGCTCTGTTGGAAAAATGTCACTGGACTGTGGGAGATGGCATAAGCTGAACCATACAGGAAAATAAAAGAAAAAAAACAACAAGAAAGAAGGCACATTGTTAAGATAATAATAGTAACTCCAGTAAGAAATCAGCATAAGAAATGGCATAAACCCCTGAGAAAACATTGACATGTCAGAAAGTGATATTCACCAAATGAGGATGTTGAACAGATGATGGAGACACACCCCCTCATGGCCTTGCCCACGCAGACCCCTGGAGTTCCTATACAGGAATGAGCATTTAACTGCTCAGATCAGCAATAGGCAGTCCCAGCTACTCCTGTTAGTACCACCCAAAGATGCCCAAACAAAAGAGATCCAGCAGTGGCAAAGTCAGGCTGCAGGGCTCTCTGACAAGCCCTGCATGCCAACTGTGGGGAGGGCAGAAGACCTCCAATGTTACTGAAGTCTTCCTCTTCTGCTTGCTACAGCTTCTTAGTCTTGGTCTGAGAGTTTTATGTAAGTATATGGTAGTATTATGAGCTTGCAGAGAAAAAAGTATTCTCAGACTAAGCACCACTCCACAGATTCAAGAAATGGGACAAATAGAACCATGAGGCTTGCTAGGCTGGCTTTGTTGTTGCTGGCATTTGGAGCCTTGGCCTCACTTGAGCCCATGGTGTTATTTTCCCTGAGTTACCAACATGGTTCTAACCACCACATGTTCATATGGCGAGTAGCAACAACTCCATTGGGAATTAGCATCATACACAATTGATATTTGGTGATTTTTTTTTCATTTCCAAGAATTGCTTAGTTATCTTCAGGGAAATATTGTTTTATTAGTTTCAAGTAGCAATGAAAAGAAAGAAATGCAGTACTTTGATGTGCACACAGGAACAAGATAAAACCAGAACACAGGCAAAAGGTGACAGCGGTCCAGCGAGTGTCTCCAAGCCATTTAATTAAATTTTACACTGTCTTGCAGCCACAAAATCCTGGGGGCGACTTGAAGCATCTGAAACAATGGAGCAGAATTTGATGCTGTGTTTAATTCTTTTTCCACTTTGAAGACAGGAGCAAAGAAGTCTCGGCAAAGGCAAGCAATAGGGATGTAGACTTTTGGCTTAACCAATTGGCAGAGAAAGAAGTGAGGACTCTCTATCAGCCTGTTAACATCAGCTGAAAAGAGCAAGGCTGCATCAGGCTTCCTAAATCACTTAAGCAGGGCAGACAGGAAAAAGGAAGTATTGCTACTTAGCAACTGCATTTCAGTCCAGGACAGGTGTGTTGTGCACTCAGCAGGATCATGATCACTTCCTTTCCACTGCAGCCAATGAGACAAGCACACAGCAACAAGGAAATGCATAACCTGCAGTCAAGCACCACCACAACAACGGACAGGCAGATTGAGCTGGTGGAGCTGCCAAGGTGAAAGTGTCTCAGGTAGATTTGGCATGACAACACAGGGGAGAGTTACTTCTGGTGCGATGGGTCCGTGATGCCTCAGGTCAACAGGGAAGAGATGCGACATACAGATGGGCTCGTGAGTGAGGGGCGCACTTAAGCACAGACAACATCCCCCAGGTTAATGGTAACTGTGAAATATGTGCTGCAATCAAGCAGGCCAAGTGGGTAAAGCCCCTGTGGTATGGGGGACGATAGTGGAAATATAATATGGGGAGGTGTCACATGAAAAGGGGGGCAGGTAAAGAAGAACTTTTTGTCCAATCTGGATCAATTTATTTTTGTGTATTAGGTCCCCCCAGGGTATCAAAACTTTTTTTTTTAATGTCCAAAACAGTCTGTTATCATCTCTCAGGAGACCCTTCACTTTGCAGATTCACTGTGAAGACAAGACATTGGGTATCTTCGATAGAGACTGTACCTAATTGAGATAGAGAAAACTCCTCAACAAGCTTTCTTTTATGAGTTATAATGTTGTCAACCAAGACTGCCAGCACCAGAAAGATAGATTAACTGTAACAGCTCACATAATAACATGATTATTAATACAGATTTGTGAATATTAAAAGGGTTCAGGTCATTGGTGACAGTGGTTAACTGCCTAATTAACACTTAAACTAACAAACAAAGTGCACACTCTAAAAGCACAATAAAATAGTAAGAATACTATGTAAGAATTAAATTAAAACATAAACAGACATTCTAAAACAAAGTAACACAGCAACATAACTTAGGTACACATTTCAAAATACAGCAACTTACTAAAAACCCAGCAAAGTAGTTCACTAAAACGAAGCAAAATATAAGCACCAAAAGCCCCCTAAGAGTAAAGCTAAATACAGAGCAAAGTAAAAGTAGTACCTATACACCCACATAGGTATATATATATATGTATGTATGTATGTATGTATGGCCAAACTTCGCTAACGAAGATTTGGGAAGGACTCTCCCCCACGTGGGTGTGC
>JAOXXN010000471.1:62811340-62821870 GCA_026770055.1 Myrmophylax atrothorax
CAGGTAATGCAGCCAGGCACAGCCCAGAGTTCAGATGTTGTAAAAGGTCAAATACAGGGCTTGAGCAATTTCACCAGGGCAGCCCTGTTGCTTTGTTTGGCTTTGTCTTAATTTTTTGGAGCAAAGAAATGCTAGAGAAGAAAATAAAAGTTTTAAATAGAACTGTACACCAAAAAAACCCCAACATCCTACTAAGCAAATAAAAAAGTGACATCTCTCACCATCTATCATAGACTAAAAATCAGCTAGAAGCTATAAAAACCATAAGGCACCATCACAGGAGAAAGGTTTTAAAGAGTAGATTAATGCCATTTGATTTACTAATGATCAAGAGAAGGGGAAAAATGAAATGGAAAATTTGTACTCCATTGAAAATCATTTAGCACATTGAGAGCCAAAGAAGGGAGCAGGAGGGCTCTCTTCAGCCCAAAACAACAAATGTAATGCACAGGAAATGCACAGTAATCTATAATGAAAAGAATGATGTAAAGTCCTAGGATGAGTCCAAACAGACTAAATTGCTATCAAGAACACCAAAGCACCCTTGTGAAGAGCCAGTGGACTACAGCATTAGTAGAGTATTAGGTGATGTGAGTAATATGTACCTATATACACACACCTATGGATAACATCTTCCTATATTATGACATTTAAGCCCTTCATATAGCCCCATTCATAACCATGTGTTCAGTTACTCATGTCTCCTACTTATTACTCTTACTTATTACTCATGTCTCCTAATAACTTACTAAAGAGTAACTGAAAATGTAGTTAACATGAAAATTTAAAAGAAAATTCTTTTAAAATCAGACTAATCCTATGCAGATGATTACCACAACTCAAAAAAGGCAGTTGGATTTGTAGAACAAAGGCAGCAGTGTCCTACTTAAGATTAGAAAAAACAAACAAACACATCTTCAGATATTCAGACAAGGGTATCATTTAGGACTGGGAAAAAACTTTAAAAGGCTTATTTAATTAAAAATTGTCCAGACAGAATTTCTAGTGCCTCCCTCTAAAGAGTCTAACTGCTTAGAGAATGCAAGAGCAGAGTGACAGGTTTCCCCTGGAGTGATGTCTGCTCTTTCTGCCTGTGCTCCTAAAGTGGATAATTGGGAATTGACATGAAATTCTTTGACATTAATGATGAAGAAACACAGTGTGCATTCTACTGTTTTTTTTCTTAGGGAATAATATAAGCAGTTAAGATTGTGGGCAAACATTTTTTGTACTCGATTTTTGCTCCCTGCTCTTTTCAGAACAAGAATAAACATACTGATCCTTCACTGCCCCTAAAAAATGTTCCCCATCACAGTGCAATATAAAAGAAGGGCAACTTGACTCTCCCATAGCCCCATATACTACTGCACAGGAAAAGGATTTTTTTCACTTTCCCCAGTTTCAAAGGTATGAGGAGAATACAGATGCTGATTTATCAACTGTAATATCTTGTAGGATATTTCGTAGCCCTCTAATTTAACAGCCATTTGAATTTTCCATTTTTGAAAACCTTTTTGGGAACATATTCTCATTTTCTCACCAAAAAAATGCAAGTGAATATAAGGGGGAAAATTATGTAGGCAATTTCAGAAGAAAAAAACCTCATATATATATGAAAAAAAATGCTATTAGTTGCTAGGTGACAACATTTTTACCTGTTCTGTCAGAGTATTTGCAAAATACATACTGCCAAGAACATGAATGTTTCAGTTTCTCATCACTCTATATCAGGTGAACATATTTAAAAAGACATAAAGTCATGTTTGAGAAACAAGCCAATGCTGCAAACACCAGCAAGATGTAGGATGACCTATTAAAGTTAGAAATTCAGATGGAAGATTAGGAAATGATATTAAATTGATTAGCATGTCATGCATATTGTGGAAGAATAGCCAAAAGGAAAGACAAAACTGCTCTACAGCCCTCATGCTTACACAGATAACATGCTCTGACTGAGTTTGCAATGTGAGATGAGAGCAGAAGATACAATTTCAGTCTTCACACACAGACATTGTGAACTTGAATGCTAACAGTTCTCCATTGCAGCAGATAAAATACAGGGCAGACTTATAAGAACTACATCACCTGAAAGAAAAAAAACAGTTGAAAGAATTCTGGAAAAGAGCAGAGAAATGGTACCACGGATACCAAGAGGGATTTAAGCAAGCAATTAAAATCATTACATATACCTTTGATTAACGGATTACAGAAGCAAGACACAGTGAAATGTCAACATATTAAAGCAGAGAGATGTACAGAAATCAAAATTTAATGACATTTTCTTTTTTCCAGAGGATTGCTTTAACTCTGAAAGCAAAGACAAAGAGTTTTGACACGTAAAAATCAACTAAAACACTAACATTTTTTATTAATATACATAAAAATTAATATATGGAATTAATATTAAAACAATTTTTGCTTTGATGAATTATGTACATTCCCCTTGCAGTTATATTTAATCTAATCTAGTCATGCAGTCTCAGAAATGAGAAACTGAAAAACAAGAAGAGTAATTTTCATACAAAATGAGATTTGTGCTGTGACAGTTACTCTCCAGATCTTAACCTCTATTTGTGACACCACTACCACATTACTGAAAGCTAATAGCACAGAAACCAAAGGCAGTGCCATCTTCCCTCAGGACAGAGTTCAAACATCACAACTGCCCTGACCTCCAGGGAGGCTCTATGTCAGCAAGAGCCTTAAACACCTGCTGAAAGCTTTCCTGGGTGTTGTACCTGCTTGCAGAGCATAAATCACCAGGGGGATGCTGTTCCCTGCAACTTAAAAAAATATAGATACTAGAAAGCAGATACTGAATAATCACTTATTTCAAATTATTTAGGACTATTATGGCAGTGTACTTCGCCTAAACAGTATGAGTAGTATACTTGGTGGCTACAGGAAAATAATCAGAATCTCTTGGCTCTCCAAAGTGAGCACAAATGAGGCAAACCATAAACCAGGTATTACATCTCATTTAAAACAGTGCAGAGCATTAGTGCCTCATTGTTTTCTTAATCACATTTGTTCTGTACAGAGAATCTTTCTTAGTCATTCTTTTCCCCTATATATAACAACCCCCATATAATTATGCTTCTTTAACATTATACTCTTTTGGAGTAAGGAAGTGCATCCTCTGCTCTTAGTGACAATTATTCTGCTCTCTGTGAGAAATTGGATGGTTTTCCCCAGCAGCAGAACTGATGTCCATTGTGGTATCTAAAATATTGTTTGACTACTTAAATGGTAATAATTTTCAGAAATCACTATATGATAGTTATCTACCATTTTTTATCCCATGGGTTTAATGAATTTGTCTCCATATATGGAGTCTGAAAATTTCTTGCTAGGTTTTAATTTTAAATCTTAGTAAAATAATCAAAACTACACCAAATTTCTTTGCCTGACAGAAAACTCAGGTCTCTTCATCTTCACTGTCACTTGCCATCTATGAAAATGGCTCCTGATGTCATCTGCCCTTTCCTTTCACCATCTTTGAACTTATTTTTTTTAATCTGTAGGTCTCCTCACACTCACAAAACCTTATCTGTCTATGGCTACATTGTGGGGTTTGATGGTCCTGCCATGGCTTCAACTGGACACACATGAATTCTGAAAACAAGTAGCATAGGGCCAATAAAAATTGCTTCTGTCAGCATCAGCAATGCAATGAATGAGCAAACAGGTGATGCCTAAGCATCTCATCTCTTTGGAGGTTATCAATGTTGAAAAATCAGGGCTGCTGTAAAGTCTGTGTGTGGATTATTAATTGATGGAGGGTGCATTGCTACGGACTGCAGTGCTGTGCTGTTGGAGATCCCAGTCTCTCTGAAGCAGTTTTGTAGGAAAGAAAAGGTGAACACAGATTTGCAAAAAGTAAAAAGAATGCATTTGCCACGTACAGAGGAAATTACCTAAATTGCAAGCATTATAGAATGGCAATACATAAGGCCAATTTTCCCATGGCTCATAAAAGCTCAATGTATTTCATTCAGAAAGAGGATGTCTTAGATCTTTCATTTAAATATCATTGAATATATGCTGGTTTCAGTCTTTGAGTCATGACTCCCAGGGATTTACAGCTACTAATAATTCATGGCTGGATAGTATTGGTACAGAATACAATGAGCAGAGCAAGTACCTTTTTTCATGGGAACAAATATGCAAATCTTGCTTTATGGTTCCACTAGATGGAAATATTTCTTCTTTGATGAGGAATAATATAATATAACAACAATGGGTCATTCAGTTAATTAGTGGGTCATTAATCTGCTGATCTCTGCAGAATATGATATCTTAGTATTCAAAGATCTGAAAAGTAATTTCAACAAACTTTGACTGCTGAGCTGGTCTATTCAGTGATGAGTTCAAAGTATTTGTTCCAACATCTGTGTTGCTGTTCCAAGACTTCATAATAAACAAATGTGCACAATAAAATCTCTTCATGTCTAAGTAATTACTTCAGATTTTTAAAAGTTAACTGAGCACTAAGTGTATCTATCTGAGTCTGCCAAACTAATCTTCAATTATAAAAATTCATAAATGAAACAGAAAATATTTTCATTAATGGCAAATAAATATAGTGAATATTAGGAAAGCTCAATGTGACAGGACTGCCTTTCACTTTAAGTTCTTAAAGAGGTAAAATGAGTATTTTTTTTTTCTTCTTAGATGCTACTTATCTCTAAGGTTATCCTTAAATACCTCCTCAATAATTTTTCATATACAGAAATTATTATGCCACCTATACCACCTTTTTATTTAATATGACAAGGAATTTCAGATTTATTATTCCCTCATTTGTAGTGTCCTTCATATTATACTTTATCTCTCAAGAAATCCTTACATTTCCCTCATCTTTTTCATGTCCCAACAATTCTTTTTTCTTACTGGCCTTGAAGACAGCAATTTTGATATCCTCTGGGCAAAGCAGTGTTACTCTCGTCTCATCTCAGCCCATTAACTTCTGTCCCATTCTCAAAAAGAAAATAATACTCCCAATTCTTTTCCTGCAGCTGAAAATATTCCTAGCTAAAAGCTCATCTTTTCCTAAGCAAAGTATGAAAAGTAACCACAATGATCGCAGTGCAATATTTGTTCCTGTCCTGAAGAGGATTTCTTCTCTCTGAGCCAACTAGCTCCAAATCCACCACAGCCCCCACCCTGCTGCAGTATTTAGTTTTCACTGTCATTGCCTCTGGTTCTTTTCCTTCTAACTAGTCACCTGCTCTCGGGCAGCATAGCGTGCCAAAGCTTTAATCTGAAGAAAAGAGGTGTCTGGGCTCCAATAACTCACCATTTGCTTCTATTTTATGGCGTACTAAACCTCTTTGCCATATCTCAGAAGAGGCCATTGAGCTAAAATTAAAGAGGGCAACTGACCTCACACACACAATCTGAGTCTCCTTCCCAAGGAAACTGCAGTCAGCATCCTGCATGCCCCTGAGCAAGGAGGAGCCATGACAAGGACCTCCTCTTGGTTCTTGGGTGATTAGGAAACCAAATCACTCAAAAGTGTTAATTGAAATTGGCTCATAGTTTTCTTTCAGCTCTTTCAAAATCGCCAGGTGAGCAGAACAAATCTCTCACCCAGTTACATGATGCTGACAGGAGCTAACAGAGGCTTAGAGAAAACAAGAAAGGAACAGGGAATAGCACAGTGAAGTTTTCCCCACTGCATACTCCCACCTTCTGGCAAAACAGAATTCAGAGACTTCCTAAAGCAAAGTTTATATCTGTATCCTTATTTTTCATGATTCATTTTTTTCTGTGAATATATCTTTGAGCCTTTTTTAGCTTTCAAGTTCTACATCATAGTATAGCAATGCAAGAATGGCAGTGTTTCTGCCAGGCAACAGTTTTATTTCTTGTAAGTTCCATAAACCATGTGTGATCATTTCAGCTGGTACCCTGCAGGTCTTATCCTGTGAGAAATAACAAATGGTTGTTCTTTATTCACTTTGTGTATGGTATCTATGGTTTTATATGTTTCTACCCTTTCAGCCTCTCTTTATCTAGCAACTATACCTAGCATTTTTTACCATCTTCAACAATCTTCTATAGATAAGACCAAAGATACACAGTATTCAAAACATGAGTACACTGTGGAATTTAAAGTGACATAGTGATAGTTCTGATTTTTTTTTCACTGAAATCTTCCTACTAATTGTTTAATTCACCACCTGTGTTTTGATCACTGCTGAGCATTGAGTTGACATTCATTTGAACTATCCACAAAAATGCAAAGATATATTTACTGAATGATAATAGCTACAGACCAATTTTCTTCAGTTTAGTTAGGGTTTACTCCCTCCCTTCTCCCCATTTCTTCCATTACTTGGCACAAATCAACAGTGAATTTCTTTTGAAAGGCTATTACATATCTTTCAGCATTATTAGATTCTCTTGCGACTTCTCATGAACAACTTTTGTGTTTAGAAACCAAAACAGTTTCATACTGCCTACAGATGCTTTCTTTGCTCTCAACGTTGCTTTGCCAGATTCTTTGTGAACTTTTATCCTAGCCTGAAAGTTTTAGATAAGCTTCAGAATTACATCCTTGTCATTCTGAGTTTTCCTCCACCTATATCAGTATTTATAAGTACCAGCATGAGGGCATGAGAAATATAGTAAACATAAAGGAAGATTTGGAAGGAAAAGGAGTGAAACAACTGTTGTGCCTGAGACAGCTTTTATATGAGATTATGCTTAATACTATTTTCAACTCAAATGTATCTTGTTTCTCTTCTCTCTTGGCAATGTGTGGTCTCAAGGATGTATAGCCAAAGTCTAAACTGTTGATAAAGGTGGGAACTGAGAGGGAAAAACAATCTACTTACAGGAAATTCACTGCCACCACAATGCCAGCTCCATCCACAACCAAAATCTGAAATTAAAGAGAAGAGGTGAGAGAATCAATGCAAATTGTTACAGACAGCAGTTAAGTTTAGAGATGAGAGGTGTTGCTGGTCGAGAGCTGAATTAAACCTTTTGTTATCTAGTAAAAATGTTGCCATTTGACTTTTTCATTACAGTTAGAAAACTATTTCCCTCTTTTACTTATAGCTCCAGGTATATTGTGCAGCATGTGACAACATTCCTGTGAAAGTAAAGGAGTATTTATTTGGTTTCTTTGGCACGTTATTTATTTTGCTGCTTGAACTTCATTCCATCTGTGCATCCGTTTTATAAAGCACACTTTATTTAAATGATGATATAAATTTCCCCTTCTCCTATGAATATGGACTCCATTTAATGCACAGCACTGAAATGGTTCAGCATAAGGAACTATGTTCACTGGGGCGGGGGGGAAGGGGATGGGGGGGGGTCTCTCCTTCTTTTTATTATTCCTTCAAAATAAAATTTCCTCTTTTTTTTGGTTTTCCCCTTACAGATATTCCTGCAGCATTGAATACCATAATCTGTGAGCATTTCATGAACCATAATGAGTTCTCATAGTATTATCCTGGGAGATGCTGTAAAATTCAGGCTGTCTCACCAGCCAATCCCTTTCAGGTTTCTTCCAAAATGAACAAGATTGTGAAAAATGAGGTAATGATATAACAGCAGTTCAGTATTGTGTAGCATGTTATCAAAAAAGGAAAGAAAATCTATAATATTCAGCTCTTTGGTGTTCTGCAGTGAAGTGTGTAATATTTCCAATGCGTAAGGCAGGTACTGTCGTGTGTCCATACACATCTCTGGAAATCCTTCAGTCTTCAATAGTCAGAGCAGATATTCACATTAAAATCCATTAATTTAATCCATCAAAAGCCATAGAAAACTCAGAAGGTGCTGGACCACTCCTAACCTGAGCATTTACAGAAATCTTATTATTGAGAAATCCTAACATTTCACTGAAAAGCTCAGTCATGCCAGAGAAGCTTTTAACTGCTGACACACCGGAGTTATTTGGAATATTCATTTTATGGTTCATTTTCATGATTTTAAAATGGAATTTGACTTAGGAGAAAATTGCTTGGCTCTAGTGTGAATTTACATGTGAACTATATAAACTTGATGGCAAGTCACTACAAAAAATATCTTACTCACATGGGCCATTTCTGAGTAACTCTTTCCTTTACCTATTTGAGTAGATTGATCAGTAAAGATATCAGTTGTTAATATCTGCATTTGTGAATGCAAGTTTGACAGTATAGATCATACAGGTTTCCCAGGGTTTCAGTGCCTATTTCCATCTTAAAAACAGGCAAGCAAACAAACAGTCTTATTTTCTCTTACCCTCTGCCTTTTAAATCGTATTCTCTTCCTACTTCTTCTGGCACTTGCTCCCTTCATACACTCATCTTTAAAAAAAAAAAACTCAAATCAAACTTTTGCAGCCTGTAGGTCTCACCTAAGGCTCAAGCAAATATTTGAGCATACAAGACACATAGGAGCAGCTCATCCAAAACAAAGCTTCTACTTGTGCCGCCTGTGAGAGCACTAGTTTTTTTAATGTGGATAACAGTGCAGTGTCAATGCAGGAAACATGATGCAAGTAACCATAATTCATAAAAGATGCAGAAAAGGCCTGCTCCAAACTTTGAGTCCACCCAAGCAGTAGTCTGGGTCACATGCACTAATACAATCAGACATGTGCTTCTCCTTCTTCATTACTTTTCTCCTATTCACTCTGCTGTTTCTAACCATATAAAAATCACTTAATTCTCCCACTCATCACTGCTTGCAGGAGCATTTGCTGCTTCTCTGAGAACTTTCCCACTGAGAGTATTTGTCAAGTAAAAGATCTCCCCTGCTTCCATCACGTGTGAATCTTCTGGCTGAGTGTGGGAAGTAAAAGCCTTGCTGCTTACAGATGGCAGGAAAGAAAAGATACCCAGCCCCTTCTGCCCTACCTCTGCAGCAACTCAGAGAGTCTCAGAAACCCTCAGATTGCCTTAGCAACCACATGTTAGTGGAGAGAAAGTCAATCTGTTTAGCCTTCCTGTAAATATAACTGAGATCTTGTGAAGTCTATCAGTTGAAGCAAAATGGGAACTCTTTTCCCATACTTATTTTCTAAGAACTATTTTTGCTTTGTCTAGCAACAAAGGACTCCGCAGACAGATTGGACACTCAGGAGTTTGTTATCAGCCCATGAAAGATAGAGTAGAAAGGTATCACTTTGTAGATGTCACCCCAAAAGAGACTCCTCCTGCCAAAGCAGAGCAGACTATTTCCCTGCTGAATAAATGACAGGAAAGGAGGATGGCATGGTGTGAGCAAGGAAAGAGACAGGTCAGCCAATCAGGTGTGTGTCTGCATACACATGTACAACTTCACAGCAAAAACAAAAGGGTGGGACTTTGGCAGCACCTGCAGAAAGGTCAGTTCCTTTCCTCCAGTTCTTTTCTTTGACCTAAATCAAAGATGTCTGTCTTGTGAGGTCTGCTTATCTTTGCTACAGATTGCACTAAGACACACTATGAGTTTAATCACCAGCATTTCTGGTGCCATTTGAAAATATGATACTGCTTTTCCTGAATATTCAGGAGAAGCTGAAGAGATGAAGACTAATTCAGAAAGGAAACAGCTTGATGGCTTACTGGCTGCTCAGCATCTGCTATCATCAGCTCAAAAATATCCTCATTTGATATGTGTGCAGGGACATCCTACTAAAATTCATGTGAATTCAAGACTCTTATCTCAGTTTTCCTCTCCTTCACCACCTCTATGTAGCCCTACACTAAAAGGTATGAATCACTTATCTAATTATTGGACTTGCTAGTAAAAATGGCCATAACTAACATTTTCAAAACTGAAGAGCTGCCAGAACACCTTATAAATTAAACCTTTATGCATTTGAGAAGCTGATGTCTAGGTTTAGGAGTTTCCAAGTTTTTGTTTGAGATTCTTTTGCTTCTAAGTTGCCCAGATAACAACAGAAAAACCTAAAGGGTACTATTCATACACATTAAGGGACTGCATTTTTCCTGTCTCTGTAAAGAAAACAGTGTAAAATCCCTGAAATTGCTCTAAAGTTTATTTCAGAGAACAGAGGGATACTCATCCTTATGAACATCAACATACACAGAAATAACTCTCTTTAATACAGTATTATAATTTTTATTTTAAAATCTGATCCCTGTCTAGACATGTACTAAATCTCTGAAGCAGTACTTAGTAATGCATGAGGGGGAAACTGCATAGCTCAGTTTAAGGCTGGCCATTTTCCTGCTTTACTGAAATACTGTGAGGCAGAGATATACACAGAGTAAATGTGAAACACTGTAGTAGGAAGAGCTCTGAATGCCTTATTGATTCCCTGATTTTTCTGATCCTTTTATTATCCACAGTTGAGCAGTCTAGTCAGAGGTGACTCCAATAAACTGCATGCAGTTTGGGGTGTCTCAAGATGGAGAAGAGGTAGGGAAGAAGTTAATAGCGGCAGGAGAGACAATCAGCCTGTTAGAGCACTGTTAGAGCAAGCCCAGTACTCCCAGGCACTACATCATGTCAGTGTTGCAGAACTGTCTCGGTAGGAGACAAAATGGATCCAAACTGGTTTCTCACAGATTTTGCTTT
>JAOXXN010000471.1:62830125-62850007 GCA_026770055.1 Myrmophylax atrothorax
CTCTCTCGTGGCTGTGCCTGGGGTGCTCGGCTAAATTAGCCTTATGATAGAAATTCACCTGGCTGAGAATTAGAAGATTCCTTTTCACTCAGCTTTGTGGTTTGAACAATAAAATGGTGATGCCCAAGTCTTACACAGGAGCACTGTGCTGCACAACGCACATAGCCTGGCAAAGGCATTTTTTGTTAACCACTGAGTTATATCATCTATGCATAAGCACAGCTCCAGGGCTAAAGAAACACATTATAAATTCTTATAATTATTTGTTGTGACAGTAGGCAGAGAACAGCTTAAATGCAGGAAGTATTTATGGGGCTGGGTAGAGAGCACACAGGCTGAAGTGTGCACTGTTCATCTACTGCTCCACTGACTGGGAGGGAGAATGAGCAGACTCCAGGGACTCAGATGGAAAAGATTGCTTCTTCTTTCGTCTGAGATGAAAAGCTGCCACAGAATCAGGTGCTTTCTCTCTATGATCCCACAAACTTCATCTCCCTTTCTGCCCTGGGCACAACATCAGATACAGAGCCTCTCTCCCTCCTTGCCTATCTTCCACAGTTTGTGTCAAGATACTCATGGAAGACCTGTAAAACATGGATCTTAACTTACCTCTGTCTAATTTTCTTTCTGTCCTGAATATATTGGTACTGCCAGCATGACTTCTTCCTCTTCTATGTGTGCAAAAAACAAAACAAAACAAAACAAAACACACACAAAAAAACCCAAAACCAGAACAAAAGGGGAGTCTCCCATAATGAAGATACAGGAGCAGGTTTGGGGCAGGGATTCCCAGTGACGTAATGGTGATGAATTCAGATACTGGAGGAGATCCATACTGTGAACTAGGATATTATCTTTGCAGGAAAGTTGTTTGGTTTGGGGGAGAGTTGTTTTGTTTTTTTTTCTTTAAAAAGTAACTTTAAAGGAAAAGGCCTCTTTTCACTACCAGTTTCTAAAGCAGGAAGTTCTTGTAGACTATAATCAGTTTAAATTAATTTTAACATTTTGAAAGTACACTGTACAAGTTTTCTAAATTCATGCCCTCTTGAAAACAATATTTTTAAATGAAATTAAATCTAAGTACACAATTCAGAATTTTTTTGAAAACTAAATTTCTCTGGTTTTGTAAGACCAGTTTATTTTTCCTTCAGATTTCTGTTTGAAAACTATTTGTGAGATTTCAGCTTTTTACTTTAATTTCAGGCAGGGTAAACATCAGCAATTTAATTATTCTTTGCTTACAAATGTAGGATTTTTTTTCCTTCAATGATTTCCTCCATTTTGTAGGGCAACTGCAAAAGAAATATTCATTTTACAGATTGTCCAGACTAGTCCACACTCGTAGTTAAGAGCAGTGAAATTTATTAGGCAATGAGGTGGCTCTGAGGGATGTCTCTCCCTGGTAACACTGCAAGCAAAGGAATGAATTGCCTCTGAATCCACAGTTAATTGAGACACCATGGAGTACAGCAAAATGAATGAAATTTAAATCTGCAGGGTATGATTTGCTGCAGTTTTTGTCACATTAGTTCCAGATAAACAGAAATTATTTATATATGAGCATATGGTTTACATACCCTTATACATACATGTTTACATAGCCACTTTCTGTGATACACATATTCATGCTATGTATGCAGCAAATACTTCCCATCCCCTTAAATTACACCACTCTGGAGCACACAGAAGTCTGTATTTTTGTGGTGGATTGACAGTAGGACTGATTGTACATAATTAACAGAGCAATCACCCTGCTGCCAGCTTGGAGACTTTACACTCACGGTGCAGAAAATGAGTCCATATAGTGCACCAAAGGGCCTGAATAAGGAGAGCAATTTGGGTTTACGGAAGAAAGAGTTGCATTTATTTACACTGACAGAGATACAGTAGTCACTAACGTGCTCTGGGTCATGGAGGACTGCTTTGTTTGAACACCAATACGTTTTAAGGTGAGGACAAATTTAAACAGCATAACATCACAGAAACAGCAGCTGAGCCTGATGGTCTAACATGCTGTGCTTTGCAGCAAGGGTGGGATGGAGTCCCCTATCTTATAGCACATGCAACTTTCTCTTCTCCTTTGTTTTTTGCAAGTTTTGTTTCCAATGACTGTGGATATGGGAGAGCAAAATCCCACAAATTGGTGAATGACTGTTTAGGTGGCTTTTATAATGGAACTGAAGAAAACTTCAAGTTAAACAGCAAAATCCCTGCCTGAGAAGGCATGTGAACACAAACCAGTAATAATAATGATAATTACATCCAGCTGGAATTCAAATTCCTGTCTAAGCTCCATCAGTGCTGTTCATTAAGTGATGTAGAGTTAAAGCTTTAGACTTCTTCAGTTAGGCAGCAGATGCAGCACAGCCTGCAGAGGATATGCAGCTATCGTTACCTCTGAGGACAACACCTCATAATATCCTTGAAATATGCATGTTTGCAAAAAGACATAAAGCTTTTAATTTCTGTTGTTCTTAAGGCCTAATCTCCTCTAAAATACCTGAATTTTTCAAATTCCCTGTATGGCTTCATTATGCATAGCTAAATATTAAGACTGTAAAATAAACTTAATTAGTTAGTATACTAATATCCTCATAGGCCTTTGTAGTCAGTGGGAAAAATCTCATATTTGAAAAAGGGAGTGAAATGCATAGTTTTTGTCCTAATGCAGCAAGAAAAGCTGTGCAAAAGTTAATATGAGCTCTCACAACAGAAGCAGTTATGGTTGCATATTAATTTGGTCTTTTTTCCTCAGCCAATGAAAATTCATTTCTGTAAGTACATGGCAATTGTATGAGTGTACTCCTGTGGAAAACCTTCACCTTGATGACAAGGCTGCTGCTGGCATTTCCCATGCTCAGCCAGCTAAGTAGATGGAAAGTCTTCCAAAGCATCCCATTGCTAGTTTCCCAGCTGTCTTTGTTAAGCAGTGAACAAGTGTGAAGCATAGAGCCAGAACATAATCTGCGTCATCTAGAGCTTTCTTAGATGCCATCTGAGCTTCCATTAAACAGAAGAAATGTAGTTGGTAAATACAGTTTTCAGATCAGTTTTTCTGTGTTAACATCATAATTTTCCTATTATTTTTGGTTGTGATTTTTTTCTCTTATGTATTGGTTGTTCTGATTAATTTAGGTAATTGCAGTTCAGTTAAAATAGATGATTGCGTCTCAAGGCATAAAAAAATGCATAAAGAAATCAACACATTTTTCACTGCAATCCAGTCCAGTTTGGTCTCTATGATGGGGTGAGGAAAAATGAGGCTATGGTGCTAAATTCAACAGAACTGAAAGGAATAATAAAAATTGTATAAACAATGCATTTTTAATTGGCTAGAAATTTTGAAAATAATTGGAAATAGAACCTCAGTAATTTTATCTTCACATTTTTCTCATATTGTAAAGCTGAAAAATTTTCATGAACTTTAAACATTTTATGATGCTTCTTGTTTTCTAAAAAGAAAGAAATATCCAACATTGTAGACATTTTACTTAAAATATTGAAAACCTTGGATGTGTGAAATCTTTTATTATGGCTAAATTTTCCTGCAATACACACATTTGCTGTATTAACTTTAGCCATATTAAGCACTGGGACTAATACTAAAATAAACTGTAATGCTAAGCTTCTGAAGCTGCAAGGGCAGACACAGAGGGGAAATTCAGGTCATGGAGTCTTTCAGAGGGACTGCAGGAAAATTTTTCACAAATCGACTTGCTTGGTATAACCTCTCTTCTAGACATAACTCCTGATGGTTTAGGATCACTGCAGATACAGACCCTGTGGTGGCTGCTCCACAGTGCAGCTCTACAGGACACTCTCTGAGTCACTGACCCTGCATTTTCGAGACCCGTGGTGGCTGGAAGAAGAGGGGCATGGTGAGACGGTGTGGCATGATTGTGCTGGGTGTCAAGTGGGGACCTGCAGGGACAGGGACTCACCATGCCGCTTCAAAGATCATAACTACAGAACCTCTGAAAGCACGTGCATCTGAAATGGCCCCAAATCCTATGTAATTTCTCTCCGTATTTGTCATATAATCAGTGACTGCTCTTCTGTAGACAAACAGTGCAATGTGAAACAAGATAGGGGATTTAGGTTTTCCCCCTTTCAGGGGAAAAGATTCACTTCTTAATCCCACATCTAGCCTACTTTTCTTCAAGATCTGAAGCAATCCACAGAAATTATTTTAAGATTAAACATGTTACAGTAAGAGATAAGGTTTAAGAAAGAGAAGTTTGGAAGGTTTCTTAGCCACAGCAGATGGGAAACTTTCACAAATAGTAGAGGATATCTAATCTATGAGAGAAATGAATAGCAAGAACCACTGACTAAGCTGAAGCCAGGCTCAAATTCAGACAACATATTTGGCACATATTTTTCAGATCAACACAATATCCTTTTCTGGAGAAGATACTTCAAATAAATATGAGTTAATGGTTGAATAAGGGACACATTAGGAGAAAATCAGCATCCAGATAAGATGAATTAAAGGTCCCTTCTGACATTCTAAGTTTATTACTTGTAATATCAAAGATATCTCACAAATATTGAATATTCAACACCATCCATTTGGAAGGAAGGCAATTTGTTTCCAAGGTAACTTGCTTGTAGGCAAGCCAATAGTTGGTCACAAATTCTTTCTGGGATGCTGAATGTTTGTCCCCTGAATACTTTAGTTCCACCAACTTTATAAACTACTTAACTTAAAAAAAAAAATCTTTATTTAAGCCAAACAGAACAAATCTTCTGTTTTCATAAAATATAAGAAGACCTGTGCATTTTAATTTCCTTCTCAGGATGATTAGTTTCTCTTTTGTGATTCATAAATTCCAGCAGATGCAGTAGAAAGTTATATAAAAAGCTTTTTAGGGTAATTATGTCTTCAGCTGGAAATTTTGACATTTGCGATCTCTTTCTTTGATCTCTACTATTAATATCTTCTATCAGCTAAGACTTATAACTGAGAGTTAACTAATTGATAGAAAAAACTCCTTAGAGTTGCCAGAGTTTCTCTTCTTTATTTCAGTTCAAGTGACAAGGCTGCGCTGAAGAGGATCATTACCTTTCCAGTCAATAGAATATTCAATAGACAGTAGTAAAAATATGACTATGAGTAGCAAAAAGCTGGGACTTTTGTCTTTAGCTGGTACCTAGGTGTTTATTTATAGTGTTTAGGTATTGCATTAACATAGTGCCTGCAGCTTCACAGCATTTCAACATACTATTACTTTAAGAATCAAAGAGGCACAAGGTACTGTCTTAACAACTGGTACACTAGAGAAATGAGACGGAGGATTAAAATACAGAGTTAAAATAACTGTACTGACAGACAGGCAATTCAAACTTAGGTGGCATGAATCCACCTCAGAAACATTTGCCAGGCATCATACATAAAGCCCGTGGTTAGAGTGCAAAACTTGCCCATATATTTTTGCTCTGAATTATGGCCTGAGCTAAGCTGTAATCAGAAATCCAATCTGCAATTCTGTTTAGCATATTGTCAGCTCTTCTGATGTAAGATTTTATAAAATATTATCTGCCCCAGGAAGCTACTTCGATTTACTTCATTGAAAAGGAGCATTGTACAAAACTTTCTTTAAAAATATTAGATTATAAAAGTGTCAACCCTTACTATGGTATGGCACAATTTTCTCATGTAGAGAACAAATTAGAGTCTTATTTTCCTTACCTAAATTGAAACACACCTATTATGACCTTCAAACTTTGACTCTAGCAGATGAGTACTACTTCTGATTAAATTCAATCCATATGCAGCAGAGAGTTTGCTATCACATGAAGTGTGCTATGCACTGTGTGCTCTAAATAGTTCTCCTGAGATTTAGAACTTTTCATGATTAGCTTGTACTCCTTCCTCTGACCATCCTAGTGAAAGATCCTCTCTGAAGACAGTATTTCAATGAGTGCTCTATGCCTATCTACAACTTTGCCCTTTCTTGAAGACCAAACATACATTTTCCCCATTTTGTAATGCTCAAAACTTGAGCAAAGGAAACCACTGCCACATTCAAGCACATAGGACTATATACTCATAATCATGCCAACATCCATACAAATGGGGTATGGAAATGATGTATCACTAGCATAACAGTCATAGTATGTGAACTGGTTAGTTGTTACATGGCATATCCTTTTGCTAGCACACTTAATTTTTTATGGTTGAAACATCAGCTTCTTAATAGAAGTTATGCACCACGGATACAGTTTTTTATTTCCACCTCCAGAAAAATTACAGATTTCAAATCTGTCCTCACCGTTGCACATTCTCTTTTTAAATAGCAGAGTGTAACTCTGATACCAGAGTTTCCATTTATTTATAAAACTGCTGTGCTGGTCATCATGATTCCCCTTGTTTATTCCCTTCCTCCAAAACTTGCCAAAAAAAGAAACAGAATTACAAAAGAGAGATTTCAGAGGGAAAAAAACAGGCATTAGAGTATGTTTCTTAGGATTAGGGAGGGATATGGCTATTATCAGGGTAAGAACAAGGACAGGCCTCTGTTATCAGACCTATCACACCCTGCTGCAGCTGGACAAGGCCAAATCCCCTTCATGTATGGATGAAGCACCTTTCTGTGAGAATGACAGGTCCACCCATGTGCTGGGAGCAGCAAAGCATTAGCTAAATTCTGAGCTGCACAAGAGGTTGGACATTGTCCTGACTTTGGGCTCAATTAGATTTGTATCCTCATGCCCTAAAATTTCTAACAGAAAGTAAAAATAAAATCTCCAGGTTTCATAATCCTGAAGTCTGTGGAAATTGTTTGCCTTTCATTTTAGTCCAACTTCTGCTAAAGCTCCTGTTGATAACAGTGATCACGTTGCCACATCTGGGGGGAGAAGAAGTATCTTTATTCCCATACAAAGAGATTCCACAGGAAAAATGAGCGTAAGTTCTGAGTGAAGAGCAGTTATTTACCATGATAAGCAGAACAAACAGCTAGGAGTGAGGTGTTGTGAGGCTAAGCTTTACCAGACTTCCCATCATAATGAAACCCCCATGAATCCCTGGTGGCCAGGCAGCCAAGTGGGGAGGATGGTCACCCTCTATTGCACCTTGTATTGCTCATCTACATGGCACTGAATTTGCATCTTCTGGGCCTCTGCTTCTCCCTTAGGGTTCTGTATCTTCTCATGTGGTGCTTTTCTCTTTGGATCCTTAAGCCACTAATTTTTACAGTCTCAGCACTTCCACTTCAGTCTCTGTTTTTCATGTTTATTAGTACGTACATGCACAGTTTGCAAACTTCATCACACCTTGACAATTCCCTCAGTAAAAGTGAGCCAAAATTTGCATGGCTCAGCTGCACCAGATCATGCCTTGAACCCTAGACAGCCGAACTAACTGAACCTTGGACCAGGGCACACTCTGGGCATTTCACTTGAATATATGTGACCTTGCAGCAGTCTTGATATTTATTCGTCTTTTTTTACCAAAATTATTTCTTTTAGTTCATTTCCTCTAGTACTTCAGTTAAGGCAGTTTCTGGCCAGGGCACATGACATTAGCTGAGCCTCAGCTACTTTGAAAGCTTTTTCCACTGCCCGTCAGGTCAGTCAGTCCCACTGTCATCACAGATATCATCCTGATATAAACACAGCAACATCCACACTGTCCCACCTGGAGTTGCCAGAAATTAAGGAAATGCAAGACTGGGGAAATTCAGGTCAAAAAATGACTCAGTGAGAGACTAGATAGAACATAAATCCACCAGGAAGTTTTCAGCAAATACAGAGTGATCAATCTGTGCCTCACCTGCACAGGATTGAGACCCATTCCTTACAAACCCATCGCCACCTTCTTGCAGCACCAACAGGGAAATGTCTGCCTTTATTTCTGTAATTGCTGCCTTGGTGCTGCTTAGCAATTCTTCCCCTTTGGTAGGAGAGCAATCATTCTCATTAGATGTCAGAGCACGACAGCAGAGTGCTTTTGTTTGGAGTACAGTGTGCAGAATGATGATTACAAGTCTGAGAGCTGGGGAGAGCACTCCTCCCCTTGGAAATTAAGCAACTGACAGATGTTAGAACATCATTACACACACACAGGAGCTCAGGGCCTTCTTGCAAAGTTCATTGCTCTATGTGAAACTGGCTAATTCAAGGAGGAATTCCATGCTGCATCACAGGTTCCTCAAACTTATCTCCTATGAGAATGTTGGACTGAAAACAAAGGTGGCAATGATAACCTTCCAGGAGCACTGTGCAATTAATCTCAGCAGCAGAGACTGTTAATGTCATCTAAATCTCACCTGTGGGGCACGGCAAAAATGTTTTGTGCTTTTCACAAACTAATTCTGCTTTATACCCAATGCCTCCTTTTCTCATGAGAGCAGTGGAGGAGTTTTGCCTTTATGCCTCGTGAAACAAGCAATTATTAATCAAGTATGAAATTTTATTGACAAGTCAGTGTTTAAAATGAGGTTCATGCACAGAGTTTTAAACACTAGAGATGGTTGAATTGTCTAGTTTGGTCTTCTCTCCATCTAGTGAACATAGTAAAAGATGAATTCTGTGTCTGGAAAGAGGAAAGATTTCTTCCACAAGAAATTCAGATAGCTGCAATAGTGCCTGCATCTTTGGATATGAAATAAAAGTAGGAAAGGACAGCACTCAGAATTCCCATGGAGGGGCACAAAGAGTGACTAGGAAAAAGATTGGGACAAGAAAAATTAAAGAGAATATACTAGAATAAGATGTGTAAGGAAAACAGGATCTAGCCTTAGCAGAGACTAATACAGGAACAGGCTGAATAGACTGAGGATATACCCTGTCATGCCAGACTTGGTCTTTTTCTTCTACTGGTAAACACCCCTGCAGCCCTTGACAGAGTGTGCAACCTCACCCCTTTCACTGCAGGATTTGCCCAGGATGCTGTGTTGGGCACTAGACTGCTGTAGGCTGCCACTGTTGTCACTACTCCCCTGCATGCTCATCAAAATCACCACTGCAGGAATCTGCTGCTTTTGCACATGCAGTTACAGCACAAGCTTTTTTTAGAAGCATTGTGTCTTTGCCCACAGAGTAGGGAACAAATGTGTTGCTGTGTTCCCTTAGCTCATTGTGCATGATTACTTCCATGAAAGCAGAAGTTACTGTTAAAGACACAACAGCAAGAATTCAAACCTAATGATTGAAACTATGGAAACTATGACTGAAAGTGCTGTTCCCAGATTAAGAAAGTTTTTTGGCACATTTTTCACATTTATTGGTTTGGGAGGGGGAGGGGGGGCGGCGCATCTACTTGCATTGCAAGTATTGTGATATCTTCTTCCTAAGTGTTATTTTTATTGTTATATTTTGTCATTATCTTAATTTGTCACTTAGATTTTTAAAAGAAAAAGATGTCATTTTAATGGTTAAGAAAACTGCATTTAGGAAAACAGTATAAGAAATATTAAAATTTAGCCCGAATCTCTCTCTCTTGCAATGGCAGCTTTTGGGAATACAAAGCTACCTATGTAAAAGGAGTAATGACCTTGTGTAGAGTTCAGTAACAGCTACTAGGGCACAAAGCAAGAAGATTTGTAGTTGAAGAGCTCTTACATAAAGAATTTTTATTATGTAAGACAGGAGATTGAAAACCGTTCCATGTACACATTGTCCAGGCAGAGTGCTGCGAGCCTGAATAGCCCATTCCCCCTTCCTCTAAGGGCAATGACAGGTTTATTTTTAATTCCACTGGCTTTTCCCCTCTCACTAATATGTAGGCAAAGGGTTTTCCTTCACCAAATAAATTGAGCCTCATCTTGTCTGCATCAAACATGTCCTCACCAGCTCAGGTATCATTAACAAGCACCTCAGCACAAGAAACAAAGCTTCTACCAGCAACGCACAAAGCATCTTGCCCTACAGAACAGAGCAAATCCAATCAGTATGTTCAACTAATGGAGACAAATGAGCAAGTCCAGGCCTGGCAGCAAGCAACCAGGGTGATGCCTAGGTAACAGATGGTGAAGGATTTGGCACAGATGGCTCCGATCCAGTTTCCTGAAGGGTCTGCAAGAGGCCCTCAGTGTGACAGTGTGGTGATGAGCAAGTTGCAGATGCAGAGAGCTGGGGCAGTGTCATCAGCTCTTGCAGTTTTATTAGCCCAGCTGAAACACATCTGCTCAGCATCTCATCCATGCTCAGTTCTAGGGTGGAGTTGAAATAGAACCGTTGGTAAAACCTATTTTTCCACTCAAGGAAAATAATAATGAGCTAAGAAACCCTATGAAAGAGAAACAAAGTAAAACTTCATCTCTCAACAAGCCAAAGCGCCTTCTCAGGGCAAACCCTTGAGGGTTTTTACTCAACATATGTTTTCTAAAATCACTTCTACATAATAGAAATTTGTCAATATGGATGCAGCAAAAGAAGTTGCTTTTTTCACTACATATTTCAATTAAAATTGTAGGCAATATTTAATCACAGAGCTAAAAATGGTGTTTATTATCAAAATTATTAATGAGATAAAATACAAGACTGAGCTACTTGAAGGAGAAACATTAGCATTACAGTGTTACCCACCAGTTAGCTCAGCCTAGTCAAACACCTAAAACACCCAATTATCTAGCATGGAGTTATCTAGTTCCTAATTCTCATTAGAAATAATTAGGTATGTTAATTTGATTTAATTTTTTTTCAACCATAGAGAATAGAAAGAGTTCAGGCTGATATCTGATAATCTGATGTTTCGTTCACAACTGAGATTTAAGTAACCTTAAAAGAGATAAGGTTCTTTATTATGTGTGGAGCTGTAATTAACAGCAAACTCCTGTTGAAGCCATCCTTCCAATAGCTTTTCATGTCACTCTTTTTGATGAACTAAAAACAGTTGAAAAATTAAATTTTTTAAATTTAGGTACTAAAACTGTAGAATTAAGTCTTTATTAGTAAACCTAGTACATAAAAGGACATGCCCAATTTTATGTTTCAGGTAAGTTTTTTTTTTGAGATATTTCTTCACTCAGAGGCAAAGGGGTTGCTTGCTTGAATAGACTGTTTTTGAAAAAAAGAAAAATCAGATTTTCTGCACCTCAAAGAGAAAACAAAATGTGTCACTTGCAAAAAAGACAGGATGGGAAGTAGAGTCGATATGGTGAAAAGTGAATTAATGTACAGAAATACATGTAATGTATTGCATGATCTTCAAAAGGAGTGTAATATTAAAAATGCTATGACCATGTCCATAGGGGACAGAAACAAGCGTTTTAAGCACTTTTTAGCCATGGATTATGCACTTCCTGTCTGTAAGTGACAATCAATGAGAAAGAAGTAGGTGTATCAGTCAATCATGAGATAACTGCAAGCTATCAATGTGATGCAGACATGAAAAAGACAATTGTAACTGTTAAATAAATCAGGCAAAGTATTTTCCATAGAGATAGGGAGTTATTAGTGCCATTTTACAAGGCACTGATAAAACTTCATTTATTACACTATATGTAATCCTGGTCACTGTTGAAGAGAGATGAACTGAAATCAGAATAAGGCAGAAAATTAAATATTAACATGTTCAGAGTAACAAGCAGCTAATGTCTGAGAGAAACTAGCACAGTTTTTTTAACATTATAAAATCACAGCTGTAAGGGGTAAAATCTTATATCACTATAAATACATTAATGAAGTAAAGGTGAGATGAGAAAAAAGGTTATTTAAGCTTAAGGATAATGGTGGAAGAAAGAGATGGCCCTAAACTGATCATCCGTAAGTGTAAACTGGAAATGAAAACAAGCCTTTTAGGCTATTAAAAAAAAAATTGTCTTCAGCTGAATTTTTCAATAGTGGGAGGTTACAGCTCATGACATCTCAGCCTGGAAATGCCAGTATTGGTTCTATTGCTAATTTATTTCATTCAAAAATCTCTATTAAAATGCTGTCATACCTTTCCTGGAGGCTACAGGGATCTCTATAACCACAGGAGGAAGGAAAAAGTAACTGGGAAATTCTGAGCCTGGAACTTGCCATGACAGATGAAAATCTTTTGTTTTCCTCTAACAGGCACTGTCTGTCTGCCCAGGCAGCTCTCTCCAAACCAGTCAGCTCCATTTCTTTCTTGCTGGAAGTCCTGTAGAAAGTCCTGCATACTAGTTGTGTTTCCAGCCTTAAGACAGCAAGCCAGAATGAGCCAGCCTGAATCTGGGGTGCTGTTCCCTTCGAGCAGGCATCTGCTCCCTTGTGCTGCTCCCGAGGATCGTCTGCACAACGAGCAAAAAGTTATCCTTCCCATTTGGTGGTTTGCTTGGCTGGTTGTTCTGACTTACTTTTTCAGCTGCTACATCTTCCCAGTATAGCTCATGCTGAGAACAGATGAAGCTCAGTACTGGTTGGGGGCAATCATGTTTAGGCTGGAATGGGAAGGGTAAAACAAAACCAGCACCTTCTTACAGTGATGAAAACTGTGTGTTGCTACACCCAAACGATGCTGCATTGCTAACTTGCTTTCCCTTCCTTTTCTACCTCCGTAATAAATTGATGAAAATTCTTCCTATTGATCTTTTAAACATAAAAGAGATTAAATATCTCAGGGAGGGGAGGGGGAAGTGCAACCTACAACCTTACTGCAGACCACAAATTTACTCGGTATTAGACTAAGTTCTCTGAAGAATTCACAGCCTCTGTCTGGCTTTAGGCTTCTGAAGAGCAAGGAGGGTAGGAAAGATACTGGGGAAAATTTTCATATCTTTCTACCTGACAACAGCTATAAACAATCATGGCTTTTTTCTGCCTTTCCTAGGAACACTGAGTGAGCATTTCTAGGAAATGGTTTGGTATTTTTTGCATCTGCACAGGATGGTGCCCAGCACCCTTACTTTTGATTGCTGGAACATTGTTCCCAGAGGGCCAGAGCTCAAACTCTAGACCCAAAATTCAAACAACAGTGAAGCCATTTCAAGGTAATGTATGGATATCAGGAGTAGTTAAAGTTGTCTGCATACACAAAGCCAAACAGCTTCTTGGTTCATAGGCCCTTTTTCTGCAATCATTAACCCTTTTGGGGGCTTCCTAATGATGTCCTCACTGACATTATTGGGAGCTGTGGTTTTCCCACCACCATAGCAGCATTGAAAACTGGACCCTGGGGTGTCAGATGTCTTTTGAAAGCTGGCAACGCTCATTTGTTGATTTAGGAAGTCTACAGCTCAAACTTTGGCTAAAGGGACAAATGGAAAAGCGATGAGGAAGTGGTCGTTCTCTGGCAATGTTCCTTTGCAAGGAGCAAGCACAGCAGGGCCCCTGTGTGCACAGGCAGCAGGAAGCAACCACTTCTCAGAAATCATGAGACAACACTGCAGGTTAAATTTCAAGATAATAACTTTAAATCTTTAGGCTACATAAACTCCTTATACAACGGCCATCAAAGTCCAAAAATTGTTGTCTTCCCTGTCTAGAATGTGTTAGTTGTTTGATTAATTCACCACATTCCTAAGATTCCTTGGCAAAGGATTTTTCAGATCCTGCTTAGTTTAGGTGATCATTAAAGAGATATAGTGGCTGCCTTAGAGATTACAGCAGTATTTTACGGTTGTTTGGTGAAATAGTTTTAATCTCAACAGGCATATTCTTATGCATGTTGTATTCATTTCCAAAAGAAAACTGGGCTAATCTTTTCTCCCTAAGTAATAAATACAGTCTTCTGAGGAGAAAAGGTTATTCATAAAATTTGGCTGAAGTTTTAACAATCTGGGAAATCAGGAGGAAAAAAGAATAAATTCACAAAATTCTATTTTTAAATTGCCAGAAAGAAACATTTTGGTTACCTTCAAAATATTTTCTTTCAAAGTGATCTTGTTTTTATAAAATGTAGAAATCATTAAATGATGTTTCCCTTCAGTTAGACAAGATGTATGCAGCCAATGCCTAATTGTTTTTGTTTCAGGCACCAGTCACTGGAAGGCCATTATCCACTCAGGCTGCACCCCAAAAAACTGATTCCCAAAAGTTTGGGAATAATCTACCACTGCTCAAAGAGCACGGAGATGACTAGGTCATTGGCAGGAGACAACCTAGAGGAATTGCTGCTGCATCTGAGAGAACTGCAGGACATTTACATGAGGAAAAAAATTACCACAAGGGCAAAGTCTGGTCCAGGGATAGGAATCAGAACTGCTGAGAACTGTATTAGAAGAAAAAAAATAAAATCATAAATTGATTAAATTTTACCCATGGGATTTTTCTTCTATTTTCTTTATACCTGCAGACCTCAGAAAAGGCTTCTAATTAGACAATTAAAATAATTTTATGGCTATATCCAGTTAAAACAATTCTGGTGTTGGCTGCCCACCAAGCAAATGTAAACCTTGCAACTGATCTTTCATCCACTATAGTCAGGCAGTCTCTTAGAGTTCAATGTTGCATGCAATTAATTCCTCCAGAACAAATAAGCAGAATTATTAAACAACAACAACAGTTTCCTCAAATCTATCCTGTTTGCAGGTCTATTTATCAGAAAATCTTATGCTTATGCCAGGATTAAAAAATGTCCTATTTTCTTTTCCTCACTCCTGAGCTATGCTGTCTTGGCTTTTTAATGTCAGCAGATGTTTTGGAGTATGAGAAGGAAGGAGAGGCTAGTACTCCAATCCTGCAGCCCAAAGAGATGGGCATGAGGCCAGGCAGCCAGGAGAGCAAGCCATGGACACTTACCTAGGAGGTGCAAAATCTCCATCCTAGATTTACAGTACAGCATTGATCAATGTCACTATGGACTTTGACTACAGCAAAGCAAACCACCTAGAAAGCAAAACACTAAATGCTCCTGACATGTTTACAAAGTAGTTTGGGTCTAGTTCCACTACCTACAGTGCCGCATTTTAATTATATGTTCCCTTAGTCAGACAACCTACTAAAGGTCTTTGTAAAACGAGTCAGCAACTTTCTGAGGCTGGCTGAAATTCAACCTAGTCTAGAGCTCGAAAAGTGTACAGAAGTGATACTTAATTATATGACTGCCACATAACCTGTCCAAGCAAAGCAGCAAGGGGCAGACAGCTTTCAGGTTACTTATTATGTGGCTGTCAAAAAAAATATGCTTTGATACATTATATAACATTAGGTCAAAATTTCTATCTACCTTTGCTTCTCCAAGGGCTAGAAGAGGCCAGCTAGCAGATACATTTATAGTCTTTCAAATTAATGATACCGTTCCCTGAGTTGATTTTCTTGGCCAAATATTTGCCAGCCCAAATGGTGACTTGGCCTTTGTATTATGTGATCTCTCTAGCCTTTTATCAAACTGGCTCATCTTGGCTTTCTTATTTCCTTTTCACAGCTCTTATAATCTCTTTTGCCTACTTCAGCATTCTCTATTATTTCCTCACTTTGGATTAACTTTTGAAGAAAATAATCAAGATTCAGGTTTTTCAATTAAAGAGAAATTAATTTCTTCACACACATTTATTTCAGGAAATATTTTATTTGGCTTTTCTTTATGAGCTAGATCTGAAACTGTTAATTTTTGCTATTTGTACCTACTCTAATAATCACTGCAGCAAGTTAGCAAAAGTCATGGCCAGCAATTTTTTCCTTGTATGTATTTTACATTTAATTTCTTCATAAATTAAACAGACTGTCTACTAAAAATGTTGCAACCAAGTATCCACTTTAAGAATGCAGAAAAGTACCTGACAGAAATAGATATGCTGTATATTGAAATTGTTTTCTAAGGGAATGGTTGCAAACAGTGAAACAGTTTAATAGTTTAAACACCTAAGCTGATGATTGTACATCAAATAAAGACAAAAGTTCCAGGATTGTTGTGGTGAATCTGTCAAAGAAAATCCATGTCCAGCGAGGAAGTCTCTGTCCATCTTTTTTTGCTCACAGCTTTGCTCTGAGTATTCTCCTCTAGCTCAGAAAACCAAATTACAGTCCATAATCTTCACACTAAACTGTTTTTAACTCAAATGCATGTTCTAAAGGGCAAAGGAGAGGACTGTGACCTCCATTTGCTTCTCAAGGGTTTCAGAAGTAGAATCACAGCAGCCTTTGTTGGATGTTGCTTGTGGTGGAAGTATGACAGACACCTCTGGAAACCGCCAAAGCAATCAGGTGTAGCATTCCTCTGTACAGCTTGTCAATTCCTTCATTTTAAATCTTGCCATTATTCACAAAGGTAAACTCTCTCTTTGAGTTTCCAGTAAAACTGTGAAGGCAAAAGTCGTAAAGAATTCATTATATCTCATTGAAGTTATTTAGTCCCGTTTCCCAGAGACCGGTGTTGGTTGCTGTCCTATTCCTTCCCTTATAATTCTTTACTAATCAGCCACTTTATTATTTAACTTATATAGGCTATTAAGCTATTACTTATGCCTGAAATTACCCAAGTCTCCTGTATAATTTTTCAATATTGATCCAACATTAGTATTCTGCCAATCTTCTGAAACTTCATTACAGACCAAAGCTTATTGAGGATAATTCTTTGGCTGACTGTTTAAAACCTCCTGCATTCAAGTTGTTTCAGATTGCTTTTAAAAATAATTGGTTTTAATAGTAGCTGTTTTCAATTCCAGCACTAACTGAGGAGAATAATAAGTACCTTCAAATATACTCTCTAATAGATCAAACAAAGGCAAGAAGTATTTATCAATTACATCTTTGTTGTCTGTGATTACTAATATGACTACTTTTCCCATTTCTGTCTAACCAATGTCAGAGCTGATATTTCTTATTCTTCTTAATATATGTGTTTCTTTCAGTATTCTCATTTCCTTCCCTTACCAATTTTCTTTGGTATCCAGTGACCCTCAACTTCGTCAGCTTTGAGCTCCAGTATAACTGCATCTCACCCCTGTAATTGGGGTAGGAGTCAATATCCCTCATTTCCCAGAATTGGTTGGTCTGAGAATTACAGAGTACCTCTATTACTCATCTCTGGAAGGCAGAGCCTGCAGCTGTACCATTAGGATCAAAAGTAAGAAGGCCTGGTATAATGGTGACTAACATTCTTATATATCAGAGCTGGATTCAGTCTACCCATTTCTGTTCAATGTATTTAAATTTGAAAATCTCAGGATATGTGGCATCAGAGGTTGAGGTCCCAGAAGCACTGATATACAGTAATTTCCATCATATCCTCTGAGCCCCAATAGAAGCATAGAGAGTATATTGAAGTACTATTCGGATGAAAATTCAACTTGAAGTTAATTAGTGGCTCTGTTTCATCTTTTCTTTTTCTTAAGACACTTGCAGCCAGATTACATGGCTCAGCTGGAGGATGCATTTGTTTTAAAATTAGTTTTTCTAGAAAAGGAGCTGATTTTGAAGGAACTAGGCCAGGTCAGACTGGAAAAATAAAGAACGGGATACCAGGTTGGCAGTCACATTGCTGTCTCATCAAGGAAGTTCTGCATAAAACACTTCCTTTAGGTATCCCACAAGTAGCATTGTTGCTGTTTGCTTCATGCTGGCTGCACTCATTTTAGTCTTTACTACTGAGTCAGATATTTGATCTCCACCATCTACACTGGTAATGAAATGGTTCTAAGTGTATACCTTTCTGGACATATCACATTTTCTTGGAAACCAGAGATTTTTGTTCTCTTTATTTTCACTTCTATTTATTTTCACTTTGAAGTCATACAAATCCAACAACAATAAGGGAATAATTCAGATCAGAATCTACAATAATGCCTTTATTTAAAACATTATACCGTCTAAAATTTCATAGGAGAGGAAAAATGCTACAAATAATGATGGGGGAAATATATAAAGTTAAGAAAAAGTAATCCTTATCTTGTATTAGTAGACTGCACACCCTAAGTAAGATGTGAATGTCCTTCACCTTTAGTCTAGACATGCTTGGATTCCATATGCTTCTTAACTGATAAAATGGACCCAATTTTTGTGTCATAGATGCAAGCTGAAAAAGCCACCAAGATTTAAAATTCCTTTACGTAAGAGTCTGTTTCAGTAACAAAAGAACTATGAGCTGTGTGGTAAGGTCATCGTGTACAGATCCCAGCAGTGCTGCTAGAGATGGTAAAATGATTTCTGACACTGAAAATGGTGAAAAAACACTATGAGGTAGAATCCTCCATAGAACAGTTGTGTAATACCAAGAAAACATGAAATAATTCTGCTTTCCTTGCCCAGCTGGTATAAGTAACAATAGATAAAGAAAAGCAAGAGAGAAGTGGCTCTTTTACTTATTACTCTACTCCACATTCCTTTCAAATCCTTCTCATTAATCTTGTACTACCTTGCACTGATGAAGTAATATGTGACACACTCTTCCTGAAAAGTCATTTATATTGACACAAGTTCAAATTATTTCTCTGGAACAACTTGTCAGGGTCTGTTTTAATTCTTAAATAACCCAATTCAAAAGGCATTTTTCTTAAATGTCACCCTTAAAATATTGTACCTTGCTATTACTTACCGAGTATTAAGAGGATAGAAGATATAAAACTAAGTCGACTAAGTAGTCAGTAGATATAAGAGACAGTATTACTGTTACTGATATTTCAATCACTAATAAACACTTGAATTACTAGTTTGATGTATAATCTAAAATGTAAGTCACCAGAAATAACTCAGCCTAAGCACAATGTAAATACAATTTGGTTCAGAAAACTTAGTGACATCCCACTTGCAAATTTTTGTTTCTTGTCTCTCATTCCAGTGTCTTTTCTACAATTTATATAATCCAATGACTCAATTTAAAAATAATTGAATCTCAAAGAGTGAAACTCCTTTTTCAATCTTACATGTAATTTTTCAGAACAAAGTCTAAGAAGCCTGTAGGTTTCCTGCGTGATACTGAAAAGTTTAACATAGTTGAAAGTGAGCTGCTCAATTTCCTCAGCCTGTTTATTATCAACTTTTTTCAAAAGGTTTGCAAGTGATTAAGGTTTCTTCATGCTAATTGCTGCAAAGAGCATTGATAAAGAGAGTCAAAACAGGAAACTTCCTTTAGTTTGGAATAATTGCCAGCTTAGTCATGAATATTCTCTTAAAATTAGGTCTATTCAGTGCTTTCTTCAGAATACACAAGTAGTTGATGTTCATGTTCATACAGAAATGTACACATAACAGCAAGTGAATGTAGATTATTTCTGAATTTTCTGAATTTTATTTTTCTCTGCCCCCTGGGCAGGCCAGAGGGCTTATGACAGATCACAACCAGTAGCAAACACTTCAATAGATCAAAAACAGGTTTTGTACATAATGATCTACTATGTAAAACTGCAAGTATTCCACCTCTCCCAGCTTTGAAATGGAGGGAAAACTTTCCACAAAGTATTTTCTGCCATTACCTGTACCCTCTATTGTGTGTGAGGCTATATTACTATTTCTCATAATCAGAACTGGGAACTCTTAACATGGTGTCATTAATACTGATAACCAAACATTGCTACTCTTGGGCTCCTCTACTGCCAGTGACAATGGCATATGTCAGACAAGAACATCTGCTTTTGCCTGTCAGAAGGTACAGAGGCCTCTAAGAATGAGGAGCTGCAGAGAAACTGTAAAGGCTACAGATTGACTCTCACTGGTAGAAGAAACAATGATGAACAAAGAGTGTTAAATAGGTGGGTTGGGGGTTTTCCTTATAATAGTTCAAAAATTAAATTGCTTTAAAAGCTATTCTTTTCCACTGATGAGCCAGCCCTGCTCCCTGAAGATATTTGTTCATTCCCCTCTCCTTCCCCACTGCAGGAGGATTAAACTATTTCTCAGTGCAGTGAGCTGATTAATTTTGTTCAGCCAGTGCAGCTCCGTTCTGGGCAGGGGAGTATCACAGATTTACAGCCTTCATTACCTAAGGCTGAAGCTGTTAATGAGGTTTATGTTGGCTGCAGGAGGCTGAGGAAGGCACTGCAGAAGACATGGAACATGACTCCAGACTCACATACATATTATAAATGGTTATTTC
>JAOXXN010000471.1:62850107-62868758 GCA_026770055.1 Myrmophylax atrothorax
ATAAATGGTTATTTCATTTGCTCAATGTAAGTACTTCTTTCTTGATTCACAAACCATGGCAAAACCCTGGGGCTTTTCCTTACAGTTCAGCATCCTGACCCAGGTTAAACTGGTTGCTTTACCTAGCAGCCCATTCTAAACCCTGGGTTTAGGATATGGTCACAAATCCACTGTGGATCTCAACCTTGCTTGCCTTATCATATGCACTGTAGTGATGAGTACCCTTTTTTCTTTCTTCTTTTTTTCTTTAATTACATGAGGAGAAGGAAGGAATTCCTTTTATATAGCAATAAAACACTGTCCTGAAAAGTGCCATGTCCCTTCCCACCCTGGCTCCTCTCTTGAACGTCAAGCCACATCTCTAGCCAAAAAGCTCTAGGTTGAGTTCAGTGAGAAATATTCTATATATTTCCTGCCAAAGATGTGCCACCGTAGGAAAATAACTCACAGGAAGTGACCTCTTGAGAGAGGCCAGTATATGTCCCTCTGGAGCTGCACAGAGTTCATCCTTCTAACTCCACAGGTCCCACCTGCAGCTCCCCACAGATCAGCAGCAGCAAAAACAGAGCTCCTGTGGACTTCAGGTGTCTCCTAGTTGCAGAAAACTGAAACATATTCTTTTGAGCATAAGATAAATATATCCCATTGAGAGTGAGCAGGATGTGCTCCTTTGCACATAGGGACGGGTGTCATTGCAGCCCTCATCCTTTTACAGCTGGAGTTAAAGGTCCTAGGCAGTTTGGGGCCATGGGCTGCCCTCCCATGTGTTGATGATGCACATTAAAGGCTTAGTATTTATGACAAAAAGCAAGCTGAAAAAAATCACTTTAACAAATTCCTTCTAGATAGAAAACAGTTACTTCTATTGATGCACAGGAGCACAACATTTCAATTCAAAGGCCATGTTACACAGTCAAACACAACCTCTAGGCTGTTGGTGTAACCAGTAAGAAACGACAAACTGCTTTACAAAATAAAAATATTGGACAGCTCTTTGTTTGGTTTGGGTGTGGATGTTTTTGGGTTTTGGTTTGGTGGTTTGTTTTTTATTTAATATGTTTTATTAAACCTAAATGGAATAACAGTACTGCCCTCTTTTCAGCTTTCTAGAATATGACAGGACTAAAGATATGGAAATATTTCAGTGTTAGTTACTGTGCCTGCCTGAGTAGAACAACACTGACAATAACTCTTCATTATATAACATAGAGGAAAGAGCCATTTTTGTGAGACAGATAATATTCCTGAGTTCCAGGGAAGAACGAGCTTCTGCTTTGTAATGTAACTCACAACAGATACTGGATTCTTGGCTCACTAGTCACAAGGCTCTTTTGGAGCCAAAGTTCAGTATATTCGTATTTACATTGAAGGTAACACAAAAGTATTCAGTAAATTAATGAAAAGAGTCCTAAGGAACAGTGAGCTACAGGCATGGAGGCATTGCTAGGAATAGCAGAGGGGGCAAGAGCACTTGGGAACCCAGGTTTTCTTTATTTATGTGCATCCAGGCTTGCACTTGTGTCTGTCTGGAAAGTCTTTTTCAGAGAATTCAGAGCAAAAAACACCGAACACCTCTATCCACTAGTTTTGGGTTGTTCTTTTTTTTGAATATCAAATGAGCCTAAAATGTACCTAATTTGTGGAAGTTAGCTGTGCAGCAAATGTGCTCTAGGGCAAAGCACTGGGCTGAAATGCTGTGAAGTGAATTTTGCTTCAAAGGTTGTAATAGCCCAGCTGTGATCAAAAGGAGAAAACATGGTTAAATGTGAACACACAACAGATATGGTATCGAAGTTCCTTGAATACAGCTCTTTAGAGAATAGATTCAAACAACACAGCATGGGACCAAAACTGCTTTAGGTCATTCTGATATAACATAGAAACAGATGTTTTACAGTGAGTAAAACATTAGCAAAACCTCCTTAAAGGTAAATTTTCTATAGCTAAAACATCACATTGTGCATAGTTCTGTTGATTTCCTCATGGAAAAATATTACCAAGATTTGTTAAGCTAAAAATCAAGTAGAATGTCACTGGAGTTACTGACCACGGGGGAGTAAGGCTGAGTGTTGTTTGATATTACCAAGGCAAACTACCCTGGTGTGACTAGCCTTTCAGCTGGCCTTTCAATAATGTTTTTTCTCTCCTGGAGAGTGGAAACAAATTCAGTGAAAAGTAATTTTTATTCAAAGAATAGGCTTGTGTTTGCTTTATAAAAGCTTATATCTGGGTTAATTTACAAACTCCCTCTGGGTTATGCTTTGAAATGAAGATTTAATGAAGACAAATATATTCACCCACCCAGAAAACATATTTTAATTGCTATATCTCTGATATGACCAGAAAATGGAGAATGTTGACAGCACAGAAGGCATTTGTAGTTCATGTAAAGGTAGAAGATTAAAAATGGCAGCGAATTATAGAAAAAATTTAATCCCTATTTTAAGTCATGCCTTCTGGCTACAATATATTTTGGCTGTGGCCTTAGAGGGTTACACATCTGAGTTGTGAAACAATCAAATATATGTCACAATTCACTCAGAGTGTGTGTGTGTTTGTGCATGAAGCAGAAATGGTAATACTATAAGCTCCTATTTGTTTCTGGATGAGCTGCATTATGGAGGTAATTTAAATACTGTGTTGTATGACATTATTATCACAATGAATAGACTCACTCTTGGGTAAGGGTTGAAATGCAAGAAAGGCTGTATGTGCTAGAGCAAGAGGAAAAAAACCCAAAAATTTGTGATTTGATTTTCAAAGTCTTTGCATTTTCATGGTGCAGAGATGTTACTGAAATGCAGCAAATACAATCCAGAAGGTGAGTAATTTAAAATTTCTCAGTTTTACAGAAGAAAAATAAAGAATACAGGTCTCCTTAGTATAGAAACTGTCTTAAGTATGGCACTGAAGTATGAAATACAGCAATTCTGAGTGCTTAGGTAGGAGATAGACTGAAGATATTAAAAAGTTCAGACTGAAAATACACACCTGTATTTGGGTAAGGGATAATAGAAGAGATACCTTATATTGGAGCCAAATTGAAAATCCTTAAAGAGCTGATGACGATAGAGAGAGGGAAATAAACAAGACAGTTGTAATCATCCCTAAATGCTTGGCAACCCAATATCTCCTGGAAAATTACATTATATCTCCTGTAAAATTACATCCTGGATAAATTATGGCAGAGTGGAGGTAAAAAGTGGTAGAGTTCAGCTAAACTGTTTTGTTTCAGAAAAGCATAAAGAGACAAGTGGAAGAGCAGGTACTTCAGGCACAGACTGAAGCCAGTCAGGGTAGAGGTCAGGAAGGTTTGGGGAGAAGCCTGACTACGTGTGGGAAAGGCTGCTAACAGACTCAGCCAGAGGTGTATATTTTTATCCCTAACTTTGATTCAAGAGATGTTAGGCATCACTTAACATGCAGCTTAACCATGCAGGATTTCTGGTTCCCTCTTGGTCTCTCTTTCTTTCTTTGTAACCCACGGCTCTTTGTTCATTAAGTGCTTGAAGAGGGTTTCAAGTAACCTCTAAGGTAGATGGCAGGAAGGAATACACCTTGCTGGCTTAAGTCGGAGTTTGGATCAATCAGCATTTCTCGCAGTCTTGATTTCTGCTTTGCATCTTCACTTTATTATCAAAAATCAGAAATGAGGGACTTCTTCAACCTGTTGGTGATCAGAGGAAGAGTCTGTACTAAGCAAGGTGTACTACAAAGATGCTGAGAAGGTGCATCCTTCTGACATCCTCCTCTGTAAAATGTTTCTGTCAGTTAATTTTTGCTGCTTAATTCCTCTGTCAATTCATATCAAACACATAGCAAGAACATTAACAACAGTAATAGCCCTTGTATGAAGACATGTCTTACCTCTCTATTCTTCTTGAGATATTCTTCCTAAAATATGTGTAATTGCAGTTATATTAAGAGGAAACAAAGAACAAAAGCCATAAGATGCCAGGCTGCAGTTTTCGGACTCACAGCAAATGCTATAACCAGCATTTTCCTAATTTCATAATTTTCAAGTTCATGGAGGGAGAATAATGCCATAGCATTTTGGTAAGCTTGTTTCCCTGGGGATAGCAGCACCCTACCCCTCTGCTCAATTGCCATTCACATAATTTATTATGAGACTTCTACAGACCTTACTGGGAAAGGCCCAGCAAAGCAGACTTCTGATTTACTCAGTATCTGCAAAGTTGTTTCAAATCCCTGTCCAAATCAAGGACAATACTAACTTGAAATCAAGTTCCTCTCAGAGGATTATATTACCTCATGTTTTATGTGACCCAAAGGAATCCATGTCCCACCTCAATGCATTATGGCTGAGAAGGAGGCTCCTCTGCCTTTTCTAGCATCTAAGTCCTTTTTCAGGTCATCCATTAATGTCTGAAAAAAAGAAATAGGTGGTTGAAGAGCAATGTGCTCTTCATAATAAAATGCCAGATGGTGACAGAGAGTAGAAAGGACCATAGGGAGCAGTGGAGATCAAGGCAATACCTGGCTCCCATGGTGAAAATTCACCTTTCACTGGCAGACTCTCTTACCAAGAACACACACTGCTGCAGAGGGCAGGGGTTTCTTGGAGATGGGGTATCAAAGTGTGACAGCAAGAAAGCAACACACTCAGAACAGCTCTAACTGCAGTCTGGGAATAGCTTTTGTTCCTATCTGTAGTGTGGAAACCACAGGTCTTACACACTCCTGGCATGGGAAAACTCTTCATTCCAATAGAACAAAGATGGCAACATCTTCCTAAGAAAATTCTAAAATGCTTTAAGCCTAATTCTCTACAGCATGTTTTTAATTTCCTTTTTACTTCACATCTTAACTCCATTGCTCAACCACAGGGTAGAGGTCTAAATGACAGGAAACACGCCTAAAATCCCATATGCCTTTTCTAATTTTCTCCAATCACTGTGCAAATCAGGGCTGTTTGTTCCAGTATCACTAGGAAAAAAACCCAACATAATTCTTCTGTGTAACTGGTCCTCTGCTAAAGCTCTTAAATCCAGTTCTCTTTCATTAATTGCAACACACACTTTTGACATCATCACTGGAACAATGCCTCTGGTTTCTGAGCTACCAAGTCATCAATTTGCATGTGAACCGTTGCCCTGTCTGCATTGACTTCTTCAATAGTTTGTGTCTTGGGGCTCTTACTGAAATTCCTCACTACCACACATGGACTGAGTCATCGTGATTATTTCCTCACTTAAATTGTTTCTTCTGTCTCTATCTGTCCCTGTTAAGTGATTGGAATACAAAAGGCAAAACATGTTCACTCAGTAGAATGGAGGAAATAATAGTAATATAGCAGTATTTTACTGTCTTTTTCATCCAAGGCATTATTTTAACCTCAAACAACCATGACTTCAACCAGTCTGCAACTACCATAAACTGGCCTGCTTTTACTCTTGTAGAACAGAGTCTCATATAGGACTAGGCCCTGAATGACTATAATTTAGTCCAAAACAACTCTATCTCCAGCCCAATTCTTCAAAGTTCCTTTTTGTCTCTTGCTCCCAGCACATTAACCATGTTATCGGAAAGATCACTGAGTCAATCAGCTCCGTAATAAAACACTTGGAAGTATGAACAACAAAACCAGCAACATGTAATAAATGTATCCTTCCCCTTTGAGAAGCAGAGCAGCCGCATCAAGTATCATGGAAGAATAATTTCTTTAAACTAATGAGAAGAACAATGTTGCCACAGCCTGACGGAAAAGTAAAAGTAACTTTGCAGACCTGAGGCACATTTTCACTGTCACATCTTTAAATTCATGGACTAATATTGTTTTTTTCACCATACCAAGTGCAGTAAAGTCATAAAATATTTTTTTCTTAGGGTTTGACTTTTGATTTTCTGTGCTGTTTGGATTTTTAAAGGATTTTCATGGTGTTTCTATTATTACAAAGAATTGATTTGTGTGGAAAATGCCAAAAATTCTGTCAACATCATGTCTGGAAAACATGTGAAGTGTTTTGGATTTTTGCTGTAAACAGTGTTGATAACCGGGACGTTTCCATTATTGCTGAGCAGAGCTTCCACATAGTCAAGGCCTTTTCTGCTCCTTGTACTGCCCCAATAGTGAGGTGGCTGGGGGAGCACAAGAAATTGGGAGGGGACAGAGCCAAGACAGCTGACCCCAATTGACACAGAGATTTTGCAGACTGTATGGCATCATGCTCACCAATAAAACTAGGGGAGAAAGAATGAAGAGGGGGAAGTTCTGAGTGATGGCATTTGTCTTCCCAAGTCACCATTATGCTCGGCTGAACACTTGCCAGCCCATGGGAAGTGGCGAATGAATTCCCTGTTCTGTTTTGCTTGCATGTGTGACTTTTGATTTACTTATTTAACTGTCTTTTGCTTAACCTATGAGTTTTCTCACTTTTGTGATTCTCTTCCCCATCCCACTGTGGGGGAACTGAGTGTCTCATGGGGCTGAGATGCCAGCTCAGGCTAATCTATGCTTTTACCTAGACAGTAATAACAAATAGTTGTTCTGTGTAGGATGAGCTATTTACAATTCCAGCATAATGTTATAGTATAGAGAAGCACAGGTCTGTTTTGACAGCAGGGCTTACCTGTCTCTGGTGTAAGGACTACAGGATGACTTGTAGAGGACTATGGGCATGGGATCACAAAAGACAGGACACAGTCTGACTGTAAGACTATAAATGACAGTAATAAAATCTACTCCAAGTGGATCTGAGAACAAGGAAGAAGAAACCATGAATTTGACATCACTGCTTTCTCAGCAATGGTCTCATGATGCTAATACTTCATTTTCCCCATACATGCAACAGGCTGAAGCCATCAACCTTGGGACCCAATGGGTGAGTATTACCAGGACAAAGTGGTAGCTTCTAGAAAGTGTGTGTACCACCATTTTAACTGTATTGTTATTACTGAGGCTTTTCCTGTATGGCAGTATTAATTTCCTTTTTTTTTTCCCTGTAGTAATTAAATTGGATTATAAACATTCCTGGATGAGGCTGTAAAGACTTCAATTATACTAACAGCAAAATATTTGGCATTACATTTGGCATGTAGGATGTATTTCCTTTTTGCCTTCAACGTTATTCTGACTGCAGTGGTGCACCTCTATTCCTTCCCTGCATTAGCATGCTGGTTGATGGAAACTTCACATTTGATTTGCACATGCCAACAAGTGATTTTCTTATCAATACAGTTTTAAAACTGATATCTCCATCCATCCCATTGGTTAAGACATATTCTACCTATGACTTCTGGAGACTATTTCCTTTCACTTCCCAGCTGGCCCCTGCAGTAATACTGCCTGATGACCACTACCACAGAACTTTTCTACTGGATCCTTTGCACCTTCCTCCTACTACATCTTGAGATCAGAAGAAAAGCAGCCAAGATACAGAACACTTATTCTGCATTCCCAAAGCTCTACATGTCTAACAAACTGGTCCTCACAAAGCTGAAAAAGGCAAAAGCAAGGCTACTATTGCTATTTGATGTGCCAGTAATCATAATTCAACCAATAACTCAGAAACTGCAACATCTTACTTGGGAAAGAAAAAAAGAAACTTGGCAAAAGGACTTCATGAATTTTAAAATTAAATTAATCTAAGCATTTATGCTAAGTTTTTTCCAGATATCACTTTATTAAACCTATCCAGGGAATGAGTATTCACATATATTTTAAAATTAAAAAAAGTAAAGCATTTCAAATATTTTCACTAAAGCAATACCTGTGTGACTGCACACACACTCAGGCACTGAAAGACTTGCTCTTCCAGATAATTCGGTAGTTTTATCATGGGTTTGTCAGACTGAGCACCATCTGTGAGTTGGCACCTCACCTGACAGAAATATGAATTGGAGAAAGAAGCAACAGCACCACCCATGAGAAAGGAGGGAAACCTTTCTATACCACTGAAAGCAGAACACAGAAACAAACCTCCCACTGGGAACAAACCTGTCTACTTGTTAATATGCTTTTTTCTTGCCAAGTTGTATGCAGAGAGGTTCTGTGTCATTAGCTAACACAAATCCAGGTTCAATGAGATCTTTGAAGTGACAAACGTAAAATGACAGGGGATGGAAAAACAAACTGTGTACCCAGCAAAGCAGAGCTCTCTTTAAGGACAAGTGTAACTGGAATACACAATAGAGACAAAATAGTAGCTTTTAGGCCCATTATACAAACAACACTCAATGAGAAGTTATGAGCTAATGAATGATAGTACAGTGATAGTTCAAAGGATGCTAAAGTCTCATGAGAAAGCTCCTATTGTAGAGATGCTTAAGCCCAGGACTTCTAGAGTTAAAACCTTCAGGTCGTGGAGACTGTCCTAGCTCTTTTGCCAACAATGGTGCTGTGACAATTTGCATCAGTAGAGAGTTTAGCTTGTTGATTTTGTTGAGACATCTCATATATAAATGCAACACTGGGACCTGAATTAAAAAATATAGGTCCCTGGCAGGTAGAGTACTGCAGTCATAGGGAATGGCAGGAATAAAGGCTATGAGGGCAGGAGTAACTGATGGGATTAGACTAGACAAGGTGAGGAAGAAGGAAAACTATGCATACAGAAAAGTTGAAACTTGATATGATGTTCAATGGGAGTAATTTGCACCCTGAGCTTTTGCAGGTGCTCAGATAGCGACCTCCCTTCCTTCTGCTGCCAGAAGCTAAGCTCTGGTAGGATTCTCATATCGGGGCATTTTCACAAGAGCTGATCTATCTAGGTCTCTTAAACCAGACTTGACTTTACAAAGGACTTTTCTAAAACCTGTGATACACAGCTGGGATATGTTAGGGACAGAGCCTCATCCAGAGGTAGAAGGAAATCTCATGGCTTCAAGCCCTGAGGCTGTGGGCACTGGGGTAAGTACATCCTGTCCTCAGCTGTAATTTGTGAGGCCCAACACTCAAGAATGCCTGTCAGTCTGCTTTGAAAACCTCCTACAAAAGTCAGGCTCCCAAACCCTCAATGGCATCTGAATTAGGGGTAATTTGAGCACCAACTGTCAAAAACATCAGCATCTTTTAGGCCAGACAGAAAGATCTGAGCAAGGGCTTTGGGGATTCCAGTGGCACATGACCTGTGGCTCCAGTGGCTAGCATGGCAATGATTGACCCTGGTCCCTCAGCATATTTAGTCCAACACACCCAAATACTTCTGTGAATCTCAGCACAGAGCTTTGATCTGCATCCTCTTTTCCTCCAGTCATGAGCGCCCAATGACTCATCTTTCATTGAGCCTACAAGGACTAATGTCAGTTATTGTTCTATCCTGGGCACTTTAAACTCAGAATTTAAAGAAAAAGAAGTTACAAAGGGCACACAATATGCACCTGAGACCTGGGAGCCAACACCAGAATCAAATGGCTTGACAGTATTAACTCCTTGAAATCTCCTATTGAACCATCGAAGAGAGACAAATTCTGTGCTCCTTTAAAAGGTGTTTAAAGGCATCTGGGATTTAAAGATTACCTAGTTTGACTTTGGATAACAGCAACTGAAAGCAGAACAATAAAACATAGTAACTAACACTATAAAAATTTACAAGAACCATTTGTTCTGTTTCAGTAAGGAAAAATGTGAACAGCAACCAGTGAATAATAGCAGAAATTCCATTTATGTCTTCTGACAAAACAAGAGCTAAAGAGCATTCAGTTATAACATGTAGCAATGCATTTACTCAAATTCAAAGAACCAATTGTCCAAGATCTCACCAAGATCAAGAGTAGAGACTGGTGTGGCATTTTTCAGAGCAATAGTTTTTCATCGGAGAATGCCTGCTGGTTGAAAACTAAAACATATTTTCAGAAACCTGTTTTGACAGAACTGTTTTCTCAAGTCTAGGGTGGAAATACTTGTCAATAAGAAAAAAGGAAACTTCATTTTTTACCTGCTCTCCGACCAAACCAGCATGCTGGAAAATGCATCTTGATGGCATGTATCACATGTTCAAAACCTTGACACCACTTAGAATGTGAATTTCTTTCTTCCCCTTCTTAAGCAAGTGGTGTATGAAATGAGCTTTGAGCTCATTCTGTCTGACCCAGCAGGAAGCCTACAGTTACAGAAAGCATCTCCTAAAGGAAAGATCAGCAGAGTTTGGGAGGAGAAAGGATTCAAACCACAACTTCACATATTTTATCTACAAAGCAGAGTGAACATTCTCATTCACAAAATGCTCAGAAAACTTTTGAGCTTAAAACTGTTTTTAGCTTACCATTTTTTTTCTCTTTTTCAGCTACCCATTTAAGGTTAGACAATGCTGAGGAAGAATTACCCAGGAAAATAAATAGCAGAACCATTAGCAAACACATTGCATATATTTATACTATGCTTTAAAAATACAGAGTGTAGTCCAAACACAATGACCAAAGAAAATAGCCTGTGGTAGGTTTTAATATATCTCCCTCCATACTGCTGGCCATTTACCTGCCCTTGCCTCCTGTCAGAAATGGAACCAGACATCATTCCAAGCCTAATGCAGCAGGACCATCTGTATGCTTAAAAAATAGATGCACATGGAGTAGAATAAGTGTCACTGTGTACCCACAGTTGCAAAATATATGTAGCACCAATGTCCTGGTTTCAGCTAAGATAGAGTTAATTTCCCCTCAGAATGGTGTTGATAGCACACTGATGTTTTGGGTTTTTGCTGACTTGTGTTTATCTTTAGTCAAAGACTATTTTCTTGTTTCATATTCTGCCACTGAGGAGATACTTAAAAGAAACTGGGAGGGAGCATAGCTGGGACAGATGACCCAAAATGACCAAAGGGATATTCCATACCACAGGATATCATGCCTGGTGTGTCAAGGAAGGGGACTTATCCCGAAGTGCCACTGATCTGGGTTCAGGCAGGTGGGTCTGGCATCAGTCAGCAGGTGGTGAGTAATTGCATTGTGCATCACTTGTTTATTTCCTTTTCATTATCATTATTATTATCACCATAATTTTTGTATTTTACTCTTTTTTTCAATTCTTAAGCTGTTCTTATCTCAACATATAAGTTCCATTTTGATTCTCCTCCCCATTCCACTGGGCTGGGGTGGAGGGGACTGAACAAGCAGCTGCATGGTGCTTAATATCCAGCTGGGCTTAAACCATGACAACTAACTGAAAAAGCACCCAAACAGTAAAATTTTATTTCATGTTTCATAGTGATGTTATATGAAGTGTGATATATTAGGCCCTTTTCTTCCTCATCAGACAGTTAAAATCACAATCAGAAGTATCCACTTTATAGGTATCAATGATGCCAGCCAGAATACAGCACTGTGTGCAAATTGGGAAGTATTTACAAATTAATGACCTCTGAAAATGTATTTCCCTCATGTAGCTCATATAAGGTGTACACAAACAGATCTAAGACTGCTCTAGTGAAGAACTTTGATAGCACTGCAGGCAAATTGGACATGCAAAACAGAAAGACAAATGCCTTCCTTGAAATATCTTTAATATTATGGAATTCCCTTTCTACAATTACCAACTCTTTTTCAATTGCTTGCTAGGCATGACCAGGCTCTGCCACACTGACAAAAAATTAGCAACATTTCATTGCAATGAAATTGAGTGGTTCATAATTTTTCTTTTCCAGAAATATGTTGGCTTCCTGAAGAAAGACAAGATCTGACTGTACTGTAATAAATGCACTTTTCTTTGATGTACTTATAAGTGTCAAAGAATAAACAACCCAAAAATTGCTAGTTAGAACTAAAGTAGGTCTAGAAGTTGCGTTTTGTCATGAAAATTGTGACAAGAGGTGTAAAAAAAAAAATCCTTTAGCTCAATCATCTTCACAGACTGTCTCAGAAAAATGAAAACCTGAAATCACTGCTCTAGATCTGAATGTCTCTAATTCTTTGTGCTAAATGGACAAATGTGGGTGTGAAAATAACGCTTTAAACGCTGTGTTTTCCAGGTGAGCAGCTCAATGCTTCTCCAGGCAATTGCTCATATGCTTTTTATCTAAGGCAGATGCTACTAGTGCTCTCAAACCATATTTCCATTGCCTAAAAAAAATGCACACAAAAAAAATGTGTCCTTACTAACGCAAGGGCAGTTCCTCCCACTCCATTTAAATTGATGTAAATCTTTCCCGTATATGAACTTCAGCAGTTTTTCTTTATGTTCAGCATCAAATTGGCTTTCATAGTGGATTTAATGATGGGAAGTTAAATATGAAACTCAGAAGTACATGAAGAAGTAATTTAAACTACAAAATAATAGGAGCACTGCTGTAAGCTTGTCTTGCAGGGTTTTCCCATCAAATGTATATCAATAATTTCTGTTATATTACACTTTCCAGACACAAAAAGAGAAAGTATTATTTTCCCATTATCAGAGGAAAACTACATATTTATTCAACATAGGATCAGTTTCTATTCCTGAAGCAGAATGAAGGTATAGACAAAGTCCTCAGCTGGTATCCAAAAGTGACAGAGATTCCCTCCTCCCCCATAAATTTTTCTCAAAACCTTTGCAAGGAAGCTGGTTGGCACTGAGATGAAGGTGTATTTCTCTCTTCCAGATGGTTTGTAAGCAGCTGAGGGAGAAGGCAGAAGCAAACAAACTCAAGGGCTACTTCAGTCCAAACCAGGATCTAGTTCAAGCCTTGGGTAAACCTTCACAAGGGTTTACATCCAGGAGCATGAAGAACTCCCTACAGTGTCAGGGTGCTTGGGGCCCACCTAGGGACTTTGCTCATTTTCATTTTTCATAGCTATTTCCTAAAAAGTATTTATTTTAAAATGTGGCCTTGATGTTAAATGCCATGTTTTGCTTAAAGATACTGGCTCTCAAATGTATCTCAAAAATACAGGATACCAGAAACAGCTTTGTAAGTTTATCTCCATTTTCTTCATATTTTTATTTTTCTGGTTTATAACCTAGTCATTTTAGCATTTAATAACTGGCTTCACAGTGGGGAAAGCTAAGGGCAATACTTTGCCCCATCCTGTTTTTAACTGCTGAAGTTTAGGAAAAAATTCAAGTACAGCCCTAGATGGATTGGGTATGACCCACACAGAAGTCGCCAGGATAGTGTTTGATACAGACAACAGTTTATGAAGGACCACAACTGGGTCACTGAATTTTGTTGGCACCAGAGTGCCTGATTCCTTTAAATTCTCTTGAAATCCCCAGTACACAATTTAACAAAGTGTTACAATAGAATCTGTTTCCAAATTATGTCAAATTGAAATTCAAACATGGCTGGCTGCACTAATACATACTAATGGTGCAAAACACTCATATCCCTAATCCTCACTGACACTTCTGGTTTACTTTCTCCTCTCCAGTGTCTCATTATGCACATTCTCACTACTCTTATAAATTTTCATTGATGTCTCTTCTCCCTTACTTAAAATGCAAACATCTGGATTAAATCAACTGAATTCACCCTGTCAGTTTTGCACATACTCAATAGTTTTTAAATAAAGCTTCCAGCTTGTCTGTATTTTCAAACCTCCATCATTAAGAAAACATGAACTCTCAGTTGGTAGTTTCATTCTCTGATCATTTTCCTTTGAATGATTTGTGCTGGAATGTAAATATAATCACTCAGATTTGGTATTTGTTAACAAGCTGCAGATTCAAAATAAATACAGAGATGTGGCTACACAGTCTACGTTTTATTAGCAACAAATTGAGCTGAATTGAGCCTCAACCTGAGCAAGCACTTCTTGCTGGCTCTGAGGCAGGCAGGTGTAACTTGTGCTCCTGTCCTGAGCTTCTGGTACTAGAAAACAAAGAAAACTTTGTCCAGTTGTAAGAGCAGCTCCACCACAGGTTTTATTTTTTTATACCAATGCATTATCCTTCCTGTGCAGCTCCTTAGTCTAAGCTCCTGTCTGAATCCTGCTTTGCTGAGCTCTCCTCAGCAGGACATCTACAGGGCACTGCCAAAGCAACCAAGCTGTGTCACAAACAAGTAGATAGCAAGTATCTCAGGAGCACTAAGAAATGTGGAAACTACTAGTGTGTGAAATACAAGCTTAAGTAAAAACCCAATACAGGAAAAATTCCAACCAAAGAGAAGAGTGGAGCCTGACAAGCATCTTTACAAGAAAAGGTGTTACCCCTCTCCCACATCACCCTATGCAAGGAAGTCTGTTGTGCCAAAACGGTGCAAAAGGGAGTCATGTAAGCCAAAACCTGATTAAAAACAGCTGCTACTCAGGGGGGGTTGATGGAAAAATTTTGATATAGCCTTACAAAACCCCAAAGTATCCTGGTTGTTATATTCTCTCTCCACTACACTTTCTCAACAACCTTTCACAACAGCTCAGTATCTTCATATGTCTCAAAACAACAGCTTTTATTTAAGGCCCCTCTAACCCCATGGGTGGACAACGTCACAGAGTGTGCCAGAGTGGAGCTACAGCAAACCTAGACACACTACAAGAGAAATTGCAAGGCATGCAGCTAAAATCTGCCTCTTGTTCCAGAGTAGCCCTGGTTTATGTTACCCTTCCATGCTGGGGTGTGGCTGTGAGGTCACCCTTCCTACATGCAGCACATCTTGAAATAGCAACCAGCAAAATTATAGTTCAAGTAGAGGAGAGAAGTAGAACTGTAATCAAAATGGTACTGCTTGTAAGTCTAGCACATCACTGTCCCTCTTGTACAGAAAGAAGTGCTAGCCATCTTTGGTGGCTGAAGGCCTTCTAGTACATGGCTGTATTTATAGTCCCCACCAGTAGGGAAAGTGTTTTTCCTCAAACTTTGGGGTTTTTCTCTTTAGATAAGAAGGATCTTTGGGGCAATTATATTTTTTTTTATCTGGGTGGGATGTACAAAATGGAAAATTATAGCAACCAAATTATCAAAATTTTATAAACTAGGTATTTTCAATGCCTAAAAATGTTCTTACCATGTTCTTCACTTATCACAATGAATTTTAAGATATGACTGCATGTGCCATCTTTACATAACCATAGCTTGTAGCTGCAATAGACATTCAAATAACCCAAAAGACGCACCCGCCTGGCTGCAGAATTTCTGCTCAGGCCAGACTTGTAATGAGAGGTGGAAGAGCAGCATTCAGAAGGCCATATTTCCTCTGTCTCTCTGCTCTGTCACCTTTTCGCATGATGACATCATGAAAAATCCTCTGCAAAGCCCTTCCTCTCCTTCTCAACTCAGACCAGAATTGTGACAACCTTTGGCTTTGAGATCAAGAGATAACAGTAATAAAAGGAAAACCATACATTGGGAAGCAGGAATAGAAATTGGTCTCCTCTCCTGTGAGAACATAAGCAGTTTTGAAAGTTCTTTTAATGAGCTAGCAAATATTTTGATAAATTTAAGTATTTATTTTATCGCACCTTAAAATTACTGTAAGTTAATGATTTATTTTCAAGTAGGTTTTGGTTGGCAAATAGCCAACCAAAATGCTAATAAAATGCTAATAAATGCTAGTAAAATTTCTTCCAGTACCTTCAAAAGTTTTTAGAAGTCTATCTATGAAAGTTGACAAAGTGAGTCTCCTCTTACAGCCACTTTTGGTTTCAGCTGATTATTCCAGAAAAAAAAAGAGTGGAAATGTACTGATTAAGTCTTTTATAAAATGTCAGGGAAGTAATGTCTGCAGGAATGAGGAGTGACTAAATGTTCAAATAAAACAATCAAATGCAGGAAACTGCTCTAAAAGTCAAAAGCCATAGGGCCAGCAGAGAAAATTTTGAAAAAGAGCAAAGATGACTAGAAAAAAAGTTAAAAAGAAGACTTTGGGGAACTCATCAGTGTGAAGAAGTGATTAGTCTCCTTTGTGAAAAGAGTAAATGAAGGAGAAAATAGAGTTTCAATACAATTACCAGAATGAAAATCCAAGAGATGTGAAGCTGACAAGATGTAGGAAAAGAGATTCAGAGAAAATCACAATTAGGAAAATTTTAATGCACCAGAGTAAGGAATCTTAGTTGTATTTCTCTGTAAGAATGATAAAGTTTTCTGCCACTGGCTTTAAGACAGAAAAAGGACAGCTGAAGTTCAAATGTCTCTACTTTAAAGACTGTCATCAAACTGCCACATGTTGATATTTTTAGCAAACCAATTATTTCATGTATTTAGGCCATGAAAGGTACTTTACAATTCTTAATGCATGCCAGAAGTAGTGGGTAATTTATTTCTTGAAAAATTCAAATGTATGGGATTCTTTTGTGAAGAGAGGTTTACTTTCAATCAGATCTCAAAATGTAGAGGAGAAGCTACTACTTTATATCCAAAAGTAAATTAAGTGTATGGATTTTAAAGCAGGCATCCCTCTAATACAAAAGGGAATCACAATTATTCGCATTCAGGTACCATTTGACTCTTCAGGAAAGGAAAACTTAATATATAAATGGACAGCCCATTTCCAAGATGAGCAGAATTAAATCCAGTCTGCAAAAAATTTGTGTCATCAGATATTGAGCAGGTGAAAGAAGAAGGAAATTAAAACAAGTTCTTAAAATATTGATAAGCCTAGAGTTGCTGGGATGAAGCTTTTTCTTTAATTTTATATGATGGTTTCTCATATATCTCTAGTTCTGTTCATTTGTGAATGTATTCAATGTATGTGTGTATATATTCAATTCTTACCAAGACTTTTGAAAAGGTATGAGTTCTGCAATTTGAATAAAGAATGTTGTGTATAGAAGTGTCTCTTCCACATTTTTTAACATACCTGAAAGAGATTTTTCCTCAGCTACATTTCTTCTTTTTGTCTTCTGTGAAACATGAAGGATTCCCTTTGATCACTCTACATCAACCTTTTTCAACTCTGTGCTCACTTTACTTTCAAATGCTTTGGTTTTATCTCTCCTCTACCATAGCAACAGTAGATTGCATTTCCTTAATTCTGACATCAGTTAAAAACTTTGAAGATCTCTAACTGCTGTGGTTAATGGGAAGTGCATGTCTCACCCCTTCCCTCCAGTCTGTGTCATGCTGGATGGATAGCAAAAACTCCTTCAGTATTAATTTATCCATAAGCAGCAATACCTGTATGATTTATACCATTACACTTCTAGCAAGACAGCTGACTTTAATCTCTTTGCAGTATGTGACACAGGAAAATAATTTACTTTTCCTTTCCACTTGAATGTCATACTAGTGAAATACATGGAAATGTTCTTCCTTTAATGAGTATTTTACAAAAAAACTGCTACCTACCCTCAGCTGAGGAACAGAAAGATGTGAACATGGAGGGTGACCTGGGGTGGGGACTGACATTCACGCCAAGAACCTTGTTAAGTTTCCTCCTCAGCTAATTTGCTGCAAATTGACTTGTTCCTCTTGTGAGCAGTGAGGGTGTTTTCTGGCACAGAGGGGGAACACGCTGGATAATGTGGAGGGCAACGCGGTTCAATCAACTAATCATTCTGAGCATGGATGAGTCAGGGACTCTTGCTTTTGAGTACCAGCTCTGGCACTCATCCTCCTTAAGGACAAAGTCCAGCACTGCCAGCCACAATCCTACACAGCTCCAGTGTGCTCCAGGCAAAGGAGAGGGAAAGGGGCTGTACAGCCTTCCCTGGAGAACACATAAGGGATTACAGGTGTGGATGGAAGGACAGGTGCATGCTCCTCTACCTCCCCAGGAAGCAGCCTGTGTACAGCATGAGAGGAGGTGATCACTAGAAGCAATGAAACTTCCTTTCCCCACCTTCAGTCACATCGACAGACAGAGCTCCCTGGCTGCAGTAAGGTTTCCCAGCAAGAGAGGCATGAGCAGCAAAAGATAGGAAAAGACTCTACAAACCTGTGTTTTCTTTTCCTTACCGTTAATTTTCACAGCAGATCTATTCTCACCTGGAACAGTGTCTGTAGAATCACAAACATATCATCTATTCATTAAAGGTTCTTCATTGGTTTTACCTCATATAGAAAGTCCAGGAATGTTCTATGACTCTGCCCAGGAGGTCATGCTTATATTGCCACAAACTATTTCAATTTGTTATGAATCAATGCAGTTTGCCAAGATCTACTATTGTCAAGAAAGGGCACGCAGAGTTTTTTTCAAACTGTTTGGGTTTTTTACTTTACTTTATGAGATGTATGTTTTTTATACAAAAGAGACCTGGAGCAAAACAAAACACATGGTTCTGCTTGACCAAAGACACTGAGAGGAGAGATTTTTTTAATACTTTCACTGAAGTTGTATTCCTGTTGTAGTGCCATTATGGGTCAATTCTTCCTTTTAAATTGCTTTTTATTTTACAGGTAAACAGAAGTGAACTGTAAATTTCTAAAAACACAGGCAAGATCTTGCTCACAAGGATGGCAGTAATTTCCTGCTTCACATTCTGTAACAAACATAAGTCAGCAAGCAATCATCATAAAAATCTGCACAGTGTTTTTTAGGTGTTGCTATTAGAACTAATCTTGCAGCAAGCTGGAAAGCATGGCAGGTGCTAAGTAAGTCTCCTATGTGGTTGTCAGGGCATAGCCACATGACATTTTGCAGTTCTGAATAGAAAGGGAGAAAAAAGAGAGAGAGAGAGAGGAAGGAAAATAGTCTTGGTGCTAGGACCACTCTTGGAAAGTACTCACCTTTCTAGGTTGCACTGGACTGTATATGAAGACAATACAAATCATAGAATCATAGAATCGATTGGGTTGGAAAAGACCTCCGAGATCATCAAGTCCAACCCTTGGTCCAACTC